>CM040918.1:31213597-31841097 GCA_023029165.1 Gobiocypris rarus | reverse complement strand
TGAAATATTATCATACGTTTAACAGCCTTATTGCTCTCAACATAAACACACACACATGCTCCTGTCGCATGCGGACAGAGATGGATAAATGTCAGCACATCCATGAGTAGTCTATTAAACTAGACTAGTTCTCTATCAAACAACAGAAGATAAACAGAAATTCACTCACTGCTCTTGACTGACTGAACTTTAGTAGCTTTAATAAGAACACATTTCTTACTTGAATGCTGCTGTTAATGCTCTGGCGGGGAGATAAACATGGCGGACTGTGAACAGCTCTCAGAAGGAGGGGCCTGTTCTAGTATGTGTCCATCAACACGTGTGGGCGGGGCCTCTGCAGTGTGATGTGAATCTGGAAACGCCTTGTTCTGAGACAGTGCTTATGATTTATGGGGATTAAAAAAATGAATGGGTGCATTTTTACCATTATAGGGTTGTTGTACACACACTGCCAACACACATTTATGTTCAAACACCATATAAAAGTGAATTTTGCATAATAGGTGCCCTTTAACTAGTTGCTATTAGCATGCACATTACTAGGATATTGGCTTATTATTAGTACTTATAAAGCACATATTAATGCCTTATTCATATTCTACATCCCTTAATCCTACCCAATACCTAAACTTAAATGCCAAAAAAATACACCTTACTAACTATTAATAACCAGTAATGTGAGTTTATTGAGGCAAAAGTCGTAGTTAATAGTGAATATGTGTTCCCCATACTAAAGTGTTACCGAACTTTCTATTTATCAAAGAATCTTAAAAAATCTATCATGGTTTCCACATAATTATTAATCAGCAATTTCAAGCAGTGTTGATAATACTGCGAAATGTTTCTTGAGCAGCAAATCAGCATATCAGAATGATTTCTGAATCACATAAGTGTGACACTGAAGACTTAGTGAATTAGTGATGCTAAAATCAGTTTTGCCATCAAATGAATAAATTACATTTTAATAATGTTTCACAATATTACTGTTTTTACTGTATTTTTATTCAAATAAATGCAGCATTAGTGTACATGAGAATTAAAAAAGAATCTTTTTTGACACCAATTTTTTTAACTGTACTGTATTCTACTCGACAACATTTTAAAGCATGTAAAATTCCACACAGAAGTTTCTGTGACATTTTTGAGTGGTGATGAGTCACTGTTTCGAAATGATTCAAAAGAAATGTTTTGCACAAATGAATCGAACTTCCTATCTCTATCAGCATTTTTGTTAGTAAGGTTTGAATGAGGACACTATTACAGATATATGGAACAGGAAATATTCACTATGTTGGTTAGCTTGCACTTCCAACAGACCGATATTAGTATATGTAGATAAATATATATGTACTACATTATGTATCATACAGTTCTAACACTTTTGTTGATCAGCTTCATGGCATACTAACCGTAATTCACACATTTCCTTTGAGTGATCTATCCTGTGAAAAAGAGCTGTGTCGATTCCCATGGTTTCAAGGTCACCAACAGCAAATCTTGGTGTCCCCGCATGACACACATTTACCACTGTTGTTGTAATAAACATTCTTTGGCGTGATCATCTCAGAAAGAGCCAGCATGGTGGCTTGACCTTCTTTTGTTTCCCGCTGGACTGTCAGCAAAGCTGGGTTACTGTTGTTGTTTTTTCTATGGGAGAGCTGAACAAACTTACCCTAAGTTTTATATTATCCATGTTTCCATCTACCTATTTATATTGGGATTACATCAATTGGGACATCGCATACAAAAAAACGCTGAATGGAAACACCAAGATGCGCATAAATTCTGAAAATGTGCATAAAAAACAATTCCCAATTTTTTTTACCAGATAAGAAGACATTCACATAAACTATGATAGAAACACGTTAATGTAAAACGCAAGACATTTATGATGTTGGAAAAAAAGCCACATTGCCTTCCTCGCTTGTCAGATATCTTTCTTTTGCCAGTTTCCCAGGAAGTGACGATTTTGTTCTCTTGAGCACATGGTATGGAAATTGTACTTCATTCACAAAAACAATGTTTCAGTTTTGCACAACTTTGGATGGAAACATGGTTATTGTCTGCATCCGAAATCACATACTTCCCTACTATATAGTATGAGAAAAACTGTATGTGATAAAAGAAATTATGTCCAAAGTCACAGTACTCATAAACGATAATGCGAAATGTCCCCGGATGACATACTACTTCCGCCAGGATTCTGAAGTGCGTATTCAATGGATACTTTACTATCCCATGAAGCTACAGGAAAAGATTTGTGAATGCCAGTGAAGCGACACCACTGGCGTTGGTAGGTCACATGACAATAACCCTGTTCAGACGGGATGTGGGGTAAAGGTTGGGTAAAGTAATTTTTACCAGAGCTTCACAGTGATTTTAATCCCGTACAAATGTGCCATCTCAGTAATCATTATGGACAATGTCTGTAAAGATTACGGCGACTTTTACCGTCTGTAAAAAAAGTTCAGGAAAAATTACCTCCGGTAATGCTAATACTGTTAACATTTTACTTAAAGCTACACTGTGTGATATTTTCCCCCATCTAGCGGTGAAAAGGTATATGACCATCCAGTGAATATTGTTTTCTGTTCCTCTCAATTCCGATTTCGTTTTAACTCCTACGGTGGCCGATTTACATGGCTTCCAGTTCCACCTTCGACCCCCGTGAGTGTTCCTTCAGGTAAAGTAACTTTTATCGGTGCTATCGTTATTCTGTATATTGTACGACATAACTAGCGTAAGGCAAAGTTTACATTGTAGGCTATATCAGTCTCAAGCAATCCCCCTCTTCACATTCGACACAGTGCCATCGAGTGTTAAACGGGTATGTGCCTCTTTGGCTACTGTACTTTCAAGATGGAGGGGCAACATGGCGACGCGCATGCGAACCCCTCACCCGTATGTATTTTCAATGGCATATTATAAACTTACGAGAATACTTTATTACTTGAAAGAAGTAAATATACATTAATGAGCACATATATTTTTGAAAGAACTAAGTGTTTTTAGCTAAGAATAAACTAAAAAGTTACACAGTGTAGCTTTAAATAGGGTTTTTTAAATGAAAAAACATGCGTCATTCATGATGCACGCGAGCACAGCACATGATCGGTATATGAAGTCACAGACGTTGAGTGATAAATTGTAATTCAAACATCGTTTGGAAAACTAGCTTTGTCCAAATAGGGCTAATGACAACATGGCGACTGTAGTACACCCCGGGTTACATTCATGCTACACACATTCATACTATATATAACATACTTTTTAGTGGTCGTGAAGTAATTATTTATTCAAAATAAGTTGCTACACAAGACAGTATGCGATTTCGGATTCAGCCATTGTTATATGGCTTGTTGAAAATATGTAAACCCTTCTTTTCTACAGTCAGTCAGGATTGTTGACTAATCAATAGGCGATGTGGTGTGTCTATATCCAGCTGAGTTTGGAAGGCATGAGTCATTGTGATTATTATCTTGTTTGCAGGTTTTTTTTCCTCATACATTTAGATTTTCCTCCATGATTGTATTAAGTAATTGTGTGCTTCATATAATTTAAGCACTTGTGCTGGGAGTTATTTTGGCAGAAAGCATGTTTCTCGTTTGATTTTGCACATGGCAAGTATTATAATGTTCATTCATTAGTTATGTTTGATGTTGGGATATATGACTTTTTTTTTAGCTCATTTTAACTTAGCAATTCTCCTAATTTTATCAATAAAGATTTGTGGATGTAACAGTTGTTGCTGGTAACAGCACAAGAGCAGCTTATTTTCTAGTGAATGTTTGTCCATATAGTGACCCTGAAAAGCATTTGGACACCAAAGTCACACTTAAAATGCATTAGATAACAAAATATACTGACAGAAAACATGCAAACATATCACAAGCACAATGATACCTATATTGCTAGGACACCTGTGTAAACTTAAGAATTTTTTTTTACTTTTAAACTTGAGGAAACGTGACAATTAGTGGCCACCGTGTTATTAACCGCTTTGCTGTAGGGATACTCTGAAATGTATTCTTGGAACATGAGCTTGAAATTCACCTCAGGATCAGGGAGTGTTGGTTAGGACACTTGCATTTTTAGTAGACAGTGCCATTTGACCAAAGAGGGAGAGAAGCTAATAACTTGTGATTTCATTTCCTCCCATTTGATCAATGGAGGGTCATCTTTTGAGTCAAGCACGCTGAGCATCTGGAGTGAATGATGGACTGTCCTGTCCTTGTAACTGTCCTCCAGATATCAGATCTGGGGCGGTCGAGGATCTTCTACTCTGTGTTCTTTACTGGCTAAACTCAACTTGACCCCACATTAATGATTAGAAATCTCACTGGAAAGTATATGTGTGTATATATATATATATATATATATATATATCTGTGCAGAATCCATTCATAAAATGGAATTAACTGTATAATGCGGAATGTCTCAGCATTTGTCAAATTTTGGATGAATAAATCAAAAGAAGGTCAGAACACTTAAAGGGATAGTTCACCCATAAATAACTTTTTTGTCATTTACTCACCCTAATGTTGTTCCAAACCCATAAGACTTTCAATCATCATATAAATAAAATTCATCTTTTATTGACACCAGGCCCAACAAACGCTCAATCTCAGAATGTGCCTCCCTGTGACGTCAGAGTGTGGTGAAACAACGCCTTCACCGAAGAAGACGAACGCCTCATTCTGTAGCCCTGCCCCCCAATTTGTGCATGACATGTTATAGATAAATAACATAGGCCTACATGGAGCTAAACTGGATCGAACTCCCAAGCAATAAATATACCGCATAAGTTTAATTCGGATTCCAATGTTATGAATGCATGGATGAACTTTATTTTTAATGAATATCCAGCTCACGTGGGGAAGACATTGTGTGTTTGTTCTTTCATTTCACCACGGATTCCTTTGTAAACAAGAGACTGGATTTTCAGACAGGATGAGATTACATGAATGAATGATGCAACACACTTATGTGAGTAAAAAAGGTCTTTTATATGTGATAGTATTGCATTTTTACAGAACGTTTAAGATCTATTGATTATGTGTAATTGTCTAACTGAACATACCTTAGCACGCTGTCAAAGGCTGAAGAATCCTTTATTTGAGCTGTTGTTGGTGTATTGTACTGCAATTCGTGATGAGACTCGGACATGTATGGGCCAGGGCCCGCAAACCCAATGTCCCGGGGCTGTGTTTTCAAGTCGGGCTACCAAAACGGAAGCCCGTCGGCAGGTCGGTGAATCTTAAATAGTAAAATAACATTCCTTTTTTGATGTGCTTCGTTCACTCACTTGACTAGATATTTGAAGGAAAAATACAATCGCGGAAGTTTTAATCATGCTGATTTATCTGACTCTGCAGTGAGGCTTGTGCGTGCGTGTGTGTGTTAGTGATGCATGGTTCGCGCTTATATCCACCGATCGAGCCAGCCAAGTAATACAAAATAACAATCCAATCAATCAGTTCATGAGTGGATGAGAGATAAATCATTGTGTTTGTTTGATAAAGACGTTTTGCGAGCCCTGTGGGCAATTCATTCTGCTTGCTGTTTTCCCACACGCTTTAAAAACAATTCCTCACATGAACTCACGGTGGAGCCGGAACTGCCATTATATTACTGCAAGATAATATGCAAAACTTATCCAATCATAGCAGTGGGTGTTTACTTCCAAGTCTTCAGTGCGGCACACCAAAAAAACCAAGCGTTCCATGAGAGAGGCTCAGGTAGAAAATAGCCTATTACTTATTCATTATGAATGACACTTAAGAGGATGACACTTAAGAGGGCTTTTATTTAATTTGTTTTATATTATCTGGAAGTAAAACAATTTTTTAAGATTAGAAGTACACTACAATTGTACAATTAATACAATAAGCACACTTCTTTTTCACAAGGGTTGTTGTTGCTGCATTAAAGATGTTAAAGTAATACAGGCTACAACTGCCACATTAAAATACACTTACATTACCTAACTTATGTATCTGACATAAAATCTATAGTGGTTAATATCTATTTAGTGTATTATCAAAAGGTGTGATGAAGTTATCCCACGGTCATGAGCTTTTGTACTTGAACAGACTTTGCTGCAAATACAGTAAATGTTCTCACTGTACTATATGACTTAATCTATACTGTAGTTGGCCTTTTCAAATAAATGGTGAGTTACAGTAGTTGGAAATATGCTGAAATGTTTGAAAAAAGTGCATTTTTGATGACCTGTTGAATATTACTACTAATCTCTATTACTCTCATTTGTAAGTCGCTTTGGATAATAGCGTCTGCTAAATGACTAAATGTAAATGTAATAGTTCTGAAAGTGTACCACTTGCTTGTACTTAGTTGTACCAAAGCAACTAAATGTGCACTTTGACAGTACATATCGTAGGGTCTGAGATGAGGAAGAAACCTTGGGATAAATCAAGACTCCGCAGGGCAGCCCGTCCTCTTCCGTCGTCTTTGCACTGATGAGAATTCCTGGTGTTGTTTTAGTCTGGGGTGGTGGGATTGCAACAACCAGCTTCCCTTCCTTTTTATATAATCTTTTTGCGAGAGTGAATTCTGAGAAAGTGGTTTAACAGGCCTACTACTACACTCCAGAATCCAGACTCTGCAGCATGTTAGAGGGCGGAAAGGCATGTCTACAGTGATATGCATTTGTTTAAAAGAAAATTACATTTATTTATTTACTCACATTTATCTTGGTATAAAATTGCAGGCCTACCATAGACTAAAAACATTATTTACTTTATTTATGAATTATTTTTACCCGATGTTCTCAAAGAGGGGCAAATTTTGTCCCCAAACTACAGTTTTCCTCTACTTTACTTTAAGCTACTAAATATAACAACATAGAAGATTTTGCTGTCACTGTGTTAAATGTCACACGACCAATCTTAACTCTTTCCCCTTTCATGTTAGGAAGTTAAAAACCATGTGTTTGTGGGGTAGAGATGCACCGATCGGCCGGCTAGGGATCGGAATCGGACGATTTTCCGCATGATCGGCCCGGATCGGAGCCGGTTTTTGTTGCCAGTGACTGTTGTATTGTTTTATTGTTTTTTCGTCCATACAATGAAAGTCAATGAGCTTTTTTCAAAACATCCTAAATTATGCTAAATTATGTTTTAGCCCCTGATATGCGTATTAAAGATTAATAGATGGGTGTTATATGCAGTGATATAAACAGTAACTGGTGAGCAGGTGTTTTTTAATCATTTACTTTATTGTGTATTTTAGCACGGCTGGAACTCTGTATCGGCCAATCAGCATCCAGGAACAGAAATATCTCCGGTAACATTTTATGTCGTAATTATCGAAACGATTATGAACTGTAAAAAGCCTGTACGTGCTTGTTGAACTTGTAATTACAATGTGTAAACTCGTAATATTCTGAGTGCTACGTACCATGTGGCCGCTGTACCACCTGACTACTGCAGACTTTAAGTGGCACTATGCAGACTGATCGGTGTACCACGAGAGCAAATCTTACATTTCCCTTAGTTATAACATTAATGCATAATTACAACTAACCCTAATCTTATCCCTATAGTAAGTATGATTATTACTATGTACTTATTAGTGTAATTACACTGTAACAGAGTCACCTTAAAATAATGCTAATTAGAATGTTTTAACTGGAAAGACAACATACAAAGACAGCATGATTAGGAATAGGTTTTTCTTTTTATATATAAGTAAAGAGGGACAGGAAACCAGCTGACCAGCTAGTGGCAGTAGACACCTGGTAAATGTTCAAGAAGAAGATGCATTATAAAGAGAACAAGATGGGCTACGTGGCATGTGCAGCTTTAGTTCTCAAGCATCTGTGTACTTTGGCTGTTCTGTGGTCAAAATGCTGCACGTCAACGGAGGAATTTATCAAACTTGCAGAATGTGCATGAGAAACGGCTGCATGTTTGTGTTGGCGGAGCAAGTTGGTGTGCTATCAGCTCCACGGGCTCGGCCCGACTGGACCGAGTCACGGGTCGTTACAGAATATCATGTGAGATTTAGTGTCCGTGTCTGACCCGCAGTCCCCAGATGTGTTTATGTGTGTATGCAAAAACAGACGGTTAAAAATGGCATACAAAAGTGATAAAAATGGCAACGTGTGAATTTATAACTTAATAATTTATTTATTTTTCCCAATTTAATAAATGCATCTTTGTGTTTGTGTCCAGGGAAAGAAGCACTGTGTGTCATTCCTGTGAAAAACATCCTCGGTGTTGAGAAACTGGAAGAAAGTGCCTTTAACCGCAAAAACGTGAGTAACTCAGTCGTATTGGTGCGTTCTTGTGTATCAGCTCAGTTGGTATAGCATGAACAAATGTCATTGGTTGAATTCCCAGGTGGCAAGCAGTGTTGCTTTGAAAAAATATTAGCATATTAGAATGATTTCTGAATGATCATGTGACTCTGAAGACTGGAGTAATGGCTGCTAAAAATTCAGCTTTGCCATCACAGGAATAAATTACATTTTAAAATCTATTCAGATACAGTTCTTTATATTAATATTTTACAATATTACTTGATGAGCATAAAAAACCTCTTTTAAAAACATCCAAACTTTGTGTTTTGCAGATGTTTCAGGTAATCCATTCAGAGAAGCCTCTGTACGTGCAGGCGGGTAACTGTGTTGAGACCAACAGCTGGATTGAGGTGCTGAGTCAGGTCAGCCGCTGTAACCCGGGGCGGCTCAGCGCGTTTCACCCGTCTGCTTACGTGAGTGGATCCTGGTTATGCTGTAAGGAACCCAACGAGAACGCCCCGGGTTGCAAACCCTGCACTGCGTAAGACATCTTATGAATGCATTTGCATTGTATCGCTTACATGTACTTGTCCCGTTTTTCATGTCTGACTCCGTCTTATAGGACAGTGTTGGCTAATATTCAACTGGACATCGACTGTGACCGAGAAACAGAACGAATCTTCTCCTTTTTCTCCTCAAACCGCTCCAGACTACAGAAAATGGAGGGTGAGTATAGTCTAAAAGCAATATGAAATCTTTTAGTTTATTAATACACATTCTGGTCTGTGTACTGTATGTTTTCATATGTTTCATTCAGAATTACCAGTCAAATGTTTGAACACCGCTAGTCATTTTTTATTACTGCTATTTTTTATTTTTGTTAATGGAGGTAAAGTCATTTAAACTGTAAAGCGACACAAATGTAGGAACAACAAAATTAAAAATGTTAAACAAATTAAAACAATCTTATGTTCCCATGAATGCACTTAAAGGCTCTTTTACTTTTAGTATTTGGTCAAATTTAACCATTCAAAATAATAATACATTTTTGTTTTAAGATAATCATAAAAAATAGTTTGCATATTATCTATTATCCTATTTTAAAGGTTCCTAATTTTGTTTTGAAGGTCTCCTAGAGTAAGTTTAGATGCATCCAAGGATTCTCATAATATACATTGCAGCATCACCTCTTTTCTCACAGTCTCTGAAACGGTTCAATAAAGGATTCAGTCTCTCTAAACCCCTCTTTTCTGAGAGCCTACTCTACTCTGATTGGTTAGATGGCCCAGTCTGTTGTGGTTGGTCAAACGCCTGTCAGGACACAAATTTTGTCTGAATTTCGGCGGCTTCAGCACTTGTTTAAACAGTGATACGAACAGTTAAGATGGTGTCAGTTTGACCGTGTCAATCAGAGATCAAGTTGTCATACTTTGGAAGTCCATACTAAGTGGATTTGTTTTCGCAGCCCACAAAACCGCGTTTTCCGACATGTTAACAACACTAACCTAACTCTTCTAGGTCTCAGGTACAACTACAGTGTTTGAGGGCGGGTCAGAGTAGATGTTGTTTGACCATAGGCTGGCATTATTTTTTATAAACCTTCCTAGGTTTGAGCAAGAACTACTGGAACTCGTTTTAGGCAGTTTAGAATCAGTTTTTTCTTTTGGAAGACAATAACTCTTTATTTGACGTGCACTTTAATCTATGAAACTTTGCAGGGCATTTACACTCACAAACAGCTTTATTACACATTACATGGAGCACTTTAAATTATGAAAAATTAACAGAATTTTTTTTCTTCCATTAAAACGATTTATTTGTGTGTGTGTGTGTGTGTGTGTGTGTGTCTACAGATGCCTGTGCCGGCATGTCAGTGTATCTTGGGCAGCAGGAGGAGTGTTCAGCCTTCACTATACAGGACCCTAAAGAGACCTTTCGTACCATTAAAGAGCTCGGAGAAGTACTGGATGATCTGCAGGGTCACCACGACTTAAAGGGGGCACTAACCGATGAACCAGGCACTATGTAAGACACCCAAAATGAATTAAGACATTGCATTTTAGTACAAAAGTGGAAATTGTAATATGTCTATATGTAATTCATTCATTTTCTGAAATAGAGGGTGTGTGTGTGACATAACCGTCGTCCGGAGTGACTGCGGTCATGCCCACTGAGTGGCATAAAGACGTGAATGCTGTGAAAAACACACAAAACATATTTTAAAACTGGAAAGAGATTTGAGCTTTGAGATTGACTGTACAAATAGATTTGACAAGAAATCTGCAATTCACAGAAACAACTGAACTCCTTTGCATTTATCGTTGTTTTAATATGTAAAATTTGGGGGTTATATATTGTATTGGCAACTCATAAATTAAATATTTACCATCCTATATTTTATTATAATATAATTGGATGTTTTTAAATAAATACTGACAAAAACTATACAACATTGATATAAGTGATCACCTGGATTCAGACCTACCTATATTGTATTAATATAAAGCGTTCACAGGCAAATTTGCTTTATGTATTTCCCTGGCGACAAAATCAGGTCAGAAAACCCGATTCCTGGCTGTGCATCAATATCCATGGATCACTGGATGTTTGTTAAGTTGTAAGGAGCACTATATCGAGTCCAACCTTTAGTTTAAAGCGATAATCGTTTGTTTTACTCGTGTTTTCGCTGTCTCCCCTATTAAATCCAGTCATGCAGCAGCTCTTCTGCCACTCAGTCCGGCTGAGGGGGCGTGTTCCGGCGGGAAAGTGACGTCAATGCATACCCTCTATTAATTCATTTAGCATTTTTTTATATTCTTCAAGAGTCAGTTAAACACAATCTTGTCTTATATGTGTATGTGCTGTAAAATGATTTGATTTTATAGGTATAAAAAAAAACATTTATTTTTACTCTCTTCTATAGCGCAAATCCTATAGTTGGAAAGACAGCGTAACATTGTGACTGCGGGACCAGGTGGTACCGAAACAGCCACACAAGCAGAGGGCGCTGTGTTTGTTAACATTTAGGAGCATGACAGCGCTCTGATTATGCTCAGAGAAGCACTGCCGTTCCATACCCGACTGAGTCTGACCTCTCCAGCAACGGCCTGATCTGGAGTTACCATGTACTTGGAAGAATTTGGCCAGTCAAGAGTCAAGTGGCGTGTCTGTGAGTTGCTATCATTGGAAAAATCTAGCTCTTTTCCCTGTGTGCCTGTCCGGTCTCAGTCTTATATCAGTTTTTAAGATCGTTTAGTAACCTCAGTCGCCAGTCCGCACAGTAAGAAAAGATTCCGATCACCTCGTATTCATTCCTAAACAGGCTGTGAAAGTCCAGACACCAAGAGTTTGTCTGAGAAATTATAGCTGCTAAAATGACTCAACCTTCACATTTTTCTTTGTAAACCGTCAGTTTTTTCAGACTACTGGTCGTCTGATGTTTTTTGAAAATAACCATGTCAAAGGGAATCTTCTATATTTCTTTATTCTTGTAGTTTCATCCCTCTCAGTCCATCTCTTTGAGTGTGTGCATGGTTTTCTATCTGTAGTGGATAGAATTAATCTGCCTTATAAATTCAGTGGAGGTACTTACAATCCCACACTTGTGTATGAATTAGGGACTAATGCAGAAGCACTTTAGATATTTGGAATATTCCAGATGAGATTGTTTTAGATACGTGGTATCAACCTTTTTTTTTTCCTGATATTGATCAGTTACATGATCAGCTCTTGTGTAATGTTCTGTAGATAACGTTCATATCCTGTTTTTACTAGCTATTTTTCTTACGCCAAAGATGTTGTTTTGTAGGTTTTCATGACTTGAAAATGGTATACATGTAGTTTTTTAATTACAGAACTTAAAAAAAAGGAAAATGACTATCTATATTTCATGGATGTACATTTTGGGAGCCTCGTGCATTTTGATAAACATGAAGAAAATGTAATTTGTACACCTAACCCCCACCCCCCCTCCTCACACACACAATGACAATATTTTATAGAATGATGTCATAAGTTCTGTTCCGAAACTTAGTGAGCTGCCTCGAAATACAAAAACTGTTCTAAAACATAGGCAGGAAAGCATAGAAGTGCTGCCTCCTTTGCAGAGAATACAGTGCCATAATGCACTCTGGCTAAAAACAATCCAAGATGGCACTTGTACGTGTACCATACTAAAAAGGATTGTTCAAATAGTTCCATGTACTTAAACATTTCCTAATATTGCTATGTATATTTTTGCTCATTTGACTATTGAGCTGTTAGCTTAACAGCAAAGTCTATTGGAATTGGAATATTTGTGTGACATATAAAAATGCCACTGCCATGGTAAACCGAAAGGACGCTCACTAGGGTTTTCAACAGAGCTAGAAACGGAGATTGTTTAGTATGAATTCTGATCGACAATCTAATGTATCATGTTTGTGCTGTCACAGTTGTGTCTACATTTCTGGTGGGGGTTATCGTCATTTCCCTTCCGCCTACTGATTATTACAGGTCTACACATTCATGGTTTTGTTTTAAAATGACCCCATTTTTAACTAAGACGTCTTTTCTGTAACCAGATTGGAGACTGTTATGTTCTGCTTGGTATACTTGTGTTTTGCATCTATCAATTCTTTATAATCTAGATCAGTGGTTCTCAACTGGTAGGTCAAAAAAGGGTCATGGGCTTCAGGCGAAATGCAAACAAAATGCACTAACCATATAATAGCGAAGAGCTTCGATAAGAGAAATAAAAAAGCGTAACTTTTAAACAAAATCTAAAGCTCCATGAAATGAAACTAATACAAAAGAATGAACATTTTAACAATTGGTCTGTAATTATGAGACAGAGGGGCCGTTTACCTTTGGAAAACGGCATTCAAAGTGCAAGTTTTTAACTACGATATAGCTATCGTCTCCCTGAAAATAATGACATCATATGGCACGTAGTGTTTCTTTACAAAGTGTCATTGCACATACCATTTAAAAAGATCTGAATGAGCATTACAGATCGGTCCATTCTATCTGTCATTGTGTACATATCAGACTGTTAAATGGCATTAGTGGTATGTATTGAATTTAGCCCAGTGCACACTCTACGATTTTTGGCCGCAATATTGCCACCTGAGACCAATTTCTGAGATTGTTTATTGTAGTACTTTAGGTTCCCTTGACAAAAACCCAATAGGATTTTTCCATTGGCTTTTTGATTATTGCAGAAAATAAGCTCTGTGACCAACAAAAGTTTATGATTCTTTTAAAGCTTAAATAAAACCAGTAGAAGTAAAAAGCTAAATGTTGGCTATAAACGAACTATACCACTGTTGAATGACCTCACCATCATTAAGCTTCTGAAATTTACCCTGAACATTCGAGTTATAATATTTTGCAAGAGTGTGATTATAAACACATTGAGGCTGTAAAAGCGGATGGTGTTTAATGTCCCCGACAACATCTGTAGTCCCATTTAGCCACTTGCTAGCAGCCACCCTTTTCAAGACAAGTAAAAGCTTTTAGAGGGTATTACTGATGTATTTTATGTTGGTAAGTTTTATGTTAAGTAAAACTTGACTCTCTATATGTTAAAGTTGCCATGAAATCAAAATTGACAATTCTTATTTTTTTAATGTAATATTGTAGCCTGACGTGGTCATACTCAATTCTAGTCAGAATATGAGTCTGATACCGCTCTATTGGGCTGTGATTATTGGGGCGTGTTTCAACCGAACCAGGAAAGGCCTCAATTGGAAAGACCTCCAACCAATCAGAGCAGCGGAGTAAATGATGTATGTTGAGCGACGCATAGTAGTGGGAAGTTCAGATAATTTTTACAGACCCAGATCTTTGAATCTCGTTCAGCAAAATGAACAAACCTTTTTTCAATTAATTTAGTTCATTTCAGCAGAATATAATTAAAATGCCACATGTTAAATTCCCCAACACATGTAGTACTTATGCAAACATTGATTGTTGAATTTGGAATAAAAAAATAATTATAAGCTAATTCAGCCAAGGCCAAACTTTAAGAAATGATTCATGAATTGCTTAGCTGGGTCTTCAGGCTGTGCAGTCTGTTAGTTCACCTCACCTCCACGTTATTGCTTTATCTGTCCATCATCGCCCTGACAATTTGATTGGTCCGAACATTTTCTGTTCTGGCATAATTACTCCACAACTGATCAAGTCCAGACCGAATTTCCCGAACTCAAATGTTGTGGGCGGGGTTAAATAACTGGTAAGATATAGTTAACGCCTATAGTTTAAATCAGCAGCTTCTAACAATACATGTGCTGACTGACAGATAAATACTCGCGCTGTTTAATGCGTTGGAGATGTGGTGCTTTCCTCAGTGCATAACTTACATTTCACCATCTTTAAATGTGAAAAGTGTCCATTTTTCTGTCTGGAGAGGACGAGCCTTCTGCAAGTGAATCTCCGCTAAAATTCGGGCTTCCTTTAACGAGGAATAGAAGTGCAATAGAATAAGAGCACAATAATTATGACTAAATTATACATACTGATAAAATAGTTGTTGTTGGACAATAAATGTGCCATATGTGGAATTTTAAACCTACAAGTAAGTATAATTTTATGAAAGTGATCTTTATAATGGGGTAATAAAATGTAGGTTATTATAATTAGTCTGTTCTTTTGTTTTTATATTCATTTTTAGTTTTAATTTAATAAAAAAAATAAAAATAATTTGGTTTCAGTTTGATAATATAGAATACAACAGAATGTTACAATGTTAGAATGTAATGTGATGTTTCACCCCCTTTTTGCACGTAATATATTACATAGCCTACATCTGTTACATTCACTTTATTTGTCTCTATAGCCTTCAATATCAACATTGGATATAGAATGTGAATGTGAATAGATATATATTTTTTTATCCAAATAGACAAACTTTGAAAAAACTAGATATATTCCATATATCGCCATTTTAACCAAAAAATAACAATATTATTATTTAATTTTTTTGGCCATATCGCACAGCCCTACCAACTGCCAATGATTCAGTCAATTCCCGAAGGATGAAATCAAGACCAGGCATACCTTTTTTATTTCATTTCAGAAGCCGTTTCACTCGGCTATACGTCACTATAGGGAAAAAAAACCTTCCTTCCTGAACTTCCTTTTCATGGCGACTTTAATATCTTGAACTTGTGTTAACCACAAACCTTATTTTAGGCATTTAACCAAAAACCCATTGACTTCGAGACGATGGAAATGCTAAAATGTTAACTCGTTTGACCTACAGAAAAATATTAATTAATCCATTCCATTACATATACATTACATTTGACCCAAACCATTAATACACATACTGACTTCACCTTAGGCAGAAAGATTATGCTTTGTACATTTTTTTGTAATAAGTTAGTCTTTTTGTGGCTTGAAAAACGTCAATGCTTAATATAGAGAAATTTGCTGCTTTTCTTTGAAGACGAGTTATGTCCAGAAAAAGGCTCTCTTGTCCGGATATGAATGCATGACCCTTTAAAAGTGAGGTGAAAATGCTTCCCATATCTTTTGTTTTTGAAATCTGTCACTTAATAGAAGCTAGCCAAGTCGGGCAGATGCCAGCATTGATGGGTTGAGGGAAAAAAACTCCCAGAAACATTAAATAAGGATTCCAATGAGGAGAGTTACAAAACGAGAGAATTATTGGCTGCTGAGAGCAAGAAACCATCAAAATGTGTACAATATTTGTACGGGTCACCCATCAGTTGATGTCCAATGTCAACTCTGTGTCATGAAGCAAACCCACTTGAGAACCACTGATCGAGATAATCTAATCTGTTAGTTTGTGGCATCAAATTAAAGTGTACTTAACATGATCATTGTATGTTCTTTTTAAAAAATCCCTTAGCAATATGATAAAAAGATATGTAAAAATCAATTATTGGGGAACACAGGAACCAGCAAGACTTTGGCATGTCAGAAAAAAAAATATTTCTGCCATACCCCAGATATGAACTCCATATTAAGATATTTAGTTTTCAGAACATTCCATTCTTTACAACTAGTTTCGACACAATCTTATGGCAATTCATAACTATTTTACGTTTGGTGGGTTATTGGTATGAATGCATACAATCTTATTCGTATGTTTTCGTATGATCTGTGACATCTGCGTTAAGGGGTGATGGGTTAGCTTAATTTTTTTCAAATTATACATTTTTGTGTGGTTCACGTCATACAAATTCATACGAAATCGCCACCTTGTAAAATAGTTGTTTTCCCGTGAGATTGGGTTGGTCAAAACACAAGTAAAACTACAGGAAATCAGTCTATGTTTTAGTGATGTGCCTCTCAAACAGATATATATTTTTGTAATCATGAATTTTGAAAGCTGAAAGATTGTATTGAGCATTGATAAAGAGGCCTGGAACACAGTTTGCCGTTTCAGCACGAACAATTATGCAACATTCACCTTCCAGTTATGGTGTCAGAATATATATATATATATATATATATATATATATATATATATATATATATATATATATATATATATATATATATATATATATATATATATTTTATATATATTTTATATATATATATATATATATATATATATATTTGTACTTGGTCCATCAGATTTGTGTTTTTCTCATGTGTTGTTGTTTGTAGCACACTGTGAACTGAATGTTGTCATATGTTGATTCATGGACGTTCGTCTGATACTCTGAGACTCCAGTGAGCTTCAGTAGAAATGTGGTACTGATCATCCTCACTTCATAACTGTGGTGAGCAAAGAGCCACGTGGACTCGCTTAGCATTGTGGTGATACCGCAGACCTCCTCCATTCATTATACTTGTCGGATCGAATTAAGTGGTTTCTGTGTATTTGTGTGATTCTCTGAACTGGGCATATTTTCATCTTGTGTTAGCATACAGTAACCATTACAACTAGTGTCAAGTGGACCTTAAGACCCCCCAGACTTAAGATTATTCTTTAACATTCCCAGTTTAGCACTTATCTATGAGTCGATGGAACAATGCAGACAATGTCATTTTTCTTGAAGTCTCGAATGTATATCGGTACGAATCTACAATCGCCATATCATAAGAAACGTTTCAAACGATTTTGTGCTCCTGTTGTGATGTTTGTTCTCGAATTCCACCTTGTTGGCATAATTGGGTCTGCAAGTCGCCCTTTTGAAAACCTTGTAGTTTTAATAATGCATTTCTTAAGTTATTTTATCTTTAGATCAATAATGTAGGTCTGTAAAACTGCTATAAATATTTGCACAAATTTGACTTTTTTTTTTTTTTTTTGTCTACCCGATTCCCATTCTTCTTCCAATGTATTACTAATTGTACTGGACATGTTTGCTTCATTTTGTTATTTAAATGTTTTTATACCATTATTTTCACAATACAAGCTCACATAATTCCTATGTTATTAGATCTGTGGAATTAATTTGCAATAAATATATTGTTTGTGTGATTCTGTCGTGAGTGTGTGTGTGTATGTTACATCAGTGGTTCTGCACCACAATTTTTGACACTGTTAGTGTAATTTATGCTGTGATTGTTAAATTAGAATCAGCTGTTATACTGTAGATAGTGAATAGTAGTATGTGATAATGTACAGGCTAGTAGGGGACATATTGGTATTTTATTTTTCAATTAAATTCATGATGTGTCTCAAAAAAAAAGCACTCCACAAGTGACGTCCAGACAGTGTTGTGTCAAAAGAAACATTTGTAAATATTTTTGTTTTGCAAATCTCACTTATTTTTGGATTTATTTAAGATATGTTAAACTCCTAACAGCCTTAATTAAAAATATATAAACATCATTGCATTGGATAATAAAATATTAAACCAATAGATGACCAAAATTAAGTATCTTTCAAAGTGTTGATGATGATTAATAATAACACACACACACACAAGGTTTCTCTGTTTAAACACACAAAATGTAATCTGCCCTCCCTTCTCTGTGATTCACCAAAATGTAGAAAACAAGCAAAAGCAGATAGTGATGGGGGTTCCTATATGATGACATTATAGAAAAGACAGAAGAAAACGATTAAACCTTCTTATTGCAAATAATATCACAACTGACTGGCTAATCATAGAAAGAATGGCTTGTAAAATCAGTTGATTTGTGTTTAAAAGAAAGCACATGTGTAACTTGGCACGTTTTAATAAATTGCGACGACCAAGATCATTATCAAAAAACTGTCTTCAGCTTCTCACAGAAATGCTGAGAAACCTGTTAAATATTAACTGTGGCAATTGTCTTTACAATGCACATGGTGGTTGCGTGTTGATTTCACTGGACTGAATTGGAGATGCACACAAGCTCTCTTCCAAACTACAGGTCACTTTCGATTTCTTGTCCGAACTTTTCTCGCGGCATTCAATCTATGGAAACTCTGTGCTGAGTTTCCCTGCTTCTCCTCACATGAACTGTGATCAAGTGTGTATTATCAGAGGCTGGGAAGCACTCCAGTGCAAATGAAAACATACGGCAGAGCTTTGTTTGTACATGCACGTACATGTTGCTCATCTGAATCATTTGCTGTCAAGGATAATACAAAATATCAGCCATATTCAAGATCGTGGAGTATAAATAGACAATCTCATTGATTTTAAAACCATATGGTTCCACTTTAATAGTCACAGTATCACTTCATTAAATCACGAATTCAATTATCACAAAATTACCAGCATTAAAAGTAGCTATAGATTTAAGCACATCAAATGTCTGTGCCTGACTTAAAGGTCTCATGACA
Organism: Gobiocypris rarus; assembly: GCA_023029165.1. Classification (NCBI taxonomy): domain Eukaryota; kingdom Metazoa; phylum Chordata; class Actinopteri; order Cypriniformes; family Gobionidae; genus Gobiocypris; species Gobiocypris rarus. The sequence goes on along the minus strand of CM040918.1, from coordinate 31,822,093 downwards.
TGAAATGTTCACTTTATAAGTTTTTTTAACATTAATATGATTTTCCCTACCCTGTCTATGGTCCCCCAATGGCTAGAAATGGAGATAGGGGTGTCCTGCTCCATCTTTGAGAAAATGAAAGCTCAGATGGACCAATCTGGAATCTTCCCTATATGTCATCATACGGGGAAAGGTTACCTCCCCTTTCTCTGCTTTGCCCGCCCAGAGATTTTGGAGAAAATGGGTTCATTTTATTTTTTGCATTTAATGCAATCGCAATGTCAGCACAGGCTTAACAAGCAGACTAACGATATGGATTAGACAGCAACTGTAAGTGTTCATTAATGCCTGATGATAGTTATTCAAGTTCACACAGACTTTCTTTCTAAATCGTTCGCGCGAAGGTGCCCTACGCGCAGCGCGTTATGTGAGCGGCGGCACTGAATACACTTCAGTGAATTAAGCCAACTTCACATTGTTTCTCTTAATGAAAGAGAAATCTGTTATAGCGATGAGAATAGTTTTTGTGGACAAAAAAAATCTAAAAATTGTCTTCCGTCTAGGCCTCTGACATGAACTCACGACGCATGCGTGAGAATATGACGAGCCAACAGAAGCGAGGAAAACTATTCTCGTGGCTTCATAAAATTATTGTAGAACCCAAGTGGCAACCTCCCGTGGTCTCTCTTGAAGCCAATACGGAAGTGACTAAAACTGCAGTTAATCGACTGGCCACTAGGGACAGGCTCCAGAAGGGAGCAGAATCTCATTGAGCCCCATGTTAAAATGCCCAACTTTACAGCAGAAAAACACGTTTACAGCCTGGTACAAATTCTAGTTAGTCTAAACGGGTCATTTTGCCCTTCATGACAACTGTGAGGGGGGGTAAAAGTGTTCAAGAGGGGTACCATATGCAATACGCATTTCAAATGCAAAGATGTCAGCCAATCATAACAGTCTGCGTTTCCACTGCAGTCTCACAGCAGACACGCCCCTTCAAACAGAGCATTCAAGCCAGAGACTAAAATCATAGAAAAATGCCTTTTATTTCTAAATTATGACATTTTATGACAATATAAGTACAAGAAACAAAAATATTTTTAAAAATCCACATTATAGGACCTCTAAAATGCTGATTTTTGGTCTGTCACCGTGGGAATCTGGACCTTCTTGACTGCATCCCACAAATAAATTCATACGTCATCATTTAGCATAATCTGTAAGTATAATAAAACATTAAAATTATAATAATAAATATTTTTAGAGTATATTATAAGTTTTGTTTTTATAAAATGCATATGAATGAATTTTCATGCATAATTGCTTTTTTTCTTGTAACAAAACTTAAAAAATGAGATCTTCCCAGACTTCAATGTTGGTAGGATGCAGCCTTCCGTTTGAGAAACACCCGAATGCTTACGCTTCTGACCCTGTGGTCATTGGAATGGACATCACATGGTTTTTGGTTTAAACCAATACGATTTTATGCTTTTATTATATGATTACTGCCTGGTCCCTGATAAACTAATCACAATGAAAGTTTGACACGACTTAATCTGATTGTCACAAAAGACAGGCATGGCTACCCAAAGACAGGAAGGAGGAGCTCCTTTTTTACTTTTTATATGCAGATTTATATTCATGGAAGCATCATCAATTTACATCTATTATAATCTTGATAGTATCAAGTGATTATATATTATATAGATTAATATACTATTATATATAATTATATAGATTAATGGACTATTATAGAGAGAATTTTTCTGCCGGAAAATGACCAGAATAACTTTACCAGTAAATACAAAAATCTGCTGTTCACACAAGTAGTGGCTTTCTAGCTTTTTACCAGTAAGAGACCAATTTGACAACATATTTTAACAGGCATATCGATGATCAAAGAGAATGCGCATTTGCTCTTAAAAACACGAGGCGCGTAATAGTATCCAACTGCAGAGCCGCAGCGCTGATAAATGGAAAAGAAGGCATGGGTCTAGAGTGCGACATGTTGGAAAACCTGCGAAACGGGGCGCAACGTCATAGATGATCATTTAGCACATATTTACACAGAAAATCTATTAAAAAACTCTCTGTAAACATGGCGGCGCAATCACATCATCTCCATAAGAACTTATGATTGTCCCAAAGCATACTTCTTACGTCAGCGCGTTCTGACTTCATAAGTGAATACACCGGTAATCTTCATTCTGCGTTCACACAGCGCACATTACCGGTAATTTACTGGTAACGTTACAACTTGCCTTACTGGTAAATTTACGGAACTGATTTACATGGTCACGCATGATCTCTTACCGGTAATTCACCAGTAAAGACAGTATGTGTGAAAGGGGACATTTACAACACAAACATATCCACATCGCTGTGATCAGATGCATTCTTAACTGCTGTTTTGTTACCACTGTCATTTTTGTTGTTTATTTTGTTATTACGAGAAAAGTGTACAGCACATATTCATCTAAACGTCACTCTCAGCAGTGTGGATGGGCGTTGGGATCTTCGGTGAAAGACCTTCACCGAGAGTATATCGGGCCTTAAAGGAACACTCCACTTTTTTTGAAAATAGGCTCATTTTCCAAGTCCCCTAGAGTTAAATAGTTGAGTTTTACCGTTTTTGAATCCATTCAGCCGATCTTTGTATCTGGTGGTAGCACTTTTAGCATAGCTTAGCATAAGCTATATTATATGTCTATATGGCTAGGAACTACTTTCTCATTCCTGCGTAAGAGTCGCGAATCTTCGCGGCCGTACCATGGCTGCAGCGGCGCAATAATTCTTTGGTATTCTGTGAAACATGATGGTAGTATACACCTTCGACTTACTATCACAGCCCTTTACAACATACAGAACCATGGCTAATCACACAGGTAAATCCACAACACAATTTGTCGGCTGCAAGCCTGAAACTTTCTCTGCAACTACATGAACTTAGTGCCAGTCACATTGAAAGTTACCTAGCTGGGGGCTACTTTCAGCGCTGCGTAATATCATTGCGCTGCTGCAGCCATGGTACGGCCGCGAAGATTATGCAGGAAAATCACAACTTTTCATTTTCAGTTGGTCTTAGCACACGATGTAACTGTAGAAGAGTCAAGTTTTAAATAGGAAAAATATTGAAAGTGTCTTTGGTCATTTTTTGAATGAGATGCTAATGGACTGATTAGAATCAATGATGTATGCTAAGCTATGCTAAAAATGCTACCGCCAGATACAAAGATCGGCTGAATGGATTCAAAAACTCAACTATTTAACTCTAGGGGACTTGGAAAATGAGCCTATTTTCAAAAAAAGTGGAGTGTTCCTTTAAATCACGCTCAGTCTTGTGTATGTTATGTGCAGTGGCGGAACTAGACTGTTATGCATGGTGTCCCAAGGCTACTTTAGGGGGTTCATAGACCGTAAAAGAATATCATGTGTAATGCTTGTTTGTTTTCATTGTTTTGGCAAGGGCTGCACGATTAATCGTATTTTAACCTTGATAACGATATCAGTCTCCCACGTTGAATTAACCATAAATGTGATATTAATGTGTAAATACCATAGACTGTTTAAGGTAAATACCAGGCACAAAACAAACATGGTAAGGTAGCAAATTGTTTGTTCTTCTTATGGGCGGAGTCAGTGTACGGATGAAACTCCGTCACAGGTCTGACGTGCCAGTGTTTAGATTTCAAGCTGCGCTTTCATGGCGTAGCAGAAGTTGCCGTCACGCGATAAAGGTTACAGTCATTCAGCTTCAATTAGCATAATGGCAGAGCAATAACAGGAAGGTGAAGAAGTGCGTTCGTTAGTTATACTCCATTGTTTGGAATTATTTCGGGTTCAGTGATAGTGATGTTGATCAGGCACGAGTCCTATTCAAACTGTGCTCTTGTGTCGAATTTCCAAGGTTGAAGACAAAAAAAGATGCAACCACAAAAAATCCCCGGCCTTCCACAACACAGACAATAACGCTCAACACAATACCATATTTGCCTTGCTCGCAAAGACACACAGAGGTGATCACATTTAATTTAGCCAAGGATGTGTCCAATAAACAGTAAGCTATGAGGGGTTTCAAAAAATGATTACCACACTTGACCAAAGATACAACATACCCTCACGCAACTATTTTTCTAAGGTCGCTCTGCGAAATGCCGACTGGAAATAGAAAGAAATCAGCAGCGTTGAATATGTAGCTGACCTGTGTTCACCCGACCTGTGTTCAAGCAGAATTGCTGAACCGTATCTGAGCTTGACTGTTCATTTTATTGAGTTTGAAATGAAAAGCAAGCTTTTGCAAACTTAATTTTTCCCACAAGACCATACAGCAGAATTTATTGCGGTTGGCCTCAAAGAAAAGATTTCTGCATGGGGTTTGCTTGAGGAATGACTCGTCTGCATTACAACAGACAGCGCTGCTAATATGATCAGGGCAGCATCTTTGAATGATTAGACGAGGCTAAATTGCTTTGGACATAGACTTAATTTGGCTATTTTGTTCTGATACAGTGTAACTATTTCGCCAATTTAAAAGATGCACTTTTCTGACATTGCAGTGCATACAGTATATTGAGCATATTTATTCTGCCAAATAAAGCAATTACAGAGATGTAAAAGCATAAGATAAAGCTAGTAATATTTGGCTTGTCATATAATACTATATGTGAATGTATGTACACCCAGCAGAATTTAGAATTAGGCAGTGCTAACTGATAAATAGTTGATAAATCATGAGTGTCTCGGTTTCACCAGGCTCAACCACCACAGCACAGTACGATATCTCTGCTACCTGCCTGTTTAACGTAATTTTACTACTGTTCTATAAATACCTGTCTGGTTCAGTTCAACCTCTCTCTCCGAGTCTGGTATCCGTTACAGAAGACCCGACCGCAACATCATGAACCCGACAGGTCAAGATCCATTTCAGGAGCTGGTGGATTCTCTACGGAATGTACTCACCGCTTCAGTCGCCGTTCCAGTTGCTGCTTCAGCCGCTGCTTCAGCCTCCGTCCCAGCCACCTCTTCAGCACCTGTCATGGCACCGATCTCTTCTTCTGCCCCAATCTACACTGCCAGTCCCATGGTCAATCCGGCGCCCTACTCTGGCTCAGTGGAGGACTGCAATGGCTTCCTTCTCCAATGCTTGCTCGCCCTAGAGATGCAGCTTCACGGCAGTGGCTCAGTGGTTCATGTAGATTGTCTGCAAACCGGAAGGTTGGTGGTTCGATCCCTGGTTCCACCTGACCAAGTGTCGAGGTGTCCATGAGCAAGACACCTAACCCCAGCTGCTCCCGACGAGCTGGATGGAGCCTTGTATGGCTGACACTGCCGTCGGTGTATGAATGAGAGAGTGAATGGGTGAATGTGAGGCAATATGTAAAGCGCTCTATAATATAAATGCAGTCCATTTACCATTCACAGATTCCCCACTGAGAGAGCTAAAATATAATTTATTTTATCTCTGTTAACAGGATGCACTCTCCAGTGGGCGGAGACTATTTGGCAGCAGAGCAATAAACAATTTTATTGCTCATTTTTTTACATGAAGTTTTTGGCAGACCAGAGGGAGATTCATCAGTCAGTGAGCAATTGCATCATATTCACCAAGGCAGAAGTTAAATTCAAGATTATGCTTTGAAATTTCGCACTCTTGCTGCTGCTAGTGGTTGGAACAAGCGCTCCCTTATAACCACGCTGCCAGCCTGGCCACCCTGGGACCGATGCTACGAGATCGCTTCTGGTGGCCTTACAAGGCAAGGGATGTGAGAAAGTACGTCCAGGGCTGTGCGGAGTGTGCCATGTCCAAGAACCCATGTAACCTTCAATCTGGTAAGATGCTACCTCTGCCTGTTCCACACCGTCCATGGACACACCTAGGAATAGACTTCATCACTGACTTATCACTCTCTGATGGACATACCTGTGTGCTGGTGTTAGTGGATCGGTTTTCTAAGGCCTGTCGTCTGATCCCACTAAAGGGACTACCAATTGCCATCGAGACAGCTGAAATGTTATTTAACCACGTCATCCAAAACTTCGGTCTGCTCGAAGACATTGTGTATGACAGAGGGCCACAGTTTGTGTCCAGAGTCTGTAAGACTGTGAGTTCTCCTCGGGTTACCATCCCCAGAGTAATGGGCAGACGAAACACAAGTTACAGGAGATAGGACGCTTCCTGTCATAGCCACTAGAACCCCTGGAACCGCTTCATAAAGTGGGCAGAGTATGCACACAATTCCCTATCACCCAGGTACTGGTCTTACATGCTTCCAGTGCATACTCAGCTTCTAACCTCTGTTTTCCCCTGGTCCGGGGAACCGTCTTAAGTTCCATCTGTTACTCACTGGTTCCAGGAGAGCAAGAGGGTCTGGGACACAGCTCATCAACACCTTCAGTGAGCAGTGCGCTTCAGAAGAGCCATGCTGATACCCGGAGAACCGCCACTCCCACCTACCAGCCCGGCCAGAAAGTGTGGCTCTCCACCCAAGACATCAGACTATGCCTGTCCCAGATACATTGGTACCTTCCCCATAGCACAAATCCAGTCAATCCAGTCATCTATGAATTACATCTTCCTACTCACTATAGAATTCATCCCACTTTCCACTTATCACTCCTGAAACCTTACCATTCTTCTGTTTCTCCGCACAGAATTCCATGCCTCTCATCCGCAATGTCCAGCTCCACGCAGCCGGAGTCAGCCACAACTCTGGAGCAGGGGGTGTGGAGAGGGGGTTTCTGTCACGGTTTCACTAGGCTCAACCACCAAGCCCATTCAAAGGTCACAGTCTCCAGAATTCTAACCAGCCACACCTGTTCCTCATCATTGCACTCATCATCCTCCCTATTTATACACACTCAATCCTCTCCTTTATCATATGGTCTCCCTTCCTCTTCTTTTACATTTGCCTGGTATTCAGAAAGACTGTTGTTTATCCACCATCATCACAGTACAGTATGATATCTCTGCTACAAATATAATCTTACAGTAATGCATTAAAATACCTAAGATTTAATTCTGTTTAAAAGTTTCACAATACACAAAGTAGTCAATAGGTAACCAACAAAAATATTTTAAATGAACGAAGTTTGGCCTTTTGCTATTTTTACTTTTTACTTTTGATGCATTGGCTTGTTTTTCTGACGGTGTTTTTCTATAAAGAATGCAATGAAAGATCTAAGAATTGACCAGGCTGTGGGCCTCTGCAAAAGCTAGTGAGCAATTTCTCCTGAAGCTGGAAGTGTAAGAGAGTTTATAGCTGCTCAAAACGATCTGAATACACTTACTGAAAACAGAGTGTCACACTAGGTGGGGATCATGTCAGGCCATGATAAAGAGTCATTAAGCAGCAGAAGGCCATTGCTCATGTCCTGTCTTCTGACAAGAAGTCTCTGCATCTTATCCCAACATGGCAGGACATGGACATGCCATGTTGAGTTTACAGATGCACTGTCTGGTGAGAGATATGTTAGTGTGTTGTTTGTATAGCCAGCTCTTGATCTTTTCAACTCATCCATCTTGAAAGTTAAGGATGATGATACTGACCTGTCAAGAGCAATAAAGTCTAGAGTACCTGAATGAAAAATACATTGACACACAAATCCAGGTTCTGTTGGACAGGGCATCTACTGTAGATTAACGTTTTAAGGTGAGTTGAACGTTTTAAGGTGAGATGAAGACTGTGCAGTGATGGTAATTTAAAAAAAAGTGCTGCACTGTGATCTATATAGTGATTTTGTGATTTATAATTTGTTTTTAATTGTCTTTTTTATGTGTGAAGATGCCTCTCCCTGAACCACCAGAAGAAAACAGACGATGCTGAAGCTGGATGCGCTCCAAAATAAAAAGAGATGACATTAAGAAGCTACTTTAAAACTACTGAACAAGCCTTGCCACCTTAGAGATGGGTCAGAGCTTCTCCAAAACTGCAGCACTTGTGGGGTGTTCCCGAAAAAAACAAACAGTGGTGGACTGACGACAGGTTCATGGGTGGACAAGGCTCATTGATGCACGTGGGGAGTGAATGCTGGCCCATGTGGGCTAATCAAACAGACGAGCTACTATAGCTCAGATTGCTCAAGAAGTTAATGCTGGTTCAGATAGATATGTCTCAGACCAGTCTCTGCTGACCAGTCAGTGTGCCCATGCAGACCTCTGTCCACCACCAAAAGTGCCAACAGTGGGCATGTGAGCATCAGAACTGGACTACGGAGCAATGGAAGAAGGTGGCCTGGTCTGATGAATCACGTTTTCTTTTGCATCACGTGGATGGCAGGGTGCGTGGGCCTCGCATGTGTACCTGGGGAATACATGGCACCAGGATGGACTATGGGAAGAAGGCAAGCTGGCAGAGGCAGTGTGATGCTTTGGGCAATGTTCTGCTGGAAAACCATGGGTCCCACCATGTGGAGGTTACTTTGACACGTACCACCTACCTAAGCATTGTTGCAGACCATGTACAACCTTTCATGGAAATGGTGTTCCCTGGTGGCTGTGCCCTCTTTCAGGATTATGCACCCGGCCTATAGAAAAAAAACTAGCAGACTAATCGTGGTTTAAAATTTTGAGCAAAATATTCATGATTATAATTTTCGATCAGTGGGCAAATATATATATATATTTTTTTATAAAATTTCGCCACAGCAAAATAAATTATTCTTTCAATAGAAGGTGAAATGGAAGTAGCAATTAAAATTTTGGAGTGGCACCCAGGGTGGGGTGTCCAGTGCCCCCCTGGACACCCCTCTGGCTCCACCACTGGTTACGTTTGTATAAGTTGCTGGCTGCAGTTTACTTAATGGGCCAATAACACAGATTTCTGAATGCTACATATAGCTCCTTTTAATGTTTTTACACAAATCAGAGTTCTAATATCTGTTACAGACATGTCAAAGTTCAAAGTTGTAACATTTTTGCATTAAAAAATAAGCCTCATATAAAATAAATGTCAAATAAAATAGCTCATATAATTGATCGGATATTTGGACGATAATCTTTGGCCCCATCTGTGTAAAATAAAATAAGCTAGGGAGCAGTATAAGGCTGGAGTCTCAATATTACGATTCACAATTGTCTGCCAACACAAGTTAAACCAAAACAGCATGTTCTCAGCAAAAGACACAAAAGTCATCAAGATTATGTCATGTTTTTTCCTCCCCTGACATTTCAATGCCAATTTCACATTATTTATTGTGCAAACTGCATGAGGAATGCCAACAACAATGCACTACAAATGAGACCAGTAGCGTGCAGTGTTCTGAAATGAGAAGGCAAAGTCCTCACAATTATATATATATGTATATATATAAAAAAATTGTAATCAAATGTAATGTAATCAAAAGTCCCAGTTACACTTCATGATGTCACATTTTACTGGTTAAATAACCATTATTTTACATCAAAAACATTGGCAGCGTTTCACAAAAGCCTAGGGTGTCATGATTCCTTCTGGCCATACAACAACAACATTCCCAAGTAATCATGTCATATCTAAAAAAATATTGACATACTAAAATAATGGACATGCACAGACTTAACAACAATATGAAATCAATACACACGCTCTTCTGATTGGCTGTGATTGGCAACAGAACTGACGAACAGCATAATGAGTTTTGTCTGAATGCTAGGGTATGGCAACTGCCATACTTAAATGATCAAATAAATAAACCAAATGCAACTCTGTTTTTTTATTTTTACATTATCCATTCACCACCCAACAGTGGGCACATGAGCATCAGAACTGGACCATGGAGCAATGGAAGAAGGTGGTCTGGTCTGATAAATCACGTTTTCTTTTACGTCACGTGGATGGCTGGGTGCGTGTGCGTCACTTACCTGGGGAACACATGGCACCAGGATGCACTATGGGAAGCAGGCAAGCCGGACGGAGGCAGTGTGATGCTTTGGGAAATGTTCTGCTGGGAAACCTTGGGTCCTGCCATCCATGTGGATGTTACATTTACACGTACCACCTACCTAAGCATTGCTTCAGAGCACGTACACTCTTTCATGGAAACGGTATTTCCTGGCTGTGGCCTCTTTCAGCAGGATAATGCCACAAAGCAAAAATGGTTTAGGCATGGTTTGAGGTATACAACAACCAGTTTGAGGTGTTGACCAAATTTCCCAGATCTTAATCCAATTGAGCATCTTTGGGATGTGCTGAACAAACAAGTCCGACCCATGGAGGCCCCACCTCGCAACTTGCAGGATCTGATGCTAACATTGTTAGCATCAGATGCTAACTGAAACTTACAGAATATAAGAATATTCTGTAAGTTTCAGAGCTGAAATCGTCCTTGTTAGTAAAAGAAAAGCTTTTATTGACCCCAGGCCCAGAAAACGATCAATCTCAGAATATGTTAACCCTTGACGCCACATGACCCTTGACGTCATTGTGTGGGGAAACACGATGGTGGTGAACCATGTAAAATGACAGAGTGGGAGCTGAGGCGCACAGTGTGCAGAAGTCGCCAAATTTCTGCAGTCAATGGCTACAGACCTCCAACTTTGTGTGGCCTTCAGATTAGCTCAAGAACAGTGCGTAGGTAGCTTCATGAAATGGGTTTCCATGGCCATGCAGCTGCATCCAAGCCTTACATCACCAAGTGCAATGCAAAGTGGGGTATGCAGTGGAGTAACGCACGCCGCCACTGGACTTTAGAGCATCAGAGCATCATGTTCTTTGGAGTGACGAATCACACTTCTCTGTCTGGCAATCTGAACACTTAATGCTTCAGCATGCCAAGACATTTCGGACAATTTCATGCTCCCAACTTTGTGGGAACAGTTTGAGGATGGCCCCTTCCTGTTCCAACATGACCGGCGCACCAGTGAAAAAAGCATGGTCCATAAAGACATGAATGAGTGAGTATGTTGGGAGACTTGACTGGCCTGCACAGATTCCTGACCTTAACCTGATAGAACACCTTTGGGATGAATTTGAGCGGAGACTGCAATCTAGGCCTTCTCGTCCAACATCAGTGTCTGACCTCACGAATGTTCTTCTAGAAAAATACCCATAAACACACTCCTAAACCTTGAGCAAAGCTTTCCCAAAAGAGTTGAAGCTGTTATAGCCGCAAAGGTTTGGCAGACTCCATATTAAACCCTACGGATTAAGAATGGGTTGTCATTAAAGTTCATGTGCATGTAAGGGCAGGCGTCCCAAAACATTTGACAATATGCTGTAAACAGGTGCAGGTCATATAATTAGAATATCATCAAAAAGTTGATTAATTTCACTAATTCCATTCAAAAAGTGAAACTTATATATTATATTCATTACACGTTTCAGTCTGATATATTTCAAATGTTTATTTCTTTTAATTTAAATTATGACATGAAATAAATGATGTATTTGCATTGAGGCTTATTTGAAAATGCAGGGCAATGTTATTGAGGAAAATGTTTTTATTATATGTCACTGTGGTGTGAGTTTCTGATTATTAAGTACTATATTTAGGGATGTAAAAATAATATTTCATGCTGATGTATTTGTCTGAATTTTTTCACCCATCATCCAGAGTGTTGGGAATGTTTTCTCATTTCCAAGCCAAATGTCCCAATGTCCGGCTATGAGGGTCATGTTTGCCCTGGCATAATCCTCACACTCTTACTCAGTTTCTGAGTCATTCTCTCCTGCATGTTCTCCTCAGTGATCTTTGCTCTAGACATCTATTTAGTGTCAAGGCCTGTCCTCTCCATTCCCGTGAGCTGCTGCTTTATATTTCTGCTGCTCAGGATCCCATTCCAAACAGAGCAGCCATGGAAAGCCGTAAAAGACTGCCAACAATGGAGATGACGGTGTGCAGCTCAGAGGAACAGTGTTTGGAGAGACGATTACCCAATCAGAGGTAAAAACTTCTCATATATCCACACATAAACATAGCCCAAATGGCAGAGAACACACATGCTCTTCCTATTAACATGCTGCAGACAAATCGAGCCCGGTGATTTCAGTATATTTATTGGATTTGGCTGGTATGTCATCACACATTTTGAAAAAGTACTGCCAAGATGTGTTACTGTAGTTCTTTAAACTCATGTTTCATGTTTCCATTCAGAATGTCTCTGTTACTCGTTTCCTGAATCAAGATGAATCTTCTGTCGACAGTGGCAACCACCATGGAGTAAAAGTTTCAGAGTTAACAAGGTATTGTGCTTTGCATTTGTTGCTGTTGTTTAATGTTACATTACTTTCTATAGTCATTATGCACTATTTTAAATATTTATACTTTCATACTTTAGACCACGCCGCCCTAAACCTAGCCATTTCTCAACAATATAAAACACGTAACAGGCAAATAAAAGTGCCGTCACAGTTATAAAACTGACCAAAAAACAGTATAAAAGTAATACAAACAACTCAGACTACATTCTAAGTCTTCTGAAGCCATACACTATCTTTTTGTGAACAGCAGAGTGGAACTTAAAGTCATGGTAGGCAATTGCGGAGAGGCTAGCAATAGCAAGTTAGCTCTGAAAGCATGAGATCCCACACTCCCCTCAGAACGCTTTCCAAAGCCACACCTCCTTCAAAACACATAGAATGCACACAGTAGATTCTGCATAGCTTCATGAGAGACTGCATAAACCACATGTCTCAAAGCACGATACATCACAATAATAATGAATGGAAACAACTTACAAAGCTCTTGTACCACCTGACTGCTGCAGATTCATTTCAGTGTTGACTTACAAATGCATAAATACAAATCTGAGGACATGAACAGCTCTGGGTAGAATGTCACGGGTTGCCATCTTGTAATTACTGTTTTGACATGGTGTGGACACAGCATAAGCTCTTTGTTTTGATTCAGGAGGAACTGTAAAAGGTGGCTGCTGTTTGTTTTTGAAGCATGGTGGCTGTCTGTCTACAACTCTCCATAGTCTTAAAGAACACGCTGATGATGTGTGATGTCTTTGGAAACAGGGTGCACGGAGCTATGGAAATACATATCAGGTAGAACATCAGACGGAAAACAATGATTAGACAAAAAAAATTTGTCCTGAGACTTCCACAAAAACCACTTCTATTTATTGATTGCTATCAGGATGTGAAGGTAGTTTCAACCAGTATAACAAAAAGTTTTTATAAAACAAATGACCTACCCTACATTTAAGGAACTCATGCTGTGTTCCGTTTACTTTGGAAGGGGATGTCTGAGCTGGGAATAATGTCACACCGAGTTGACCGCGTTCCAGTACACGAGCTGAAATTCTAAGATTCCAGGCAAACCTTTACTGTGCTTGCCCTTTTGGAATACAACGCGGCATTTTACAAGGATTTTGGCGAAGTACCATGTCCACAAAATAATTGAGATAGTACTGTGTGCCCCACTGAGTTTATTGAGACACAGACAAACAGAAGTAATAATAAACAATATACTGTTTCAATATGGTTGATGTGCTGAGTAGACACATTGGTTTCTGAAGTCAGGGTTATTGCGGTTCCCCTGAGTTTCCCAGTTACAACTCCTACTTGAGGGGGCATTTAAGTTAAAAGTACCTTCTGGGAACAAGGATTTCCTACTTCCGAAGACAAATGGAATGCACTATTAATCACTGAAGATTAATCGCTCCGTGAACGAATGAACAATGCAGTCATATCTCATTCAATTCCATTCTTTAGCATGATGGAATTGGTCATGAGACACACAAGAGCCAATGCCATTTCAAAGACATTGCACAGGATCTAAAGGTGCAAGGTGAAAAGCAATGGTCCTAGCACTGAGCCTTGCGGTACTCCATAGTGATCCATCCCAATCATATGGGTATGATATCACATATCGGTATGATAACTCTTCATTTACTGCTACAAACTGATAGCTGTCAGAAAAGTATGATTTAAACCATGCTAATGCAATTCCACTAATGCCAACATAATTTGAGATTCTATTCAAAAGAATGTTGTGATATCATTAGGTGATATCGTTAGCATGGTGTTAGTTTTCATTGTTATGATGACGATACTCTGCTTTATATTTCTTCACGCCTGACGAAATTGACCAATACACAAGATTAACGGAATGCATAGCTGATATAAAAAAAATTGGATGACTTGTAATTTCCTACAATTTAATTCTGAAAAAAACAGAACTTTTAATTATTTGGACAAAGTAACCTAGAATCCTGTCTAACATTTGATGGTTTCTCTGTCAAGTCCTTGTCGTCAGTTAGGAACCTGGGTGTGCTCTTTGATTCCAATCTTTCATTTGAAAGACACGTTTCTAGCATCTGTAAAACCGCATTTTTCCATCTTATAAATATATCTAAATTACAGCACATGCTTTCAATGCAAAATGCTGAACAGTTAGTTCACGCGTTCATCACCTCAAGGCTAGATTATTGTAATGCTCTACTGGGTGGTTGCCCTGCTCGCTTAATAAACAAACTCCAGCTGGTCCAAAACATAGCTCTAAAGTCTCAACAGAGACCGTGTCAACTAGATGCTGCCCTGTGATGGCCTCATCAACATCAACAAGACCGTCTCCTGCATGATGAATCTGATCTTCAACCAGATTCAACTGGACACCTACTCTGAATGTTCCAATCTTATATGACTTCTGAATTGTAATGTAACCTGAATCATAATCATACACTGTTCGTTCGTTTGGCCAGAGGAGAACTGGCACCATGACTGAGCCTGGGTTCTCCCAAGGTTTTTTTCTCCATTCTGTCACCTGATAGAATTTTGGTTCCTTGCCATCGTCGCCCCTGTTGCCTTTGGCTTTTGCCTTGCTCAGTTGGGGACACTAAATATTTAACTATATTATTTTCTATTCAATTCTGTTGCATTATTTTCCTGTTACCATTGTGAAGCTGCTTTGAAACAATCTGCATAAAAGAAATGCTATATAAATAAAGGTGACTTGACTTGACTTGAAGGTGCGTTCACACCATGTTGGAATTACCGTAATTATGGGTTTCTGACTTGTAAAAAGCTTTTATAACCTTGTAGAACCCGTAATTACAACTTGTAAAACTCAGAATTTTCTAAGTGCTGCATCATTCCGACTTGAAAAGCTCAGGGAAGAAGGTCACACATTGACATTTCATAATTACGGTAATTACACCATGGTGTGAACGCAGCATGAGTGGTTGAAGGGTGGAAGGAGATGGGCAAAAGCTTTTGGGTCTGTTCCTCACACAAATCAATCGATTGGCCTTGGAACATATAGAATATTTGTACTTTTTGAATAAATTGTGACTGTAGTTGTATCTACCTGTTATATCCTGTGTTTTATATTAGGCCTATACAATGTACAAACGGGTGATTTAGGGGTAAAAGTTGGGTTACATGCTCAAAAATCTCTAAATAGTGCAATGTAAATAAAAATGATTGCGGCAGTATACATTGAAAATCAGACCCCTAAATGTCATATGTCATAATGTCAAAGTTTTACCCAAATGTATAATTTTATCATAGCGATAAAATTCCCATGCCCATTGAGTCTGTGTATTCAAAAGGTTTCTCATTGAAAGCAATGTAGTAACCTTCATGTCGACATCCTACATTCTTGAGGAATTACCCATTGTAAGTCCACAAAACTGCAAGTCCATTTGGGACAGGGCCAGTGTTGAGCTCCCAAAAAAGCAGCATAAAAGTACCCAAAAGTATAGTTTATATGACTCTTGGCATCAAACTATATGCCAAGAACATAACTATACATACAATTCATTGCAGTATACAGCTGTAATTAACATCCGTGCCAGTAAAACAACAACTTTTATTGTGTTTTTTTTTTTAATTATGATTACAGGGGAAGATTATGTATCTAATTCAATCATAAAACTTTGACAAACAGGTCCAACTATTCCTGTCATTTTGCAACTGCAAAGCAGTATCACTTTTGATTCATTCATTTAGGATGAGCCTAAAATTATTTGTATTGGATAATTAAAACTCCTGTTATGTAAACGTAAATTGTAAATGGTACTGTATTATCTTGCAAGAAACAAATATACAGAAAATAACAGGATAATGTATGCCTATGAGCAGTTATTTTGAGTCTTTTCAGTCTTATTTGAGTAGACGTCTATAGCCAGGCACTGAGGTAAAATGTTTATTAACTGTGGAGTTTCAGTGTGAATATAGTTCTGAATCATGTCAAGTTCTATTTGTTATAAGCATAAGCAAAACATTTCTTTATTTTACTGCCAAGTACATAACTTTTAGTATAAAATATGAACTGCTTCTCAAACACGGGGAAAATGCCATGATTTGAACACAAAATATATATAAAATTAAAGTTTTCAGTATAAAAGACATAGAAAACATTACATAGAAACAACAATTCACCGTTATTTACACATCATATACAAACATCTAGTTTTGAATTTTGAAGGTCTGTTTCTATCCCTCAAGTTCTCAAGCGGATGAAATAAATGACGTGATTTTGAAGTGAAAAAACTGATTGATGAGCTAATTAAAGTTACTTCAAATGGGGTCTACAACTGATTGTAATTAGTCATTAGTGTAATTGTTTTGTTTTTTAATTAGCCCTGTTATAATGTGATATATCAGAATTGTATTTACTGTATATTCTGCAGCCATATAGTCAGAATTCTGCATCTTAATCTCACCTTAAAGATGGAATCCTCTAGTAAATGTCTATAATGTGGAAAACTAGAAAAATACAATTAGTTAATATTATTTGTACCATCTGCACAAGCTTGCAGCAGAAAAAAAGTTGTTACAGAAGTAAAGAAAGTAAAAAGACATTTTAATAACAACAACAACAACAACCTGTTTTTCTTGAGAATAACATGCACTGATGATTCTTGCACAATAAGACCAGGGACATTTATTGAGAAAGCAAACAGTCCTTTTGATTCCATGTTGTGTTTAAGGGGAGTGCAGTCTAAATGTCTTTGGTTTGGATCCAGATCTTCTAAGCTGAGAAGCCGGAGGTCTTGTAGGGTAGCAGGTTGTAGAGGGGGGCGAATGGTGGAGGGTTGGGCTGTACATGGGATGTATCGGATGATCCTTCTGGAGATACACTATGTCCTGCTGCTGCAGGTGCCGCTTGAGAAACATAAAGTGATGCTCTCTGGAAAAAACATGGAGAAAAAAGGTTACTTCAAAGTTAAATTAATCATCCTTTTAGCTTTTAATTTTCTGTATACAGCTCCAAAAGATTTGATGAAGAGAACATTAGTGAGCCCACAATAGACACAATCGGTTAAATGGTGCATTATCTCATTTCAATTTCATTATCAGTAGTGATTAAAAATTATATTGACAATTAATCCACAATCTCATTTAGGCTGTAGATTCTGGATTCTGTTGTCTAGGGTCTAAACGTTTCCAATAGGTTTCCAGTGTGAACAGTTGTTAAACTAACCATTTTGTCATTAGTTTGAAGAAGAATTTAATTTAACTTTTCGGTAAGAGGTGCTTCATAGAGACCAGGGGCAGTATTCACAAAAAATCTTAAGACTGAAAGTAGCTCCTAACTTGCCTATTTAGGAGAAACTCTTAAAAGTAATGGGCGTGACTCCTAAATTTTTGCTCTAAGGCCGCGTGTCCACCAAAGCGCTTTTAGCCTGTTGGAAACGTTAGGTGCTCTGCTGAAAATTCTTTGCTGTGGGTGCTTGAGCTCATTTTGGCAGGGCAGCGATTTTTTCAGTTGAGACTCTTTGCTTGTTCATACAGAATATCCACGGAAGTGTTACTAGCATCTCATTTCACAGATAGTTGTTTTAAATTATTTTTTCTTGTTTTCCTTTCTTGACATTGTACAAGCGGAATGTGGCGGACTGGCGGTTGGTTGGTGTGGTATTTGTCCCGCCCCTCCACCCCTGTGATTGGATGGCTGGGTGAAAATTGACAGTGATGAGCACTCCGTTTTACTCAAAGTTGAATATTATTCAACTCTCTGCGACCAACAAAAAACGCTGAACGCTCAGCACTTGTGCGTGAAATACTTGCTCAGTGCCTTGTTATGGGGCTTTCACACAGGATGCGGAATGCGCCGCGC
Source organism: Gobiocypris rarus (assembly GCA_023029165.1). Taxonomy (NCBI): domain Eukaryota; kingdom Metazoa; phylum Chordata; class Actinopteri; order Cypriniformes; family Gobionidae; genus Gobiocypris; species Gobiocypris rarus. The sequence goes on along the minus strand of CM040918.1, from coordinate 31,804,126 downwards.
TGGCCGCTGGGTTCAGCGTAGCCCTTCAGATACAAAGCGATTTGCGCTTCGCTGGCCAGAGCCAAGTAGGAGGAGTTTTCAAAACTTTTAGCAGGAGTTCAATATTTCTACTTATTTGATGTTCCACCTTTCGGTCAGCAGCAAATATGTATCTGACCCGTGCTAAAAGTGGGCGATAGCACTACCCTGTTAGTAAGAAGAAGAAGAAGAAGAAGAAAGAGAGCAGCAAGGAAGAAGAGGCCGTGGGTTCATAAAACCCTCAGATCCAGGGAACAGTTTGAGGAATTCAGGCTCACGAAAGAGCTTTGTTTCCACCACGACCGTTTCCAGGTGTACAGTACAAGCTGTTCATCCATTTTTCTTTCCCTGCTTGTTTCGATGCACTGTTTCTATTGGCCGCACGGGTAATCGTCAAAGAGCGCAGTCAATGGTACGCTTCGCCACACGTGCACGTGGAGTTCTGCCCCGTATCACAGACCAAGAGTGAAGAACGGGGTGGCGGAGGGATGCAGAAAACTGTCCAGGTAACAAGGTGAGTCGGCTGTCTATATGCCTCCTCTTGCACTGATTAGATAAATCACTTGAACGTGCACCTCACAAACTTTTTTACAAAATATAATTTTCATTTGAATTCTGCAATCTCTCGAGATGCAGACATGTAAGAGTCTGACAATTAGATGAACATTTCCTAGTTTAATTAGTGACACAGGCCTACTTTTCTTTTCTTTTTCAATGATTAAATCACTGACAGAGACTCCTCAGCCAATCACTGTGGGCATAGTTAATAAGCGTGTTGACATCATCCATAGCAATGAGGTCAACTCTGCCCTTATTCTTAGCTTCTCGCTATTCCTTAGTAAAAGTTGTTCTCAGCAGCTTTGTGAATAGGTTTTAAGAAAAAAAAATCTAATCTTAACTAAGCATTTAGGAGAACTCTTAGTGGTAAGATAAAATGTTTTGTGAATACAGCCCCAGAAGTAAACAGAGTGTTAGAGACTGAGAAGAGAAGTGCTGCAACAATTTAAAATATGTGCAAAATAATGTGTTTTTTGAACATTTAAGCATTAAAATCTATTCTAGACTCCAAAAGCAAAATCAAGACTTTGTAAATGGTCATACTATGGCCTCTTTAAAGGTTTCTTTATAGCCCCATTGATGCAAATAAAGAACCTTTATTCTTGAGAGTGTTGTATAATGTTCATATGGCTTGTTCATGTCGTAATGGCACAAACATGGATCCCACGGATCAATGGCTTGTTTATCAATGCTGATTTCCTCAGTGGCCATTTTCTTAGTAAGCCATATTATACAGTTTTCTTAACTTATTTGTTGTGTTCATGATGAACATACCTAATATCTGATGCTTAGCAATGTGTGTTTAAGTTGGCCAGAGGAAATTTTGCAGTGATGCTTCCAAGAGCAACTCTAGATCACTCAACAGGGGTGAGGGTGCTGGGAGATCCATGATCTGGGATTGGTTGGACTTCTGGCTGGCGTTCTCGGCAGGACAAGGGTGTGATCAGGACAAGCCCAAGAATCAGTGTACTTAGGCACAGTTTTATAAGGGAATGCTGTGGGATTTTGGACTGGGATCACTCTGTGTATGCACCGCATCACCAGGGGATTTGATAGGGAGTCTCACACGAATTTTACGGTGCACAAAAAGTCTGGAGATTGAACTCCACAACTGAATCATACCATAAAAGACCATGTGCGGAATCTGTGTGTGTGTGTGTGTGTTTGCGAGTGTGATTAACTGACCGGGTAGAGCTGGTGTCCTGTGTGTGTGTTAGGGTCCGTTAGCAGGGGTGCGGTGGGGGAGGAACAGTTGGACCCATCAAAGGAGAATAGAGATGAACCTCCCCACTGGGACACACCAAGACCGACCACCCCACTCCTCTGATGAGAAGAAAAAAAGTTTAGGCATCATCTCTGGATGCCATATGCAATTTCAATATAATCACCAAAACTGTTTCTCAATTGCCCCAGAAAGTATTGTTTACTTCAGCATTCCAATCCCAGAATTATGAAATGGGCCCATTGTTTATTCGTGTATTTCTGTTGAGCAGGGATTGTGTATATTCACACAGGACCCAATGGAATCATGCTTTAATTTGATTTATATGCACAAACAGTACATTTCTGGTCCTGCTCTGCAAAAACAAAACAAAAAAAACAATCCTACTCAGTATTTTTGTCTTGGTTTCCTTTAAGTCTCTTTACATTCTTGAGAATGTATTAAGTCTTGTTTTGTGAAAAAAAGTATATTTCTATATTAATTTAAAGGGAAAACAAGTTTATTTCGCTTACCTTATTGGCAGATATTTTTTCTTGTTTTAAGCATAAAGTCACTAGGCTTGATACAAAACAACACTTATCTTGTCATTTTGGTTTAAACAACTTTAAAAAGTAATAAAGCTGGAAGTATTAATTAAGTATTAAATTAAAAATAGCCCATTATGCAGTCCTTTAAGCTTTCATAAATCCACATTGTGACTTTTTATGCAAGTCATATATAACCCGAATGCCCGTCTTGAGGAACATTCATTCAGCAGCCAGCTGAATTGGCACAGTTTCCCCCAATTGCTGAGACTCATTTCCTGAAAGCAATACCACATTAATCAAAACTATAAATACAAAGCTAAAACCACCAATTAAATATTATAAACATCAAACATGTAAGACAAAATTAAACACTGTTCAAAAATGTTTAATTCAAACACAAACAGTTAAATACACTGAACACAATTACACATTGTGAAAACAGTTTCAAATAATAGTTAAAGGGGTCATGAAGTGAGAAATCAACTTTCACTTGAGTTTTTGATATATAAAAGGTCATTGTAATATAAGAATAACCTGTAAGTTTCAGAGCTGAAAACTTCCTTGTTAGTCAAAGAAAAGCTTTTATTGACACCAGGCCCAGCAAACGATCGTTCTCAGAAAATGCCACACCTTGACGTCATCGTGTGGAGAAACACCGCCTTAACAGAAGAAGAAAAATGCCTGATACATAGGCCTGCATAGAGCAAAACCGGATCGAACTTCTAAGCAATAAACATGCTACATAAGCTTCATTCGGATTCCAATGTTATGAATGCATGAATTAATTTTATTTTTAATGAATATCCAGCTCACGTGGGGAAGACGTGTGTTTGTTTCTTCATTTCACCACCGATTCGTTTGTAAACAAGAGACTGGATTTGCAGACAGGATGAGATTACACAAATTAATGAAGCAACACGCTAATGTGAGTAAAAATGTTTTTGTATGTGATAGTATTGCATTATTCTGTCCTCAGTGTGTGTGACTGTACACAAATCGACAGATAGCTAACAGGCTTCAAGAGAAAGTCAGAGGCTGGAGTAAAGTTCAAGGCTCTTTACTGTTGTCGTAATTCTCATGAAGTAATCTTTGTAAAACTGAAATGATACAGAAAGATAGTACCAATCACTGAATGATATTCAAGCACGTCATATGTTAACAGACATAAAATACTATACCTTTAAGCTACAAAGTTGTTACATATATAACATTCAGCTGGTATGCTTATAGCTGTAAATAACTTGTAAATATAGTATGTGCAGCTCAACAGCTAAACTAACAAACTATGAAAGGCTATACAATAGCAGTTTTCACATGTTAAATAAATATTCAAGTTACATCACAAAAAGTCTTACATGCCGCATGTGACTCAATGTAATTAACTATAAATTCAAATATAACTTACAAGCGATGCTTTCCCAAGGCACAAACAGAAATGAAGACAGGATTAGGTGACTAGTGCTGCAAGCTGACCGCATGGAATATAGCTACAAATCTGTTTCCTGATCAGACTGCATCATGTGATAAAATCAACCAATGAAAGCAATGTAAGAATTATATATGAACACAATGAACTACTCCTAGATGTCCACTAGGGGGAGAAAGTAACAAACTAAATGTAAAGTATTCCTACAGAACATGACACTCCCCGCCTGGTATTGATTAAATACCACTATCTGAATAATCTTATTGAGTCTGAATAAAAAAAGGGAACTAAATCAGTTTAATTCCTCAGCACTCTTGAGAAGGATCGTCTCAGAAACAGGTCTCAAGAAAGTCCTCGCTGACCCAGATCTTGTGACCTTGAGTTCGATCTTCCTGACCTTCTCATCTTCATCAGGGAATGTCTTTGTAACCAGAGCTATGGGCCATTCATTCCGCTTTGCCTGGTTATCCTTAAGCAGAACCAGGTCACCTTTCTCAATTTTGGGTCGTATGTCCTGCCACTTGCTTTGGCTTTGCAGTGTAGGAAGGTACTCACGTCTCCATCTGCTCCAAAATGTGTTGGGCAGATGCTGCACCCTTCTCCACTGCTGGCGATGAAGGTCTGTGCTGTCAAAGGTTCCTGGAGGAGGAGGGTAAGTAGACATCTTCTGAGTCAGAAGTGTAGCTGGGGTAAGGAGAAAGGGTGACTCCGGGTCTGAAGAAATAGGTGCGAGTGGCCTAGCATTAATGATTGCCGTGAACTCTGCCATTAAAGTAGACAACACCTCATGAGTGAGGCATGAAGGGTTGGTTTGCATAAGCATGGAGTTGACTATCCGTCTGGCGAAACCAATCATTCGCTCCCAAGATTCTCCCATGTGGGAAGAATGCGGAGAGTTAAATACCCAAGTGCAACCCTCTTCACCCAAGTACCTCCTCACATTGGGATCGGTAAGGAGTAGGGATCGGTAAGGAGTAGGTGCAACTCCTTGCAGGCTCCTGTAAAGTTGGTTCCACAGTCTGAACGGATCTGCTTAGCAGGCCCCCGCAGAGCAAAGAATCGACGCAATGCATTGATGAAGCTTGACGTGTCCATCGCCTCTATCAGCTCTATGTGCACGGCCCGTGTGCTCATGCAGGTGAAAAGTACAGCCCACCTTTTGCTGTTAGCCTGCCCACCGTGGGTTCTTCTTGTGGAGACAGCCCATGGACCGAAAACATCAAGTCCCACGTAAGTGAAGGATGGCTCTGTACTCAGACGATCTGAGGGTAGATCTGCCATCTTTTGTTCAGCACTTTTCCCACGAAGCTTGTTACATGTAACACATTTGTGAATGATACTGCTGATACATCTCTTAGCTCCAATGATCCAGTATCCAGCTGTGCGGACAGAGCCTTCTGTAAAAACACGACCTTGGTGCTTAACTTTGTCATGGTAATGACGCACGAGCAATGTTGCAACATGGCTGCGACCTGGAATGATCAGAGGGAACTTTTCATTTGTGTCGAGTACTGCATGTTTGAGCCTGCCTCCTATTCTCAGGAGACCCTCTTCATCCACATAGGGGTTTAGCTTTCTCAATGAACTATCTTTTGAGATGTCTTTCCCAGCTACCAAGCAGCCGAACTCTTTACTGTAAGTTTCTCTTTGCACGCACTTGACAATAAGAGTTCCTGCCTTGTTCCTGCCTTGGACAGCTCTTCTGCCTTGTGAGGTTTTTCGCATTGATGCCATCCACTACAGATGTCAACCTTGGTTTTTACTGCACTACTTTGTGACTGACTGATGTGTGTCAGGAATGCTATAGCTCGCACTAGAGACTTCCAAGATGAGAACCGTTCAAAACGATGAGATCCCAGACTAGATGATGGAGTAGAGAGAGCGGTGGCATGAGAACGCACATCAGCGTCTGCATCCGGATCAATGAGTCCATATGACTCCTCTCCTGAAGTGGCTACTCCTTCAGGAAGGGACAAAAACGGAGGCCCTGTGAGCCAGGTTGTGCTAGCTAACTCGGCCGCAGGTACAGAACGTGTAGCATGATCTGCCGGATTTTGTGAGGTACAGACGTAGTGCCACTGCTCAGGTTTGGTGGACTTCCTGATTCGCTGGACTCTGTTGGAAACGTACACATAAAAACGCCTGGTCTGATTGTATATGTACCCCAAGACGACCTTGCTGTCTATGTAAAACCGCAATGTGTCTACATTGATGTCCAACTCACTCTCTATCAACTCTGCCATTTCTACTGCCAATACAGCTGCTCCCAGTTCTAATCTTGGGATTGTGTGAGCAGATGAGGGCACCAGTTTTGCCTTTCCCAAAACAAATCCCACTTGACACTCTCCATCATCGTTGATCACCTTGAGGTAAGCTACAGCGGCAATGGCCTTCACCGAGGCATCTGAGAAGATGTGGAGCTCTTTCTTTTGAGTGATGGTAAGGGTGATAGGTGTGTAAGCTCTCGGAATCTTGAGCTCACTCAAGTCTTGCAAGGAGTCTTTCCACATTTTCCATTCAGCTTCTTTCTCATGTGGAAGAGGCTTATCCCAGTCAAGGGCTTCAATGCTAGTGAGCTCTCGTAATAGAAACTTCCCTTGTATAATAATTGGCGCCACAAATCCGAGAGGATCAAACAGACTGTTCACGGTGGCTAGAACGCCTCTACGGGTAAAAGGCTTCTTGGTAGATGCTACTCTGAAGGTGAAAACATCATGTTTAAGATCCCAGCTGAGCCCTAAGCTGCGTTGAATGAGGGCTGAATTATCATTGAAGTCCAGGTTCTGCAAACCCTTTGCATGGTCTTCTGGTGAGAAGGCATCCAAAACGTCAGAGTGGTTTGACGCTATCTTGTGGAGACGTAAGTTTGAGCTGGCAAGCATCTCCTGCGCCTTTTTCAGCATATCTATGGCTTCAACAGCTGATGGTAGAGACTTGAGGCCGTCGTCGATATAGAAGTCGCGCTCCACAAAGTGTTGTGCCTCTGAGCCATACTCATTTGCTCCATGTTGTGCCACGGAAGACCATAGATAGCTACTGCTGGCGACGGGCTGTTGCCGAACACATGAACTTTCATCCTGTACTCAACCATCTCTTTGCCAGGTTCGTTGTCCCTGAACCAGAGGAACCAAAGGAAGTCTCGATGGTCTTCTCTGACAGTAAAACTGTAAAACATCTGCTCAATGTCTGCTACCACTGCTACTGACTCTCTACGAAAGCGTAGTAAGACTCCAAGTAAGCTGTTGTTCAGATCTGGGCCTTTAAGTAACACATCGTTGAGAGAAATCCCATGATGCTGAGCACTGGAATCAAACACGACTCTAATCTGATTTGGCTTCTGAGGGTGGTACACACCGAATATGGGTAAGTACCATCGTTCCTCTCCCTCTTGCAGCGGTGGAGCTAACTCTGCCTGATCGTGATCGAAGATCTTTTGCATGAAGTTCACAAAGTGAGTTTTCATCTCAGGCTTTCTTTCAAATGTGCGACACAAAGAAGCAAGGCGTTTAAGTGCTTGCTCTCGATTGTTTGGCAGCTGTCGCCGTGGTGATCGAAATGGAAGCGGCGCCACCCAGCTGTTGGACTCATCTATAAACATTTCTTTATCCATAAGCTCCAAGAAAAGCTCATCTTTGATAGAGAGACCCACTTTGTCATCATCCTTGGTTCTCTCAAAGATCGTGCCACCGAGGCTGCAGTCATGGAGGACTGGGGTGTGGTGTGTAAGGCCGTGAAGAGATGTGCAGTATAGCCCTTCATTGCCAAACCTCTCCTTGACTTGAATATGGTTAGGACATGGAGTAAGGAGAGATGGTCGTCCATTTACAAGAGCGTTAGTCGAAGCAGATTCACAGACTCTGTCTTGTGGGCTGAACCAAGCAGGCGTTACCTATGACAACCCAGCCAAGGTCTAGTCTTTGAGCATAGGGTGCTCTAGGTGGCCCATTTCGTTGTTCTCTGACTTTGTGCACCTGGAGGATGTCACGTCCCAGAAGAAGGAGTATCTGGGCCTCTAGATCTAGGTGTGGTATCTTGTGGGCTATGGACTTCAGGTGTGTGTAGTGCTGTGCAGCTGCTGGAGTTGGAATCTCTGTACGGTCATTTGGCATTTGATTGCATTCAATGAGTGTAGGAAGCATCACGCTTGTTTTTTCATCCAGTGACTCCACCATGAACCCTGTGGCTCTTCTCCCACACGCCTCAGTGACCCCTGAACATGTGCGCAGAATGTATGGCGAAATTGACCCTTCAATTTGAAAGAGGTCAAAGAATTCTGACCTGGCCAGGGACCTGTTGCTTTGGTCATCCAGAATGACATACATTTTCACAGCTTTGTCAGGGCGTGATTTAGGATAAACTTTCACTAGGCAAATCTTGGAACAGGATCTAGGTTCCTTACCATCACCACAGACCTCTGTGCACCTAGAGGTGACTGCCAGCTGAAGTGTTTCTCTTTCACCCTCCCCGCCATGCTCTGAGGAGGGACCTCTCCTGTCCCATGGTGGGGGTCCAGGGTGCAGTGCTGCAATATGGCTGTCGCTCTCACATTCTGTGCACTTCAAAGCTACCTCACAGTTCTTTGCCAGGTGAATGGTAGAAGAGCAACATCTGAAACATATCCCATTTTCTTTAAGAAAAGCCTTGCGCTCTTCTAGTGTCTTACTTCGAAAACCTCTACACTTTTTCAGAGGATGTGGTTTCTTGTGGATAGGGCATTGTTTGTCTATTTCTCCTCGCCTGCTGTTTGAACTGTCTGCCTGAGAAGCTGTTTGTAGCAATGCGATTCCAGTCTTGTGAGCAGAGACATAGCTTTTGCCATATGCGGTTCTCTTTTCCACTCGTTCAAGCTTTGATGGACCTGTAGTAAACCTGTGGGAACTATTCAATGGGGTTACAGGGGCTGTTGAGAGAGTGAAGCTTGGGTCATTTCTTCGGCGTGCTTCGCTGCATACGAAGTCTGTGAAGTATGCAAATGGAGGAAAACATACGTTATGTTGCTCCTTGTATTGTGAGCCTTGAGCTAACCACCTCTCTTGCAGGCCAATTGGCAATTTCTCAACGATAGGGTTGACACCCCTGGCGGTGTCCAAGTATGAGAGCCCTGGCAGGTAACCCTCAGATTTTGCAGACACTAACTCCCTTAGCAGGTCTCCCAGCTCCCTGAGCTTTACGGGGTCCTTATGACTGATTTTAGGAAAGTTCTCTATTCTCTCAAAGAGAGCTCTTTCAATAACCTCGGGGGAGCCGTAGCACTCCTCTAGGCGATCCCAAGCCATTCTTAAACCTATATCAGGTCTGGCGACATGCACCGAACGTATCCTTATGATGTGCTCTGAAGACTGATTTCCTAACCATTTTGTTAAGAGGTCAAGCTCCTCACCTGCACTTAAGTTCAGTCCTACAATAGCGTTGCAGAATGAAGACTTCCACGCCCAGTAATTTTCTGGACGATCATTAAATTTGATCAGGCCAGAATTCACAAGCTCTCGACGTGCCAAGTACCTCGCAATATCACTCATACCTGCCCTGTTGTCCGCATACCCTATATGTGGCTGTACTGAGGCTCTACTGACAGAGCAAGGGTGTGGATGATTAGAGAGGAGGTGATCAAAGGAGTAATGATGAGTTGCTGGCGTTGGCCTTTCGGGCTGCTGAACTTTATGGCTGTCGTCCCTTGTGGTGAGTTGACGAACCGCTCTTTCCGACTGTTGTGCTGCAGCCTGAATTGCACCCTTATTCTTGGGTAGGAAGTGAGAAGCACTGCTGGGACCAGGGAAATGCTCCTTTCTTTCTGATTTGACATCGGGTTTGATGAATGGCAACAGTGATGGGGTGTATGGTTCAAGTACTGGGGGGTTTTCATCATTGAGACGAAGTTGGGAGTGATGTTCGTATTCACGGGTGCGCTGAATGGCAACTTGAACTGAATCGTGGAGACTCTTACTGCCCTGTGTACCTTCGATCTCTGCTGCAGCCTCAAAAACTTCAGCTTCAGCCAAGGCTACTGCAATCTCCCTCTCATGCTCCAAAGCTGTTAACTCAGCGGCTATACGTGCCTCCTTGACCTTCAAATCAGCTGCAAGATGTGCCTCTTTTATCTTCAATTCAGCTTCCCTCTGAACAAAGGTGGCACGTACACGTGCAGCTTCAACTTTAGCACGGCCTTAGCAGCGGCCCTGCTAGCTGAGGATACATTAGATTTGCTTGATGAGATGGAACGTTGTGATCTTGCTTCATGTGCTGTCTCTTGCTCTTTAGTACCATCGTCAGTGATGGGCGCTTTTCCCAATCCAGCTTCACTGGTATGCGACATTGTGGATAACGATCCTCCAATATGTATTAGAAGGGATATATAAAGAGGCCTTTGTATGCTTGAGAGGTGTACTGGCTCAGGTCCTAATCTTCTCGTTGTTGTTTTGCCCGCTGTGAAGACGCTTTTTTACTATTCTGTCCTCAGTGTGTGTGACTGTACACAAATCGACAGATAGCTAACAGGCTTCAAGAGAAAGTCAGAGGCTGGAGTAAAGTTCAAGGCTCTTTACTGTTGTCGTAATTCTCATGAAGTAATCTTTGTAAAACTGAAATGATACAGAAAGATAGTACCAATCACTGAATGATATTCAAGCACGTCATATGTTAACAGACATAAAATACTATACCTTTAAGCTACAAAGTTGTTACATATATAACATTCAGCTGGTATGCTTATAGCTGTAAATAACTTGTAAATATAGTATGTGCAGCTCAACAGCTAAACTAACAAACTATGAAAGGCTATACAATAGCAGTTTTCACATGTTAAATAAATATTCAAGTTACATCACAAAAAGTCTTACATGCCGCATGTGACTCAATGTAATTAACTATAAATTCAAATATAACTTACAAGCGATGCTTTCCCAAGGCACAAACAGAAATGAAGACAGGATTAGGTGACTAGAGCTGCAAGCTGACCGCATGGAATATAGCTACAAATCTGTTTCCTGATCAGACTGCATCATGTGATAAAATCAACCAATGAAAGCAATGTAAGAATTATATATGAACACAATGAACTACTCCTAGATGTCCACTAGAGAAAGTAACAAACTAAATGTAAAGTATTCCTACAGAACATGACATGCATTGTTACAGATCGTTTGATATCTATTGATTGTGTAAGTGTCTAACTGAACATACATTAGCACGCTGTCAAAGGCTGAAGAATCCTTTATTTGTGTTGTTACAGATCATTTGATATCTATTGATTATGTGTACATGTCGAACTGAACATTAGTATGCTGTCAAATGCTGAAGAATCCTTTATTTGTGGTGTTGTTGGTTCATTGCGATTCGGGATCAGACTCGGACATGTATGGGCCAGGGCTTACAAAGCCCAACATCCCGGGGCTATATGTTTTCCAGATGGGCTCCCAAAACGTAAGTACGTAATCTTAAATAGTACGTGATCTTAAATAGTGAAATAACATTCCTTTCTTGCTTTTGCATTGTTCACTATCTTGACTTGATATTTGGAGGAAAAATTTAATCATGGAAGTTTGTGCGATCAGGTGGGCGAGTAATAAAAACATAACATTCCAATCAAGTTGTGGGTAGATAAGATATAAATCATTGTGTCTGTTTGATAAAGATATTTTTAAACATATGTTGCAGCTGCTTTAAATAGTTTTTTTAATGACAGAGCAATTGTCACAGTTATGTTTAGTTTTCATGGACATTCAGGCCTAGTCCTCACGAACACGGGTACTTTTATAAAAAAATTTAATAAAGTGTCCACATGAAAACGCAAAAACACACTATGAAGCGCTGTCAAGAGCATACCAAACCAACAGGTGGCAATATAACCCTAACCATAAAGCCATGTTGGCCAGATCAAAAGCCTGGAAAAAAGGTTATTGCCAGTTCCGGTTGACGTAACAAGCCAACATCTCCGTATTCAATGTCCAAAAGGCAACACTACAAGCTTCTAAAAATCTTCACCCTGGCAGGGGTTTTAAAAAAAGTTTGGTTTCAGTGATCGGATACTGTGTTTACGCGTAGATGAATGGTCAAACCGTGTAGAAAAAGCTGCAGTTTTGAAAATACATGTTTGTGTGGACAGGGCCTCAGTTTGTTTTCATTAGACACTTGTCTTCCTTTGTTTGAGTTGTTACAGATCATTTGATATCTATTGATTATGTGTACATGTCGAACTGAACATTAGTATGCTGTCAAATGCTGAAGAATCCTTTATTTGTGGTGTTGTTGGTTCATTGCGATTCGGGATCAGACTCGGACATGTATGGGCCAGGGCTTACAAAGCCCAACATCCCGGGGCTATATGTTTTCCAGATGGGCTCCCAAAACGTAAGTACGTAATCTTAAATAGTACGTGATCTTAAATAGTGAAATAACATTCCTTTCTTGCTTTTGCATTGTTCACTATCTTGACTTGATATTTGGAGGAAAAATTTAATCATGGAAGTTTGTGCGATCAGGTGGGCCGAGTAATAAAAACATAACATTCCAATCAAGTTGTGGGTAGATAAGATATAAATCATTGTGTCTGTTTGATAAAGATATTTTTAAACATATGTTGCAGCTGCTTTAAATAGTTTTTTTAATGACAGAGCAATTGTCACAGTTATGTTTAGTTTTCATGGACATTCAGGCCTAGTCCTCACGAACACGGGTACTTTTATAAAAAAATTTAATAAAGGGTCCACATGAAAACGCAAAAACACACTATGAAGCGCTGTCAAGACCATACCAAACCAACAGGTGGCAATATAACCCTAACCATAAAGCCATGTTGGCCAGATCAAAAGCCTGGAAAAAAGGTTATTGCCAGTTCCGGTTGACGTAACAAGCCAAAATCTCCGTATTCAATGTCCAAAAGGCAACACTACAAGCTTCTAAAAATCTTCACCCTGGCAGGGGTTTTAAAAAAAGTTTGGTTTCAGTGATCGGATACTGTGTTTACGCGTAGATGAATGGTCAAACCGTGTAGAAAAAGCTGCAGTTTTGAAAATACATGTTTGTGTGGACAGGGCCTCAGTTTGTTTTCATTAGACACTTGTCTTCCTTTGTTTGAGTTTCCATTGTTACCATGGTCACGTCATTATGAGTTTGTTCTGTTCAGCTGTGTGTAATTAATTCGTCTCGTTTGTGTTTGGTATACAAGGTGAACCTTCACATTCATTCTCTGTTTGGTCATGTTGATGTAAGGTTGTGTTTTGCTAACGCTTATTTGTCTGCTTTTGAGTATACCTGCTATTAAAGTCCCTATAAAATCTAAATTAAACATGTGTGGTTTGTCACACCACAGACAAATTGTGTTGTTTACCACAGCCAAATTTGAATCATAAAAACCGTAAGTACACACAAGACAACACTCACGTACAGCTCACCGGGTACCAGATGTCAGCGGGACGGTAGGATGAAGGTCGGGGCGGGAGATAATCGTTTCGGCCCCATTCTGCAGCAGATTTTTTGTGAATCCTTGTTGTCTCCAATGAAAGCTTGTAAAACTATTTGGTGATCATCAGCTCTCCATCAAGGTAGCTAATTGTAAATTGTAGGCTGTAGTAACTAACGGTACCGACAGTAACTCGTAATAAAGTCGGCGAACTGATGCGAATGTGCTCTAGTTATGATAGTGTTAGGGGACGAGCCATATGCTCAGTGGCTCCAGTGAGTCATCAAGCCACTGTTTTAGCCCCGCCCAAAAAAATCCAGATTTTGTGTTCAAAAACAAACGGTCTAACTTCACAATTCAGTACTACCTCGTAGTTCACAGTCTTTGTAACATGTTTAGAAACAAATCTCAGAATTGCCTTTACAGGGACTTTAAAACTTTGCATAAAACTTTATTCATCTGTCTTCCTCTGTCTGCCAGCAAACACAGAGTGAGAAATGACCACACCACCTAAAATGGACAATAGGGCTAAAGTAATTGTCCTGGCTCAGAAGAGCCTTGATTTTTTTTTTTTTGGCCATCACCAGTTTCCTCGACGACGAGACACTGACGACCCGGATCAGGGCAACCTTCAACCACCCTATCGACCACCCAGACACCACAGGATTGGACTGGAGGTAAACCGTCATTAGGTCTTGAGGTAGAGTAGATCTGTAGAGTGTCGCATCACGATTCGGAGCACATCCAGACGCAGAGCCTGTTTCATCCCTTACGACCACAGAACCCCCCGCAGAAAGAAAAAGCTACCACCTGCAGTGACATACCAGCCAGAGCCTGAGGAGAAAAGGACTGAGTTGACCCTTGCCCAGAAGTGGAGCTCCATCTTGAGTCTGACCAGGGGTGTGAGCCCACGTCATCACTGGACGAGGAAGAAGATAGACAACGAGGACTGGATGATAAACTTCAGTGAAGAGCTAGAGAGTCCTACCCGGTACCTTCATCATCGCTGTTACTAGACAGCACCATGAACTCTGACTTATTGTTATCAACCTACATACTATATATCTACCATAAGTCTGTCTCGATTTCGGTTGCCGCCATAACCGCAAAGCGCAACCATTCCTCCAGCCCCACCGCTGCCTGATGTGTACAGCCCTGTGCTGTCTTTGTGGAAGCCTGCTATGATCTCTCCTCTCAATCTCGACCTGTCGCTCCGACTTGACTCCTCCCACCTTCAGCTCCACCAGAGACCCTTGGACTTGCAGTTACACAGGGCTCCCCCTTGGTCAGTTATCACACCACTTCCACCACAGACTTGCTGGCTGTCCGCTGCACTCCGTCCTTCCACTCCTACGACTGCAGCGGGTTACTCCTGCTTTTGAGTATTCCTGATATTAAAACTTTGTTTAGAACTTAATTAATCTGTCTTCCCCTGTCTGCCTGCAAACACTGAGTATTCAATTTATTGATGAAAAAATGTAATCTATTCATACCCTTTTCTGGGTATTTCGATTTTACTGGATCATCTTTAACTCTTTCCTGCCAGCTTAAAGCTTAAAAAAGCAAAAATAAAAGTATGTTTTGAGGGAAGATTCAAAAACACCAAGATGTTCCGCTGATCTTAGGGGTTTCTAATCTACATGTTGGGATGTAGGGGATTAAGAGCTCTGACAGATATTGAGGAGCCAAACCATGCAAAGCCTTATATAAGCATGAGAATTCTTCAAATCAACACGAAACGTGACAGGGAGCCAGTGTAAGAACTCCCAAGATAAAAGTGATGTGATCCCTTGTCCTGGACCTAGACATGATTCTTTCCTTACTTTTAATGAATATGATTGTATGTTGAGCATCTGCAACTTACTTTCGGTTTTATTTGCAGTAGTTTGTGCATTAGCTTAATGAAGTGATACTCAGTCTGTGGAGATGCGTGCTGCGGTAGCACTGTCATATCTGGCTATAACATGACACAGCCTATAACACGCTCTCACACGTTTATTTTTTTTTTTAGCATTGTTGGGATGAGTAAAATTGACATAAGTGGTTTCAACAACCAGATGCATTTAGAATTTAGTTTTCCTAAAGTCAGACCATTTCCTAAAGTGGCTTAGTATTAATATTTTACTTTTATGATATAATCAATATAAATAGATATAATTTTGTATCATTCATTAGCTAATGATTTAGAAATGTGTCATTATGTTATGACTTTACTTGTTGGGGCACATGACTATTAACTAATTCAAAATTAATTCAAAACCCATAACCACAATTACATATTACTTAATCAATTAGTTAATAGACATGATTCTGGCTGCATCATTTTGAACAAGCTGTAATTTATTTAGAGTACCTTTAGAAACTCCAGCCAGTAAAGCATTGCAATAATCAATGCGAGAAAATGAAATATGTTAATTAACTTTTCAGCCACCGGAAATGACAACATGGGTCCGTAGTCTGGCAATGTTTCGAAGATAAAAAAAATATGTTTTCACAGTATTCTGAACATGAGGATCAAATGTTAAATTAGCATCAAATGTCACCCCCAAAGTTTTTCTAAAATAGAGCCATCCAAATTTAAAGTTAAAGACCCAGCTTTACGTAGCTGGTGGTGCGAACCAATGAGCATAATCTCAGTCTTATCACTGTTCAGACAAAGACAATTTGAGACAAAAAGGACACAGCCACATTATTATCAGGTGTTTAATCTATGTAATCTCTGTCATCTGCATGTGTAAAAATTTAAGTTAAGACCAAGTGATCTTAAAAGTGGAAAATTTTAGATGTTAAGAGTAAAGGGCCCAAAATTGGTCCCTGAGGAACACCAGATTGCACCACACCAACCTCAAACTGCTTTTGATCTGAAAGGAAGGACTTAAACCAGTTTAGTACCGTTTAAGAAACACCAGACTCTAAATGGGTGAATAAAAGAGAGTAATCTACAGTGTCAAAAGTGGCACTTCCACTCAAGAAGAATCCAAATAGAAAGACAACCGTGTCCGAAGCAATAAACAAGTCATTAGTGACATTAACTAATTCTGTGGAGTTTAAGGAAGCCAGATTGAAGGGGCTCAAAAAGATAGTTTGCAGTAAGATGAGAGTGCAATTTAGAAACAACAATTCACTCTAAAATTTTAGCAAGGAAAGGAAAATTGGAAACGTGGAATCAATTGGAAGTTCATGTTAGCTTTTTTGGACCAGAGGTTACATCAGCAATTTTGGTAACACTTTACAAGGTTGTGTTAGTTCACATTAGTTAATGCATTAGTTAAAGGGGTATTCCGGCGCTGGGAATTTGAATCTGTATTTAAACTGGTTAATTTATGTAGTAGAAATGTGAACTTATTTTTGAATTTAGTGCCTTCTAGACTGAGAAAAGACAGAAAATGTATTTTTGTCTCATGGGGATAAAAGACAACAACTCCCAGAATGCACTTGCTTCGCTGCCCTGCTAGGCCACTCTAGGCACGTCTACTGGGTTATTGGATCTCTTGCCCTCCGCGTTCATTTTCATAAAATCAGTTCAATTAGAGATGCTACAATTAAAAACTGAACGTGTCTGTTCAATATAATGTGAGTGAGCCGATTGAGTGTCACGGCACAAACGCAGCAGAAGTCAGATTTCATTCATCACATGAGCTGAGGTAATCGTGGGATTCGCGGCTGCGGCCGCATTTACAGTGTGTTCAGTCTGGCGAGTGTTCAGTTCATGTCTTTGGAAGCTTAACTTTCATAGGATTTAGTTTGAAAAGTTGAAACACTCACTTTGCTCTCCACCGCTCCGTTTACATAAATCTCTGCAGCTCCCCGAGCCGAGTGCTGTGAGTGCGATTTTGAAAACATGCGGAAATAGCGCCTCCTGCTGGCTGTAGTCTTAAGTCTTTAGATATTTGCGTCATCTGAGGATTTTTTCCAGAAATAAAATACATAATTCTGTCGTCTCAGGGGATATGAGAGGGGAAAGTACGATAATTTGAATATACTCCCGGTTTTCTACTGATACAAAGCTTAATGCTAATCGCTGAAGTAACCCTTTAACATGAACTAGCCATGAATTGGTGCTGGGAGAATTTTCTTGTTGTGCCCCCCTCAGCACTTGGTGCCCTACGCGCATCGCGTGATGCGTGTGGTGGGAGCTCCAGCACTGAACCTTATTATAAAGTGTTACTGCAATTTTAAATGCTGCTGGAAGAACACCAGTGCACAGAGAGTCATTTATTATACTCTAAACAACAGGATATAAGGAAGCAAAACATAGCTGAAACAGACAAGTTGGTATAGGATCAGTCACAAAAATCTGAAATATTTAAAGGAGAAACAGATGGAGTAGTAGTGATAATGCATTTACGAGTATACTCAATCTTTGTGCTGAAGAAATCAAGAAACGTATTACAAAGTGAGGGACATCTGAGAGATTGTTACATTAGAGCAGTTTGTTAATGGAAAGCATTTTGAGCAAAGCAACATTTTGAGCAAAAAGCTGAGAAAGCTTTTTTATCAAAGACTACATCCAGATTGAAATCAGAACGATGATCAAAATGAATCAAGTCCACCAACACCCCCAAAGCTTGTCGATATTTCATTTGGTAACATTAGTTTTGATTTATATGCTGTTTAAGGTCTGATGATCATGTTATTATGCTTATGGATATATATCCGATCTTTAATTCCCGCACTATATGCAGATTTATTGGAGTTCCGAAACAACATCACCGAAAACAACAGATATGAGCCACATTTTATTGATCAACAGCTTATTTCAAAATCAAAGGGAGAGAGCAATAGGAGAGAGCGCAGCAACAGTAAGATCATTTAGTTTCCTTTTATGATATAATCAATATAAATAGATATCATTTGGTAAGGCACACACCTGTCAATAAAAGGTCTGAAAACAGCTGAAAAAACATATCAGAGCAAAAAACTAAGCCATGAAGTCAGGAATGGGCTGCAGAGCTCAGTGACAGGAATGTGCTGAGACACAGATCAGGGGAAGACTACAAAAAAATGTGCTGCATTGAAAGTTCATAGTAGCATGGAGCCTCCATAATGGAAGAAGTTAGGAACAACCATGGCTCTTCCTAGAGATGGCCTTCTGGCCAAACTGAGCAATCTATGAAAAAGTGCCTTTGTTAGAGTTGTGACCAAGAAGCTAATGGTCACTCTGGTTGGATAGAGTAAGTATTTGAGCAAGTTTGACAAGGGCAAAATTGTTTATGGCTAGACAACTGGGCGAGAGAATCTCCAAAACTAAAGCTCTTGTGGGGTGTTCCCAGTCTGATCAAACAGGTGAACTACTGTAGCTTAAATTGGTCACAAAGTTAATGCTGGTTCTGATAGAAAAGTGTCAGAATACACAGTGCATCGCAGTTTGCGGCATATGGGGCTGCATAGTCGCAGACCAGTCAGGGTGCCCATGCTGACCCCTGTCCACCGCCGAAAGTGGCAACACATGAGCATCAGAACTGAACCACAGAGCAATAGAAGAAGCTGGCCTGGTCTGATGAATCATGTTTTCTTTTATATCACGTGTATGGACAGATGCGTGAGCGTCGCTTACCTGGGGAACACATGGCACCAGGATGCACTATGGAAAGAAGGCAAGCCAACGGAGGCATGTGTGATGCTTTAGGCAATGTTCTGCTGGGAAACTGTGGTTCCTGCCATCCATGTGGATGTTACTTTGACACGTACCACCTACCTAAGTATTGTTGCAGACCATGTACACCTTTCTCAGGTGGCAGCGTCTGGGCTTGACCCTAATTGAACATCTTTGGAGAAACCTGAAAATGTCTGTCCAACGAGGGTCCCCATCCAACCTAGAGAGAAGAATGGAAGAATATCTCCAAATGCAGATATGCAAAGCTTATAGAATCATACCCCAAAAAACTTGAGGCTGTAAAAGTGCTTCAATTAAGTACTGAATTGGGGGTATGAATACTGACACAGTGTCAGAGATATTTATCTGAATAAGCAAAAACTGTCCAAACATTTACATTGTCTTCAACACTTCAGAGATTTACCTCCAGGAGGATAATTCATGTCAACAATAAGCCCAGAAGTTTCTTTTCATTCGGCTCTGCTGACAGATTAAAAAAAAAAAGCCCTTCCAGGTCCGACAGATATGCAGTGTTTTATGTGATATGTGGTCCAATATTGGTCTTCAAAGTCTTCAAAGCAGCACTCTTTTGACCTTTGTGAAAAATTGGACCAATGTAGGTAACTGTTTTTCATTCTTTTGCAGAAGCTTTTCCAGAAGAACATCTGTGTCTTCAGCACTATTCAGATGAGATTAGATTTCTAAACAAAACGTTTTGAGTTCATTTCTCATTTCGAGTACTGATTCAGAAAGGATTAAGTAGTTACTCAGCGTGAAAGCTGTTGTCTGGATGTCAGTGTAAAGGAAGTGTAATAATATGTTAACCTTCAGCCACCAATTGTTATGTTACCCAGGAAATTGTGCAAAATGTTTACATTTATTAAGACTATGCCTACTTTTTTTGCTTTACAGTATTCCAGTAGTTCTCAATTCCTGTTAAATTTTATCAGATGAAGTACATATCTAATATAATCAAATTACATTTATTTTCGTATTAAACAAAGCAACAGACATTTAGCACACAGTTTAACACTTTTAAATATGACAATTTATATTAATTAAATAATTATATTTTAATGTTTATGTAAATGCATTTGAATTACATACACAAATTATGGTAAATTTATATTTATTTACAGAAGTACTGATATATGTCGTCATACCTCTAATATGCACTTCTAATTATTTACATAATTTTGATGGCATTGCAGGTTATTTCCGACTGTACGCATTGGGCCAAAATTTGGGATGACAGACAGTGATAACCATAGCAACGGAAGGGAAAAATCAATCAATACCATAGGGAAAAACTACTATATAGATATTTTTAATATTATCTCATAATTTGGCAGCAGGTATTTTAGGCTGCTGTCACTTTAAGACCTGATGCACCTCAACTGTTTTTGTTCACTTAAAACTATGACTATGACTATAACTGACTGTGTTTTCATGAATACTTGCATGAAGACTGGAATTTTGACATTATTTTGTGTGTATTTAACTGCTTAAGTGCAATAAACAGGGAAAAATAACTCCAATAACTACGCATGCACTTTGGGTGGGTAGCAAAAAATCTGCGAGAATGAGTAAAATTATGCACAATCCTACGCCGAAATTCAAGCCCTGTTACACCAACAATATTTATCAGGAGCAAATTAAACGAGTGAGGAAAATTAGTTTTGGAAGCGTTTCAGATATTTCAGTAATGATATGTTTCAGACTGATCTCATGAAATGGCGTATGAATGACACGCAAATTCGTATGCCATTTTGGCGTGCTATCAAGATGCATAATCGCTTTTTAGCGTGTTTAACAACGCCGTTTCATTCTATCCTACACTGCCCCTACCCCTAAACATACCCATCACACACACACACACACACACACACACACACACACACACACACACACACACACACACACACACACACACACACACACACACACACACACACACACATGTGTGTTTCCATGTTTTATGGGGACATTCCATAGGCGTAATGCATTTTATACCGTACAAACTGTACATTCTATCCCCCTACACTGCCCCTGCCCCTAAACCTAACACACACACACACACACACACACACACACACACACACACATGTGTGTTTCCATGTTTTATGGGGACATTCCATAGGCGTAATGCATTTTATACCGTACAAACTGTACATTCTATCCCCCTACACTGCCCCTGCCCCTAAACCTACCCATCACAGGAGACATGCTGCATTTTTACTTTCTCAAAAAACATCACTTAGTGTGATTTATAAGATGTTTTCCTCATGGGGACCAAAAAATGTCCCCACAAGGACAAGGATTTTGGATATTGCCATCTTTGTGGGGACATTTTGTCCCCATACCGTAGGGATTACCAGTCCACACACACACACACACACACACACACACACACACACACACACACACACACACACACACAGCCCCTAAACCTACCCATTACAAGAAACATTAAGCATTTTTACATTTTCAAAAAAACATAATTTAGTATGTTTATAAAGCCATTTACATTGTGGACACACACACTCACACATAATGGTTTGTTCGGGCATAGATATTCACACGGAATTACACGGCGTAGACATTCACGTGGAATCACACGGCGTACACATACACGCGGAATCACACGGCGTAGACATACACGCGGAATCACACGGCGTACACATACACGCGGAATCACACGGCGTACACATACACACGGAATCACACGGCGTACACACTCACGCAGAATCACACGGCGTACATATACACGCGGAATCACACGGCGTAGACATTCACGTGGAATCACACGGCGTACACACTCACGCAGAATCAAACGGTGTACACATACACGCAGAATCACACGGCGTACACATACACGCAGAATCAAACGGTGTACACATACACGTGGAATCACATGGCGTACACATACACGCGGAATCACATGGCGTACACACACGGAATCACACGGCATACACATTCACGCAGAATCAAACGGTGTACACATACACGCGGAATCACACGGCGTAAACATACACGCGGATTCACACGGCGTACACATACACGCGGAATTACACGGCGTACACATACACGCAGAATCACACGGCGTACACATACACGCGGATTCACACGGCGTACACATACACGCGGAATCACATGGCGTACACATACACGCAGAATCACACGGCGTACACATACATGCAAAATCACATGGCGTACACAACTACACGGAATCACACGCGCATACATACACACGGAATCACACGGCGTACACATACACGCTGAATCACACGGCGCATACATACACACGGAATCACACGGCGTACACATACACACGGAATCACACGGCGTACACATACACACGGAATCACATGGCGTACACATACACACGGAATCACATGGCGTACACATACACGCGTAATCACATGGCGTACACATACACGCAAAATCACACGGCGTACACATACCTGTGGAATCACACGGCGTACACATACACGCGGAATCACACGGTGTACACATACACGCGGAATCACACGGGGTACACATACACATGGAATCACACGGCGTACACATACACGCGGAATCACACGGCGTAGACATACACGCGGAATCACACGGCGTAGACATACACGCGGAATCACACGGCGTACACATACACGCGGAATCACACGGCGTAGACATACACGCGGAATCACACGGCGTACACATACACGCCGGAATCACACGGGGTACACATACACACGGAATCACACGGCGTACACATACACGCGGAATCACACGGTGTACACATACACGCGGAATCACACGGCGTACACATACACACGGAATCACACGGCGTACACATACACGCGGAATCACACGGCGTACACATACACACGGAATCACACGGCGTACACATACACACGGAATCACACGGCGTACACATACACACGGAATCACACGCCGTACACATACACACGGAATCACACGGCGTACACATACACGCAGAATCACACGGTGTACACATACACGCGGAATCACACGGAATACACATACACGCGGAATCACACGGCGTACACATACACGCGGAATCACACGGCGTACACATACACGCGTAATCACATGGCGTACACATACACGCGAAATCACACGGCGTACACATACCTGTGGAATCACACGGCGTACACATTCACGCAGAATCAAACGGTGTACACATACACGCGGAATCACACGGCGTACACATTCACGCAGAATCACACGGCGTACACATACACGCAGAATCACACGGCGTACACATTCACGCAGAATCAAACGGCGTACACATTCACGCAGAATCAAACGGTCGTACACATTCACGCGGAATCAAACGGTGTACACATACACGCAGAATCAAAGCGGTGTACACATACACGCAGAATCAAACGGTGTACACATACACGCAGAATCACACGGCGTACACATACACGCAGAATCACACGGCGTACACATTCACGCAGAATCAAACGGCGTACACATACATGCAGAATCACACGGCGTACACATTCACGCAGAATCAAACGGCGTACACATACACGCATAATCACACGGCGTACACGTTCACGCGGAATCACATGGCGTACACATTCACGCGGAATCACACGGCGTACACATACACACGGAATCACACGGCGTACACATACACGCGGAATCACACGGTGTACACATACACGCGGAATCACACGGGGTACACATACACACGGAATCACACGGCGCATACATACACGCCGGAATCACACGGGCGAGACATACACGCCGAATCACACGGCGACATACACGCGAATCACATGGCATACACATACCGCGGAATCACATGGCGCATACACACGGAATCACACGGCATACACATTCACGCAGAATCAAACGGTGTACACATACACGCCGAATCACACGGCGCATACATACACGCTGATTCACACGGCGCATACATACACGCTGAATTACACGGCGCATACACATACACGCAGAATCACACGGCGCATACATACACGCCGATTCACACGCGCATACATACACGCTGAATCACATGGCGCATACATACACGCAGAATCACATGGCGCATACATACACGCAGAATCACACGCGCATACATCCACGCAAAATCACATGGCGCATACAACTACACGGAATCACACGGCGCATACATACACACGGAATCACACGGGCGCATACATACACGCTGAATCACACGCGCATACATACACACGGAATCACACGGCGCATACATACACACGGAATCACACGCGCATACATACACACGGAATCACACGGGCGCATACATACACACGGAATCACACGGCGACACATACACACGGAATCACATGGCGCATACATACACGCCAGAATCACATGGCGCATACATACACGCCGAAATCACACGCGCATACATACCTGTGGAATCACACGGCGCATACATACACACGGAATCACACGGCGCATACATACACACGGAATCACACGCGCATACATACACACGGAATCACATGGCGCATACATACACGCAGTAATCACACGCGCATACATACACACGGAATCACATGGCGCATACATACACACGGAATCACATGGCGCATACATACACGCGAATCACATGGCGCATACATACACGCAAAATCACACACACATACCTGTGGAATCACACGCGCATACATACACGCTGAATCACACGGTGTACACATACACGCCGGAATCACACGGGTACACATACACATGGAATCACACGGCGCATACATACACACGGAATCACACGGCGACATACACGCGGAATCACACGGCGAGACATACACGCTGAATCACACGGCGCATACATACACGCCAGAATCACATGGCGCATACATACACGCAAAATCACACGGCGCATACATACCTGTGGAATCACACGTGTACACATACACGCCGAATCACACGGGTACACACACGGAATCACACGGCGCATACATACACGCTGAATCACACGGTGTACACATACACGCGGAATCACACGGGTACACATACACACGGAATCACACGGCGCATACATACACGCGGAATCACACGGCGCATACATACACACGGAATCACACGGCGCATACATACACACGGAATCACACGGGCGCATACATACACACGGAATCACACGCCGCATACATACACACGGAATCACACGGCGCATACATACACGCAGAATCACACGGTGTACACATACACGCCGAATCACACGGAATACACATACACGCCGGAATCACACGGGCGCATACATACACGCTGAATCACACGGCGCATACATACACGCCGAATCACACGGCGCATACATACACGCTGAATCACACGCGCATACATACACACGGAATCACACGGCGCATACATACACACGGAATCACACGCGCATACATACACACGGAATCACATGGCGCATACATACACGCCAGAATCACATGGCGCATACATACACGCCGAAATCACACGGCGCATACATACCTGTGGAATCACACGCGCATACATTCACGCAGAATCAAACGGTGTACACATACACGCGGAATCACACGGCGCATACATTCACGCAGAATCACACGGCGCACACATACACGCAGAATCACACGGCATACATTCACGCAGAATCAAACGGCGCATACATTCACGCAGAATCAAACGGTGTACACATTCACGCTGAATCAAACGGTGTACACAAACACGCAGAATCAAACGGTGTACACATACACGCAGAATCAAACGGTGTACACATACACGCAGAATCACACGGCGCATACATACACGCAGAATCACACGGCGCATACATTCACGCAGAATCAAACGGTGTACACATACATGCAGAATCACACGCGCATACATTCACGCAGAATCAAACGGGCGTACACTTTCACGCTGGAATCACATGGCGCATACATTCACGCAGAATCACACGGCGCACACATACACACGGAATCACACGGCGCATACATACACGCTGGAATCACACGGTGTACACATACACGCCGGAATCACACGGGTACACATACACGCCGAATCACACGGCGCATACATACACACGGAATCACACGGCGCATACATACACGCCGAATCACACGGCGTAGACATACACGCGGAATCACACGGCGTAGACATACACGCGGAATCACATGGCATACACATACCGCGGAATCACAAGGCGTAGACATTCAAGCGGAATCACACGGCGTAGACATACACGCAGAATCACACGGCGTACACATACACACGGAATCACACGGCGTACACATACACGCGGAATCACACGCTGTACACATTCACGCGGAATCACACACTGTAGACATTCACGCAGAATCACACGCCGTACACATTCATGCAGAATCACACGGCGTACACATATTAGAAAATGTATTTATTATATTACATATAAAATCTATGTATTGAATCGGAGCAAACTTCCACTGCACATAGACCTCCCAAACAGTGAAGTGGACACATGGAGGGTTGTCTGGTAAGTGTCTACCCCCAACTAGAACCATCCACAATACAGCCCAGCCAGCCGCCCCCCATGCCACGCACGGAGAATAAGAAAGAGCTCACCACAGACTGAGAGCTAATGCCTGCCATGATGAACGAGACAGAGCCTGAGACAAGCCTAACGTCGTCCCTGAGCCTAAGCCTTAAACTGAGTTTCGTCAGTTGTGTGAACCGGCAACATCTTGTTCCACCACAGGAGTGCTTGTGGAACTTGAGGGCAGAGCTGGA
This sequence comes from Gobiocypris rarus, assembly GCA_023029165.1. Taxonomy (NCBI): domain Eukaryota; kingdom Metazoa; phylum Chordata; class Actinopteri; order Cypriniformes; family Gobionidae; genus Gobiocypris; species Gobiocypris rarus. The sequence goes on along the minus strand of CM040918.1, from coordinate 31,777,660 downwards.
AGCCCCACCCACATGCCTGACCTCTGGAAATCCTCTACCTAAGTCAGCCAATTCATTAGCTCTTCCTCTGCTGTTAGTCCCTCGGCTCATCCACAGTTGCCCCCCTGTAGTATGGAGGATTCACCTTGGGTCTTCCAGTTCCCTGCTTCGCCTCGTTGTGAGGATCCCCTGTCTCTGCTTCCAGCCACAGAGCCGCCACTTTGGTCCTCCGACACAACGGCTCTGCCTTGGCTCAATGCTCCCTCAGCTCCACCATGGATTGTGATCTCACCAGCTCCACCAGGCTCCCTCGTCCCTCTGTCTTCACCTTGGCTCCACCGTGGGATTCCTTGCACCTCTGCCCTCCATCCCTTCGCCTTCGCCTTCCCGTTAGCTCTTCCGAATCCCCGCTCTGCTTCAGTTTCATGAGCCGTCAGCTTCACTTTGGCCCTCCAGACCTGTAATATTACCCTGGCTTCTTGTCTCCTTGGCTCCGTCTAGGTCTCCACCGCGGTCTGCTCTGTTGCATGAGATTACACCCCTGTAGGCCTCCACAGCAGCTCCTACCTCCTGCACAAAAATCACGCTGACTGTGGCTTGTCATCATTTGGCGTTTGACTTCGAGTCACCGTTTGGCGTAATCTGCTTATGGCTCTAGTTTCCCAGTCTATGTAGGGTTCATTCTGTTCATTATCTGTGTTTGTTAATTATCTAATTAGTTTTCTTGTTTAGTCTGAGATACATACTCCCCATTTTGTTCAATTCTTTGTCCTGTCTCGTCAGTATTTTTGTGGTTCTATTCTGTTTCCTGGATTCGCTATGTTGGAATTATTGGACTGAAGACTGTTTTTGCTGATATCCTTTATCTTCGTGCACTTTGTACAGCCACCTGTGGCAATATTTACACACATAAAAAAGGTGTGCCTTGGAAATTTTGTATCTGCAAAGGTGTGCCTTGGGATGAACCACTGCACTAAAGCATCCTTCACATCATGATTAAAAAAAAAAAAGCTTTTTGCTTTTTTGTTCTCTTAGCAAAAGCACTATACTTGGCACAAATAAAATAAAGCTGTCCTCTCAGGTAACACCATCACTCAAATATAGTGATAGCAGCATTATGCTATTTGCTGCATTTCTATTTGCTGGAGAAACTAGAAACCTTGTTTGCATCAAGGACAAAGACAAATACACAAACATTCTTGAGCAGAATCCGTTTTGGTCAGCCAAACATCTGCGTTTAGGCCAAGATTTACTTTCCTACAGGAAAGGACGATTCATAAATATGATTAATTTCCCATCCTTCAACACTAGAGGATTACTGGAAACAAAGTGCAAATCTCTGCAGCTGTTTTTTCCTTTAATCAATAAACAAAAGCACAAACAAAAAGAATGTCACCACATATTCCCAATAGATCTCAAAAACGTTCTTTTTTTAATTTGAGAATGTCACGTTCATTTAAACACATGCCAGATATACAGGATGTTGGCGTGTGATGTGAAAGCAACATTGTAATATAAGGATTTCAGAAAATGATGAAACAATTAAAAACCTGTAAAAAAGATTTGTTGTCTTCTTACAAAGTGCCCCTTTCCCCTTTCCATCCCCCTCTCTCATCTAAAGAGCACACCAGCAAACATTATTACTTTATATTACCTTGTTTTGTTTTTTGTTGGTCGATGTAAGGTGAGGTGTGGGGGGTGTACGTCTACTGAATTTAGTTCTTCTTTGTGGCTAAACACACTATTATTAAGGCTCTGTCCCAAATAGCTTTGTGTGCGCTTGCGGTCTTGAAATTGCATGTGTTCATTAAGTCCACTAGACCATTTTTCATTGTAGGTAATAAACGGAGGTCTTACGGGTTTGGAACGACATTAGGGTGAGTCATTAATGGCAGTATTTTCATTTTTGGGTGAAGTAACCCTTTAAGCTAAGACTCCTACATAGATGTTTTTAAGGTAAATTAGGAGCTTTCTGAGAGGATTCTTAGAAGCTTTAAGAATACATGCCCTGGTGTTTTCTATCTAAAATAGCTAAAATTGTCATGATGTATGAAGCACAGCTTAACTTTCAAACAAAGTACCTTTCTGTTGGTTAATGCGGTGAATATGTGACCAACTAGAATCCGTAGAGAAATCTCTGTGCAGAAATCTTTCATGCTCATGCTAAATTCCAGTGAAAATTTACAAACAACAGTAAATGTGACAACACCTTAAGTTGGGCAGATCATGGATGGCCTAAATTCATATTTTAATAAATTGACTTTTTAAGTTTAATAAAAAAAATTTGAAAGGTGCACAATGCCACTGGATAATACTCGTTTTCTTTGTTTCTCTTTTTTCACTTCACTCAGTGACTCACCATGTCTTTAAAACTGCCCAGTACAGCAGTGGTCAGGATTCCAAACACGAAGGCCAGCAGGTTGAGGGCGGAAAGGACCCAGAGTAGAACATACAGAGAAAGGACCTCCTGACAGCTCTGCACACCAACAAACTCATAGTAATTGTTCAGATATCCTCCACTGGAAAAGAAAGCAAGCAGGCAAATAATAGTCATGGTATTACATGTTTATGTTCATTTCACATTAATAATTTTAACTAGAAAAGTGTAAGTGTTTCATGTCATGTGCAAATGGTGCAAAATGAGTTATGTGCTCTTTTTTAATACTCACAGTTAGGAATTTAAACCCTTAAAGGGTGAGTTCACCCAACAATTCTGTCATTTATTAATCACAGTCATGTCGTTCGAAACCCGAAACAAAAAGTATTCTCGTCGCTTCATAAAATTCATGTTGAACCACTGGAGTCACATGGACATTTTAACTAAATCTTTAACACATTTCTGGACCTTGAATGTGTTAATTAAATTGATGTCTATGGAGGGGTCAGAGAGCTCTCGGATTTCATCAAAAATATCTTAATTTGTGTTCTGAAGATGAACGAAGGAATGACATGAAGGTGAGTAATTAATGACAGAATTAGAATTTTTGGGTGAACTCACCCTTTAACCCAAAATATGAATAGTTTGCTTTCTTTTATGTTATGCGATGGACAGATAACAGATCTTATTGCATTACCGATGAGTGTTTATTCACAAATATGGGAATTACTTACTTGGCACAGTCATACAAATCACAACAGTAACAGGTTCCACTGCGGACTTTCATATTACAGGACTCTGTTAGTCCTTGGCAAGGAACCTACAGAACAAATGAGCATAGAAATAAAATGTTATATTCAAAACTCAGTTATCAGTAACTTTTTATGCAAACAAACTGTTGCGCACATTTTCATCCAGCTATCTCTTCTTCATCCATTTTCACATTAACTACTATTATAATAATTAATATAATCTAACAAACACTTAATTGCATGAACTTTACAATGAAATAATTTTTTTGAGTCCAATCACTCATTATTATAGTTTAATATTAAATGCAATGAGCTGAACTTTTGAGTATTTTTGACCAATTAAAAAGGATTAAAATACATATTTTTATGTAATTGCTATTGTCTTTGAAATATACTGAAAAGCATTTATGTTAATATACTTTAATGCCATTTCTATTGATTAAATATGTTTGTAATTACACATTTGTAATGATATAGCTGCAATTTAGTACAATTAAAAAATATAAATTAAATTTTTTATAGTAATATCGAGTACTTTACATGTGCTTTAGCATGTGTAGTCAACATTAAAATAACCCTGTTCCAAACCCATAAAGGTGATGATACATGGGGCAACTTTTTGAGCAATGTTGCTGGGCAATGTTGCCGTCAACGGGCAACCAGGTGAGAGGCCCACAACTGATCTAAAGTATCCAGAGAGAAATGTGTTGCTCATTCTCAAAAAGTTGCCCTGTGTATCATCACATTAAGACTTTCATTAATCTTCGGAACACAAGATGAAGATATCTGTCCTGCCATAGACAGCTAAACAACTGACACGTTGATGCTTCAAAAAGTTCATAAAGCGATCACAAAACAAATCCATATGAATTGAGCGGTTTAGTCCAAATTTTCTTAAGAGACTCGATCACTTTATATGATGAACAGATTGAATTACGATCTCTTTATGAACTGTTTGAACCGTTAGTGTCAGTTGCGTATCTGTCTATGGAAGGACAGCTCTCAGAAGCTTTCAAATTTAATCAGAATGATCTTTATTTGTGTTCTAGGGAGTGAGTAAGATTTCTAAGGAGTGAGTAGTAATGACACATTTTTTTTTGGGTGAACTAACCCTTTAAAACTGTCAGCGTTCGTGGGTTTGTGTTTTCAACTTGACATGTCTTTTTGTGTTTCTGTACCTGGTCTTGTTGACTGTCAGTGTTGCTTAGCTAGGCCTACTTGACTACACTGACAAGCTAATCAGACCAGCCGCACCCGCAGCTCGTCACTGTCGCCTATATCTACTTGCTGTGTTCATTGTCAGATCGTGTTGGTGCCCATGTCTTGTTCTGTTTCATCAGTTTATTCTTAGTCTTCTGTTCCTGCCTGTTTGCCTCCTGCGTATCAATAGTACGAGTGTGCAATCTCGTAGAATGTATATGTCAAAACTTATTTTGGCGTGCATATGGTACGTTGTTTTTGGCGTGCATATGATACGCACTTTATGGCGTATTATATGTACGAACCCCCCACACCCCCACCCTCACCCTACCCAAAAGCGTGTCATACACGCCATAAAGTGCGTATGATATGCACGCCAAAAACGGCGTACCATATGCAATCCAAAATGAGTTTTGGCGTATACATTCTACGAGATTGCACACTCGTACTATTTATACGCATTGTCATGAGATCGTGTTGGGATTATTGGCCTTGCTGTTTCTATTGATCGGCATAATCTGCCAGTCTTCTCGCTTCCAAGGCCTGCCGCTATCCCAACACCACTGCTTTTCTGTTTAATAAACTGTTTAATAAACTGTTAATTGCATTCACAGCTGGATCCTGTGTTCCTTACCCTGACAAAATGATAACAAAAGACAACTAAAGCCCTATTCGGACGGTAATTGTTTCTCTTGGGGTCATAAGGTATTTTCATAATTGACGTACGGGCTAGTCAGGGAATTTATTGCCGGCTGAATCCAGAATGACAGTATTTTTCTCCCACCATCGGTGTAAAAATCCCAGCCGAATTATCTACTGTTTTTTGACAAACACCATGGTCGTGTGGTAATTTAATTGGTGTCCGAATCCACATCTCTGAGTTTTCAAGAATATATCACTTAAAAATTCAGTGTTTATATCTTTTTTGACCACTGTAGAGCACCGTACAGTTGCGCTTCGCTGTAATATAGATGCATTTTAAAGATCTATAGATTTTATTACTGAAATGATGGCAAGTATTTACATATATTTCATCACCGCTCAAAATATAAAAAGAAGAAAAGCACATAAACATTTGAAATAGGCTGTAATTATGGCAGCAAAGCTATAGTATGTTAAAATAACCAAGCAGCATTATGTGTACCTCATGTAAATAAGAGGCTTTATTAACTAATTTCTGCTCATTTCCATGTGGAATAAAATTACATCCTTTATTTTGAGATAAAAATTTTTAACTATAATGTGCGTCTATATGTCTTCCTATTTTTAAACAGATTTAAATAAATCATAATTAGGATATTATTTTCCTATTATTAAATTAAATTTGCATGTATTCTTATTATACCAAGCATATGGTATACATTTTTATTGACATTTTATTTACAGCATACAATTGTGTAATTGGCCATGTGAGCAGCGCATTCCCATTCCACAACTCGCTGCTCCACCATAAATAAATCACCATCCGAATGCACAAGTTCTATCACTGAAGTGGCATGCACATTTATTTTCACGGACTTCCACGTGAGAAACAATTACCATCCGAATAGGGCTTAACTCTATCCCCACCAGCGTTTGTAAAAAAAATAAATAAATAAACAATTAAAATCTGCTTCAGAAAATTGAATTGCCCAATGAATATTTTGTTATGAATATCTGAACATGCAATATAATTGAAAGAAAGAACAGAGCCTCTACTAAAAATTATTTTATTCTAGCTTAATGCATTCCTTTTTATCAATGCTTGCACATGGGTATAAATAAAGCAACATTTTGAACATAAAATGCATTTTGTCAAAGACTTCAGCGGGATTGGATTCAGATAGATGATCAAAACATAGGAGTAGATCGCTTCCATCAACACCCCCAAAGCTTGCACTGTCCTACCTCGTCCTGGGTCGAGATTTCATTCAGTAACGTTGTAATTCTGTTTAATGATTGCATTATTTTACATGTGTGTAAGCAATGCTTATCGCTTGTTTCTACTTTTTCTTTCCTGTGTTTTGTTCCGGAGATTCTGTACTATTCATAAGATGAATATAGCGCCCCTACCCTGTAACAGTGAAAACATGGATTGGCGGAAATTTTCGTCAATGGCAAGAAAGTGTTGTGTCAGTTTAGTGTTGGACAATTCTGTCAATTGCGGGGAAAGAGGTAACTTTACTTCATTACTTTAAACACATATAAGCTTTTAATTTAATTAATAATATATTATCTGCAAGTAGTTAAAAAAATTATGTATAGGCCTACTACAAGTGCACATTCAATACAATTAACCACACTTATTTTTCACAAGGGATATTTTACAGAACTATAAACCTATAGGTTTCAACTCACTGTAGCGTAGTAGTTCTCATAGATGTAACTACTTCCACTGGTGTAGAACTGACATCTTCCTGCCTTCATTGGACGCATATCCTGTTGACAGAGTGTAAGAAATTTCTTTATTACATTTCTCTTTTTGGAGTGACAAGATACAGTGCCTAGAATGCCTTTTGTTTGGAGAGGCTCACAAGGGGATTTTATCACCACAGAGTATTCCCTCAATCCCATAGTTCTTCTCTTTATGATCTGTCCTCTAAATTTTTACACAAGTACTAAAGAGCGCCGGCATCCACAGAGTTCAGTGACTCCCTCATCCCTCCAACTGCAGCCCTTGGATGTATTTTGACACTGGAATCTGTGAACTGTTTAAACTATAGTCATCTGGTTTCAAGACTGGCTGTAACTTTTAAAAGTCAGTTACATAAAAAGGAAGATTAGTTTAATTTGAATCCAACAAGTAAGAATGATCATCTTTAATTAACTGCTAGTTGGTCAGACTAGGTTTTAGTCTTATTATATTGGCTATGTTCATGCAACTGGCCTCTGGATTGAACATTTTATGAATGCAGATCTCCAAAATAGTTGGTTGCTATAGTATTGCTAAATGATAAAATGCAGTTTTTTTTTTTTTTTTCTCAAATGGTAAATGTACTCACAATGTTGAGTAAGATGAAAACGCCATCAACCACGAGACAGAAGAAGCTGGAAATGACACCAAAACTCAGGAACACAATGGCTGCAATCAGCTGGACAGAAAAATAAAAATGGATTACAGATACAAATATACATTTGAATTGACAACCAAAAGAACTGCTGTCATTATAGACAAGGGTAGAATGGCATGAATAATATGTCATACATTAAAAGATCTATACATTACTGTTGTCTTTTAGACACTTAAGTCTTAAAACACTTTACATCCACAATGTGCATTTGTTAATATTATTATTAATATTACTGTCATTCATAATATTATTGCTTCAATTAAATGCCAATGTATTAAAATTGAGTGCTTTAATGCACTACTGCACTGTAAGAGTGCATTTTTTTTTCATGGCAATGACTGAAATTTTAAATGCGCAATGATCAGTCATCAAAAACAATAATGACAGGCCTAATATAATATAAAACACAGCTTCATTTGACAAGAAATTTACTGTTGTAAATATCTTTCCTATTTAATACACATTCATATATGTGCACACATTTTTATGTGATTCCTGGGGGCTTAATATAAACTCATCTGGCTTTGAAACTAGCCATAAATTACATAACTGACTGCAATGACTCAACCAAATGTCACAGTGTATTTCTTTTAACATGCAATATGATATCCACAGGGACATATCTCTTCACAGCTGATCAGAGACAGACTGCCAAGAGAAGCTGAACCCACCAACAGAGAGACAGATGCACATCAAGAGAAAAGGAGAGGCAGGAAGAGAGGAAGTGAACAGAGACGGTAAAAGGACATATTGTATATGAAGGTCAATAGAGGATCAGAGAGCAGATTAACAGGAAGGAAAATAAAAGGACAAGGTTTACGCTTAGGACCTATGCCAGATGTGAATCACAGTTCAAAGATTCAAATGAGCAAGATATTTTCAAATTAAACAAGACACACACAAATACACATTTCTGGTCAAAGTCTTTTGGTATGAATTCTTGGTTTTTGATTGACTCTGCTCTGCCCCCCCCCCCCTTTGGACAGGACTATTTGTTTGTAATAATTAGGTAATTCCTTTTGTCGGTGTTAGTGGTACTTTTGCATGATTAGGGCAATATTTGAGGAACCCTGCTGTAGAGACAACATCAGGGTTCCTCAAATCTTGCCCTGCAGGGTTTAGCTCCAACCCTGTTCAAACTCATGTGATTTTGATCCTAAAGACATTAATTAGCATGTTCAGGTGTGTTTGATTAGGGTTAGAGCTAAAATCTGCAGGAAAGTGGATCTTGTGGGCCAGATTTGAGGTTCTCTGGACTACATGCATCTCACAGTCAACTGAAAAAAGAGAAGCCTCATTTAAAGTCACCATGAATTCAAATGGACAATTCTTCTTCTTATTTTTTTTATGAAATATAACAGCATTTATTAAAAATGTTTTATCTGAGCACATTATTATTTATTTTTTTAATGAATGTGCCTTCCTAATCTTTAATCAAAATGGCTTTCGCTCCTTGCAGTGATACACTTAAAGGGGAGAGCGGGGCACAACCTAACACCTTTTGACTTTCTCAGTTTGTGTAAATCCACTTGGGGTTCAGAGTACCCCCTCCTTCTAAAAAAATTAGCATATTGTGATAAAAGTTCATTATTTTCCATAATGTAATGATAAAATTAAATTTTCATATATTTTAGATTCATTGCACACCAACTGAAATATGTCAGGTCTTTTATTGTTTTAATACTGATGATTTTGGCATACAGCTCATGAAAACCCAAAATTCTAAAAAAATTTGCATATTTCATCCGACCAATAAAAGAAAAGTGTTTTTAATACAAAAAAGTCAACCTTCAAATAATTATGTTCAGTTATGCACTCAATACTTGGTCAGGAATCCTTTTGCAGAAATGAGTCAAAGTCAATGCCAGAATTCGGCCGATAGTGGAACCTCGGATTCAGGAGGAACAGTGTGGTTTTCGTCCCGGTCGTGGAACACTGGACCAGCTCTATACCATTTTCAGGGTGCTGGAGGGTTCATGGGAGTTTGCCCAACCAGTCCACATGTGTTTTGTGGATTTGGAGAAGGCATTCGACCGTGTTCCTCGTGGCATCCTGTGGAGGGTGCTCTGGGAGTATGGGGTTGGCGGCCCCCTGCTTAGGGCTGTTCGTTCCCTGTATGACCGGAGCAAGAGCTTGGTTCGCATTGCCGGCAGTAAGTCAGACCTGTTCCCGGTGCATGTTGGACTCCGGCAGGGCTGCTCTTTGTCACCGGTTCTGTTCATAATTTTTATGGACAGAATTTCTAGACGCAGCCAAGGGCCGGAGAGTGTCCGGTTTGGGGACCATACGATTTCCGCTGCTTTTTGCGGATGATGTTGTCGTGTTGGCCTCCTCAAACCAGGACCTTCAGCGCACTGGGGCGGTTTGCAGCCGAGTGTGAAGCGGCTAGGATGAGAATCAGCACCTCCAAGTCCGAGGCCATGGTTCTCAGTCAGAAAAGGGTGGATTGCCCACTTCAGGTTGGTGGAGAGTTCCTGCCCCAAGTGGAGGAGTTCAGGTATCTTGGGGTCTTGTTCACGAGTGAGGGAAGGGTGGAACGAGAGATCGACAGGCGGATCGGTGCAGCTTCTGCAGTAATGCAGTCGATGTACCGGTCTGTCGTGGTGAAGAAGGAGCTGAGCTGTAAGGCAAAGCTCTCGATTTACCGGTCGATCTACGTTCCTACTCTCACCTATGGTCATGAGCTGTGGGTCATGACCGAAAGGACAAGATCCCAGATACAGGCGGCCGAAATGAGCTTTCTCCGTAGGGTGGCTGGGCGCTCCCTTAGAGATAGGGTGAGAAGCTCGGTCACTCGGGAGGAGCTCAGAGTAGAGCCGTTGCTCCTCCACATCGAGAGGAGCCAGCTGAGGTGGCTAGGGCATCTATTTCGGATGCCTCCTGGACGCCTTCACAGGGAGGTGTTCCAGGCACGTCCCACCGGGAGGAGGCCCCGGGGAAGACCTAGGACACGCTGGAGGGATTACGTCTCCCGGCTGGTCTGGGAACGCCTCGGGGTTCACCCGGAAGAGCTGGAGGAAGTGGCTAGGGAGAGGGAAGTCTGGGCGTCTCTGCTTAGACTGTTGCCCCCGCGACCCGGCCCCGGATAAGCGGAAGATAATGGTTGGATGGATCAAAAAGTTGATTTATTTCACTAATTCTTCCATTCAAAAAGTGAAACTTGTATATTATAATCATTACACACAGACTGATATATTTCAAATGTTTATTTCTTTTAATTTTGATGATTATAACTGACAACTAAAGAGAATCCCAAATTCAATATCTCAGAAAATTAGAATATTGTGAAAAGGTTCAATATTGAAGAAGCCTGGTGCCACACTCTAGTCAGATAATTAACTCAAAAAACACTTGCAAAGGCCTTTAAATGGTCTCTCAGTCTAGTTTTGTGGGCTACACAATCATGGGGAAGACAGCAGACTTGACAGTTGTCCAAAAGACGACCATTGACACCTTGCACACTGAGGGCAAGACACAAAAGGTCAGTTGCAAAAGAGGCTGGCTGTTCACAGAGCTCTGTGTCCAAGCACATTAATAGAGAGGCGAAGGGAAGGAAAAGATGTGGTAGAAAAAAGTGTACAGGCAATAGGGATAACTGCACCCTGGAGAGATTTTTGAAACAAAACCCATTCAAAAATGTGGGGGAGATTCACAAAGAGTGGACTGCAGCTGGAGTCAGTGCTTCAAGAAGCACTACGCACAGACATATGCAAGACATGGGTTTCAGCTGTCGTATTCCTTGTGTCAAGCCACTCTTGAACAACAGACAGCGTCAGAAGACAAAAAGGACTTGACTGCTGCTGAGTGGTCCAAAGTTATGTTCTCTGATGAAAGTAAATTTGCATTTGAAAGTTGCATTTCCTTTGGAAATCAGGGTCCCAGAGTCTGGAGGAAGAGAGGATAGGCACACAATGCACATTGCTTGAGGTCCAGTGTAAAGTTTCCACAGTCAGTAATGGTTTGGGGTGCCATGTCATTTGCTGGTGTTGGTCCACTGTGTTTTCTGAGGTCCAAGGTCAACGTAGCCATATACCAGGAAGTTTTAGAGGACTTCATGCTTCCTGCTGCTGACCAACTTTATGGAGATGCAGATTTCATTTTCCAAAAGGACTTGGCATCTGCACACAGTGCCAAAGCAATCAGTACCTGGTTTAAGGACCATGGTATCCCTGTTCTTAATTGGCCAGCAAACTCGCCTGACCTTAACCCCATAGAAAATCTATAGGGTATTGTGAAGAGGAAGATGTGATATGCCAGACCCAACAATGCAGAAGAGCTGAAGGCACTATCAGAGCAACCTGGACTCTCATAACACCTGAGCAGTGCCACAGACTGATCGATTCCATGCCACGCCGCACTGCTGCAGTAATTCAGGCAAAAGGAGCCCCAACTAAGTATTGAGTGCTGTACATGCTCATACTTTTCTTGTTCATACTTTTCAGTTGGCCAAGATTTCTAAAAATCCTTTCTTTGTATTGGTCTTAAGTAATATTCAAATTTTCAGAGAATTTGTGATTTCCTTATTTGTCAGTTATAATTATCAAAATTAAAGGAAATAAATATTTGAAATATATCAGTCTGTGTGTAATGAATTAATATAATATACAAGTTTAACTTTTTGAATGGAATTAGTGAAATGAATCAACTTTTTGATGATATTCTAATTATATGACCAGCACCTGTATACAGCATAGTTAAAAACAGAATAATTATGAATCATTTCTGAACATTGACTCTCAGTCCTTATTTACCCTTTACTCATGGTTTCTCAAAATAATTCCTAAAAGTATAGAATATAATTGCGTTACAATGAGTCCCTATTAGAACTATGCTGTTAAAACACACCTCATTTGCACAACTAGGATTTTAAACCGTTTTCCCAAGAGCTTTGTAATTATCAAAACATTATGCTTGTTTTATTTAAAAGCCTGGGTTCAAATTTCTTTAGCGTAGAGGGATATTTTTCATTTAGAGCTACTAAGGCGTCATTTGTTTTTGATTATGTGATTATTTGACTCCAAAACAAAAGTTTGGCATATGACAAACAAAGTTTTATTGGTGATTATCTAATATATCACATTTTATCAGCAACAATAAAAATAATGTATTCATTTAAAGTGAAATAATTGTTTATTGGTGCCAGGAAACTTATAAAGCCAAATTCTGAACTCTTCAATCAAGCGCATGTAAACAAAACTCAGAAACACAATAAATGTTGTAAGCTGTGGCACGTTAGACCTCACACCATCTATGTTTTCATAAAATTATTTATCTACAATTATCCATTTCGCTACTATTATTCCTTTGAACATCATTCCTACAAACAATATTCCCTTTTCCCTGTTCCAAGAGAGTGTGTGTGAAATCCAGTGAGCAAAAAATGTAGCCTTTCAAATCTAGCCTACCTTTTCAAATCGGTGTTAAGTCTAGTTATTTAAGGTAAAAATGAATACACACAGATTATGATGAGATTCTGATAACATTGTATTCTATATTAATCCTATATGGTTCTATATTCCTTCAGAAAGATACTCTGAAATGAAGTGCTCTGAGAATGTTCTCAGGGAAGACCATCTTAAATCTGACCAGACGCTACACTTTATTGCCAAAAGTATTAGGACACCCCTCCAAATAATTGAATTCAGCTTTTACAATCACTTCCATGGCCGCATTGGGACTAATTCTCAGCCCTGGAGTTTTATGCCAAGACCGGCCCACTTTTATTCATATTTTAATCAATTTATATTACTTTTATTCTATTCCCTTTCGATCGTGGGCTTTGTATATTCACTATCGTTTGATTAAAACATAATGGGTCACTAACACTTGCATATAAAGTCGTTATATTGTAACTAATGTGATCTCTGCAAAAAATACAAAATTAAAAAATTAAAAAATTCTTCTCTTACTTAATATTTTTGTCTTGTTTCCAGTCAAAATATCTAAAAACAAAATCTTGCATCAAGATGCATTTACTAAACAAGTATGAAAAAAACACCTCAAAATTAGCTAAGTGAATTTTTTCTTAAAACAAGCTATATTATCTGCCAATGGGGTAAGAAACATTTTTGTTTTAGGTTTAGCTTGTTTTAAGCAACAAAAAAACCCACTTAATTTTTAGGGTGTTTTTTGTTTGTTTGTTTTCTCCAGAAAACAAGACATAATTCCATATGCCATTTTACTTGTCTAGTAAATGTATCTTGAATTAAGAATATTTAGATATTTGAACTGGATACTAAGTAAGTATCTTACTTGTTAACCCTAACCCTAACCCTAACCCTAACCCTAACAGCATTTTTTTTCAGTGATAATGTTTGCTTATTCACACACTATGGTACAATAGCAGCTTACCTGTGTCTTAGAGCATTATTCTCTTCACAACTGGGTCCTGGCTCTCTTTCTGACACTAAATTAAATTTGTTACATTTATTTCTCACCACAAATATCCCCTTTTTACAAAGTTTTCATTACTTTTGTTCAGTTGCATTAATGTATTGCTCAATCATCAGGTATCATTAATTATCTCAGGGCATTTTTCATTGAGCAGGGCTCTTCATTACTATTAGTTCTTCTGAATGACAATCCACCTGCCCATTCTAGTGTGTTGGGCTCATGACTGGGGCTTGATAAAGTTACTGGCCCATGCTCTTCACTAGCCGCGTTTCCATTACATATTTGCGCAAAACTTTTGCGTTATTTCCTAAATGTCGGTAAAAAACTATTGCGAAATGATCGCATTTACATTAACCGATGTTATGCAACTTTTTTTTTGTTGTTGTTGTAATAAGTCATTCAAAAAATTATGCCACACGTAAGTTGGTAGGTTTATGTATATCCCAGCCACCGCAATAGCCATTATTTAATGGAAGGACACATAGGTGTATTATTCAAGCATTAATTAAAATTTAAAAAGCAAAATGTTTGAATTTGCATGTTTTTTTTGGCTTGAAATTTTGTTTGTTGAAAATATAAACTGAATTTAGAAATGCTTTTTAAATGAAAAACTTTGCGTTTAATAAACAAAATGCATTTTTGAAATGAAGATGCGTTTGGACTTCGAGTGCAGCGCATGCAAAATAATCTGTTCCCTTGTTATTGTGAGTCTAGGCCCACACAAATAAAAGTACAGACAGTTTGTAGTTTATAATTATGTCTTGCACTTATCTGTATGGATAAAAATAACGGAGTACTGTGAGAGGTTTCAGCTGTCATAAAGGAAAATATCCAGAATGCGTCGTGCCGGCGCTTTCATCAGACATAAGGTTATAGAAAATGTAGCCTATAGGCTATTGTTTCATAGTTAGGCTATGTTGAACTATTAGCCTATAATATTATTATTTTTTAAATTTCATGTTGATTATGAAACGAGAGTACAACAACCGTCTCTGCAAACATTGGCAATAGAGCTGGACTGTGGTAGTAATTAAAAATATTTGGACTGCGGTAAAATAATTAATAAAAAAGTGGGGCTGCTGTGAGTGCAGGCAGCCAAGGGACAGCATCCATATTTCAACCCAGTGCCATGACAACAACGGCCCCGCGGCCAAAAAAATATAACAGCGCATAACATATTTTTCCCGGTGCTCCCGATTAGCCAATCCGGGCCTGCATGCAGACTGCTTCTACAAACATTTATGAAAGAATGGCTCGCTCTCAGGAGCTCAGTGAATTCAAGCGTGGTACCGTGATATGTTGCCACCTGAGTCCACCATAAGTCCATTTGTGAAATTTCCTTACTACTAAATATTCCACGGTCCACTTTTAGTGGAATTATAACAAAGTGGAAGCAATTAAGAACAACAGCAATTCAGCTACGGGGTGGTAGGCCATGTAAAATCACAAAGCGGGGTCAGGGCGTGCTGAGGCACATAGTGCACATAAGTCGACAGAATTTGGACTGCATTTATATAAATGGACTGCATTTATATAGCGCTTTTAACAGACCAATGGCCATCCAAAGCGCTTTACATCTTGCCTCACATTCACCCATTCACACACTCACTCATACACCGACGGCAGTGTCAACCATGCAAGGCGACCATCCAGCTTGTCGGGAGCAGCTGGGGTTAGGTGTCTTGCTCATGGACACCTCGACACTTGGTCAGGTGGAACCGGGGATCGAACCACCAACCTTCCGGTTTGTAGACGACCTACATGAACCACTGAGCCACTGCCGCCCCTGCAATTTCTGCAGAGTCAGTAGCTACAGATCTCCAAACTTTGTGTGACCTTCAGATTAGCTCAAGAACAGTGCGAAGAGAGCTTCATAGAATGGGTTTCCATGTCCGAGCAGCTGCATCCAAGCCTTACATCACCAAGTGCAATGCAAAGCGTCAGATGCAGTGGTGTAAAGCAAGAGAGCTTCATAGAGCTCCACTGGACTCTAGAGCAGTGGAGATGTGTTTTCTAGAGTGACGAATCACACAACCATCTGGCCATCCGATGGAGTCTGGCTTTGGCGGTTGCCAGGAGAACGGTACTTGCCTGACTGCATTGTGCAAAGTGTAAAGATTGGTGGAGGGGCGATTATGGTGTGGGGCTGTTCTTCAGGGGTTGGGCTTGGCCCTTGCCCCTTAGTTCCAGTGAAAGGAACTCTTAACTTTTTGAAAATGGTCAAAAAACTTGGTGGTGGCTGGCAACTTTTTTTAAATACGCTGGCGGGAAAGAGTTAATGCTTCAGCATGCCAAGACATTTTGGACCATTTCATGCACCCAACTTCGTGGGAATAGTTTGGGGATGGCCCCTTCCTGTTCCAACATGACTGCACACCAGTGCACAAAGCAAGGTTCATAAAGACATGGATGAGTGAGTTTGGTGTGAAGGAACTTGACTGGCCTGCACACAGTCCTGACCTCAACCTGATAGAACACCTTTGGGATGAATAAGAGTGAAGACTGCGAGCCAGGCCTTCTCAACCAATATCAGTGCCTGACCTCACAAATGCGCTTCTAGAATTTTTTCCCATAAACACACGCCTAAACCTTGTGGAAAGCCTTCCCAGAAGAGTTAAAGCTGTTATAGCTGCAAAGGGTGGGGCAACTCAATATTAAACCCTATGGATTAATGGGGTATCATTTAAGTTCCTGTGCATGTAAATGCAGACGTCACAAAACTTTTGGCAATATAGTGTATGTGTTAAAATACTAGTAAGACATTAAAGCAATGTTAAGGCAGACTAATAGATTAATAGAAAAATATTTGTAGAAAAATATTTTTGAAATTTTGATAGTTAAGTGATAATCTTAATATGTCTCACTGTACACTGCTATGGTGAAACCGTTGGTTAGCCTACATCTGCACTTTACTAAAGCACCCTCAGTGATTTGATTTGATATTATACACTGTAGAAGATGATAAATGCAAACTCTTTGCAGTTTTTCTCTGAGAAACTCCTTTCTGATATTGCTCCACTATTTTTTGCCGCAGCACTGGGGGAATTGGTGATCCTCTGCCCATCTTGACTTCTGAGAGACACTGCCACTCTGAGAGACTCTTTTTATACCCAATCATGTTGCCAATTGACCTAATACGTTGCAAATTGGTCCTCCAGCTGTTCCTTATTTGTACATTTAACTGTTCCGGCCTCTTATAGCTACCTGTTCCAACTTTTTTGGAATGTGTAGCTCTCATGAAATCCAAAATGAGCCAATATTTGGCATGACATTTCAAAATGTCTCACTTTCAACATTTGATGTTATCTATATTCTACTGTGAATAAAATATAAGTTTATAAGATTTGTACATTATTGCATTCCTTTTTTATTCACAATTTGTACAGTGTCCCAACTTTTTTGGAATCGGGTTTGTACTACACATTTATATAAAAAGTCCATTCAGCATTTGAGGTGAAAAATGTCAAAAGCTGGCAGAAAACGCAACATTTTTAGTGAAGAAGAGACTCATCTCTTTCCTTTATAGTCCGTTCAATGAATAAACTTGATAGTACAGTCTGCAATATGAAGATGCTCAATGCTAGAGCTTTTATGTAAACAGGCTGTGTGCTGCGTTTATCCAATCAATGACACTTGACACCGCAAATATGCAAATAAGAACGCTGACCCAGGGTGTAGGAATTTATAATCTGAAATGTCAGTTTATGAATACCCAGGATTAATTGTTAACCCCCCAGTAATGCATGGCTAGTGTGAAATGTGATGGAAGATAATCCAGGATTCCATTTACCCGAACTTTAGAATTACATAGGGTTAATTATTTTAAGTGTGAAAAGCCCTTAGGTAAACAGATGATCACATCATAGGCCTATAGAATCGATGTGATCATCCTCATTGTTTTAATTCTTACTGTATCACACCGTCAACAACTCAGGGTGACAGATATAGTATAACATACTTTCTAATCCTGATTTTGTAGCACCACAAAATGAAAACACAAATGTCATCTGGCCTAGATTAATACGGTATCACAAAATGAACGAGATGGACAATAATCTTTAAACATAGCAAAAAAAATGAAATTAAATACATTTTTAAATATAAATAATTGCTGGAGAATGCCATTCTGAAATAATGGAATCAAAAGATCTAAAAAATATTATTGGCATTAACCAACATTCATGTCTTCATTAGGATTCAGACAGTTCCTTCTGATCTTAAAGGGTTAGTTCATTAAAAATGAAAATTCTGTCATTAATTACTCACCCTCATGTTATTCCAAACCCATTAGACTTTCGTTCGTCTTTGGAAAACAGATGAAGATCAATTCATTGTCCAAGAGCTCTCAGATGTTATCAAAATTATCTTTGTTTGTGTTCCAAAGACGAACAAGAGTCTAGGGATTTGGAACAACATGAGGGTGAGTAATTAATGACAGAATTTTTGGGTGAACTAACTCTTTAGTGGAATAGTTCACCCAAAAATTTAAATTCTGACATAATTTACTCACCCTTATGTCATCTTGAACCTGTTGTGTACGACTTTCTTTCTTCTATGGAACATAAAGGAAGATATTTTGAGATATTTTTTTCCCTTCATACATTGTAAATCAATGATCACCAAGACTAGTGGATTATCTTCAAAATATATTCTTTTTGTGTTCCACAGAAGCAAGAAAGTCATACAGGTTTGGAACGACATGAGAGTGAGAGAATGATGACAAAATACAAATTTCTGGATGAACTATTCCTTCGTAATGTTCCTTCGTAAACTGCAGTGCCTCAACAGCCTGTCCAAAAACCACAGGTTCTGTCTGTCCACAGAAACAATATAATATTCTCATCTTTATTGAAGCTCTTGTGGAATCGTCTATAGCCTTTTAAACGACAAAATACACTCTCCCTGGGATAACATGTTTCTGGTCTATGAACTCTTTCTCACCAATATATTGGAAATACAGGCTATGAAATTACCATCTGCTGTGAAACATTCTTCTCATCTGTCTGGACACTTTCTACTGTACAGAATGTTCTTTTTCTCTCCACCTCACCCAGCATCTATGTCCGAATTTCACAGACATGTAACAGTTCGTATCTGATTTCAGCCTTTTATGTTTGTAGCATCTTTTCCAGACATGTTCAGCATGCTACTGAAGCTAGACCATGACAAACAGAGACAGTTTTAAGTGTCCTTTGGCTCTCCTAATACATTTCTGGTCAATACTAATGTCTTCTCCACCAAAGAATGCTTAGAAGTGCCCTATCACCACCAACGCCCTAGCAACCACACAGCAATGCCCTCCTGGTGCTGTGGCATTTTACACTGACAAGCACCGCTTGCATTTATATATCTAGTTTATCTGTAGTTCATGTCAAGTCTTTCCTGTGACTGCAGTAAATCTGTGTCTGATGTAGAATGTAGTTTATGCTGGAGCTGAGTATACAGAGAGACTGACATCAGGCCCATAAACACTGGGCAGGAAATCAGCTCATGCTGTGTGTTCACTCCCTTTAGTATATTGACCCAGCAAATATTAGAGAAAGTGTTTCTGCCATTTAAAAAAGTACAAGAGGCACAGACAGAAATAAAGCGTGCCGAATTCGCCTGGAACACCAATCTTGAGCAAATTCTGTGGCTTGGACATACTGTCTTTTCCAGTGCACCCTTTTTAAAGCTTTTTTAAGTAGGACATTTAAAAGTTCTGTTAAAAGTTGTAATAACAGAATATATAACCTAACAAGCAGCTAAAGTTCAAAGTACAGTGTTCTGGGCAGTACAATTGGTAATAGAATATGGGTGGTCTGATTTTATAACAAGGAGGTCCACTGGGGGCAAGTTGAAGTGATGAACCCAAGTGCAGTTTATTAACAAATAAGAACAGATATAAAACGGGCTTGACTTGAAAACAGGCTCTCACCAACAGTGGATACAGGTAACAATACTCAACCAGGACCACGGCAAACATGAGGGCTTAAATACACAAAGACTAATTACTAGACAAGACACACCTGTGAACAGTCAAGACAATGAACCAATGACAGAACAGAACTGAGAACCCACATGTCTAAATTAACCAATGAAAACAGGACACAAGAGACTAGAGGTGTGTTCGACATCTGCTGCGGCTGGATGCATCCGATCGGCGAAAGTAGGAGTTTCTGCTTCCCGTAGTGACGCTTGCGCTATTCACAACACAGATGAAGTGAAATAAATGCAATATTTGTCAAATACACAGATGTGTCAGAAGACATTTTCATTCAATACTTTATGTACTGCTTAATACAGCGTCTGTTTGTACAAGAACAAAGTTCAGCATAAGCGTAGACTATCAATGAAGTGAGGTCTACAATTATTTATCAGTTTTATTTTGATAAACATGACAATATAACATCGCGGCTACATGAAAATAGGTTTTGCCGTTATAAAAAAAATTGATTTGTGTGATTTTAGTGGAACTATAGGTTTTGGAATAAACACACGTGATCACTGTCATGCGGTGAATCCGGCCATTTGTGGAACAGCTGTGTCATCATCAGAGCTTGTGCAGCCGCTCTAGAGAAGCTGAACCGGTTGTATTAGCCGGCTGCTCTCGAATCGCTTTAGCGGTACTTTGTTGTCTCAAGTCAAAATTTCTAACCGGAATGCACTGCTTCAAGTCAGCAGCACCTGTGAAATGCTGCAGATTACCAAAGACAATAATTGTGTACATCATTTTTTTAAAACAAGCAAAAAACTCAAGGTAAGATGTGCTCACCAAGAACACCTGCAAGTCATCCACTTGCTTGACTGACATTAAAGCCAGCAGAAGAGCAGTCTTAAGTGAAAGGGATACTGGGAAAAAATATTGGGAGTTGAGAGTTGTCTTCTGAAATTATGGTCGACCTCTGCCCTCCTGAAGACACTCCAAACGTTTAAACCATGGAGTCTCCACTCCCTTGGTGACATGCTGCCCCAGGACAGAATGTCTACCCCTTGGTTCAGTCTGCCTGGCACATGAACTGCCCTCAGTGAGCGCAGATTGTGGTGTGCCCATAAGAGGAGGCGTCTCACCAGCCTGTATAGAGGCCTCAACCTGAGTCCAACTTGGTGGTTTATGTAAGCCACCACCGACATGTTCTCCAAACGGACCAAGACATGGTGTTCTTTCAGGTCTGGCACAGAAGGTTTTGAGGGCCAGAAGAATTGCCAGCACTGCCAGACAGTTGATGTGCCATTGCCTCTCCGGGCTCGACCGGGAGCTGGAAGTCGGCCTGCCCCTGCACAGGGCTCCCCAATCTTTGTTGTGACAACCTTCCTCCTGTAGAACAACCCCAAGTCTGCACCTGGCTGGTACAGATGAGGGTCCTTCCAAAAGGGCAAGCATGGGCTGGGATGCAGGTTTCAGCCAAATTGCAGAGGTCACATGTGGAGCAGGCCCAACTGAACCACAGAGGAGGCAGCCCAGCATTAGACCCAGTCTTAGGCCTCGTCTATGAACTATGCTGAAAGCTGCTGAATTGTCAGAGAGCATTTTGGTTAGGCCCGCATCTAGGCAGAGAAATGCTTGCTGGCTGGGAGCTCCTGGCTAAATTACTCCTGAGCCCCAGGCATTACAAATGACTCAGGTGCATAGACTTGTGAGAGTTCAACTCGTCCTCCAACTGGGCCAAAACAAACCATTCTTTGAGATAATTCAGGACGTGCACTCTCTTCTGTCTCAGAGGGGAGGGGGCACTTTGTAAATGTGTGTGGTGCCAGGGACAGTCTGAATGGAAGGACATTATACTGGTAAGCTGCCTCTTCACATAAATCTCAAGAACGGTCTGTGATGAGGGGCTATCTGGATATGAAAGTAAGCATCATTCAGATCCACTGACAAAAACCAATCCACTATAGACAAATCTGCGAGAGGATTTGTTTCAATGTCAACATCTTGAACGGTTAGGGTTAGGGTGACTTCATCAGGGCACTGTTCAGATGTCTCAGATCGAGGTTGGGCCTGAGGCTACCATTATTTTTTGTAACGAGGTGAGCTGCTCTTGATTAAATAACTTTAGTTGCTTTAATAAGAATACATTTCTTACTTAAACGCTCTAGCGAAGAGATAAACATGGCGGACTGTGTACAGCTCACTTTATGCTAATAGGGTGTCAGCAGTCGTGAGCAGGGCCTGTGCAATGGGTCGTATTAATAGGCTTTTAATATACTTTAAAATGTACTAAATTGCAACATCATCATTACAAATGTGTAATAACAAATATATTTAAATGCATGCGTGACAATATTTAGTTTACCATAAATGTTCGTCAGCAAATTCAGCAGTGCACTTTAACCATATTTAAATAGAAGTAATGAAGTTGTAAAAGATGTAAAAATGTAAAAAGATGTATTTAAGTAGTAGTTAAGTAAAAAAGCTCTCTGCTAAAAAGTTCAACTGACTGCATTATCATTTTAAACTATAATACATTTAATTATTAATTGCAATTAACATGTAGTATGTGTCCAAAAACATTACATTAATTTATTTATATTCTTCTTTTAAATTATTTTCATAATTATTGTTTATAAAAGTATGCTAAAGTGTACTTCTTTGTAACAAAGATGTGTACTCTATAACTCATTTTCAGTGAATTTATAATCAAAATAATTGAATCTGGTACAGCATGTCAAATATACTGTTGATAGAGTTTAACCTTTGACCTCTGAACACTGTAATAGTGTAGTCAAAGGGATTTACCTGTGCTATACTACCATCCATTAACCTGTCAAGGTAGATCAGTGTAGTAGAACTCAATATAAATGACAATGAATATACTTTAGTGTAATATGTAAGTACCACTGAATGATTGAAAATTTCAAAATGCCAGTTATTCCACTTATACTCTACCACATTTACTACATGCAATTCTCATTGTATAGATATTTTCAGGGTTTTCTGTTGTAAAACTACTTACATACTTCTTATAGTTGCTAAATTCACCCAGCTTACAACAGCATCATGGGCTGTTTCTATGCAGTAATTGGAGTTAACCTGAAATCACCTACATTACTAGAAGCAATCGACAATCCCCATAAGGAAATTGTCACGGTTCATGGATTCATTGACTCATTCTGGTGTGTGTGGGGGTGTCTACTGTTTGTGGCTGATCAGCAGGGTTATTTAATGGCGGTGTTTCCATCCTGTTAATGTCAGATCGTTTGGTTGTCTTCTGTAGTCTAGCCCTGTTTCCCCACTCGTTGTTTGCTGGCAATTTTCTGATTCTGTCTTTGTTTTCCTGTTTCATCATTCTCACTTCTCTCCGGGGACCTGGTTTACCCATTGCATCCCTGCGCTGCCTGGAGGCTCTGTCTACCGCCTGCCATCGACCACCTAACTTATCACTGCTGTTTGTGTTTTGAATAAACATTCTTATTTTTCATTCGCTATTGAATCCGTCTCTGCTTCCTGATAGAAATTTGCATAATAAAGCTTCAAAATGTAAAAAAGTTTGTGTGGGGGATTAGGTTTAGGAGTAGAGTTATGTGATGGAAAATATCTTTAGCTCAGTGTAAAGACGATAAAAAAGTTCCCGCCACAAACCAGGTTATTCTTGAGGGCTACATTTTTTAAAATGCCCTCACTAATATAAAAGGAACATTGTCAAAAACCAAACTGTGAGGTCACAAAAAATCAGTCAAATCATGTTTTCCATTAAATACTAACAGGTTTGTGTGAGGGTTGAGTTTAGGGGTTTGGTCTGTGGAAAAAAGCATCACGTCCACATAAAAACCATTGAGCCTATGAGATTTCCTCCCTAATAAGGAATTCCTCCCTAGTCGTTGTGTCTTCTTAGCCACATGCATGACCTATACAGGCCACAGCCTTCATCTTTGATATTTAATTCTGACTTTCTCATTATTTTGCATATGGGTTTTGAAGTTTCATTTTATTTAAACATTTGAAGACATCGGAAACAATCTAGTCAAGTGATGTGGAACTTAAACATGGTCGTTAAGTCACAGAAAATGAATCAACATTTGGAAACATTCAACCTATCAGAATCAAGCATTCAGCAGCACTGCGGTTTAAAAACGTATGTCTTGTGTTTTTAAATGTTTGTGCTTCACATATTTGCACGTTGGAAGCATGAGATTAGAATGTTTCCATTACCACAGTGAGGAAAAAGGAAAATAAAAAAGGGTACATATTTTGTGATGCATAACTAGAAAGGACCATTGCAGGATGACGACGTATCATGCTGAGCAGGATCATAAAACAGGAAGACAAAACCCAAGCTGATGATGGAAGACTGAAAACGTTACATGGGATATCTACCAGCTGTTTGCGGTTTTCCTCCAGGCATAGTCCAAGAACTCCCAAGAAGGATCCAAACGCCAACTGCAATTAGTAGACAGACATAAATGTAAAAAGAGAAACAAATTATGCAAAATTCTCTGGAGAACATTAGCATGACCGTATACGCGCACTGGGAATCATTATCATGGTTTCAATTCATTTCAAGCTAAATGATTTATGACTTTCATTCTATGGTTTTATCAAGCTTAAATGACAAGAAAATATGAGGGAAAGTCTGAAATACACAAACATTTCAACGATCATGAGATTACATCCTGTTGCGGGACATATAACCTTTCCTTTTCTTTATTATCTTGTGAATAAATAACTGGAAGAGCCAATCACTTTGCATGCAAAACTTCATGGCTTATGAGAGCTGACATACTTTAGTTATACTCATAACCCAGGTCTCCAGTAGGGTATCTGCTGGAGTTTCACAGACCATCCAAGTTCACAGATGGAAAAGATATGTTTTGGTAACACAGTTTGCGGTTTACTTCTCACTGTCAGACTGGTTTTATTATCTTCTTTTTCCTGCTGTGAACCCATTGATAATATTTGACATTGTATCAACAAGAACCCCCTTGTTTATAATGTCTGAACAGCCTTGAGCTCACAGATGAAGTCACTAATGCAATTTATTAATGGGGAAAATGCAAATTTGAGTATTATTAAGACTGACACTTCAAGGATTAGTTAATAAAAATGGGGATTCTGTCATTCCAAACCCATATGACACAAAATAAGTTCTAATTAATTAATAGTTAGATAAAAATGACACAAATGTATAATACAAGTATAATAAGTATTTGTATATCAGTTGACCTATCCAACAGATATTGTTAATTAATTGAGGCGCATAGCCAAAAAAACACTACAAATTGCCAAAAAATCTAACAAATTATGTCCCATATTGATCCTGTATTAAATGTGACAACCCTAGCTACAGTACTAGGTGTAATAATAGGGCTACTCTGTTTGACGGAGGTTTTAACATTGGCTGTTTTGAACCTGATTCTAGCAGAAATAAGGAGCCAGCGAAGTGAAGCAAAGATGCGACGTGGCCTAGGAGTACTTGGGAAGTTTGAACAGCCGCTTTGTAGCATTCTGGAGATTTCCCTATATACAGTGCACAGCGCTTCACTTTTTTCACAAAATTCTACAAACAATACCCCAAAATAAAATGGGGTGGGAGGAATCATGTCATGTGCATTTTACTGAGGAGTGGCTTCCATCTGGCCACTTTACTGTACAGGCCTGATTGGTGTTGGAGTACTACAGAGTTGGGTGTTCTTCTGGAAGGTTCTCCTCTCTAGAAATGCTGGAGCTCTGTCAGAGTGACCATCAGGTCCTTGGTCACTTTCCTGACTAAAGATTTTCTCCCCCGACCACTCAGTTTGGCCGGGCGGCCAGCTCTAGGAAGAGTCCTGGTGGTTCCAATCTTCCATTTATGGATGATGGAGGCCACTGTGCTCATTGGGACCTTCAATGCTGCAGACATTTTTCTGTACCCTTCCCCAGATCTGTGCACCGTATGAATGATCAATATATTAAATTATTTAACAGCATATTTTAAAATTTACAGAATAATATATTGTGTTAATATAATATATTGAATAATACATAAGGAATTGCCACTTTTCATATATTGAAAAATATGTGACAATATATTTACTGTGACAATATATTTACATTTATATATCATAATGTATGTTATTATATATTCAGTAATCCACTTAATAATATATAGATGTATATGTGATATTTACTCATGCATTATAAACACACAGAGACATCTTTAATATATTTAATAATTATTTACATTATTTATGTTGAATGTTTTAATATATAGCTAATTAACAAAAGCACAACTGCATGTATTAAAATATTTAGCAAAGAGACTATCACATTACTTAAATAAAGTAATAATCTGTATAGTCTGTATAGTGTTTGGCCAATTGTCAACCTAACCACAAGCTCTACTCTTCAGCACAGTGGTAACCCCAAAAACTCTTACATACCAGAAAACCTATTATTATTGTAATTAACTGATAGATTTTGTGTTGATCTCAGCATAGAGTAAAAAATGGACATAGGTATTTTTGTTCTCTGTGAGGCTGCAGTCCATGCAGTCCAACATATGGTTTTCAGTATAGAAGCACTCCCACCTATAGCAACAGGTTCTGCTGGGATTGGATGGAGAAAAGGTCCCTGGTTTTTCCGTTAAACGTATGAAGAAGTCTTGCAGGGCCTCTAGGTCAAATGGATAGCTGACCTGGCAACCATATTAGCCTTGTTATTGGATAAGATCTCCCATTCCTTTACCATGAGCTAGATGATGTATTCTCTCTTTGATTGGTTAAAACTTTTCTACCCCCCTTTACATCCTACATATATATTCTGCATCCCTGGCCTTAATAAAATTAGATTCTTTGAGATACTCTCCCTCAGCGCTGAGACTTGTTTATTCAACTGCCAATTCAGGATTGGGATGAGGCATTATATAAAGGACAAAGAACCTGTCATTAACCTAAAACACTAACAGATCTCTCTTATATAAATATTGAGCAGAACACGTGAAATAACTTAATTGTAACATTTAACTCTCCTTTAACAGTCATAAGAAAAGCATGCTGGAAACTAGAAGTCTGCTGTAACGGTAATACTTTACAAAAACGGGTGCACTAATATGCATTAATTCATGCTTAAAGGAACTGTATGTAAGAAATATATTTCAATTAATCATAAAATGGCCCTGATATGTCACTAGACATTAAGAAATCATGTTAATTTCAAATACTTATATCACTGACAACAGTAGTCCGGCCAGGATATTGTCATTTTAAAAGTGAAGTTGCAGCCCTAAACTGATGTTGATGTTGACATGTTGTGTTTTGGCCTGAAGGGCCGCCCTCCACCGATCTATTAATCACAAAGTCAGTAGTGTTTGGGTATCCGGGTTGCCAGCTCTGCTCTAGTTACCACAGCTACACACTTTTTGGATAAAAAATGTCTAACTTTACGAAACCTAAAATACCTCTCATGAAGCATAGACATAATTAACAGAAAGAAAACCCCAAATTACTGTGTAGGACTCGCCATTTGGCATTGTAAGTGTAATGTAGCAGCCTATGTTCCTGCTGGATCCTGCAGCCTATCTGGCCACCTCGAGTCAGGTGGAGGGGGAGAGGGGATACACCTCTACAGTCATTTGAAAGTGTTTGCAATACCAGTTTTGGCCACAATCCTACATACAGGTCCTTTAACTAA
Organism: Gobiocypris rarus; assembly: GCA_023029165.1. Taxonomy (NCBI): domain Eukaryota; kingdom Metazoa; phylum Chordata; class Actinopteri; order Cypriniformes; family Gobionidae; genus Gobiocypris; species Gobiocypris rarus. The sequence goes on along the minus strand of CM040918.1, from coordinate 31,750,324 downwards.
TGCACAGATAATCATGAGTTAATGCATTACTAATGGTCAACTAACCCATTTATTAATGATTACTGCATCAGCAACTAATTAAGATTCTACATGATTAATGGATTAAGTAATCAGTAAATTGTTATTAGTTAAATGTGTCATAATGTATTAATTCCTTAATAACCTTATATTAACTAATAGTGTAAATTAATGTGTTAATTACCACAACTGGTCAAAGCCATGCATTTCAACTTCCAGTTGTCTGCTTTAATTAATCATTAGCTAATGATTTACAAATGTGTTATTATGTTATGACTTTACTTGTTGGGGCACATGACTAATTCAAAATGTGCCCCAACAAGTAAAGTCTCTCAGAACTCTCAGAGTAAGACAAATATGATATTATTTTTATCTTATATCTGTTATTTAACAGTTGAGATCGTTCTTTAACGCTGATCTAACAGCAGGAGACGCGAGCCGCGGTTTAAATCCCAGTTTTACAGATGGTGTGTGTGTAACACTGCGTTACAATGAGCCCCTATTAGAACTACGCTATTATATTCTTTACTTTTATGAATTATTTTGAGAAACCACCAGAAAAGGGTAAATAAGGACTGAGAGTCAATGTTCAGAAATTATTCATTATTATTATGTTTTGAACTATGCTGTATGGCTGTATTTAGCGATGTGTTTGTTGTCAAAATCAAAAATGTGTGTATTTTTAATTATAAAAATTCCATTATTTTATTTCAAAAAGTTATTAATTGTATTTTATTGACAAAATATTTTTGTTTATTTTGGATTTTTTTTATTTTATTATATCAGATAACATTTTAAGCAAGCGGCAACCTCCCGCTGTCTCTCTTGAAGCCAATACGGAAGTGACTTAAACTGCAGTTCATCGACTGGCCACTAGGGACAGGCTCCAGAAGGAACAGAATCTCATTGAGCCCCATGTTAAAATGCCCAACTTTACAGCAGAAAAACTCATGTTTACAGCCTGGTACAAATTCTATTTTTGGTCTATATGGCTAATTTTGCCCTTCATGATAACTGTGAGGGGGGTGAATTTTTTTATAACTTGTTCGTTTACATTGTGTAAAGCCTTAAAGTTCTGCATAATTAAGGGCGTAGCCATTTATCTGTTGTTTGTTAGTAATCGCGTCACCTCAGCTCCGCCCACGTCCCGCCTCTTTTCTGTTATCCGTGATTGACGGTAGATGACGCACTGTCAAGATGGCAACGGCCACCTCGACCTTTCCTTTCGCTTCAAAACCGCTCTGCAGAATCCTATGGGTGACGTCACAGACACTACGTCCATATTTTTATACAGTTTATACATGATTTTAAGCTGTCATTTGGTCATGTTACACTGTACCCCTCACATGTTACAATAGGTACATAGGTACCCCCCTTTGGGGTATGTTGTCACATTTCACTTCCATTATTTGGGGGTAAATTAAGAAAAAAGTATACACTGTATTAATGAAACAAAACCACATAATTGTACTAGACATGTGTGCAATTAATGTGGGGAAAAATAAATACTTTGAACCCCAAGTGGATTTACACAAACTGAGAAGCGTTGTGCCCCGCTCTCCCCTATATAGCATTATATTTTGCAGAATATTCACATAGATTTTTATTCCATAACGATTGTTTGTGGGTGAACTGGTCAAGTTGTTGATTGAAATAAGGTCTTAGCTGTGTTTACATGGACCCTCATAATCCAATCGTAACTAGACTAGTAGCACAATCAGAACAAAAAAGTCACATGTAACCATGTCAATTAGAATGAATAGGCCGGATCTGACTGAAATTTCATTCAGATTGTTTAGTTTGGGGTCTATTTCTTTTGTTACCCGATCGAGAGGGCATGCAAACTCTTGATCGGATTAAAAACAGAAACTGGAAAGTACTGTGCATGTGCAATGACGTAGGCATAATTGTCATGAAACCTGGAAATAACAGATGACAGGCACAGATGCAGGATCCAAATGCAGGGGAACATTTTTATGAAAATAAACAACCAAATATAAATCAGGAACAAAATAACTTTGAAAAACAGAACAGGGAACAGCATTCACCTGCATGACATGAAAGAAACGACCGACAGAGAACCAGTGAAAACAAGACCTATAAATACCCAGGGAAGATTAGCTTAACAAGATAACAAGGGGTGTGGTAACATGGAAAAAAAAAATCCACAGGAAACAGGACACAGAAAATAACACAGAGACAATGCACAGAGAACTTCAACATAAAAGTCCTACTGAGTGCCAGAAACAGATATGACATAAGGAGTGGCTTCCAGATGCTCCAGAACCAGTCACAGTGAGAGGTGAAGCGGATGAGGGATGGAGGGTCAGGAACGCAGAGTGGGAGCAGGTTGGGGACTGGGGCGGGCAGATGAAGTGACCCGTAAGAGCCAAGTTGGTCAGGTGGCTTGAGTGGCACATGCTGGTCATGTAGCCAGTGTGACACAGGCCGGTCAGGTGGCTTGGGTGGCACCGACTGGTAGTGGACTTGGGCTGACAGCAGATCGCTGGGTTGGGACCAGGGATGTCAACGATTAATCGATGAGCGATTAATTATCAGACATTTAATCGATAAGACTTATCGATCATCGATTAAGCAGGGTCATGCGCGTGCGTGCGGCTCAAACGCGAAACACAGGAGGAAAAATGAAGCGAGCGCGCTGGAGTTTTGTCAGGGACCATTTTACAGCTAGAGTTACACCTTCATCATGACTGCAAGTTTGCGCGTGCATTCGCAGCCTTTTGTTTTGTGCAAATGTGAGTTGTAATATTGTGTTAATTTTATGAAGGCCTATCTATAGCTGATTTATCTCATGGAGCCATCTCTGGATGCTGGTCAGTGGCTGGAGTCATCTCTGAACGCTAAACGGACACAGGGGACGTCACTGGGCTCTGGACGAAGACAGGGGATGTTGCTGGGCCGTGGACAAGACAGGGGACGTCACTGGGCTCTGGACGGAGACAGGGGATGTTGCTGGGCCCTGAACAGGACAGGGGACGTCACTGGGCTCTGGACGAAGACAGGGGATGTTGCTGGGCCGTGGACAAGACAGGGGACGTCACTGGGCTCTGGACGGAGACAGGGGATGTTGCTGGGCCCTGGACGGGACAGGGGACGTCACTGGGCTCTGGACGGAGACAGGGGATGTCGCTGGGCTCTGGACGAAGACAGGGGATGTTGCTGGGCCGTGGACAGGACATGGGACGTCACTGGGCTCTGGACGGAGACAGGGATGTCGCTGGGCTCAGGACGAAGACAGGAGACGTTGCTAGGTTCTGGACGGAGACAGGGGACGTTGCTGGGCTCTGGATTGAGATAGGGAACGGCGCACAGCGAAAAGTGCTGTGTACTCAAGCCTTGATACCAGTCCCACGTACCTCTGGGCTTCCCTAATATCCTCCTCCTCCAAGATCATGGCTACTGGGATCTCTGACCTTGTGAACCTGACGGCTGAGAACTCTGGCATGGTGGCTGCCCGCCACCAAAACACGCGTATTTCTGCAATGGAAGCTAGCGAACAAACTGCGTCAGAGATCGCAGATTCTACCCGACCTAAAAAGCCTCGGCATCCATCTCAAAATCTCTATGAACTAGAGCCTATTCCGCTGAGTCCTGATGGTATCCTCAAGCTGGCAACTCGCGTGAGCGTCGAGTCTGAGGAGGAGGGGGCTGGGAGAAACAACGATCTCCAATATTTGGAATTTTGACTATTTCAACCACTAGCTGTCAATCCTACATACCACACCATTAAGTCTGCTTTCTTAAAACAAAGAAAAGGACGATGGTAAGTATGCAACAACAGCGGGAAACTCTGTATATTTGGGCAGAGTGTGCAGGTCAAAAGATAAAATCCGATTAGACGCTTGTGACATATAAAGGCGTATATAAACCTGATCACTTTATTTAGCGTTCATCTAAACACTACATTTGGATCCATTAATCGTAATAAATTTATTCAGATTGAAGCAAAAAGTGTCCATGTAAACGTAGCTAATGTTGGTTCTCATTGGAATGAACAATGACATGGGTTTTGGTGAATTCAGCTTTAGAAGATGATAGGCCTGAGAATCATCTGCATAAGAATGATAGTAGAAAGAGATGATAATGTTGCTAAGTATGAGATAATAAAACAGGTCCGAGTACTGAACCCTGTGGAACTCCAGTGGACAGATTGATGTGGAATCCATGATATCTGGTGGGTTCAAGTCAAAACAACAATGGACCCCATTGACTTTCATTGTATGGATAAAAAGTGAATAAAAAAACACAAAGACATTTTTCAGTGTTTGTTGTTTGGCAGGTTTTCCCCATGGAGATTTAGATTTTTTAGTCATGGATTCACCACGTTGACCAACAGAAAGCTGATTGGTTTGAATGTGACTTCTGTATAAGTTGTGAATCATACATTGCTACACTATTGACAAAAGACAATGGACCTTTCACTAATGTGATTGAGTATGTGAAATGATAATTGTCATAATTATAAAACGAGAAATTGTTCCTGTTTGTTAACAAACTCAATTAAATCCATGTGTGGGCCTATAATCAAGTCAAAGCTGAAGACAATTACACAAACCTACATTACATGCATATTTGCTATTTCCCAAAAAAACAATTAAATGCTATTTGTTTGATTTATAGCATTTACTGAAAAAACACAAATTGACCAAAATGACCATAATTATATAATCTTTGAGCATATGAACTAAATCATAAATGTATGTGCATTTAAGGATTTTGAAAGGGCTGCTGAAATCCAAAATAATTTTATCCAAAACTTCAATTATAAATTGTATTTCAGATAAAACTCCTGCTGTGTTGGAGTGTGAAGTTTTCTCATGAAAATTTGTCTTGGAAGGTTTGGTTGGTCTCTGTCTATTTTGGCAACTTTCTATTAGTTAAATAGAGTCGGAGCAGTAAATTTGACTTGGGTTGTTGGGGGAATGACTGCTCCAACCAAAATTAGAGTTCTTCTTTACAGACAACCCATTTCAAACGTCTACTTTCTTATCAGATTATGGTTTAAGTGAATGAGACATATAAGTACATTTTCATATGGCTGGAATTTGGAATGGAATCCTCAATGAGACCAGAATAAACTCTAGCTCCCCAGGGAAAGTACAAAAATGTCAAGGATACCAATAGGTCTCAGTTAGTCAGAATAGAAAAAGAAAACCAACTCAAACTAAGAAATAAACATTGTTTTATAAACATTTGAATATGTTTACTTTTTATTGCATTTACACCAAATATGAATCAAAATGTGATCATGATACTTACGATAATCCCGGACATGTATCCTGTGATGCTGACACTCTCAGTGCGTGTGCTGGTGTAGATACCCATCACAACAATGAGCAAAGACAGACTTAACATGCCTGAAACCAGCAACTGAGCCTTTCTCCTCCTCATCCTCATTGTATCTAACAGTGAGACAGTGAGAAAGAAAGTTAAAATGACAAAGAAAGTAGGAGTCAGCTCATTTTATGAATGATTACAAATCAACAACACAAACACACAGTTAAAATTTGCTTAATGCATAGTACAAGTTTCCTATCTTTACTGACAAACTCAGTAGACATAATAAATAATTATCTGCCCCACGGGGGAAAATTTGGATATTGTTGGCTTTATTTATGTACTGCCAACTGCCAACTAACTTTGGTAGCTAAATGAGCTCTCACTGTGTAAAACTGTTTCAAAAAAATTAAAACAATTCATATGATTTCAGTGAGAATTGTGACGTGTATGACAGAGTGAATTGCAAGCTTTTTAATGTCAGCCTTTAAATATTTGGTCATTCTACAATCATCCTTAATGTCAATGTAGTTTAGTATGTCAAAATATGTCAAAGCTTATAGCAAATGCTTTCTATATTTGAAGCACTACAAAACATTTCTTCAAATTAGGTCTCACTTTATCTAATTTACTAAATACACCCTTGTTAGATGCTTAGTATAATCATATCCACTATGATGATGTCAGACAAATTAAAACATTTCCAGAAAGACAAAGACCCTTGAGACAATTAAAGACAGGAACATTTGATTGTTTGCTGATTATTTTTAAGGGGCAATCAATCTTGAAAATAATTTGTTCCACTTTACCTGAAGCCAATCAAATGTCAAGATTATCAAATGTTATTTTGCAGGAATCATACATTAACATTTACAATAAACAATGTAATACTTTTTGGAAAAAGGCAAATAAACATAAACATATTCATTTAAAGTAAAAAATACAAAGTAACAAGTAAAATAAAATTACACAGTAGGCTACCAGTGGACAAAATTATAACAAACAAAAGAAAAAGGATGCTACTTTATAATTGTCGTTTCAGTAATTACACAAAACAGAACAATAAAGTCAAAATGAAATCATTTTTAAAGCAAGATAAGTTTGGTTTGGAGTCAGACCATTTCATTTTATGAATGTGAAACTTCCTCATTAATATTAACAATTGTATGAATTATGCCTTATCTTACTCAATCACATGCTCATTGAAGTGTTTTGTTATCAAACCCCACACGTTTACCTGCAGCAGCGCGTGGAGGAGCGGCGTCGCGCAGGTTCGCTTCCTGTGAGTTTGTCATCTCTCCTCTGTAATGTTTAGAATCCACACGATCTCACTCACCGGAATATATCCGGACTGTGCGAGCCAAAGCGACTGCTCGAGCTTTTATACGTGCCCGCGCCCTCCGGGGGATTCAAGGTCGTAAAATTAGAGCCTGAACAAAGTGGACAAGCTCAACTGAAACTCGTCAGACCCGATAACGTTAGCGTTACGTGACATTATTATTAGAATTCGGGCAAAACCTTCTATTTGACTTCATGGTTTGTTTGAAACTTGAAAATAGATGACAATATGTATGCAGCCTATATCGATTACTGGGATCTTGTTGTCACAACTTATTCTCCAGTGAATATTTATCAAGGAAGATTATTTGTAGTTTTATGAATAGACACAACCCTTAACGTTTTGACTATAAAAACCTATAGTACCAGCTCAAGAAAAACACTTTTAAAATTAGTATCATACCATTGTGTTGGCCAATAGAAAGGATGTTTTACCATGCTGTGCTTCAGTTTTCTGTCTCTTTTTCCTTGTCATGTGCTGTGAAAATGTAAAGATCATAGAGCAAAATGTCATTCTATGCAAATGGTCAGCTGATCACATGTGATGAATTTCAATAGCTTTAATCTCTGAATAATTTCCAGCTTTTCAAATGTAAAGTGTTGTTAGGAAACCCAGCACTGTGATGGTTAAAGCCTATTACTTATTATATCAACTTACATTTAAGTCCACAGAACATGGAAGATATAATTTATGGAAAGAGGCCAGTGTGTTATTTGGCATCTTTTCTTTTTGTGACTAAAACAATCAAACCAATTCCTGGGGCCACACACACACACACACACACACACACACACACACACACACACACACACACACACACACACACACACACACACACACACACACACACACACACACACACATGTTGGGTTTCCATGTTTTATGGGGACATTCCATAGGCGTAATGCATTTTATACTGTACAAATCGTATTTTCTATCCCCTACACTGCCCCTGCCCCTAAACCTACCCATCACAGGAGAAATGCTGCATTTTACATTTTCAAAAACATCACTTAGTGTGATTTATAAGATGTTTTCCTCATGGGGACCAAAAATGTCCCCACAAGGACAAGGATTTTGGATATTGCCATCTTTGTGGGGACATTTTGTCCCCATACCGTAGGATTACCAGTCCACACACACACACACAAACACACACACACACACACACACACACACACACACACACACACACACACACACACACACACACACACACACACACACACACACACACACACACACACACACAGTATAGCCTATATAAATTGTTTTTGCTCTGTATTGTGAGAAAGACACATATTATCTTAAAAACTGCAATGTTGAGGTATATGGATACTGTCACAGTTATGTCACCAAATTAAGAACAGAGTAATCTACAGCAATACTTTTTTAATAAACACAAAACACTAAAGATAATCCACACAAGAGAAAATAACCTACACGGGGAAATCTGGAGAACTGTATGCACATTGTACATGCAAGACAAAGAGCTGAACAAACTGAGGGCTATGTATAAAAAAACACAGGTAAACTTAATTAGTGACTAACAGACACACATTAGGAACTAGGTCAATTTGTTAATGACAGGGAACACAGCCAAACAGGAACAGTGAAAACCAAAACAACATCAAACAAAAACAAAAAAAAACACGCCATGAAACTAAACCAAAACAGAACTACACCTTACATAGTTTAGTTCCCCCTCCCGGAAGGCATGTCCTTGTGCCATAACAGTCCAACTGAGGAGGGAGGGTGGGGGCTCTGGAGGAGGTTGTGGAGCAGGTGAATGGCGGGAAACAGGAGAAGGTCATGGGAGAAACCAGGGTGGTGATCACAGTGGGATGAGCAAGGGAGGAAGGAAGCAGGAGTAGCCAGGCAGGGACCCAGACGACAGCCAGAATAAAAGCGTAGTAGGAGAGGGACAGAGGAGCCATGTTGGAGACTGACGAAACCAGGGAGGGGCGACTGATGGAGACTGAGCCGATGGAGGCGGAGACCCATTTGGAGACAAAGAGCCAGTGAGATCACACAACACCGATGGTTCAGGAGAACGAGGTGGAGCTGCAGTGACAAGCGTCCAAGGTGGAGCCAGGGTGCCAGAGGAGTGAGCCAAAGCTGGTGGGACTGAGGATCAAGGCGGAGCCTGACAGAGGGGTGGAGGGACGAAGCGCAGCTGAAGGCCCAGAAGTCCACGGCGCAGATAAAGATACTTCTGACCAAGGGAATCCGGTAGTGCCGTAAGGATGATGGTCCAAGGTGGAGCAGAGGGAGTGAGGAGATAAGGTGGCGCTGTAGTGTGTTGAAATGAGTATTCCAAAGATACCCGGATGGTCTGCTATTTCCGCAGATCCGTGCACTCTAATGGCTAATATTGCCGACAACCCATTGCGCATTGGGTGAGGATTCGATAAGAACTACAAACATGAATAAAAAGTGTTAAAACAAACTACAAACATTTACATTTAGTCATTTTTTAGCAAACGGTTTTATGCAAAGCGACTTACAAATGAGAGCAATAGAAGCAACTAAAACAGTCAAGGGCAACAATATGCAAGTGCTGTAACAAGTCTCAGTTAATCTAGCACGGAACACATAGGACACATAGGAATTATTATTAATTTTATTTTTAAATAAATAAACAAACAAACAGAAAATGAATAGAGTTATAAGAGTGCTATTCTTGATTGGTCAGGTGCTGCTGGAAAAGTGTGTTTAAAGAAAGTTTTGAAAATGTCTATGACTCGCCTGCTCGAATTAAGACAGGCAGGTCATTCCACCAGGTGGGAACAGTCCAGGGAAAAGGTCCTAGTGAGGGATTTCATGCCTCTTTGGGATGGCACCACAAGGCGTCGTTCACTTGCAGAAGGTAAGCTTCTGGAGGGTGTGTAAGTCTGAACAAGCGAGTTTAGGTATTTTGGTGCAGAGCCAGTGGTTGCTTTGTAGGCGAGCACCAGTGCCTTGAATTTGATTCGAGCGGCTATTGGCAGCCAATGCACACTGATGAAGAGAGGTGTGATGTGCGCTCTCTTTGGCTCGTTAAAGACCACCCTCGCCGCTGCATTCTGGATCAGTTGCAAGGGTTTGATAGTGCATGCTGGAAGGCCCGCTAGAAGAGCATTACAGTAGTCCAGTCTGGAGGGAACCAGAGCTTGGACCAGGAGTTGTGTGGCCTGCTCTGATAGGAAGGGTCTAACCTTCCTAATGTTGTACAACGCAAATCTGCAGGATCTGGTTGTTGCTGGTAATGGTAATAAAAGGGTTTGATAACCTGACAAAAAATATATTTATTCAATGTTATCCACATGATTTAATCTGCAACAGCATTGTGAACTTTTGTAAAGATATGTTTGGTCATTAACTTTTAAATGCATCATTATGCACACAAAAAATGCAAACACGTGAGGAGAGTTCTCCGCAGGAAAGTCTCAAGACTAGCAGATCAACGTTTTACTACTGTCACGGTGTAAGTCACGCCCCCTCTGCAGCCATCAGTACCAGATCCACCCACTTGTTCCCATGAATCACTGGAATTCTGATCACCTGCAATCACTCATCAGTCCCCCTTTATAAGCCACCATCTCCCTTCACTCCCTGTCTGGTCTTACCTACATATTCCCGATCCGTCATCTGTCTTCTGTCCATATCCGGTTCGTCCACATCAGTTCCCATCATCCAGACATCTGCACCCCGGCATCCGCGCTGACAGCCAGCCTTCTGGTTCCCTTGCAAAATATTAAAAGACTGTGATAACCAGATAAGCTTAATTTTTTTCTGCTATACTGTTTACTCAAATCTCTGGATCCCCATTCAAATCAGTGAGCACTTTAATAAAGTAGTGCTGATCTTACCATCCTCTGTCCTCTTCTGTTTATGACAACTACTGTATATTTCTCTCAGAAATGGGAGGAAATTAATTTTAACTGTGAAAGGTTGATTGACTGGGCAGTTTAAACGATGACAGGATGCATGTAACTAAGCGACAGAGCTATCCGTTAAAAACACAGTTATGACAAAGTAGTATGTGGCAAAGCTTGCATACTCTTCTGCCACACACTCAAAAGTATATAGTTTAAGTAGGAAAATTGGGGATCATAATAGATCAATTAACAATGACAGGGAAGTCATACAGGAACAGGAAAAACCTATGAAATTAAAACACCATGAAATTAAACCAAAACAGAACAAAATTTACAGATACAGCCTTTTTATACATTTTTTTATTTCAAATAACTGCTATAAAACTAACAGCATGTGAGGTGTTGTATTGTTTTCTGCCCTTTCGGAATTAGTTAAGGTGTTAAGTGTGTAGCAAATGCTGTTCTAGCTGGGATTCATTTAGAAGTCACATTCCTGCCAGGCTGTAAATTATTCCTGTAGTCCAACACACTCTTCTATAGACAGGTGGATCTAGTTAGCAGAGAAAAATGACTGTATTGTGGGAAAAAAGCGTATTCTATACATAATTAGACCTTTAAATTCATTCTGCTGCTTATGTCCTTTGCCAAATAGCATTCATTTTTTGTCCTTATCTGCCATATTATTAACCTCTTCTGCGTACTGCAGGGTGTTTCAAACTAACACAATGATACATGATATATTTAATAGGTGTGAGGCTATAAGTGGGTGATGTTTTTCCTCTGCCTGCAGCGAGAATCTCTGGAATCTCTGGACAAAAACAGAGTTTCAGATTTCAAAGAGGCCAGTGACTTCTTTTTTGACCTATAGAGTTTTATGGCACGGTGGATTGTGTTCACCGACACTTCAGGAATACTTCTGGAAGTATTCCTGAGCCCATGTTGTGATTTCCATTACAGTAGCATTCCTGTATGTGATGCAGTGCCGTCTAAGGGCCCGAAGATCACTGGTATCCAGTATGGTATTCCGGCATTGACCCTTACGCACAGAGATTGTTCCAGATTCTCTGAATCTTTGGATGATATTATACACTGTAAATGATGATAACTTCAAACTCTTTGCAATTTTTCTCTGAGAAACTCCTTTCTGATATTGCTCCACTATTTGCCGCAGCATTGGGGGAATTGGTGATCTTCTGCCCATCTTGTCTTCTGAGAGACACTGCCACTCTGAGAGGCTCTTTTTATACCCAATCATGTTGCCAATTGACCTAATAAGTTGCAAATTGGTCCTCCAGCTGTTCTTTATGTACATTTAACTTTTCCAGCCATTTATTGCTACCTGTCCCAAATTTTTTGGAATGTTTAGCTCTCATGAAATCCAAAATGAGCCATTATTTGGCATGACATTTCAAAATGTCTCACTTTCAACATTTGATGTTATCTATATTCTATTGTGAATAAAATATAAGTTTATGAGATTTGTAAATTATTGCATTCCTTACAGTGTCCCAACTTTTTTGGAATCGGGTTTGTAAACAAAGGAGATAGAGACGCACAATCTGACATCAATCAAAGAAGATAGCAGCGCACACTCCGTCGTCACAAGCCAAAATCTCCAATTTCACTGTATACACGACAATACTTAAATCAGCGTTTCTAAAAATCTTCACCCTGGCAGGTTCCAGTGACCGGATACAGCGTTTGCGTGTGGATGAACAGCCAACATAGAAAAAGCTGTATTGAAAATACCCATGTTTATGTGGACAGGGCCAACAATTCAGAACGTTTTTTTTTTCCTTCTCTCGAGTATGGCCCTGTATGACGTCATAAAGGGCAGAATTCCTTGTATGGGCACTTCTCCTGGAGGCAGCAATGGAGTTTGTAAGTGCAAGTGTTTTTTTTTTTGTTCCCAGTATTTTGGTGACAAATGTTTTATAAACAAGGCCCAGTTGTTTGACACTGGATTTGCAGATGGTTTGAAACTGAAAGATGGAGCGGTCCCAGCAATAAAAGATCCCGGGCATGAGTCAGAACCGTAGGCAGTAAGTACAACTGCATCAAATGTTTTGCATGAGACTGGCAGAAACTGTTATGTCCCCTTTAAACATGCAATTTTGGATACAGTGGATCTATGAGGGTTAAACTTGGCATCTAAAAAACAAATATTGGAAATTTGGAGTCAAGACAATAACATTCTGCATGTGTCTTAAACATACACATATGCTTCAAATAGATTTTTTTCTTTAAAAGCACCCACCTTAATACCATACACAGACACAAACCCTTACACTCCACTCCTGAAAACTCATCTTGCAGGGGAGATGGATCCTCCCAAGGTCAAGGAGAAAATGCTTAGTACAAACACGCATCAAAGTGCTCTACAAACATGATCTGTCTTGTTCATTTTCTTTTTATTGCTCTCTCTCATTGTTGGTGTGAGATATTTCTCAGGCCTGTGAACATCATCCCTTCATAATCCTTTTCATTACATCTTTCATGAGGGGAGGCACTTCAGCGAACAGAAAGTAATATATTAAACCCCTCCTGCTTTACATCCAGCTGTTAACAGCTTTGTTGGTGGGACAAATATATCATTGGTTTTGCACAATTGTATCCATCTATCTACGATATTTATACACTCACCAGCCACTTTGTTACAGTTTTTTTATATTCGATTTGGTACTATTTTCACAAGTAAGGTGTACATTTTTAAAACTCTTAGTACAAAAATCCAAACTGATCACACTTTTAAAACAGCGAGTCATTCTTTCAAATCCTGATGTAATGCTTTCATTCAGTTGCACATATTTTCATTCCACATAATCATTGTTCCAAACAAGATTATTGTAATACTGTATGTAATGAGAACATTTGGTTTAATCACCAAAACACAACAGTATGATCTTCTTTCAGTTTAGTACTTAGTACTTAATCAGTTTAGTACGCAAACAATGCAAGATGCATGTTTCAAATCACCCTCGTTGCTGAATTATCTACAGTTACACAGGCTACAGATGCCTCATTAGAAAATACGCTTACATTATTGAATCCACAATTCTGAATAATTGAATTTATTCAGTGTTATCAAAAAGGTGTGACGAAGTTACGACCCAGCCCTGAGGTTCTAGGCTATAGAACTGAGTTTGCTGCCAATACAAATATTCTGACTGTACCATATGACTGAATCTACTGTAGTTGACTTTTATAAGGGTGAGTTACAGTAATGTGGCAGTCTCTACCATGGTTATCAACCCAGCTTGGGATGTTTTTAGCCCAGCATTTAATTATTCATTGTGTGGTTAAAAAGGGATGGACATGGTCAGCAACAATACTCAGGTATGCCGTGGCTTTAAACAATGATAAATTGGCACTAGGGTACTATTGTACTAAAGAAAATATGGCTCACACCATTACCACCACAGTAGCCTAAATCGTTGATACAAGGTAGGATGAATCTATGCTTTCATGCTGTTTATGCCAAATTCTTACCCTACCGTCAATATGTCGCAGCAGAAATCGAGACACATCAGACCAGGCAAAGCTTTTCCAATCTTCTAATGTCCAATTTTGGTGAACCTGTGCGAACTGTAGCCTCAGTTTTCTGTTCTTAGCTGAGAGGCACCCGGTGTGTCTTCTGATGCAGTGTTAAATGTCTCAAAACAGCTTAGTCATGAGTGTTGACACATATTTGACACATATTTGGTATGATCTACAGACATTTGCAATACAGTTTGCTGATACATGGTGTATTTATTAAGGCCTATTACATATTAGAGATTCCAAAAAACAATCTGGATTCACAGTACCATTAGTGGTGGACTTACTGAAGGGGTGCAGCGGGGTAAACAAGTCTGACTCCAGAGTTCAGGCTGGGGAACAACTAGTCTAAAAAAGACCTCAGGCTCCTTGCCTCCTGCAGGACACCACAAAAGCCTGGATTATCAAATTTTACTGCACTAAAGGTGTTAAATATGAGCTCTTTTCTGTGGTTTGGGGGCCCAGAAAAGACTTTTTCATATGCATCTCTCTTGCTTTTCATGGTATCAATGGTTGTGGTTTTAATAAATGTGCTTGCATAAAATGCAGCTTATGGCAGCAATCAACAGGGACACATTACATGTTTTTTATTCTGAATTTGGCAAAAACAGGTTTCAAAGAGATTTCAAAAAGATGTTACCATTGGATCTTTCTAAACCCTAGTTTTACATTGCAGAGAAGAGCTATAAAATAGTAGAAACTTGTACTTTGTTTACAATGAATTTTTATTTTTATTTTTTTATGTTCCATTGCATAAAGTAATTAATGAACAGTGCAATCCTTTGAGTTTGGTAAACATGGACATTATTCAATTGTGCACAACTAACTGAAAGTTATGCAACATTCTGTCTGGCCAATATTTTTTTTTAAATCTGTGTTATACAACATAGCGATGACACAACATAATTTATCATCAGGCTTCATTACAAAATAACATATTTAAGGGATTAGCTCACCCACAAATCAAACTTCATTATTTACTCACCCTCATGTCATTGCACACAACTGCTTTTTACCTGTCAAGTGTAAAAATAGATGTTCGTTTTTCAGTTGCTTTGGTACATTTTTCTAATCGTCCTTAATATTTGCAAACCAGTAAGTTTATTTATTGAAATAATTTGTACAAACAGCACCACACAATGGACTACCTGCAAAAGTAACTGTAACTTGCTCAAAATGCTTAGTTCATCAATGAGCAAATCAGTGCCATCAAAATAACAGGTCCTTGTGTCTTTGTTCACAAACAAGATAATCAAAATGATAGTCAAAATGAGTAAAAGCCACATTGTCAATATAACAGTGTACTCTGTCAGTATTTTCAGATGTATAAACTATGGCTACGATTTTGATGATAGTGTGTAACGTGTCAGCAGGGATGAGGAACAGTGAGAATCCAAATGCCATCACAAAACATTTATTCAAAAACAAAACAGATAATACAGGAACATGAGCAAAATCCACAGAGAACCAAAAGGAGACCAGTGACAAGAACACTAGGAGCAACGACCATCAAACAACAACTGAAGCACTGGGGTATACAGTGGTGGTCAGAATTATTGGCACCCCTGGTAAATATGATTACATATGGCTGTAAAAAAAGAAATCTGCATTGTTTATCCTTTTGATCTTTTATTTTTAAAAATTCACCAAAATCTATTCTTTTATTGAAGTAAAAGAATTGAAAATGGGGTGTAAATCACATTATGAAATAAATGCTTTTCTCCTCCTTTTGCCAAGATAACAGCTCTGAGTCTTTTCCTATAATGCCTGATGAGTTTGGAGAACACCTGACAAGAGATCAGAGACCATTCATCCATACAGAATCTCTCCAGATCCTTCAGATTTCCAGCTCCATGTTGGTGCTTCTTCTCTTCAGTTCACCCCACTCATTTTCTATAAGGTTCAGGGGACAAGGATGGTCATGGCAGAAACTTCATTTTGTGCTCAGTGACACATTTTTGTGTTGATTTTGATGTTTGTTGTCCCGATGGAAGATCCAACCACGGCCCATTATAAGATTTCTAGCATTAGCCGTCAGGTTTTGATTTTTTATCTGCTGGTATTTGCTAGAATCCATGTATCTGAACAAGATGTCCAGGACCTCCAGCAAACAAATAGGCCCACAACATAAAAAATCCAGCTGTATTTTTAACTGTGGGCATGGGGTAATTTTTATCCCTGTTTGCACATAATCATCTGCCAAAAAGCTCTTTATATAGTTTCATGTAATCAGAGAACCAGGTCCTTTTTGAATTTCCAGTCGTTTCTGACAACTGAATGTGCTGGAGTTTTTTGTTTTTCTGGATGAGCAAAGAGGAATTTTCTAGAATCCCTCTCAAACAACATGTGGTGGTGTAGGGGTCAAGACTCAACTAATCTCTGCTATTCTCCATCTGTGACCCTTGGGGAGTCTTTGGCCACTCAAACTCTCCTCCTCATCATGCATTGGGACGAAATAGACACACATCCTCTACCAGGCAGATTCGTAACTTCTTAATTATTGCCCTGATGGTGGAAATGGGAATTTTCAATGCTTTAGCTATTTTCCTACAGCCACTTTCTATTTTGTGAAGCTCAAAAATCTTTTGCTGCACACCAGAACTATATTCTTTGGTTTTACTCATTGTGATGAATGATTAAGGGAATTTGGCCTTTGCGTTTCCTCATATTATACTCCTGTGAAACAAGACATCATAGCTGGACAATTTCATGTTCCTATAGTCATCCTGGTGTGCTAAATTGTTTTAAATATTAATGGGAATATACTTCAGAGATATTTTACTCATTAACAAATCTAGGGGTGCCAATAATTGTGGCCAAAGTGTTTTGGAGAAAAGCATGTATTTCATAATGTGATTTACCCCCAACTTTCCATTCTTTTACTTCAATGAAAGGTTAGATTATTGTGATTTTTTTTAATGATAGATCAAATGTATAAACATTTTTTTTTACAGCCATATTTGATCATATTTACCAGGGGTGCCAATAATTCTGGCCACCACTGTATATACACAAATGGAAACAAGGTTAACAATAAAACAAAGGGGAGTGGCTAATAGGCAACACCTGGGGAAAACCAATAAAAATTAAAAACTACAAAGAACTATAAAACATGGCACAAGACATAACAGAAGTCTCCACAAAATGCTACTATAGCATTACATTATGTAAACAGTACAGTGCAAATGTTTTAAATACATACCTTAAGTGTACTAAATACTTGAATGATTAAGGAAACATTTGTTCTCCTAAAATGTTGTTCGCCTCAGTCATTGCAGGTCATGATGTGGCTCACATGTGCTCTTATTTAATCAGAAACATGTCTACAATTTTGCCCTCTTCTAACTCTTCTTCTGTTTTGTCTCCGTACCCTTCCACCACACATCCTTACTCCTCTTTATTTTCCTGGCTCTTGTTGTTCTTCCATTGTCAGAATGTGGAACTCTGTTGTGCTCTGTCTGTATGCTTTCCAGTTGAAGCTTAAAGAGATGCTCTGAGCTATAGAGAACAGGTTTATCTAATGCTTTACATTCCCCTCCATTAGTAAAATTCAAGCTTTGCAATTCATTAGCAATTGATAATGTTGGAAACAGCAGACAACTGTACATGATCAAATGCAGGAATGCAAATCATCTGCAACTTGTTCAAAAGAATGATAAATTGCTTGATGTGCACAAGTGACAATGTGGAGGTTGAACAAGTAGGCCTAGTTTTGATTTGAGAAATGTACCAAAGCGACTGAGTGAAAACTATAATGACAGTTTCAGTCGCCATTCACTCTGACTGCATTTTTGGATGTGGAGGCTGGCAGCCCCTAACATTCTGCTTAATATCTCTTTTCAAGTTTCACATAACAATTCATCCCAGAGCAACTTGAGGGTAAATGATGACAGAGTTTTCCCTTTAACATGTGATGATAACTTTTCATGAATTTGATGCACACATCACACGCACGGGAGGGAGGATCTGGTAGCGTATTGTATGGCTGTGGTGTTGCTACGGCAACAGACATAACTTTGCGCTCTGCACTAGAGAACGCCGCCACGCTCCAAAACAAAGTTGATTAGGTGCCGATAAATGTTTGAAGGCGTTTAATTCGTCGCAGAAACTTTAACATTAACACGTGAACTGCTTTTAATAAATAATTCCCGAAAGGTGATTCGTATCATAATGCGAAAGGCGCAGGCTGGAGGTCAGCGTGAAGGAGTGTCGAGCGTCGTCGATGATGTAGTGGTGCTGCAGCTCCGCGCGCTCTGGAGAAGATATGAGCATCACTGCATGCAGATTGACAGCTGTCCCAGTGCAGTGCTCAAACAGGACATTCTTAAGCAAATCGACAAACAAGAACATCTCAAAAAGGTATTTGACAGAGTGAAACGGTTAATAAACTGGGCTATAAACTGATAGGCCTGTTGAAGTACCAAAACTGTTGATGTGTGTGAACTATTAGCTTGCTTTAGGGAGATTGTTAATTCAGCAGAATTGCTGAAAGGCAGTGTTATCCAAATAAAAATGCTGTCATCATTTCGGCTACTTTACAGCTCAACACAACAGATAGGCTATTTGAGTAATGTTTAAGCTGCTTTTGTCCATATAAGTTAGTCTATAGGCTAAAAAGACCATGGCAGCATTTTTACTTTAAAACAGGCACCAAAGTCTGTAACTTCAAAAACGGGATTTGAATAAAACTTTACAGATTCATAGCACTTTACCATAAATGTACATGTTTGATATTTTCCAGAAAGCCTTAAATAAGCTACAATGGACGAATTTAGGACATTCAGTATTTGTAAATATAGAAATTGCCCAATTTACAACATTGTCCATAACAATAAATAATTATTTCATAAATGTTTTTTTTTAAGAAAATGAAATAAATAAATAAAATTGTAGACAATTTGACAATCAGAAAACAAAGGACATAACATCTCAATATTATTACAAAAGGTTATTTTCCAATTTGCATAAACTAAATGAGAGTAAAATGTTAGGTGGATAATTTTTCTGTAATACCTTTAAGTGAATTTCTCTTTATTCACTTTCAAATCAAATTATGGATCAGCTCAACTAACATCAAAGCTCACTTTCTGAGATGTCATGTGACTTAGCTTTTTGTGCATTACAGTCAAAAATAAATAGATTTTTGTGTATTACAATAATTCAGGTGTCTAGTATATAATGTCACAATGCAAAAAAAAAGCTACAGAGCCCCTAAAGGGACATAGTGAAAGTAAAAAATAAAAGATGAGATGAAAAACTGTCAATGCTTTTGCATTCATCATTCAGCATTAAAATATATTTTTTCCTCCCATATCATATTTATTTGTCTCTTTAGGGAAATTTTCTGTTTGATTGCATTAGTTTTTTTTTTGTTAAAAACTGGTTTAAAATGGATTAAAAGATACTAAATATAATGTATTGCCTCTCCAATGCATGTACCCACTTAACTTTAGTTATTTGTAGGGCTGTCAAAAAATTAATCATGATTAATCACATCCAAAATAAAAGTTTTGTTTCCATTATTTATGTGTGTGTTCTGTGTATAATTATTATGTGTATATATACACAAACACATACATGTATATATTTAAGAAATATTTGCAAGTAAATATACTGTATGTATATTTATATCATTATATATATATATATATATATATATATATATATATATATATATATATATATATATATATATTAAAAACAAATTTTTCTTTTTTGACAGCCCTAGTTATTTGTAATTTTTCTGTTATTTAATGTGTCAAAATATAATGTAATGCGACCGTCCGTCCATAACTTCTGTTTTGGAAACATCTGTGAAAAACAAATGTTTCCAAATTTATTTTCTACACTATTTGCATGATTTCCAAAGTGTTTTGTAATCCTGCACTAAATTGCAAAGCATTTTTTTTCATAATATGCAAACAAACATTGCCCGATGATGTTCATTTTATGAAATATCATGTGGTGCGACCATCAAGAAACTACCAATTTTTGGACTCCATTTTTAAAAATCTATTCAGAGACAGGAAGTTGCATCATATGCCAATTTGCCAAGGACCCATTGAAGCAGTAAGCAGGTTTGTAACTCTCGCTCAAATTTGGATGTTTTTTTAACCTTTTTAACAGCTGGTGTGCTGTTACCACATTTGGATATCAATGCATTTTAAGTTATTTCTAAAAATATTTTTTTTTATTATAAATTTCATTGTGACCTTTTGTGGAAATCTAGCCACTGATTGTATATATCAGGGATCTAGCTTGTTTTGTTTAGGTGGCCAGTTTTATGCCTTAAAAATATCATGTGGTGCGACCGCTGCAGAGTAATTCTATTCAAAATAATTACAAAGATTTCAGACAGTTTATTTTTAATCTGTGTACACTATGACATTTTTTTAATATGTAGAGCATTCATTTTACTTGAGTAATTATGCATTTATTAGTATTAGTATTTATTATTTATTTTACCAGATGCCACTGCCAAGCGAAGAAAAAAAAACGCATTAAAAGAAAAATCGATAATCTTCTTGACCCATACAATGTATTGTGCCGCAAATATACCCGTAAGACGCAGGACTGGTTTTGTGTTCCAGGGTTACAAATGTCACATTTATTTAAAACTGTTCATGACAAGGCATTATTCCATGATTATACATGATTCTGATCAAAATTAAATAAAAAAAATGTTTTCCCGTTGTCAAGTTAAATTAAATGTTGCACTTGTTTGCAATTAGATTTTTATATATTAATATAAAATATTAGATTTTCTGTGGTTGAACGTTGAAATAGGAATCACTTAGCCTGACAAGCCAGATGCACATCAAGATGTTGGGTCTGGGAACTCACCATTGGCAGGGCTCAATCCGAGGGGCGGGATAAACACGCAGTTGGATAGCACTACAACCAATCAGAGCAACGTGAAGCAGAGCTAGTTGATAGATTAAACTTTCGCCGTATCCGGTCGGCAAACCTTTGAACACATCTTCCCTTCTTAAAGTCGTCATGAAATCAAAATTGACTCTATTTACCTTGTTAGCACATTTTACATGTCTTAGGGTGAACAATTAATGCATGCAAGTTAATGCACAGAAAAAAAATTGTTTGTCACGGTAATCTTTAATCAAAATATGAAAAGTTACTTCCGGTCTGGAAACGGTGTTCCTTCTCAAATGATGTCAGTTTCACTGCTTAGGTTTGAAAATGCTTAACCACTCCCCTCCAACCGTTAGTCTGCTATGAGCGAGAGATGGAGAGGAGGAGCGCTGAACTAAAACCCTGCCCTTTATTCAATATTCCGTTTCACTTGGAAATACGTCACAGCACTGAAGAAAACTCACTTGGCTCTTCCAGTTCAGTTGGACATTAAAGGGTTACTTCAGCGATTAGCATCAAGCTTTGTATCAGTAGAAACCCGGGAGTATATTCAAATTATCGTACTTTCCCCCCTCATATGACCCTGAGACAAGAGAATTATGTATTTTATTTCTGGAAAAATTCCTTCGATGACGGAAATATCATCATTTTGCGTCATCGGAGGAGTTTTTGGCCAGAGGCTGAAGACTACAGCCAGCAGGAGGCGCTATTTCCACATGTTTTCAACATTGCACTCACAGTACTCGGCTCGCGGAGCTGCGGAGATTCATTTAAACGGAGCGGTGGAGAGCAAAGTGAGTGTTTCAACTTTTAAAATGAACTTCCTATGAAGGTTAAGCTTCCAAAGACATGAGCTGAACGCGCGCCAGACTGATCACGCACTGTGAATGCAGCCGCAGCCGCGAATCCCGCGATTACCTCAGATCATGCGATGAATGTAATCCGATCCTGCTGCGTTTGTGCCGTGACGCTCAATCGGCTCACTCGCATTATATCGAACAGACACGTTCAGTTTTTAATTGTAGTGTCTCTAACTGAACTGATTTTCTGAAAATGAACGCGGTGGGCAAGTGATCCAGTAATCCAGTAGCCGACTAGCCGTGCTTAGAGTAGGGCAGTGAAGCAGTGCGTTCTGGGAATTCTTGTCTTTCATCCCCATGAGACAAAAATACATTTTCTGTGTTTTCTCTAGAAGGCACCAAATTCAAAAATAATTTCACATTTCTACTACATTAATGACCCAGTTTAAATACAGATTCATCTTCCCAGCGCTTAAGTACCCCTTTAAGAATGACTTCAGTGCTGTTCTTTGTTCTTTTCTCAAAGAAAAGCTTAACTCCAAGTCTTCCAGAGTCGCAACCAAAGCCGATTCGAATGACCACCGTTCGCCAGCTTCTTTGTTTACAAGTAGCACGCAGAACCTCCACAACTCTGCCGTCATTATGTTAAGCCCGCCCACCAACTCTATGCACGATGTGATTGGCCTGACCAGAGTTTGGTTTTTCCAGCTCGCAGATCTACCGAGAGTTGCTCACTCGCGGCAAATTAGATTTTCTGCCGCTAGGGTGCGTCTAGATTTCTAGGCTAGGAATTACTGATAAAGAATGCTTAAAGGGGTATCTGTATTTAAACTGGGTTATTAATGTAGTAGAAATGTGTAATTATTTTTGAATTTGGTGCCTTCTAGACTGAGAAAAGACAGAAAATGTAATTTTGTCTCATGGGGATGAAAGACAAGAACTCCCAGAATGCACTTGCTTCGCTTCCCGAGGGCACTCTATGCAGGGCTACTGGTTTACGACAACCACCGCGTTCATTTTCATAAAATCAGTTAAGTTATAGACACTACAATTAAAAACTGAACGTGTCTGTTCAATATAATGTGAGTGAGCCGATTGAGTGTCACGACACAAACGCAGCATTTCATTCATCACATGAG
Organism: Gobiocypris rarus; assembly: GCA_023029165.1. Taxonomy (NCBI): domain Eukaryota; kingdom Metazoa; phylum Chordata; class Actinopteri; order Cypriniformes; family Gobionidae; genus Gobiocypris; species Gobiocypris rarus. The sequence continues at coordinate 31,727,463 of CM040918.1, read as the reverse complement.
CTGAGGTAAGCGCGGCCGTGGCATAACATCACAGCGCGTGTTCAGTCTGGCACATTTTCAGATCATGTCTTTGGAAGCTTAACTTTCATAGGAATTCATTTGAAAAGTTGAAACACTCACTTTGCTCTCCACCGCTCCGTTTACATGAATCCCTGCAGCTCCCCGAGCCGAGTGCTGTGAGTGTGATGTTGAAAACATGTGGTAATAGCGCCTCCTGCTGGCTGTAGTCTTTAGCCTCTGGCCAAAAAATCATCTGATGTCGCAAAATGAAGATATTTGCGTCATCGGAGGATTTTTTTCCAGAAATAAAATACATAATTCTGTCATCTCAGGGTGATGTGAGAGGGGAAAGTACGATGATTTGAATATACTCCCGGGTTTCTACTGATACAAAGCTTAATGCTAATCGCTGAATAACCCTTTAAGTGAATGGTATTTTTAAAACATTGTTATCAGTTTTATGCAATTTACAAGAAAAATACGTCTGTTAACTACATTATATAAGGCAACTCTAAAATAAAAATATGAGATAATATTTAGCAAAAACTCAAAAGAAATGCAAATACTTTGTTTATAAACACTTTGATTTCAGAGGACTTGTAAAAAATGTTAAGCATGTTAAGGAAATAAATATATTTTAAGATAAATCATGGTCGTGCCACATGATATTTTTTAAGGCTATGGCCAATTCATCTAGATTAAAAAAAACTGTAAAATCATTTCATTTGCAATTTTAATATGAATTTATGTGTACACAACATTCTCAATGTTTGAACAATTGCAATCGATATTATTATTTTTTGTATTTAAAAATTGGCCTGTTGAAAATCCTTATACGTCATTGACCCATTAATGTTTTGTTAAAATGTCTACTGTACTCACCTCCTTCTCACTCACTGTTTCTGTCTGTTCCTCTCCCATCCCTGTAGATAACGCTGTCATTTCCAGATTGCGGGCCCTCAGATGCTATCCTGCCTAGCCTTCAGCCTCTGTTAATGGCTATTAGAGAGGAGTGTTACACACATGCACAAGAGTTCCACATCTGGAGTCTGTCTCTCAAGCAAACCGATATAGTTGAGCTGGTGAGCACTGATCCCACTTTGTTATAGATCCTAGTTTTGTGATTGGCAGTTATGGAAATCATTTAGTCTGAAGATGCTTGTTCCAGAGCAAGGAGTCTTCCTGGGCAGCCAAGACTGCTGCAATTCAAGCCAATCCTTCCTGTGCAAACACAAAAATGTTTGTCACATCACTCACAGTAAGATATGTGTCTTTTATTTCAACAGTAAATGGTAATGAGCCATAACTGTTAACATTTTATCTTAACACCAGATCAGCTCTGGAAAGAATTTGGAATTACACAACAATTTCAGGTTCCAGAACACAGAATGTTTTCTGTCATCTTGGCATTTTGTTGCAAAACATGTGAGCTTTGCATGTTAAATGCACCTGCTTTCTCTCTCTCTCCTTTTCCATAAATCACATTATTTTTGTTGGTGCATTTCCACATAATTTCACATCATTAATTTAAGTGATAAATTAAACATTCAAAATGATAAATTAAACAGAATTAGATATAAGTCTAATGGATCATTGTTGTGAAACTTGTGGCGCTATGTTACTCCTTTTCAAGCTTGAAAGCTACAGTCCCCTTTCATTGCAACTGCATGGGAAAGAGAAATCAATATATTATTTAAAATGTTTCCTTTTGTGTTTCACACACTCAAGTTTGGAATGACATGAGGGTTAAGATTAATGACCATATTATCATGTTTGGTTGACAACTGACATTGTAAACTGTTGTTTTGCCACATCTGCTCTTTTTTGGATTTAGAAAACTTCTTATTATCACTGTGGTGGTGCTTTTCTAGTTTGTGAGGCCATTGGCAGCCAACTACTGGCCTGTGTTTTCAACAAGAACCGCAATACCTCTGAGGCTATGGCGGGCTGTCAAACTCATGAAAGCATAATTAAAATCAGGGGATTTACTCAGCTACTGCCAAAACTTTTGATTATTTTTCCAGCAATATAAGACTTGTAACTTCTGTAGGAACTTGAGAGTAACCTGAGAGATGACAACACATCATAAACTATTTTTCATTCAAAACTGATATATACAGTAATGTAGTCCTATCAACAAACACTTAGTTTGAAGCCAACGTGTCGTCATACAGTTTTTAATCATTGTTTTGGGCCTGAAGCATATAATGTAGATCAGGGCTGGGCAACTCTGTGTCTCTGTCCTATAGATTGTAGTTCCAACTCAGAACTTGAAGACTTTTTAGATGTAGATTGCCCATGTGTTCTTGTTATTATCATGTGGTCCACTCCCATTTTCATTCTCTTCCAGGGCCAACATGTTCACACTACAGTTCATATAAATCGGAAAAATCTGTCCAATTAAAGGGTGAGATTTACTTCTATAACAGCTTTGATGCTGTGAAAATCAATGCCATATTTTTCCAGACCTGCAGACAATGAGTATAAGGAAAACAATATGGTGGATAAGCATGCAATTGAAGTTCTGCACATGAATGCTGTCAGGACAACCCTAACATATAAATGTGGCACATACACAGATTTATATGTGGCGGTCAGACGGTTATAACAATAAGTACTTGAGAGTTCTATAAGAGGTCTTCATTTTTAAGATTTTGATGAGATTCTGGGAGATTTTTTCTGCTGTAGATCATCACTAATCTATGAAATGATGTTCAAGGGGAGCTTTATATATAGGCTAAAATTGATATCTGTATGGAATTACTCTTTTTCTCACAGTTAGAAAGAGATTACAGACAGCCGCTTTGTCAAGAACTGCAGCTTTGATCTCTGTAATACTACTAAGCTATTTATTTTAGTAAGCCGGTTTGAGTGACATCTCCCTAACTGCTTAGCAGTGCCTGTGAGTGCACGAACCAGCCTTTAAAGGGTTAGTTCACCCAAAAATTAAAATTCTGTCATCATTTACCTTCGTTCATCTTCAGAACACAAATCAAGATCTTTTTGATGAAATCAAATCATCATTGCAACAGGGGGGGTTGGGGTAGTGCTGACACATGCTGGGCCTCTGGGGCGTTCTATCACTCACTACATATCAAAATTTGATTGGCTGATGACACATGTCAGTTATGATCAAATGGAAAATAGCAGCTTCAACGGAAGGCTAGCTTTACTACTGTTGATGGTTTACAGAGCTGTGATGTGTTTAGATTATGACATATGGAAAATACAGCTCAGCCTCACAAAACATAACCCCATTCTTTCTGGTAATATAATTGTAATGTACTGAAATAGGCAGTAATTTAATTTTGACACATTCAAATACACATTAATTTAATGCTGACAGCCGACCACTGGGTGGTTGTCAGGGCATTGTTGTTATGTAAATCCAGTCAACTGTGTGCAACATAATAGTATTAGTAAAATCCATGATTGTAAATTTCCCACATGAAAAATTATGCATTTCACCAAACCAGCTGTTTGTTCTGACAGTGTCTTCTTTTGGAGAAAAGGGGGAGGACAGTTTATCCCTTCAGATCGCTGGAGCTGCTTGATTGCAAACTGACTGAATGGTCTCTGGAAAGATTGGGCAAGGCTGTAGGCATCAGCTACCTCACCACACTCTGCCTGGACTACACATGGTGAGAGGACATCTGATTGTGTATTGTGTGAATGTCCTCAAATGCACTTTGTCATTCCAGTTTGTCAATCACAGTGTACATCCGAGTTCGGCAACTTTGATCCTGGAGGGCTCTATCCCTAACCAAACACACCTGAAAATCTAACTTTAAAAAAAGAAAGTTTAACTTATTGTAAGTTGAGCGCCGCATTTTTAGGATGTTGTGTCATGCAAAAGATGCTGCAAAAAATGCTTTTAAGAAGTCTGTCTAGCATGTGTTTACATCGAAAAAGAATGGAAAAGTAGCGCAATAAAATGAAAAAAAAAAAAGTTCAGTGTGAATGGCCCTTAAAGACGCTCTAAGCAATGCCGGGTGGAGTACCGTCTTGTTGACATTCGAAGTGTTGTCAAATAAAACAGAGGCTAGCTAGACCATCCCTCCTCCTTCTCCTCCTTTATTGTGTTTCGTTGTCCAGACTGCCCAAGTTTGTTTTTGTTGCCGTTTGTGGAGCTTATGCGGACTACAGAGGCCACGTTTTTTTACAGTGTGTTCAGGGGACAGGCCGCTACCGGATAGTGAGGAGATGTTTGCTGTATGTGATAAAAAATGTTTTGGCCTAAACAACGCTGCTTATCTCGGCTGCCATGTCATCAAGCTTCGTCAAATGGCATGTTAATTTGAAAGATCCTTTGAAGGCAGCCTTCATTTCGCCTCCTTCATTTGGCTTATTTTGAGGAATGCATCAAGTGTATCCTTCGTGTCCTCCTATCACCTCCAATCCTTTGCATACATTCCAATTCACAAAAAAAAAGATTTATCCAAAAGTGAATCATTACTGAGATCATCCATTTACACTGTAGTAGTTTCTATTTGCAGTCATTTACAACGTGTGTCGTGGTGAGAGGAAGGAGGACATGAAGTAAATCTGCTTATTCTTTTAATCACAACCAAGGCACCGTTACAGCCTACAACCATCTTCCATCAACCTCAGATCACTCCGCCTCAAAGCGGGCACTATTTTACATTAGTATATGTACGCGGCACTATATACTACATCCTCCTTTCTTATAATAAACAAGAAACAAAAAGTTTATTTTTAGCAGAGAAGATTTAAAATGTTGCTTAGCTAAAATAATATTTCAATGTGTATCAATCAGGGATAACTTACATTAAACTTAAACTGAACATATCCTTGCCTATGTACCATTTCGTCCCTTTTTTTTATTTATTTTTTATTTTTTTTTATTTTACACAAACATAAGCCGAATATTGTATGCACTCATTGGCTTAACACATAGTCTCTGAATCTCACTGGTGGCCTAATAACTCGGCCGCTTCTGGTTTGAACCGACTGTGGAGGAGAAGAAGGCTGCATGCACGCAGTCTCATCAGCATCGGTGGGAGCATCCGGGGTGCTGACTAGCTCATCCTCAAGACTGTCCGGTTCAGTGTACACCTGAATGTCGCCGGGTGTCTTCCTCAGGTGTCTCCTGTTGCGCCTGTACTGCTGTCCAGAAGATGTCACTATGTCGTAGGACCGTGGTTCAGCACGTCGCCATGACAACAGCAGGACGCCATCCCCGTTCAGTTTGCATGTGAACCGTTCCACCGGTCGGCAGCACCGGAAGTTTCCTTGTGCCTCTGTTATAATATGCGCGCTGTCTGCGCTGAAGGTTCTGAAGAGAAGAATGTGCTTCTGTTGGTACTGCAGGTTGCAGCACTGTGCTTGAGCTGGGTAAAGTGCTTCTTAGGACCCTACCCATAAGCAGTTGTGCTGGAGAATAGCTCATACCTGTGACAGGTGTGTTCCTGAGAGTTAGAAGTGCCAGAAATGGGTCAGTGTTGGTTTGTATGGCCTTCTTTAACAGGTACTTAACAGTCTTTACAGTTCTCTCGGCCAGGCCATTTGACTGTGCATAGCCTGGACTGGAGTGAGTGAGCTTAATTCCCCATGATGTGGCAAACTTTCTCATGTCTTGGCTTGCAAAAGGCACATGGTCACACACAATCTCTTTAGGTATACCAATTCTGGCAAATACCGATTTCATCTTATTAACAATTGTATGTGCGGTCTTGTCTCTGATGTTTAGTACTTCCGGGTATTTGGAAAAATAATCCACAATCAGAAGAAATGACTGGCCACTGATTTCAAATATGTCAGCTCCTACTTTCAGCCAAGGAAGCTCTGGGATTTCATGAGAGATCATCGGCTCCTCTGGTGCCGAGGCTGGAACTGCTGGCAAGTTGCACATAACTCCACCATTTTTTCGATGTCTCTTGTCATACCTGGCCAATACCAGTGTACTCTGGCCAGAGCTTTGGTGCGCTGCATACCTTGGTGTGCCACATGTAGCCTCTGTAACATGTCTGACCTCATTTTACTCGGTAGAATAATTCTGTCTCCTGCAAACATTATTCCTTCTCTTATTGACACTGAGTGCCTAATAGGCCAGTACTGTATCACCTTTTTGTCAACTTGTTTTCTGTGATGTGGCCAGCCTTGCATGTGTATGTCTAGCAACTTTTGCAATATGACGTCCTTTTGTGTCTCATCCTTCAACTGTATCAGAGTCTCTGGACTCAGGGCCTCTGTTGGCTCAAGGGCATATATCACCTTTTCATCAAACATGTCACACTGTCTCTGTTGCTCATGTGTCGTTGCTCGTGAGAGCGTGTCTGCGATCAGTAACTCTTTACCTGGTGTATATATTACGTTCAGGTCATAGCGTTGCAGCTGAAGTAGCATCCTCTGTAGTCTGGACGGAGCTGTTCCAAGTGGCTTTCTCAAGATCGTTTCCAGAGGTTTGTGATCCGACTGCACTTTAACTTTGACTCCATAGACGTCTGATGAAAGCGCTTCACTGAGAACACGATAGCCAGAAGCTCCTTCTCTATCTGTGCATAGTTTTTTTCAGTGTCCGTCAGAGCTCTGGATGCATAGGCAATAGGATGTCCATCTTGCATTAGACATGCTCCTAAACCGTCCTTGGATGCATCTGCTTGTATCACGACAGCTTTCTTTGGGTCAAAGAATTTGAGTACTGGGGCTGTTACGAGCGCATTTTTTAGGTTCTTTACAGCTTGCTCATGTTCATGCTGCCACTGCCATACACTGTCCTTCCTCAGTAGTTGTCTCAGTGGTGCTGTAGCTGTAGCTTCTCCAGGTATATACTGTGAGAGATACTTGATCATCCCAAGCATGCGTTGCAGTGCAGATCTATCTGTGGCGATGGCATGTCAACTATTGCCTTAACTTTTGCTTTGTCAACTTTAACACCTCTGATGTCACAATATGACCCATGTATTTGACACTGTTTACCTTGTATTGGATCTTCTCTTTGTTGAATTTGACATTAGCGCCCTTCGCTCTAGTCATCACTTTTGCAATATTACATCGTGTTCCTTTTCTGTGGATGCAGCAATAATCATGTCATCAGCAATTATATGAACACCAGTGATGTCCCCGAATGTCTCACTGTTACGCTGCTGAAAAACTTCACTCGACTTGATCCCAAATGGTAGGCGCTTAAACCTATAGCGCCCCCATGGCGTGTTGAAAGTGCACATTAGTGATGACTCCTTGTCTAACTTTATTTGCCAATAGCCGTCCTTCTCATCCAGCACTGTGAAGATTTTCTTACCAGCTAGTTTGCACAACACCTCATCTGCAGTGGGAATTGAGTAATGCTGTCTCAAGATGGCCTTATTTAAGTCAGTAGGGTCCAAGCAAACCCTCAGCTTCTTCTTATCTTTCTTTTCAGTGACTACAAGACTATTGACCCATGTTGTTGGCTCATTTACTTGTTCAATAACATCCGCTTTTAACAGGTCGTCAAGCGTGTCTCTCTCAGTCTATCCATAACTGCCAGTGGTATTTTCCTGCAGCCATGTATGACAGGAGTGACTGTTGGGTCAATGTGGATGTGATGTTCACCTGAGAACTCACCAAGTCCTTCAAAGACACTTGCATGTTGCTTTAGCAGCTCCTCTTTGTAGTTGGGAACTTGACTGTGAGCGTGTCAATGTCCATCCTTTTATCAGACCTAATGTTTCACATGCATCCTTGCCTAGGATAGCTGTGTCTGAGTGGTTTGACACATAAAACAGCAGGTTGGATTTAGTTTGGGCACTGCAGCACTCCAGTGAGATTGTTCCTTCCGGTTTCAGCTTAACTCCACCGCACGCCACCAGCACAGTCTTTGTCGGTCTCAGTTGCAAGTTTATTCGTTTTCACGCCTGGCTTTTCTCTTCAGTGTTTTGTACACAGCCTGCGGAAGTACATTTGTTTCTGCTCCTGTGTCTAACTTAAAGTTAATAGACATGTTTCCAGCATCTATGTCTGCGTACTCAGGAATTGTCTCTTTTAGTGCTTATGTGGTCAAAGTTCACTGTCCCAATAAAAGTGAGTCTATTTCTGAGCTCACATTATGCATTTTCATCTTATGTGTTGCTTTTGTAGACTTACACATCTTTGCATAGTGATTGAGCTTGCCACACTTACGCACGAGACTCCAAATGCTGGGCAAAGCCTTGGTTGATGTGACTTTCCACATTTCCTGCACACTTGATCTTTTATTTTCTTACTGTCACTCAGGACTTGTGGATTTCTTCCTTGTTTCCACTGTTGGTTGTCTTTGCCTTTGGTCTTGTTCACTGCATGTATTGCATTTTCTTGTGTTGTAGTGGTCATTGCTTGTATTTGTGCTTTGGCAGTTTCAGCTGCTCTGCAGATGTCAATCGCTCTCTCAGCGTGAGATCAGACTCTCTTAACAGCCTTTCTTTGAGCCGTGGATCATTCAAACTGAACACAATCTTGTCTCTGATCATGTCGTTTTCAGATACACCAAATTCACAGTCTTTACTTTTCTGCCTCAACTCTGTCACATATTTCTCAATGGTGACTGATTCTGTCATGGGATGAGCCCAAAACTGATGTCTTTCAAACACTGTGTTTTTCTTTGGCTGGCAATATGCTTTAAATGCATATAAAATATCATCCACTGTTAGCTCTGCCTCATCCGCCTGTACAACGTCTAGTGTGTTGTATACTTCAAGAGCGTCTTCTCCGAGTGCATGCAGTAAGATAGCTACCTGTACTTTAACTTCCTTTCCTTCAGCACCACTTGCAGTCATGTATATTTGAAAGCGTTGTTCCCATCTTCTCCAGTTTTCGCTTATGTTGCCTGTTAACACCAGCGGGGACGGTAATTTGAACTGCTCCATCACTTTACCCTTCAAAGCGTAGCTGCCTGCTCGCTCACGCTAGCTTAACCGTCAGCAAATCCGTGTCTAACTTCGACAAAAAAAAATGTTTTTTGTTTGTTTGTTTTCAACAACAAAAAAACGGCACACTGGACCAACTTCTGACACCATGTAGTAGTTTCTATTTGCAGTCATTTACAACGTGTGTCGTGGTGAGAGGAAGGAGGACATGAAGTAAATCTGCTTATTCTTTTAATCACAACCAAGGCACCGTTACAGCCTACAACCATCTTCCATCAACCTCAGATCACTCCGCCTCAAAGCGGGCACTATTTTACATTAGTATATGTACGCGGCACTATATACTACAACACTACGTAATGCAAGACAAAAAAATTTTTTGGAGATGAAACCATGTTTTTTGTTGCAAATCAATCACATAATGCTAAACTGTGCGTAATGTAAACTACTGGGAGACCACAGCTGGTTGTAATTATCTGTACTGCATTTATAGAAAGTCATTTAATTTAAAGCTTTTATAATATTAAGTATTTTTCAAATGATCATTTTAATAGCATTTTCTGGACATTTCATATGAATTACAATGTGAACGCTGGGACATAAGTAGATCATACAAAAACTTACTAATGAGTACAAATTCATACAAATTATTAGCCACTAATTCGCCAAAACCTAAAAGTTACAAATTGCCATGAGATTGTCTTGAGTGTACAGTATAATAGGTGTTTCACTAAGGATGAGAAAATGCAGGCCTGGAGGGGCCACTGTCCTGCAGAGTTTAGTCCTATCCCTATTAAACAAAACTCTTAAATTACAGGTAGGTGTGTTTGATTAGGAAAATAACTATGCTCTGCAGGACAGTGGCCCTCCAGGACTGAAGTTGCCTATCTCTGTATTACACTGTCTACATTGCAAGTATGGGCCAAGATATCTACAGAAAATGATATAATTTCCAATACCAACAGTGCTTTTAATACACAAATGGGTGGTGATTGTAACAATGCTTAAAGGGTTAGTTCCCCCAAAAAAGAAAACTCTGTCATTAATGAGTAATGACTTACCCTCATGTAGTTCGACACCCGTAAGACCTTTGTTCATCTTCGGAACACAAATGAAGATATTTTTGTTGAAATCCGATGGCTCGGAAAGGCCTCCATTGGCAGCAATGACATTTCCTCTCTCAAGACCCATAAAAGATACTTAAGATGTCGTTACAAAGTCCATCTCACTACAGTGGTTCTACAATAATTTTACGAAGTGACGAGAATTTTTTTTATGCGCAAAAAAAATCTAAATAACGACTCAGACAAGTTCCTGTCTTCCGCCTGGGCCTTTGACGTGAACTCACGAAGCACCACAACGCAATATTTGGAATCAAACCCATGACTTTGTTAGGGGCCTTTCACACGGAACATGTTTTTGCATTCAACTCTATGCTCTACTTTTTCATTGGTTTTCTAGGTAAATGTGTTAGACGGACGTGTTTGACCATTACTCTCATGTCTTGCAACTTTTGATATTAAACATGAAGTTAAAAGAATTTCTAAAAAAACGTGGTTCAAGACCATTTTCCCCATTCCACCACCCTGTGTCCCACGTTTATAAACACGAAAACATGGTGTGTAAATGGCACCTACAATGCTATTCCACAGTTTGAGCTTTAGTACTTTGGAAAATGTTTTAGCGTTTTGTTTCAATAGTTTTATCATGTGTTTTTTTTTTTTGTCATCTTCAGTGTGTTTTTAAAGGTTTAATAATGACCTCTCTTCTCTCTCTGTCTGTTTCTCTCTCAGCATGGGACAGGAAGGGTTGAAAGGTTTGCTTAGTGGAGGTTTGGGGACCAGTCAAATATGTTCTTTGAGTTTATGTTATTGTGGTTTGGGTTCATGGAGCGGAACTCTGCTAGCTTCACTTCTCACCAACAGTTCTTTGAGGTAGGGACTGTTATGACCACTGATGCTTATGTTTCCCATTAACCTGTGACTCTCTGCTGTGACTCCTGGGATGCATCAGCTTCTGCTGTAATATTTCATCACATATTAATTCATGAGTTTCAGCTGATGACTGCTTAGAGCTGATGACATCTTAACTGGGCCGCAAGGGTTTCGGAGTGACAGGGGCCCTTGCTGTGGGCCCAAAGAAAGGCTATTTTGACAATCCAATAGATCATCCACACAATTTCTCCCACTCTGACTGAGATCCATGCTTTACAGCAATTTATTGTATAAAGTGCTTTATGCATTGCATTACTTAATTGGTGTGCCGAATTGCACAGCTTGTGCAAACAAATCCAACATCTCCATTAGGTGTTCAATACCAAGGCAGGAAGGGCACTGAATATGTCCACTCATGTTATGCATCACACTAGGGCATGTGGACCATCTAACTGTATCCACATTGAGCTTCAATACTCACTTAAGAGCAATCCCAGTGAGAACAAAATGAAAGGGATATGGAATGTGTGTGTTCACAAAGTTGATATTTACATTCTGCCAGAAATTTGGAAGTCATCTCAAACCACACGGCCATCCTGTGGGCATCTTTTGGAGAACAAGCCGCTTGTAAATCAGCACGTTCTGAAGAAGAAATGTTCATAACACAGGGAAAACGCTTGTAAAACTACAGGTTCCAGAGGGGAAAAAAAATCAGTATGCTAGTTAAAATAAGCTCTTTTCAGATGAAAAACTGCATAGAGTATTACCACTAATCAATTTCATCAACCAAGAATGAAGAAGAGATTAAGTTGACATGTTTGGGGTCTCTCAAGAAACATCTTTCTTTTTTAAACATGAAAGTGATGAAAGGAAATATATGTTTTATATTGTCTCTCATAAATATCACTCTGTGTTAAAACATAAATAAAATATAAACTAGTTGTTACTATGGGTCTTTCAACACCATTTTCTGATGAACAGGAGCCTGGCTTGTTGTCTGCGACTCTGTGTACTGAACAAAGACTTGCGCCATCTATTTTTAATAATTTACACATAACAGAGTCTATAATGTAAAATAAGGTTAAATGCATTGACTGTGTGAAATAGATTTTCTTTTATTTAATTAATTAGTCAGTCTTATAAGTTGGCTTATTTTGTCAGCCCTAAATACATTGATTGTTTGATCCTCGTCTTTAGGGAGCTGTACATCAATGGCAATGAGCTACAATGTGTGGGTGCCATTGAGCTGCTGAGAACTGTGGCTGACAACAGCCAAAAAATGGCAGAGGTCCAAAACAGGACCACATCCATCACAGGTGTGTATGTGAGTTTATCAACGTTCACTTAATCCATTCTGTCAATAGTACAGACAACAGACACCAACCAACAGCAACAGACATTTCATCAGGGGTGGAATGTCTGAAAAGTAACTGGTCCACGTCTGTTGGTACAGTGTGAATTGGCCTTTAAAGGTCAAGATAAGACTTCTCCCTTAAGGTTTTTCTGTTTTTCCAAACCTCAGAGTTCCAGTTCTGTGTGAGTGGGATACACATGCAGTGTGTAATGTTATACAATGGAATGTGTCAAGAAACTAAACTAAATAATGAGAATTATCACCTCATCATTCTTTTTTCTTGACTTCCCAGTAGATATTAAAGGGTTTTAAAGGGTGTCAAGTAACCTAATTTTGCGCAAAGTGATGTCATTTACAAGTTTCCTCCTTTCAGACAAGACAGAGCTGATCTCCCAAATGAGCAATATGTCTTCCAGGAAAAAGAAAGCAAAGAACAAAGGTACTTCTATTTTTCTGTCTATAAGAAGACCATATCAGGAGCCTCATAAAACCTGAAGCAAACATTCATGTTGCCTTATAAAAAGCCTTACTCACACTTTTCACTAAGATATTGGGATATTGGGATCCTGGGATATTGGTTTCCCTCGTGTTACAACATCACAAAACCTCCATTGAAACCACCTGAACAAATATTCTCACTTAGGACTTCTATTACAGAACCTTGACAACGCAACACCTCCACAAAAATGTGGAGGAGTAACAGGAAATATCAGTGTCACACAGAACTGTATTGGACACAATAAAACTGTATTACATACTAACTTTTAATCAAAGCAAATTTTGTGGCTTTCTGTATATAAGAAAGAACAGAGTAACAGTACATGAAGATTCATGGCTCTTTCTGAGGGATTGGGGCCATTTCTTTCCCATTTCCCCAAAGAGAATAGGAGTAGAGGATCTAAATCTATCTATTCACATGAAAGAGAATCCAAAGAAAAAAACACACCAGCTCTGCATACATGCATAGCATGTTGCATTTCACATATACACATTTTACATTTCAAAATTTGGTGCAGTCCCCTTTGGTGGGACCTTCCTATTTGATGTTTACTGCCATTTACATAGTTTACATGGGATTTTATGAAAGATCAGCTGTAACCTTTTTAATTAAACTACTTACAAAAAACACAAGTATGGGACTGGTAGCTCCATTTTGTTTCAGTTTGTTTCACACACATAACCACACACGTGCAAATGACATAGAAATGTTTCCCATAACTTAAGTTGTGGTTTGTGGTGACGAGTAAACACTCTCACACTCTGGTTGTCACATTCTCAGTGTGGCCAATAGCATTTCGCCGTTTCTTCAAAAACTTTCCCACTACTCTGTAGGCCAACGAGAGACCTAAGGGAAAGATGTCTCTCTGCCACTGTTTGTGTTTAAATTTACTGGCCTCTCAGTCAGAGTTATTGAATTAGTTTCCCAGTTTAATTATATTTTCTTGTTTATGCACTGTGTTATAATAAAAATGAATTCCATCTCTTGATAAATGATAAGAGGTAAGGCAAGGCAAGGCAAGTTTATTTATATAGCACATTTCATACACAATGGCAATTCAAAGTGCTTTACATAGAAAATGAAATTAAAATAGTGATAAGAATTAAGATTACCACGTGTAAGACTTAAAAATAAAAACAGGATAATTAAAACAGTTGTAAAGAGAATTTTTAAAATAAGAAGAAATAGAAATATACAGTTGTAAAGATAATTAAAAAGAATACAATTATTACAGTATATATAGATAAAAAATAAAATAAAAATAATAAAGATGATGCATAGATTAGAATAGGTGCAATCAGTCGGATGTACAGTGGCACAGTGCTCATTCAGTAAAGGCACAGCTGAACAGATGTGTTTTGAGTCTGGATTTGAATGTGGCTACAGTTGGAGCACATCTGATCTCTGAGTTATGTCTTTTTAATGGATGCCAGATTAGTCTCAGCTGTGGATGACATGTTTGTGTGGTTAGGAAAGAAGACGAAGAAGAAAAGAGGAAAAGCAAAGAGTGGTCCTGGTGCAGCAGGGGCCCGTGGCTAGAGAAGCTGCACATGTTTGATAACTCCATCGATCACTCAGGAAAGGAGGGACAAAATCAACTAACTAGGTTCTTGGAGTACCTTTGCATGTGAGTGTACATGACTGTGTATAATATATTGTTCAAAATGTCATCTGTCTTTTCTTGGCAACTGGAATTGTCACCCCAGATGATGCATTTTTGACCATAAAATGTTTTAAATGCTTTTACAGGCTTAACGCTACTGTAAGCAATGTTAGCTTGCATCAGACAAAGCTACTGCTCTGCAAAAAGTTGTTTTACTCTGTATTGATTTTTAGTACAATACAGTACAAAACATTCTTGTTTTCCAATACAAATAACATTCTTTCTTAAGAAATATCTGTAAATATTCAAAAAGATGTGCCAATGTGGTGAGAAAAAGTGGCAAATATTTTTTTCTCAATTTAAGCATGAAATCAATTTTATTTTGATAGATTTAGAAAACAAGCTTCTCAACTTTAGAATGCTGTTCTGTCATTAATGAATAACTACACAAATTACATTAACATTCTAGTAACTATTATTAACTAACAAGATTATTGAATTAGTGAGTAACAGTTCTCAGTTGAATGGTGTAGTTGACTTACCAGTTGCTACTGTTTTTCACACAACTAATAAGAACTACTACAAGTTTATAATTAATGTGAATAATGCATAATGTATAATTCATTCTAAAGTGAAGATCATGGTATCCCACTAGTTTGGCCAATTAAACTAGTTTGGCCAGTGAAGGAATTACTTATTATTTGGAACAGTATTCTAAAGTGAAAAGCATGATAACTACCTAATGTTGCAACATGTCCTCCAACCAGTACGCCTATATAGGTCGTTTGTCACTTCCTTGAAATACGACACATAGGAGCGTTCACTTAAGTCGTGCCCCTATCGACGATATTTTAATTAATGAAATACGACACATAGAGCGTTTCCTAAAATTGTTCTCCTATTGACAACAGGACTCTTTCATTTTAAAGCATTTTTCCCTTTTATCTGCATAATATTTCAGGTTTTGCATAGCTCAATTGGTAAAGCATTGCAATATAGTACAACAACATGTGCTCATGCAATCGTGAGTTTGAGCCCAGGGAACACATATGCTCATAAAGTGTGAATGCACTATAAATCACTGGGTAGGTTTAGGGATGGGGTGGGTGTAGCCATAAATAAATACAAATATTTTAGCTAAATGGAAATATGACAAATGGTGGTAAAAAGTCCACACATTGCATTAAAATTAACACGCATTTTGATTGGTAATGACAGTCATACGTCAATTCATGACGTCATACGTAAAGCGTCACTGTCGTTATTTTTATGCCAGCTAGAGGGCGCATTACTTTAAAACGTTAATATATGTAATAAAAAGACTTATAGAGTCGTTTTTTGTTTGTTTTTTTGAAGGACAGGTTGTAATAATGACTCATTGCAAGAGGTTTTTGTAAGGTTTTGGATAGTAATTCCTTCTGACGGATTTGGTAACACTTGAGTCATTGAGTAACAATGAACTTCACTTCAGAATACTGTTCTAAATAATAAGTAATTCCAGTTGAGTCATTGCTATCCAAAACCTTACAAAAAAAAGCTTACAATGACTTTAGCCATACTAGAGAGTTATCAAGCTTTTCACTTCAGTCAGAATGCTGTTAGTAATTCCTTCTGAAGGATTTGGTACACAGTAAAATCCCAGTATTAAATCAACACTGCACATGTGGTCCCACTCTACAGAGTGTTAAAGTAACATTGAAGCAGTGTTAAAGTTAATTAGATAAATAACTGATTGATGAAGTGATGATTGACCATTAGTGGTGACACTGTGATGATAATGAGCAGAATCACTGAAAGAAAGAGAAAAAAAACAAGAACTAACTGACTTTAGCCACAGCCTTAGATTAAATCAACTGAAGATAAAAGAAGGCATTAAATCTCTCAAGATCTCAGCAGAGGAGGATTAAGCAAAACCCACAAACAGCATTACCAGCTTCACACTTTACTGAACAGATTTATTTTATTTCTGTCAGACGTCTGCAGAAGCACTTATTGAGAATTAACAGAGGTTTAGATGCTGATGTTTTATTGAAAATGTTTGTTCTCTATTATGGTGATCAGTATTTCTTTTAGCTGAGCAGTTTGACTGTCTGCTGTCATTGTAACATTGTGGTCCCCTAACATTGTGGTCCCCTAGGTCTAATATGAAATAATTCATTTAGTGCAACATATTTTCCCACTGTAACGCAGTTCTTTGATATGGGAAGGAAGGAGCCGGGAACCAGCAAACATTTAAATGATTTTAATCAAATAAACCAACAAAATGAAAGTAAACCCCGGGCAGCCCCTCACGGACAACTGCCCACACACACATAATAAAACGTAAATAAACCACAATGTAAACTACAGGCCTGGTCCTCTCTCGTCTTGCACTGTCATCGCTCCTCCTTTTATGCTCCCGTCACTCCCCCATGAGGCAAGACCAGTGTGGCGCACAGTTGGCGCTCATCATTGTTCGCACCGGCCCGCTTTCACGGTCCCGCGCCTCGCTGCTTGCCACACCCACTCTTTGTGTATTGCTGTTTTGAGTGGTTTTACAATAAACAGACACCTATAGTGACCAGCTAAACATATGTATTTAAACACACACCATACATCGCATGCTCCATTGATAAATTAACTATACGTGATCACGTTGTTTACTTGATGTGCACTTACTCGCAGATAGCCAAAAACACGCAGACATTTGAAGCAGTTTTACTCATCGCCTGCAGATACAACGCACGACCGTGAACCTTTAACGTTGCTGCTTAACCTTAACACTGGGTTCTTTGGGAAGCTAAACACATTTCTTTGGTGACATTGTTGATTTCGTGAAGTCCTGTTACTTGTGCAGCTCAGCCGTCGACTTCCCTAAAGCCGAGCAAAGCGATTTTAAGGGCGTACTGCTCTGCTCTGGTTGACGGGTGCGCGCACGCCCTTCCAGGAGAATTGCCCGTACGGCCCATCAATACTGCATCATTTAATTACTGTATTTACATTACTGTAAGAGTAGGTTTAGGGTTGGGGTAGGTGTAGGTGTAGGCGTTAATAAAACACAATAAGTAAGTAGTTAATTTATTTATTGTTATTTTATCGTGAGATTTTGCGCCACACTGGTCTGGCATGTATACTACATCGTTTTGAGTTGTTTCTGTGGTTTTGTGTGTACGTAGATATTTCTTGAGATGACGAAAAAAAAAGATTAAATAGGGAAAGCCCTGGCTTTGTGTGGATGTGTCGCGATAGTCGCGATAGTCAATCAATTAATCGCACAATAAAAAAAATGAGCTCGATAATTTTTCCGGCCGCTATAATTTCCTGTCGCGATAGTCAATCAATTAATCGCACAATAAAAAAAATGAGCTCGATAATTTTTCCGTCCGCTATAATTTCCAGCGCCCGTTTTTATATCCATTTTTGCCGAGCGTTACATTATATGATCACGCTCTAATACATGTAAATGCTTGTAAGTGCGACAAGACACAAGAGAATGTGCTGTATGTCAATGTCCTGTCTGTGTGGCTGCGTCTCATGTCAGCTAATCGAGGGACACTCTGACACACACACACACACACACACACACACACACACACACACACACACTCGACGCACAGACAGACTCGCGTCAGTCTCCTGCTCACATGGAGTTCTCTTTTGCTTATTAACAAACAATAACAACAACAGAGATCATTTTGAGTATTCTCATATTAGGAGTCTTAAATGAGTTAAATAACATCTTAAATAAACTTAAAGAGTTGTGAGGAAGTGAGATCCGCGTCATGTTCGGCAGCGGCTGTTCTTAAAGTGACAGGAGCACTAATGATGTCATTAAATGATGTTCATCGAAGAACAACGGGAACAGAGGAAATTGTAGCTTTAATGATGATTCATCTATATTTAATTTATAATTTATGCAGTTAAGAAAGGTGTTTGATAACTATTATATTTCTGTATATGTCTAACATTATAAGGTAAAATAATATTTATTATAATGGGGTTATGTAAAGATTGTTTTAAGTTCACTTAAATTAAAAGTTGTTGTTTTCTTAAGCCTAATAAATGTTGAAATTGGTAGCTTTCAGTTATACTGTAATGTAACGTCATTAATGTTTCATAGTGACATCAGTGATACTGGCCTTCATTTATAAAAACGACATATTGACTACAACACATATTTAAAATATGCTGTCAATAAATTCTTTCTACATTAATTTGGAGAGTAACTGAAATTATCAAAACATTAAAAACGTATTAATCGTGATTAATTACAGAATTTTTCCAGAATCATCCATTGCAGTTTTGCCAGCTGTTTATTCAAGTGCATTTTTTTTTTTTTGGTTGTTTTGTTCATTTATTGTGGATATTTAAAATGCTTTCCATTTCAGTGTTAAATAGTCTTTAGAAAAAAAAAGTTTATTGATCTTTGAGAAGGTGTACCTGCATTATTGTGCCATTATCATTATTTTAGATGAAAATGGTCTCAGAACGACAATATTATCGTTTATCGCAATAATTTTTGGCCAATTTATCGTCCAGCAAAATTTGTTATCGTGACAGGCCTAGCCTCAGTATTACTTTAACACTCTTTAGAGTGGGACCATATGTCCTCTAAGCAGTGTTGATTTAACACTGGGATTTCGAGTTACCATGAACTTCACTTCAGAATACTGTTCCAAATAATTAGTAATTCCAGTTACTACTCGTTAACACTCGTTACGAGTCATTGCTATCCAAAACCTCACAAAAACCTCAAAAGCTTACAATGATTTTAGAAAAACTAGAGAGTTATCAAGCTGAAGGATTTGGTAATACTTGAGTCATAACTAGTGGGTTACCATGATCTTTATTTTAGAATGAATCATATATTATGCATTATTCACATGAATTATGATCATGTAGATAGTAGTTCTTATTATTGGTATGAAAAAAAGTAATCACTGATGAGTTAATAGTGAACTACCTCTATTACTTCGTTAATCAGAGTTTCTTGTAAGTTAATAGTAGTTACTATAATGTTAATATTGCGTTACTCATTTGTCCCTGTGTAGTTATTCAGTAAAGTGTTACCTATCTTTATTTATTTAAGAATGTTTAGATATTTGTACTGGAAAACAAGAGAAAAATAAAGAGTAAGAAAATCACTTATTGCGGTGTGTATTAGCCTTGTCCCTTCAACCACACGTCCTCGGTCTAAAAACCTGTACCATTAATGGGGCATTCCCAATCATCTCAATGGCATTTGCTTTGCTTGGCCGTGCATTCCTGGGCAAGTATGTGACCTGCTTGCTGCTATCTTTTTTTTTTTGCCAGTTAACTGAGCTATGAATAAACACTCTGTAACCACACTAAAATGGCATCCTATAGTATCAATGCTGATTGGCTGACTTTTTTTGCATGCTATTTCAGAAAAATGACTCGCTGACTGCAATTAAAGGGTTCAAGCATGAGACTCAATTCATTACAAACACCAGCGGCATCAGGGGAC
This sequence comes from Gobiocypris rarus, assembly GCA_023029165.1. NCBI lineage: Eukaryota > Metazoa > Chordata > Actinopteri > Cypriniformes > Gobionidae > Gobiocypris > Gobiocypris rarus. The sequence continues at coordinate 31,707,763 of CM040918.1, read as the reverse complement.
AGTTGAGGACTAAATGGAGGTCAAACTAAATCTCCCAATTAAGTCTGTTAGTCCATTCAGGTAGTCCATTCAGAATTTACTGGTCATATGAGATAGACTTTTGTAGTTGTATATTCCCAATCTGATGTTTGGCAGGATGTTAATGTCATGTCTGGATTTGGCTAAGACCTTCTATCCTCTCTATTTGACAGTTAAGGAATTTGATGTTCTCTGTAGATATAGGCCTATTAGCTAAATCCAATTTGTCCCTTCTTTTTCTATTCTGCATTCTTCTTCCCTTGTGAAAAAGACATACACTGTATGTAATGTAATATTTTCAGACTCTAAATTGCATTTGCTTCTATTGTCTTTTGAAATATGGTTAAAGTGTAGACAACAAGCATTTAAACAACTAGTTAAAATGACATTACATTTTTTTTTACTTAATATTATTAAATAACACTACAGATAAATTATAATCAAGTACTTTACATGTGGCTTAATATGTTTGTCAACACATCAAAAAAAGGCTATGGCTACATTAATCCGGATAGGTTTCTAAAAACTCTCTCCACAGAAGCAAACGGCAAATTCAACTTACTGCGCATGCGTAAAATCTCATAAAAGCTCACTGACACTGAGATAATACAGACATCATAAAGTTATCACACAATTCATCTGGCAGGATAATTTTATTTAGCAAAATATCTCACCATTCACTGATGTGTCCAGGTCGCATTCACTCACCATTATATGTTTGGTCTAAAACGCAACTCCACTCGTGTTTTGCAACCACGGTGTTGGGGCAATGTTGACAGCAAATGCAAGTAGATTTTCTGTCATCCTTGCAGGACTGTGATATGAAGTGTGCAAAGTAACATATTTCAGCAACTGTGTGAAAGCAGTGGCTCAGTGGTTCATGTAGATCAATTCATAAGTTCATGTAACTTCATGTAGTTTACAAACTGGAAGGTTGGTGGTTCGATCCCCGGTTCCACCTGACCAAGTGTCGAGATGTCCATGAGCAAGACATGCTGGATGGCGCCTTGCATGGCTGACACCGCTGTTGATGAATGAGTGAGTGAATGTGAGTCGAGATGCAAAGTGCTTTGGATGGCCATGGGCCTATTGAAAGCACTATATAAATGCAGTCCATTTACCATCTATTGGTACACTATGCGTCAAGTGACTAAAGATGCGTAGAAAATGTTGTGTTTCAAATGAAAGCGTATTAGTGTGGACATGGACTAAGTTAACTTTAAAACATGACAAAAGGTTGTTAAAACAGTGATTTTAAAGTACAACATTTAATTTGGCATTATTACAAAGTGATTTTTAAAAAAGTATACTTAAAGTGGTGTAGGCAGAATTGTATTTTTGGTCAGGCCTGGGCAAAAGTGAGCGGGCACTTTCACGCGGGGCAGGGCAGGGGGATGGATATTGTGCGGTGGTGGGGGCATATACGTGCCAGCCGCAAATTACGCCTATGCGTTTAGGTAAGATAACGGACAGACTCAATATATTTAGGTAATTTTAATCTTATTTTCTTTGATCCTACTGAAAAAATGAATCGTAGAACAAACCTTGTAAAACTACCACGTCTCAGTCACAAACGTGTCCAGTCAGTGTCACTGTCAACATAACCAAAAACTGTGGCTACCACCTGTCCACATACAAAACATGAGCAGCGGTTACAACACACGTTAGACACTTTATTTCCACTTTTTGAATATTTTCTTCATTTTTATTGAAAATAAACGCCTTTCCGATCTGATATGTGATGGGAAAAGGAAGTAGAACGAAACTAAATGCCACGCACCATACTCCTATACAAGGGGTGTCGAACCCTGCTCCTGGAGGGCTACCATCCTGGTTCAGGTGTGTTTGATATACAACCCCAAATCAAAAAAAGTTGGGACAGTATGGAAAACGCAAAAAAAAAAGAAGAAGTGATTTCTAAATTTACTTTGACTTGTATTTCATTGCAGACAATATGAACAAAAAATATTTCATGTTTTGTCTGGTCAACTTCATGTCATTTGTAAATATGCATCCTTTCCTGTCATTCAGACCTGCAACACATTTCAAAAAAAGTTGGGACAGTAAAGCATTTGCTACTTTGTAATGTTGTAAAGTCTTAAAGGTGGGCAACAGTACGGGGTCTTCGTTGTCGCATTTTGCGCTTCAAAACGCGCCACACATTCTCTATTGGAGACAGGTCGGGACTGCAGGCAGGCCAGTCAAGTACCCGTACCCTCTTCCTCCGCAGCCAGGACTTTATAATGTGTGCAGAATGTGGTTTTGCATTGTCTTGTTGAAATGTGCATGGACGTCCCTGGAAAAGATGTCTTCTTGCAGGCAATATTTTATGCTCCAAAATCTCTATGTACTTTTCAGCATTAATGGTGCCTTCACAGAAGTGCAAGTTACCTTTGCCAAGGGCACTGACACAACCCCATACCATGACAGACCCTGGCTTTTGGACTTGTTGCTGGTAACAGTCTGGATGATCCTTTTCTTCTTTGGTCCGGAGCACACAGTGTCCATTCCTCCCAAAAAATACCTGAAATACTGATTCATCTGACCACAGTACACGTTTCCACTGTGTGATGGTCCATCCCAGATGCCTCCGAGCCCAGAGAAGTCGACGGCGCTTTTGGACACTGTTAACATAGGGCTTCCTTTTGGCACAGTACAGTTTTAACTGGCATTTGTGGATGTAACTATGTATTGTAGTACTTGACAAAGGTTTGCCAAAGTAATCCTGAGCCCATGTGGTGATATGGCTTATAGATGAATGACGATTCTTGATGCAGTGCCGCCTGAGGGATCGGAGATCACGGTTGTTCAGCTTAGGCTTGCGCCCTTGTCCTTTACGCACTGAAATTCCTCCAGATTCCTTGAATCTTTTAATTATGTTATGCACTGTTAACTGTGAAATATCCAAATCTCTTCCTATCTTTCTTTGAGGAACATTGTTTTTAAACATTTCAATAATTTTCTCACAGATTTGTTGGCAAACTGGCGATCCTCGGCCCATCTTTGCTCCTAAAGGATTAGACCTTTCTTGGATGCTGCTTTTGTACCAAATCATAATTACAATCACCTGTTGACATCACCTGTTTCAAATCACATAATTATTTAACCATTTTACCTCATTACTAGCCCTAAATTGCTCCTGTCCCAACTTTTTTTTAAATGTGTTGTAGGTCTGAATGACAGGAAAGGATGCATATTTACAAATGACATGAAGTTGACCAGACAAAACATGAAATATTTGAAATATTATGTGTTCCCGGCTTTACAGAATGAACCTGCGCTTGGAATTGAAAAGTCTTACCGTTACTTGTGGGCTGATGGATGGGTTCTCTCCCATTCTACAATGCAAGTTTTTTAAAGTCCTTTTTATAGAATTTTGCATCGCTGCTGTTTATCTTTCACATAACTGCAAATTATAGGCTAAGTGAATAGGCAAACACACTTCATGAACTCACAAGCGCAACATGCATGAGACAGCCTGACACCTAATTGCCTAACACAGCTCAGAAGTCTGTCCGAAATCGGTTTTGTGAGGTGCCTTCATACGCTAACACTGCCTTATAAGTCATTGCCAGATAAGACAGTGAGGCAACAAGTCAGCTGCCTAGGTTTTAGGAAGCAGCCTGTGTGTGTGCGCTGCGGCGGTGTGCGTGAAACTAACGTAAAACCGGACTTCATTTGCATCAAATGGAAGCATATTTACACTGTCTGAATCGTTCCCTATCCCCTATATAGTGCACTATATGTCATAGTGACCGATTTCAGCCGCAGCTTCAGCGTCTATATAGGGGGCGGGACACTTCAGATTCTAGAGAGCATTTGATTGGACAGAAGATGTGATGAGAAGCTAAAGTCTGCGGTGATGTCATAAAAATCCCTTTTTAGCGGAAGTGAGAGACTGTACATTTTGAATGCTTGTATCTCCTATTTACGAATTTTGTCATTGTTTTGGAACACACCAGCTTTTTCATAACCTTAAGTCTAATATATTCATACTAAAAGCTAAAATAACTTGATTTCAGGGGACCTTCAAATTGTACTCTCTTTAAGTACACTTAAGAGGCCTTTGATTTCTTTAATATTATATAATCTGCAGGTTCAGTGTTTTAAATATATAATTTTACATTTTGAAGTACATTACAGTTTAGCACACTTCTTTTTAATACGGGTTCTCTAAGCACATACTATGAGATTTAGCTTTGTACCGGATACATCCGTCTTTCTCCTCAGCCTGCATAACATCACCATTGTCTTTCATGCACGTATGTCAGATTCAATAATGGTTGACCTAGTTAGTATAAGACATTTACCTTCTGCTTTCAGTTCTCAGGGTGATATTTTGCCCAAGTGATATTTCATCTTCTTTCAGATTGCTGAGCTCATAATCGCTCATAAATAGTTTCTGGACAGATATTGATGCAGGTAATATGTTTAATGATAAGTATGATTATATTAGTAGGCATTAAAAATAAAGCATTTCCCTTCTCCCTCTCAACAAGTCCAACATGAGTGTTTTTAATGAAGTTAACATTTTCACAGTAGTCTTAAACTAGACAAATCATGCATTACTGGTTATTATTTTTTCCCCTGAGGTCAGTGAACAGACATTTGGCACTGCCATCTGAGCAGCAAAACACACTTTCGGCTTTACACAATCATCTGCAACATGTCTGTAGGTCTTATTTATTGTTATGTCCATATGAACAGATTATAGCACTTAAGGCTGCGCAGCAGAACCAAATTTGCTAGTAAAGTTTTGCACATCACATGCAGAACTCGTAAAATACAGTCCAAATACACTCAAAGCTATGTAAATTGAAAAACTTTTATGATGTAACAAAATACACACCTATAGTCGGAATAAATACGCCTGTTGAACGTGATGCAAGTTGTGACAGGCTCACAAACAGCAGTTTCTATTCAGTAAATCTGACTGAATCTAAATGATTTAAGTAATTAGATACACTTTGGTGTTCTGAGAAATTACCATTTGAATGTAAATGTGGTTCCCTTTCTCATGTAAATTGTATAATTTATGACCATTATTTTCGGAAATATTAAATTACCCAAACTTTTATATATTTGTTTTTTCTGTGTAGAACAGCAATTTGGTTGCACAGCAGAAAAGCACAATAGGCTGTTGTAGTCATGCTGCTACTTTAATTTCTGTAAAACAAACAACAAAAATGAATAAAAACGTACAACTAAACTAAGATTGTTTTTGGCGCAAAACAACATTGGCTTATTGAACCAGAAACTGATTTCTTTGGCAACTCACTGAATATTGTTAATTAACACTGATTAAAATACCTTCTGTCAGCATTTGCAATTGTTTACAGCTGTTAGCGTTTCTCAACATGTTTGTATGGATTGTTTTGTTAGATGGTAGACTTAAGTTCGGATTGGCCACAGTGAGTCAATATTTTTACAATATGTCTGAACAGTTGATCCTAACTCATCAAACTCATCATATGAGCTGTCTCATTGTACTTGACGTGTGTCTATAAATGTCTTTCAGTCTAGTAAAGTTCTCCAGTCATCTGACCGAACTGGACCTTGGTGAGAATCACATCGGAGAGGATGGTGGGAAAGTGCTTTTAGAGGCCCTGAGAGAGAGAAAAGCAGGTGTGAACTTTAATGTGATGGAAATATGACTCTAAGAGGGCAGAGGTGACCTCATGCAAAGATTTTATGTTTTGAAGTCCACTCTTGAAATGTTAAGTTCATTTCTGAGATCAAAATTGTGTCCGAATTAACTCCTAAAGAAGGAATACTCAAACTACACGGCATTTAGAAAATGTGCGGACCAAGATCCAGTGAATAACATGACCTGAACATAGTCATTATTTTCAAGTTGATTTCTTGATAATTAGTAGTTTAACCGGTAGTTTAACTCATATTCAAAACATATTAAAGGGGTCATGAACTGAGGAATCAGATTTTCTTGAGCTTTTGACATATAAGAGGTCATCGTACTATAAGAATATCCTGTAAATTTCAGAACTGAAAACTTTCTTGTTAGTCCAATAAAAGATTTTATTGACACTAGGCCGAGCAAACGACAGGTTTTTCAAAGTGGGGATCTATGACGTCAAATGGAGGCAAGCAGCGCCTCAGCAGAGGAATATCAACGCCTACTTCATCACTGCCTGATTAGCCCCGCCCACCGATTCGAGCATGACATTGCCTAAGTAACATAGGCCTACCTGATGTTAAACCAGATTGAGCTACCAAGCACTAAACATTACGTTGAGGATTACAAAATATTGTGCATTGCCTGGGCTCGACAGTAATGCAACATGTAAGTAACCGTGTTCGTTCTAATGCCTGATCTGAAATGTTCTTTGTCTGTAAATCAAACCAGCGACTAAACGTCAACTTGCTTTGTTTCTCTTAGTAGGATGAAAATAATCTGTTATTTAACAGTGATTACATTCTATAAAGAAAGCGATCAAAGAAAGCTCCCTTTGCGTGTGCTGGAGCTGCCAATCAAACAGAGTTTATCAGACTCCCGTTTACTATATCAAGTTTGCACTGTTAGTGAAGATGAAAGCATTCGTTAGTGTACAGAAACTGAGTTGCAATGATGAGATCGCTGCTTTCATGCGCTTAACATGTCTGTGATCGGCTACAATGATCATCATTGCAACCTTTCATGCCACAATCTTAATGCCATAGATCTTAATATAATGCCATAGATCTTAATATAAGCTAATAGATCTTAATATAATGCCATAGATCTTAATACAATGCCATAGATCTTAATATAAGCCCATAGATCTTAATATAATGCAACACTTTTCACGATTAGCTAACCATGAGAGCTGTAATAGTAAAAACACGCTAAAAGAGAGAGTAATACTTTCAAATGGAAAGCCGTTAGCCAATCAGAGCAGTGTGCGTTTACACTGAAGTCACAGCAGACTCTCCCTTAAAACAGAGCGTTCAGAGCAGAGGCTAAAATCAGGGTATGAAAAATGCCTTTTGTTTATAAATTATGAAAATTTTTGAGTTAAAAAGCATTCTAACATTATAAGTGCACCCCAGGAAACATCATAAAACATTAAAACAACGCAGTTCATGACCCCTTTAAATTAGTGAATTTATGTTGCTGGTATGGATGACAGTTTGGTAAAATGAGATTGTAAATCATTTTTCCATTTCCTTGACAGCTAAACTATCTCCAATTAAAATCCAAGTTTCAACACGCATGTCCACAGAAACATTCAGTGCCATTTTGAAAAGTGCAAAGGAACTTAAATCTGGGAAAAAGAGAAGAAGTACAAAGGTGCTGTATAAGATTTTGTGATGCTGAAAAATGTTACTTCAGTATTTAGTGTACTGTGGCCCTAAAAGGATTTAAATACTAAAAATGTCTGTATAAATGTAAACAAATGATGCTAGAGCTTTTCCAAAAACATTTTATGCTTAAATTAAGAATTCATAAAAGTATGAATAACCTATAATAATTGTCTTATTTTATCTTTTCTAAAGGGAAAAACAAAGTAGTTCGTCTGTCTGGAGGATACTGAAAGTATGTTACAGGTTTACACAAGAATGTTTTTTTTCTGACTATTTCACCATGTTTTCAGTTTGTCACCATAGTCTTTTATGAAGTCTGAATTGTTTCCTACAACAGCCGCGCACCAGGTGTGACCACACACAACAGACTTACGGATTATGAAAAACGTATTGTCAGTGGTGCACCAGCAGGAGTTCTGGATCGGATCTTATTCTATGCCACTCTATTGGGAGCTTGAAATAGCATAAGGATGTTTGTTCTTCATAAGTGCTTCTTCCGTTTCCTTCTACCTTCACATCTTTACTGACAGAATGTGAGCCCTGCGGGGGGGTTTTTTCTTAAAAGTTTATACATGAAATGTTTATATTTTTCAGAATAATGTGAAAGACAGTTGTCATTTATTTGGTTGTTTCTGTGTGTCTGCCTGTCATATGTAGAGCAGACTCGTGGATATGTTTTCTGGTAAATTTGGTTTTGTCTCCACCCTATGGCCAAGAATGGTACTGCACTATTGTATTAAAAGGTTAGTTCACCCCAAAATGAAAATTAATTAGCCCATGATTTACTCACCTTCAAGTCATCCTAGGTGTATATGACATTTCAGATTAACAGAATCATAGTTATATTAAAAAAGTCCTGGCTAATCCAAGCATTATAATGGCAGTGAATTGTTTTATCGTTTATGAAGTCCATAAAAGTGCATCTATCCATCATTTAACTGCTCCACAAGGCTCCGGGGGGTCAATAAAGGCCTCCTGAAGCGAAGTGGGATGTTTTAATAAGAAAATAATGTGTAATTTGTCTTGTCTATCTTACATTTAATAAGGAATGACTGATTGTATGGCACCAATTGTTGCAGTATAATGGTGCAAAATAATAAACCCATAATGGACAGGCTAAACTAATCAATAAAAAACGTCTTGTAATAAACCAGCTAACATATTTCAGATCTGTTTGTCACCACCAAAATTATAAATTAATATCTTTTAAGATAATAGACCTTACTTGGAATACTTGACTTTTTCTAAAAACATGGATTATATTATTCTAATACAAATAAAAATATATTGATTGGTCTTAATGGTATTGCAAATTAGATTGTATTACTTTTTTGTTGTTTAAATCTTTTACACTAAACTAATTCAGAACTGTTCATCTGAAGATGTGTTTTGTCCTGTTACAGAAACTGAATAGACATTTATTGTGTTTAAACCCTAACACTCAAAGTAATTAATTAGTTTGAGTAGAGCCAACTCAAATTAGTTGAAACAAATGAACTTTTATGAGTATTTAGAACTTTTTTCATTTTAAGTCATCTGAATTGCTTCATTGTTTTGAGTTTAATTAAATTGTTTTTATTTAATTTTATTTAGACTAACTTAATTTTAAACAAAACTGGGCTGGGATTTCAGGTAACACTTTAGAATAATGTCAAGTCAAGTCAAGTCAACTTTATTTATATAGCGCTTTTAACAATGCAGATTGTTTCAAAGCAGCTTCACAGTGTTAAACAGAAAAATAATGCAACAGAATATATTTCGATTATCATACAGTAACAATGTGGGCTTTAGATCAGTGATTAGATAAGTAATTTGGTCTATATGGTTAATTTAGTTTAATAATTAGATTTATTTTGAAATATATTTGAAAAATAGTTTTTTCCCCAACTGAGCAAGCCAAGCCAGAATAATGGTCTGCCATTTATAGGTAACTATGCAGGAAGTAATGCAGGACAAATGAGTAATACTGCATTAACACTTCAGCTAACTAACATAGAAACAAGCTTAACTAATCAGTAAGTAATATCGAATTTAGGACTAAGATAGTTCCTTATTAGGTAATCAATAATCACTGAAGGAGATCGACATCACTAAGAACTAATAGGACAAATTATAAAGAATTACTAATTAATTACTAATCACAACCTTAACATGTCTGAGATGTGAGCAAATGTCTTTGTTTACCTTCAACGTGGTCATAAAATGTATCACTAATTACTGAAGTGTATAGTCACAGGAAAAATAAATAATGGTCCAGATCACTATAGTTCTTGAAGATTGTCCCTCTTTACTCTGAATAAAGTAAAAAAATGCATCACTCAAGTGTTTGAAACACTCAAGTGTTCGTTTGATCACAAAACTCATTCCTCCACCGTGAATACATCGCCATCCGAATGCACGAGTTTTAATGATGACTGATAATGTCTCGGACACACAATAATGTTCTTTATAATCTGTCATTTAGTTAATATTTATGAGGCTAATCTCAAAGAATTTTGCCAATTTATTGGAGTTTACAGTGTGGGTTTCCAAGAAAAACCCACACAGTGTGTGTGTGTGGGGAGAGAGAGAGAGAGAGAGAGAGAGAGAGAGAGAGAGAGAGAGAGAGAGAGAGAGAGAGAGAGAGAGAGAGAGAGAGAGAGAGAGAGAGAGAGAGAGAGAGAGAGAGAGAGAGAGAGAGAGAGAGAGAGAGAGAGAGAGAGAGAGAGAGAGAGAGAGAGAATCATTGTTAAGTCCGCCGCCACAAGGCGTCGCTGTGATTTATTTACGCAGCTCAACAGCCTTTAATACAGAGCTACAGTAACTTTATCATGGATTTGGAAGGTGGAACTTATGAACCTGGTTTTGTGGGCATCAGGTTCTGTCAGGAGTGGTGAGTTTGAATGAGTTTACTGTTGCTGATCTGATGCGTGTGTTTGTTTTGATGGCAGCAGCGGCTCATATGAATCTCTCTCACTCTCTACACAGCAATAACATGTTGTATCCTAAAGAGGATAAAGAAAACCGCATTCTGCTCTATGCTGTAAGTTATTTTTTGACATCTGTTTGCATGAAAAGTTCTTTAATCTAATAACAGTGTTTAACCATTCAGAAAAATTCAGTTTGATTTAATTAACAGATGAGATTTAACTAACTTTTAATGGTTTGGAACCATTAAGCTAACTTTTGAGAAGACGTGCTAAGAGGCTGATGGTGTTCACAGAAAACTGTTTAAGAGGTTTAACGGATGGGAAGTGTTCAAACAGGTTAATGCTTCGTATCTGACAGCAATCCCTCACTTGTGTGTGTTCATGTTTTCAGTGCAGAAACTGTGACTATCAACAGGAGGCCGACAACAGCTGCATCTATGTGAACAAAATCACCCATGAGGTTGAGTGAGTGTCTGGCTATTTTTTTTTAACACATTAGTATATTAGTATTAATGACACGTGATAAAGCATCTTATGCACTGAAGTCATTGGCACATTTAGTGGTACCTCATAGTGGCAATATTCATTCAAGTCATCATGAAGTTAGAATATATATATATATATATATATATATTTATGAGATATTGCAGTATTTATTATACATTACTTATTAGTGCACACAGTTTTTGTGTGTGATTTGCAAATGCCCTTGTAATCTCTAATCAAAATAACTTATTTTCTCTGATGATGTGTTTACTGGCGTGAGGACTGGAGACCTGTCACTCACATGAAATCACACCAATAGCAAACCACAACAAATTACAGACAAAATCAAGCCCCACCCTACTTTTTTTCCCCGTTTGAGAATCTTTCATACGGATATACATCACAATAGGGAAGACTATTGCAGTCACTATAAATTAAAAGCAACAAACAACAACAACAATTTTTTGTGTATTAACTTTTTTACATTGTGGTAAAATGTGGCACTGAATATTGTTGATCACGCAAACGGCTCTTTAAAAAACCCTATAAATAGCCTATTAATGTATAGGCTATGTATCATAAATGTATCATGGATCACTATGAACGCATGCTGGTAGGTGTCCGTATAAGTTAGTCCAACATTGGAGAGCATAAGATAAACAATTCCAAAATGCATGAATTTTATAAATTCCAGAAATTTTTATTAATTTAGTTTGTGTGAAACAAATGATCACAATATAATCACAAGTAATTAAAAGGAACTTTTAATAATTATTAGGGGTGGGCCCCACAAATCACGATAGACTATTATTACAGTACTTAAGCCACAATACGACTTTATTCAGATCATTTTTATTTAATGACATAAGTTTCACATGTTCATATCCATCTCCTTCATCACTTCCTTGTTCAGAATTTTCCTACCTCGTATTTTAGACATTTTTTTAATAGAAATGGCAGTTGTCAAAAAAAGTTTTGCTTTTAATGTTTTCACGTGCATCTAAATCTATTTGTTTTTTATAATAATGTTGTTTTAAGCAGTTTAAACTAAGACAACCACACTAACTACCAAGTCAAAGATGACTGTATTCAGTTATGAAATGTAATTTTGTACTAAATCATATTTATATTGTTAAATGAAAGTTCATAAATTAGCAATTAACAGTGTATAACTTGGATGCTTGATGGTGCTATAGAGTTATTTTCGTTGTAAAATAGCCTACACAAAAAGTCAGTAAGATTACAAAATAGGCTACTTTCTGACTGCAGGTTTAAAAAAATATATATTTCTTTGCTCACATGTGAGTCAGATCTATTTTTGTTGTGATGGTGTGAATGGCACAAGTATTACACAAGTATTACAGTGACAGCTTTATATACAAGCAAAACATAAATGTATTCCCTTTTTTTCACATCCTTGTTGCCTGTGCATAAATTCGCTGACTTCCGTGGCAGAATAAATGCATAATTGCTTTCTCTGCGTTTACTTCTGTATGACAGTGCTCTGCTTTTTTTTATCATTCTTTTGCACATGCGGGTCAGTTCAGGAACATGATCTGTTGACACTGGAATCTGATATTGCCCACATTTAAAACAACAATGTGAACAGATAAATCAGATCTGAGCAATAAATTTGAAGTTGAGCATTAAGGCTTGCAGTGAATCACTCCCTGAAAATATCAATACTTGCCGTCCATGTATCGATACAATATCCCCACACAAAATATTGCAATACTATGCTGTAACGATTCTCCCCACCCCTAATAATAATAATATAAACATATTACAATATGCACATATTACAAGTCAGTCTGTAATAATGCTTACAAGGGGACACAAGACCGATAAAGCATTCCAGTATGGAGAAGTCTAATGGTTCTTGTACAGATAAACTGTACAACTAAAATGTACGAATATTAAAGCCTGTTTGAAAATAACATGCTATAAAATATTGTTCTGCTTTTGAGTGTGTTACACCATCTACATGCCTCAAAATAGGATGGCATGTATTAGTCACTAATGGAGGTGCCACAATTTCTGCAATTTCCTCTGGTGCATGACTGACAACCGGATGTGCCCGATGGCTTCCATGTGTACAATGCCATGCCACATTGCCACTCAATGTTAATACCACTACTGGAGGATGCACAGGTGTCACCTGTACTGAACAGGACTATATGCATGTGGAATGACTTTGGCTTTGAGCTGGTGACAGTGTTTTCAGAAGAGGCATATTTAGTAGTTTAGGGGGACAGATTTCAGCTAAATTAAATATGTAAATAGCCTATCCAAAGTACAAATGCTCCCCATACCACACTGATCAACTGTGATTCAGTTATTCTATCATGTTTATCAGTTGAGGAGATTTTTCTAGACACCTCTAACCTTGTCTCGTCCCTCTTCTCTGCAAGTGAACTCACTCAGATTATTGCAGACGTGGCCCAAGATCCAACACTGCCTCGGACAGAGGACCACCCGTGCCCAAAGTGAGTGATAAATATGTGTCTTGTTGTAGATGTATATTAATAATGGTAATTCCCATAAGCTCTCATGATTGGCCATTTTAAAATGAACCCATATTTATTTGTTTGTTTGTTTCCAGGTGTGGCCACAAGGAGGCGGTGTTCTTCCAGTCTCACAGCATGAAGGCTGAGGTAATGACGAGCACAATCACTGTTTTCTGCTGGCCCTCAGCAGATGCAGACCCATATGTGTCTTCAACAGTGTTTTGCTCTATGAACAGTAACTTCATGCTCATTATACATTGAATCCACGTGAGAGATTTTGTGACTGGTATTAAAAGTTTAAAAAGGCTTATATTATCGTGATTTCAAACTGACTAAAACATATATAGCTCTGGTCATTTTAATTGCACCAATATTAAATGATACCTGGCGTGAAACTGAAATTGAAGAGGTGCATTTTGATTTTCTGAATACAGGATGCCATGAGGCTTTACTATGTCTGCACCGCCCCACACTGCGGCCACAGATGGACTGAATGAGAAGGATAAAGCCATGAATGTCAAACGATGAGGTGTTCTGGGGTCCCGTGTCCCGTGTTATTTCTCCGTTTAGGGGACATATGTTGTGGAGTGGACGAATCTGGTCAGTGACCAGCATGAAGCCAGAGACTTTTTCCCAAGGGTCTTTTATAGTTTCTCATTTTAATATTTCACACTGTATTTTCTTTGAAGGTTTTGTAATAAAAGATTACAAAAAGTGAGTTGAGGTTTCATTTGAAAAAGTACTCGTTTTGGATAGCATATTGTTTATTCCATGGTGGCTTAGAGTATAAATAAATCTAAATAAAACCTAAATCGGGTTAAAAAAATAAATATGGCTCAATGCGATTAGCAAATCGTTAGGCTGTGATTTAATTGATAAGTGAACTGCGTGTTTCAGAGTGAAGCGCAGTACTGTGTTTTTTTACACAAGCTGTCGATGATTGCTGGTTTTGGTGTCTTGAGCGGCTTAGTTCACGCAACTTAATTGCTGCTCCACGCAAACCTATCACTGCATCTGATCTGAGTTTTGGTTGCCTATAACGTATATTTGAAAGCACAGCATGCAGCAAAATCCGCACAGACTTCTAATGAGAAGCGCTTATAACTCAACAATAAGTCGCTTGGCAACAAAAGCGAAGTGTTAGACGCTGAGCTTTACAGCCAAAATAAAAGCTTGAAGGTTTATAGTTTGAAAATGAGGAAATTAAAATTTAGAAACTGTAAATACTGGTATTGTAATTTTACAGTTCTATTGTAAAATAAAAATTATGCTTTATAGACATTATGCTTTAGTGCATTTATTGAAGATTTTCTTTGAGACTACTGTTTCCGAGTTGGTGTGTACCTGGTCTTATGCTGCGTTCCAGACAACTGGGAATACTTGGAAATAACATCTGTAATGCGCTCGAACCTGCGAACTCGGGGCAGATCAATCAACCCGACCTTAGCGAAACATTTAATGTCATTTTAAAGATGCTTTGCGCATAGCATAGAGCTTCTTTGCGTTTTTTTAAATAACTTTTTTGCTAATCAAATCTGTATTTGCCATAATTGACAACACAAAAACAAGAAAGGCACTACTTGTGTCATGGCTGAAGTGGGATTTCATTGCCGTCTTCGAGACGATGACCACATGATGTTTCCATAATGATAATAATAATTTGTTACATTTATATGGCGCTTTTCAAGTGCTTTACATATAGAATCTCCTCAACCACCACCAATGTGCAGCATCCACCTGGATGATGGAACGGCAGCCATATTGCGCCAGAACGCCCACACAAGCTGATTGGTGGAGAGGAGACAGAGTGAGGAAGCCAATCATATATATATATATATATATATATATATATATATATATATATATATATATATGGGGATGATTAGGAAGCCATGATGGACAGAGGCCAATGGACAAATTTGGCCAGGATGCGGAGCTACACCCCTACTCTTTATCGAAGGACATCCTGGGATTTTTAATGACCACAGAGAGTCAGAACCTCCGTTTAACATCTCATCCAAAGGACGGTGCTTATTGACAGTTTAGTGTACCCATCACTATACTGGGGTGTTAGGATCCACACAGACCACAGGGTGAGCGCCCCCTGCTGGCCTCACTAACACCTCTACCAGCAGCAACCTAGTTTTCCCAGGAGGTCTCCCATCCAGGTACTAACCAGGCTCAGCCCTGCTTAGCTTCAGTGGGAAACCAGTCTTGGGCTACAGGGTGATATGGCTGCTGGTTTCCATGACACAAGAAGTGCATTTTGTGTAAATTATTATGGTCAAAATAGTTTAAAAAATGCTGGTGTTTAAAAAAAATATAATTAAGTTATCATTATATAATGACTAATGTTAACGTTTTTTTTTTTTTTTTGACTAGGTAGTTCCATGCTATGCTCGACGCAGCAAGTGACGTGGAAGTGACATCAAATGACGTGTCTCACTGAGGTCAGCGTTGATCAATCTGCTCGGGATTGAGTTCACAGGTCTGATGTCAGACTTCGAGCGGCATTTCAGACGTTATTTCCATGTAGGAGCTGGGAAAAATCAAAATTCCGTACCAAAAAATACAGTACCGGTAGCCTAATTTCACTTCAAAG
The DNA here is from genome assembly GCA_023029165.1 of Gobiocypris rarus. NCBI lineage: Eukaryota > Metazoa > Chordata > Actinopteri > Cypriniformes > Gobionidae > Gobiocypris > Gobiocypris rarus. The sequence continues at coordinate 31,691,939 of CM040918.1, read as the reverse complement.
AAATGAAAGACAATGAACATATGCATATTCATTGTCTTTCATTTTGTTGAAGTGAAATTAGGCTACTGTATTTTTTTGGTCAATTACTGCCACAACGAGGTTGGAAGTGAGAATATCTGAAATTAATGCTGCATTTCAGACAGCATGGAATTTGGATTTTACCCAGCTCCTACATGGAAATTACGTCTGAAATGTATTTTCACTTTTTATGTGATTTATGAATAAAGTTAGAAATAATGTATGCTACATAGTACGGTATACCCCTATTCTACCTTTATTGCACCATTGTATTTTGTTCAGTTTTAAGGTAAATAAAAAAAAATAAAAAAGCTTAGGGTAAAGTAGGCAATTTCGGACAGGCTAGCAATAGCAAGCTAGATTTAAAAGCATTAGATCCCAACCTCCCTTGAGTCTCTTCAGAGCGCGCTCCAAAATCACGCCTCCTTCAAAATAGAGGATATGCGCGTGACGTCACCGCCACCCAGTGTGACTGCTGCTGCTACGCCCATTGAGTGGCAAAAAGACTGAGCGGCAGCATTGGTTTTCAGAGTGAATGCTACAAAAAACACACAAAACATCTCAAATCTAAAATAGGAAAGAACTTTGAGATTGACTGTACAAATAGATTTGACAAGAAATCTGAGGTATATTTATACAGACTGAAAGCTACAGAAAAGAGAGGCAAATGGATCGCTGCAGTTCACAGAAACAACTGAACTCCAGGCAGCGAAACAGATTTGCAGTTATCATTTTGTATCAATATAGAGAATCAATATACAGACACGATTCCTGGCTGCATGTCAATATCCATGGATCACTGGATCTTTGGTAAGTTGTAAAGTACAGTATATGGAGTCCAAACTTAAATTTAAACTGATAACTGTCTTGTCTGTTTTACTCACGTTTTTGAAGTTTCCCATATTAACTCCAGTCATGCGGCAGCTCTTCTGCCACTCAATCCGGCTGAGGGGGCGTGTTCCGGTGGGAAACTGGCGTCAATGCATACCCTCTATGCATGCACACAGCAGAGTCTGGAAAGCATCACGAGAGACTGCATTAAATTGCCTCATGTCTCAAAGTATATAACATTCAGTAATAATGAATGTATATAACTACTTAGATCGCTGACACCTGACCGCTGCAGATTCATTTCGGCTTTGATAGTGTTGACATATAAACACGTAAAATCTGAGTCTAAGGAAGTGAATAGCTACCCGGGTTGCTGTCTTGTAATTAAGCTCGTGTTTTGGAACTGTAAAAGGCGGCTGCTGTTGTTAGCGGCGCTCAGTGACTATCTGTCTACAACTCTGCATAGCCTCAACGCTCTGATGACGTGTGATGTCTGTGCGCGGGTTCACGGAGGTATGGAAATACATGTTGACTGGCAGGTAGGACGTCCTAACATTGGATTGAGACTGAATGCAATGATTGGACGAAATGAAAACGAAACGACATTTTTTGGTCTTGAGACTTCAACAGAAGGTATGTACATTTTTAATAGCTTTCTATTGCTGATTGCTATCAGGATGTGAAGAGTTTCAACCAGTATAACAAAAAGTGTTCATGAAAAACATGACCTGTCCTACCTTTACATCCAAATGAACTGCAGATTTGTTCCATTGCTTCCACTGTGTTATCTCATTGATCCGGCCCCACCTCAGAAACTCTGGGCTCAAAGAAAGTCCAGAGTTTCCACTTGTCATTTTTCATATTTGAAATTTTGTATTGGCATATGTTAGTCATGCACACAATTGAGTCAATGGTAATCAAAGATTTGGTTATCCACCCTTTTTAAAAAATACCTTCCTTTGTGTTCCGCAGAAGAAAGAACGTCATACAGATTTGGAAGTACATAAAGGTTAGCAAATGGTGACATTTGGATGAATCATCCCTTTATATCTAACACAACGGAATCCACACTTTTGGGGTCACAGTATACAAATTAAGTTATTGTTACAAAGAAAATAATCATAAGATTCACACTGTGCTCAGAGATTGTGTAATTGTTAAAAATGTTAATGCAGGCATAACTCTTTGCATGCCAAGCTGCTACTTCTGTTATTTTTGCAATAGAAAATATCGCCATTCATTCATAGTGGCATTTCCGTAGCGATCTATAAAAAGCCCGTGCAGCATAATTTCTTCACATGTTATTGCAGGACTCGCGGCCAGAATTTTTGCACGAGACAGGAAAGTACGCGGAAGTGTGAACACGTTTGTCCCTCCCTGTCAATAAACTTCAGTTCGCAAGTCATGTAGGCTACATTCGCCGGCTGTTGAAAGAAAAGTTTGTCGCTGATATGGACGGACACACACCTGGAGAAACCGTGGACATGAACTCGGGTGAGGGCAATATCGTCCTATTTATATGTATTTATGTCACCTATAGCACCTATTTGATCTGATCTCACTGTTGTTTCGCAGTGGCTGTAGTGAGTCGTCGTGCTTGGAACGCAGTGGATCCTCGAGACAGGACAGCGATGGAGAGTCCCGCACAGACTGTGATCGTTCACCACACAGCGCTCCGGTACTGCGCGCACCCGCGCCACAGCGTCCCGCAGCTCGCTCACATCCAGCGCATGCACATGCAAGAGAGGGACTTCGACGATATCGGTTACAAGTAAGATATCTAATCTATAGATACTAGAACATTACTTTTAAGTTTTAACATATAACCACGTCATTACGTATTTAATACATACACATGTTTGTAATTGTTTTGCTAAACGACTTTTATACGCTTCATTTTAGTTTCCAAATGGTAATTCCGTGGATTATCGTGAATAAATAGCATATGGATCAATGACGTGACTCGTGACTGGACTTTTTGTCCAGGTCTGACTATTTAAATGCGACTTAACAACCAAACAAACAAACAATAAAAGAAAACTTGTAGGACGTTTTTATTTTTTTATTTATTTTTTTTAATTTTTTATGATTAATAGGCTATAGCCTACGTTTAATTTTCCGAATAAAAAATGGGTAGCACTTGTACATATAGGGGTGAATGCAGGTAAAGTAGGCCATTTAAGTTTGTACTGTGTGCAATGTGTCTACACTGTCAGAGCATAGCAATGGTCTATAGTTAAAGAGACACTGTCTCTTTCAGTTATAAAATAGTTTTGGTTGACGTACCTATAGGCTAATATGACACTGGTGGGTGTGGCCACACCTCGAAGGAGAACACCCTCAAGGTGACTATATCATGTTTTTACTTATAAGGTTTCTCACTAAATGTAAACAAATATTTTTGTGACGGTTCCTGTTTTGCTTGTTACTACAGTTAACATGGAATAATGTTTAAAAATGTGTGCGTTTTCTTGTAAGGTGTTTGAATATGGCTCGCCCACATTGGTTGAATGTGTTAGATAAAGAGGGCCAGTGGAATTCAGGTAAAGTAGGTGACCTTCAGTAATTATACATATTCATTTAATAAACTGACATTCACCAGTTATTTTATAGTTAACATGTATAATCTACTCTTTTAGAAAACAGAAATGAGTTTGCCATAAGGAAATTCAAGTCAGAGATGGAAGAAAGGAAAGAAAGAGCAGGAAATAAGACAAGGCATTAAGTTTAATCTGTGTACTGAAGAAAGGATGATAGGAGCAAAAAGATGCAGAATATAAAACTTTAAATAGATATATATTTAAATAAATATATGGGCACAATTTAAGTTCATTTTAAGTGTTAAAAGGTTTTACAATATGATAACCATTTTGTTCCTCTTAAGTGTTCCTCTTATTAAATTTCTGTTGACCTATTGTTGTTTGCATGTGTAATAATCGCATTTTTAATATGTTGTAGAGTTCATTTTCATCTTTATTCTGATTTCCGAATATTCTGATATTCAGATTTTATCCAATTTAATGTCAACACAACACATGCATTATACACGCAGGCTATATACTTTTGGTTTTGTCAAATGTGTTGTTGAATATGTTTGATATGTGTTAATAAATCATGTGCTTTTAATTAAGATACAGGATGATTTTTGATAAATCAGGGATGGCCCACTTTATCAGACCAGCTGGCCCACTTTACCTGAAAATAAATGTTTTTTGGTATATACCTTGCAAATAACACATTAGGCTATATAAACTGTATTCAAAGTGAAAGACCTTAAATTTCTAAAACAAGTATCTAAATTGCATGTTTAACAAAAAGTGGCCCATGCACTTTACATATTCACTTCTTAGTAATAACTGGGTATTATTAACTACTAACCCTGAACCGACCCCTAAACCTAACCTTAACCCATGTAGTACCTTATTCTTTGATAATATACTGTAAATACATATAAGCATACATACTGTAAAATAAAGTGAAACCAAAAAATGTCTTGGTGGTGTAACTGTCCACCCAGCTAACAAAAATATATTCCAAGAATAGTTCGCTAAAGTTCAAATTAAGTTATAAAAACTTTATTTCTGAATGTTCAAAACATCCAGATTTTTATTTGTTTAAAATTTTTTATTGCCTACGAACAGTAAAAGAGCATTCCATTTGATCATTTTGCAAACATTATGGTAATGTTACGTTTGAATATTCTTTTAAAATTCTGAAACAAGTAACATTTAAAAAACATTAGACTAAATTAGACAACTAAGATGTTTCAGAAAAAGTTCCATGTACAATGTAAATACTGGTTTTGTGCCTACAGGCTATTAAATCCTGGATAACATTGAACAAACGTTTCGTTAATGTTACTGGAAGATTGTTGATCATAACTTTGAGAGAACCTTGCCAGAACGGTAGCCAAAGTTATTGAGAATGTGAACTATTTGCACCAAATCAAAGTCAGGGAGGTGTAACTGTCACAGAGGAAGCCATTTTTTGGTCATGTGACAAGAAAACCATAATACAAAAAGGTGCCCTGTAGACCCTTATGACTGTTGTGTTTTTTATATAATCACATGTTTTCATCTTTTTATAAAAAGGCATGCTTTGTCCTGTTTAAATTCTGCTGACACAACAGGACTGGCTGTTGTCTATACATTAAACATCAACTCTCTCTGTCTCTTCCTCAAGCTTTCTGATCTCTGGAGATGGGGTGGTTTATGAAGGGCGGGGATGGGGATTGTAGGGGCTCATGCAAAGGAACACAACTCATATTCGGTTGGCGTCGCTTTCATGGGCAATTTCAACGGTGAGAACACGACTACCTGCATTAGTACATTCATTTTCATCTTATGTTTTTTGTCTTTTGTGATGTTTACACTATATATCATTTATTGTTCTGTTGTGATATTTAGTGGGTTTGTAAATGGAAAGAGAAATCAACATGCATAAGACTTTCATAGTAATGAGGTACTGACAGTTCACAAATCGTAAAGAAGATTTGTTGTATTGCCTGTTGATCTGTAGATGAATTGCCCAGTTCTGCATCGCTGTCGGCTCTGCGGAGACTTCTGCACACTGGAGTGCTTCACGGCCATGTGCGGCCCAATTTTGTGCTTGTGGGACATAGAGACGTGGCAAAAACCGAGTGTCCGGGGGAACATTTATACTCCCTGCTACCAAAACTAAGAGACTAATTACAAAACCTCCGATGACTTCTTTTCCTTGTGTAAGTTGCATTAAACCCCTGTGGTGTGTGCAACACATGTGGAAGTGAATGATAATTTTTTGTGTGCCTTGTGAAGGTTTCTTGTAAAAAATCCTATGGATTAATATAAATTCTATCACAATTTGGAACCAGTTATAAAGGACATAATTAAGAGTCCAGTCAAACATATACTTCAAAAAATAATGAAACTATGGAAAAAAGTATAATTCTGTTTATCCAGTATAAGATCCAGAAAGTTCATCTGGTCAATCCTATAGAAATACTATAAGCATTCCTTTGTTTTTATGAGATATTTTACTGATTCAGATGGTTTGACCATCTGCTAAGGTCATAGAAGTTACAGGCTCTTTATAAAAAATACTAAATATGAAGACATTTCTTTAAATTTGAAGAAAAAGTGTCTTTAACCTCTTTTACCTCAGTAGCAGCATTTTATAATAGGCCTGTAGACTAGACTTGAAATCTGCAAAATCATGATTATGTTATGTTTTAATTTCCCTGCACAAAACAACAACTGGACTGCACAATGACGTGCAATAATTTAGTACTCTGGTCAATTGTATAAACATGTATATATATATGTGATGTGAATAAATGTTTATGTATATATAGGTATAGCCTACATGAATTTGTTTTTCACATGGAATGTACTTGTGAGCTCATGCATTGATTGGGATTTTTAATTCTGCAAAATAGCAAAAGTGATTTTTGAAGCCTGCTTCAAAACACATGTCTGCTTAATATGTTTTGATGCCATGAGGGACAGGGAGTGAACGTCCTCGTGTCTGTTTTTATCACTTTTATGTATTATTACTGTTTGCCTACTTATGTAGTCTTTGTAATTTATATGCACTTCATATTATGCAAAAATTAGACATACATAACCAAATTATTGTATCTGTTGTTTGTATTATTTAGCTATTGTAAATTGGTCCCGTTATATATTAATTGTCTTTAACTACTATAATTTAATTTAATTATTTGATGCATGCTCCTACATATTTAGAAAAAAATACCTGCATGTAATTATAATTTGTACAATAGCTAATTAAACTGATAATCAAATTGTCTTATTTGTAAATTATCAGTTTAACCAAAAATGATCTACAGGGTGACCATCTGCTAAGGTCATAGAAGTTACAGGCTCTTTATAAAAAATACTAAATATGAAGACATTTCTTTAAATTTGAAGAAAAAGTGTCTTTAACCTCTTTTACCTCAGTAGCAGCATTTTACAATAGGCCTTCAACACAAACACAATTTGCACATTATACAAACCAAACATCTAATTGAGGACAGCAAAATAAAGTAAACTGTGACATATTAGAATTTATACAAATGTGGGACCAAAATGATTAAGACACTTTGACCAGACCATGTTTTATTTCTGTTTTTTCTTTAATTGCTAATGTGATCTTTTACAACACAGACTGAACAAAATTAAACAATGCTTGGTCATTGGGTGACCTAAATTGATAATCTAATTGTGTACTTAAATTTAACAGCTGACAGCTGATTGGTTGATTGTAATGCATTATACTTTTCAAAGTTATCTGATATTATAATTAAGATGAATTTATTCTTGTCATATTTTATTACCATTTTCTAAACTATATAAACTGTGATAATGTGAGAAAATGCTGAATGTCTGAATAAATGTTTATATGGTGTGGCCTAAAATTGAAATCCATGATATCTTGTTTAATTTGATATAGATTTAAAAACCCCATGTATAATACATAACTACATTATTACATTGAGTTGAACAAAATAAATAATAATGTAACTGAAACGAATTTTAGATTTATAATAGCCTATTATTTTTGTGTATAAACTGAGTGTTTCTAAAAGACAGATGCCTTGTACATTTTAGAATGGGGGTCCCTAACAGGGATGATCATATTTGAGGGTCCCTGGAATCTAAAGGATTGAAAACCACTGGTCTAACACGCTCCGACCATGACTGAAAATAGGCCTACTTGACATTAATTTACAGTTTACGAATAAGTATGTTATAAAAAAACAACGTTAATTTGAAGCAGACAAATAGCCTATGGGTATATTATCAAAGTTTGAAGCACATCGCGAAAAAAGGCACTGAATTACTGACGGTATAGCCTATACATTTTTTCGTCCGTAGTTCTACTCGTTCACTTTATTTTCTGCACGGTCCGTTAAAGACGCGCTCCTCTATGGGTTCATCCTCCAGAGATTAGGGTTCATGTCCAACCTAAGCTGTTTGTTTACTCACATCTCCAAGTGTTGTCGTATATCTGAACTCCTTAGCATAACGTCGTTTTGCCTCACTCGCTTCTGACAGGCATTCAGTCAGATGATTGTGTAAACAGAAGGGCGGTCTCAGGTGAGAGGCTTGAGTTTCACCGGCTTTCGAAGTGTTATAATTGAGCCTTCGAGTTCATTGATCAGTCAGAGAGATTGGCTGTGCCGGAAACTTATCAGATCTTTTTGTTTGTCCTCAGGCGTTTCTGAAGAATGAGCGGGCACTTTTTGTGTTTTTTTCTATAGGCTACGTGTAAGTCCTGTTGGACACCTTTAGGAGCGTGTTTGTATTGTCAAACATGGAGGAACTAAAAAACCCTGTTAGTTTTTTCCACAAGTCGTCATTCAGCATCAGCAGCTTATTGCTCCGACACGAGCGCGCGAGGAGCGACTCCAGCACCGCGCCGGAAGCACCGCGCTCTCGAGCCGCAAAGCCAACCGCGCGCTCCCATCACCATCAGTCAACTGACGGTAAAGAGAAGCCGATTCCAAAGCGGAACGAAGCGAACAGACCGGATAAAAAAGAGTCTGGGGGAGTTGGAGAGCCAAAGTGTGAAGAAACAGATGGACCGTCACAGGAGAAGAAGAGTAAACCCGAAAAGCCTCCGTTTAGTTATAACGCGCTTATCATGATGGCTATCCGTCAGAGCCCGGAGCGACGGCTCACTCTCAACGGCATCTATGAGTTCATCATGGGCAACTTCCCGTACTACCGAGAAAACAGGCAGGGTTGGCAGAACTCCATCCGACACAACCTGAGCCTCAACAAGTGCTTCGTCAAGGTCCCGCGCCACTACGATGACCCGGGGAAAGGCAACTACTGGATGCTGGACCCGTCCAGCGATGACGTGTTCATCGGCGGAACCACTGGAAAACTCAGGCGCCGGTCTACAGCGGCGTCTCGCGCCAAGCTGGCCATGAAGAGAGGCGCGCGGCTATCCTCCACCGCGACCACCGCCGCAGGACTGGCGTTCGCGGGCTCGTTTTACTGGCCCGTCCCGCCTTTCATGACCCTCCAGCACCGTCACCCGAACTCAGCGGCTCACCACAACAACTACCCCGCGTCGGTTTTGTCCCAGAGCTCGCGCCACTTCAGCTCGGTCGGTCCCGCTTCGGAAAGACTGCTCCTCCCGTCCGCCCAAGATGCGACTTATTATGGAATGGGCTGTGAACAGATGACCTCCACCTCCTCCTTCACCGCGTCTGCATCTGTGCCTCTGCCTCTCTCTTCTCCCCGCTCCTTTAATTTACTTTCCAATCAGTCCAGTTACTTTTACTCTCACCAGGTGCCTCACACAGCGGGACTGTCGCCCTGGTCGCAGGAGGAATCTTACCTCTCCAAAACATCTCCCTCTGGACAGTTTTTCCCTGGAAAGCCATCTCCTTCTTCTGAATACATTGGGGGAATATGTACAGACATTCCCAGTTATTTTCCTCATTTTAACACAGCCAGCTCCATGCACTGAACAGCTGTTTATTTTTCAGCTTTTCGAAAATTATTTATTATATGAACGAGCAGTTCTTTTTTTATGTATTATTTAATTTCATGTGAGGCCAAATATTTTGTAGCCAAAACAATTTTGCTTTTGTAATTTCCAGTTGTTTACAGTCTAGCTACCCAACAAACTAGTTACGCAATGTATTTTTAGGCACATGACGGCTGAACCAAACGTGCCGATCTGAAAAACAATGCACTTCTAAAAAGGGGAACTGCTGCGCGCGGAGTAGTTGGATAAGTTTGTAGGCTAGGACACAAAAAATAAAATATTAACTGCATGATTCTGTCCGGTGCTTTTTCATAAGATATCTTCATGTTGTTCAGCATTTACAGTCACTCACATAATCTTAATAATGTAGCTGTTTGTCTCAGAAGCCTACAGGTCTTGGCCTGTGATTTTGACCTGGCCCAAACATGTACCCACTTAAAGGAAATAAATGTTTTGGAGGAACAGAGCTTTGTTGTTCATGCAATTAACTGTTTATAAATTGTTTTATGAAAGGACTCTTCTATACTGCAATTTCACATTTGCGGACAGGTTTTTGGTAACAATTTACAATAAGGTTTTCAACATTTGTTATCATTAGTAAAATGCATCAGTAACACAAACTAACAATTAACAATGCTAAAACAGCATTTATTAATGTTAATATCAACATTTGCTAATATTTTTAAGATAAAAAATGTATTGTATAATATTAATGTACTGTGAGGTTCAACTAACATGAACATTTTATATAACATTAACATGGTAAATAATTATTATTAGTTCATGTTAGTTAACAAATGCAACCCTATTGTAAAGTGTTACCAACTTTTCATATATTCAAAATGTGTATGTAAAAAAAAAATGTTTTTGCTTCCAATTAACAGCAACCTCCTTATAAAAATATGTCAAACTATGTTTATTTAATATTTTTAATCTTTCATTTTTTTTTGTACGGCACTTTGATATTCTTGATTCATAAAGGTTAGAACTAATAAAAGCCCATGTATTGTACAAAACAAAACTGGAATCTGGGAGTTCATATGCTTAAACCTCATCTTATGAATGAAGAGTAAATTAATTTATTCAGCAATGCAGGGAATTTAGAGGATTTAGAGCAACAAATTGTAATGTTTTATGAAATGGTTTATGTGTGTATTAAACAATATGCAGATAAATATCTGATTAGCTGTCAAAACAAAGAAAAATATACTACAGTGCTTTGTTTTTCACATCTTCCTCTCTCTCTCTCTCTCTCTCTCTCTCTCTCTCTCTCTCTCTCTCTCTCTCTCTCACACACACACACAAAGACATGCTGTCGTGTTTTCATGTTTTATAGGGACTTTCCATAGACATTATGATTTTTATACTGTACAATCTGTATCTTCAATCGCCCTAACCCTATCCCAAAACCTAATCATCACAGAAAACGTTCTGGATTTTTACATTTTCTAAAAACAGGAAGCTGTTTTCCTCATGGGGACCAAAACATTTTGTCCCCATAACTGTAAAAAATTAGTTTGATTTTAACGTAAAATACTGTAAAAATGCTACGGTTAAAAACAGTTAACTGGCAAACAGAAAATTTCCATACTATATACGGTGAATAACTGTAATAGATCTAACCTTACATTTAATGTAATTTTACAGTAAAATATGTTAAATTTACAGTTTTTGGAAGCGGAAAAGAATAAGTCGTGTAATTTACAGTGAAAAAACGTAAATTGACATTCCCTGCACGACACTTCATATTTGATGTATTTTCATTGAAATAACAGTTTCTTCTTAGTTTTTTCTAATCAGTTATGTACACTAGGGTTTCATGTTACATTTAATGTTGTTAAATTAATGTTTATTGCTTTTTTAAATTGCATGTGTGTTACCATGATGGTGTGCACCTTATACATTAGTATTGTCCTCCTAAAAGCTGTATTTGATGAGCTTTGATTCATTTTGTGACTCTCATCACCACTGTGATTGATGGTGATTTCAGTTAATGAAATACGGTTACTGTAAATATAACTTAAATCTTTAAAACCTAAAATGTTGCTACCATATTTTTTTACGGTAAAGTTCTGGCAACCACAGCTGCCGGGTTTTTATGAGGACATTCAATATCAATACTTTCTTTGATTTTAAGGTAAATTATATTTTCCATGGCCTAACCCAACTCCTACCCCTAAACCCATTACAGAAACATGTGCAAAAACGTTTATAAGCCTTTTTAACTAGTAAGGACTAGTAAAATGTCCTCACTAGTCAGTTGTCATAATATTTCACTATATAAGTGAGGACATTTGGCCCTCACAAGTAGCCAAACCTGTACACACACACACACACACGCACACACACAAAATGTCTGAGGGTCTCTAGAGAGCGATCACAGCCTCAGCTCAGTAATGAAGTGGATCTCCTTTTTCAAATGGCTGAGGAGGGGAGAGATAAAAAGAGATGATAGAGGAAATTCAGAGAGAAAGAGAGAATTCAACCACAGCACGCTAGAAATAAAAATCACGTTCATCAGATTACACCACTTCAAATAGACACAAGTGGTTTTTCACATTTGTACAAGCTGTGTAATTGAGTGAGCTAGATTAAAAGTGTTGCCCTTGAACTAAGGAAACCAGTTCAGATTGCAGATTTCACCTCCGCTGAATGACCGTTCTGAGCAGACCTTACATGCCCTCGTCTGAGCCATTAATGAGTCTTTGCCATTTGACAAGTCGGTTTTAAAAATCTGTTTTTTTGTTTGACTTGTTATTGAATTGATTTAAAAAAAGTAAATTATGTGATTTCAATATTAAACTTAATTTAAATTTCTTTGAGTTGTATAATGAAACTGTAACATTCGAGATATACGTTTTTCTTTATGTCTTCAAATGTCTACAAGGCCTGTGTACTAACATTTAAATGAATCATTTGATACAATGCAGTTATTAATACATGTTTTTACATTGTACTATTTTACAAAAAAATACCTGCATGTAATCACGGCTGTAACTCATTCCTGTTGACCTACACCTTAAACCCAACCATACCACCAACCCTGTCCCTATCCTTACCCGCATCCCACCTCAATAGCAGCAAATGTGTTTTGCATAGACCCTAATGCTCAAAATAATTAATTGGTTTGAGTAGAGCCAACTAAAATGAAACAACATAAAAATAAATAGTTCAAACAAATGAACTTTTATAAGTATTTAGAACTTTCTTTTTCTTTTCTTAAAGCTGACACATTTTATGTAAGCTGAATTCAGTGTTTTGAGTTTTATGAACTATGTTTCCTTTAAATTAGACAAAATTAAATTTAAACAAAACTGGTCTGGGATTTCTATTTCCCAGCATGCTTTGCGATGACACTCAAAAGGGACAGTAAATGACAAAATTAAATGTTATATTATGTTTTGCGTGTGTGTGTGGGGGGGGGGCAGTTAAAAGTATTAAATTGCTGTCCACATTCAGCTAGTGCAATGCTAAGGCAATGTTGAGATTACATGATATTTTTTAAGTTAAAGATATGAATTAGCTTGCTTTACTCAAATATTTCAAGTTTAGAGCAATTGACTACAAAATAAAGATATGCTAGTTCTGATTTTGTAAAATAATTGTCTCAATTTTTTGACCCTATATTAGCATACATGACCCTAAATGCTTACTGTAGCAGCACTCAATTTGTAGTTTCACATTATATCTCATTATACACTGGTGAACTTCACCTCACCTCTCAACATCACCTGATATAAAGAGAGGAACACACAGATGTGTGAAGACGCCTCTCAAGACAGGTTTCTGGAGCCTCTTCTTCATCAAACAAAGAGAGCTTTATGAGGACACAATGCTGTTTCACCAATCTCACACACACGCAGGCGATTGCGGTGAACACAGGCGACTTCAGGCGTGCTTCGCTGTAACCTTACTGGAAAACTGTTGGCAAACTACAATCTCTGATGCAAAAGATAACCATAATATTGATATGTCTGCTGAGTAATCGTGTAATTAGTCTGCAGGGGAACAAGAGGCGGAAGCGAGGAGAGAAGTGAGTGGAAAACAAATAGACAGGTGAAGAGATGCCCAAAGGCTGCTGTAAGTTGATACTATTTTACTTTAATTTGTGTAATAAATAACATCCTCCCTTTGACAGGCGTGACTAACGATTTCTACACCCCTCGATCACACTATAGAGTCTGCAAAACATACAGCTGAGATATAAATCAGAAACTTTTGACTTTATTCAAGTGATTCCCTGAGGCTGGGATAGAAGTTATTTTTTCAATTATTTAGAACTGATATTTCACAAAAACATGCCCCCACACACACACAATAATAAAATATTAGCAAATACAGTGCATTTTTGTTTAATATTTTTATTCTACAGGGAGTCCAGAATTATTAGGCAAATTAGTATTTTGACCACATCATCCTCGTTATGCATGTTGTCTTACTCCAAGCTGTATAGGCTGGAAAGCCTACTACCAATTAAGCATATTAGGTGATGTGCATCTCTGTAATGAGAAGGGTCACTACAGAGTCAAAGTCAAAAATAGTGAGATATATTGCAGAGGGATGCAGCAGTCTAAAAATAGCCAAGCTTCTGAAGCGTGATCATCGAACAATCAAGCGTTTCATTCAAAATAGTCAACAGGGTCGCAAGAAGCGTGTGGAAAAACCAAGGCGCAAAATAACTGCCCGTGAACTGAGAAAAGTCAAGCGTACAGCTGCCAAGATGCCACTTGCCACCAGTTTGGCCATATTTCAGAGCTGCAACATCACTGGAGTCCCCAAAAGCACAAGGTGTGCAATACTCAGAGACATGGCCAAGGTAAGAAAGGCAGAAAGTCGACCACCACTGAACAAGACACACAAGCTGAAACGTCAAGACTGGGCCAAGAAATATCTCAAGACTGATTTTTCTAAGGTTTTATGGACTGATGAAATGAGAGTGAGTCTTGATGGGCTAGATGGATGGGCCCGTGGCTGGATTGGTAAAGAGCAGAGAGCTCCAGTCCGACTCAGACGCCAGCAAGGTGGAGGTGGAGTACTGGTTTGGGCTGGTATCATCAAAGATGAGCTTGTGGGGCCTTTTCGGGTTGAGGATGGAGTCAAGCTCAACTCCCAGTCCTACTGCCAGTTTCTGGAAGACACCTTCTTCAAGCAGTGGTACAGGAAGAAGTCTGCATCCTTCAAGAAAAACAGTACACCTCTCTGAACAGTGTCTGGGAGGCTGTGGTTGCTACTGCATGCAATGTTGATGGTGAACAGATCAAAACACTGACAGAATCCATGGATGGCAGGCTTTTGAGTGTCCTTGCAAAGAAAGGTGGCTATATTGGTCACTGATTTGTTTTTGTTTGGTTTTTGAATGTCAGAAATGTATATTTGTGAATGTTGAGATGTTATATTGGTTTCACTGGTAAAAATAAATAATTGAAATTGGTATAAGTTTGTTTTTTGTTAAGTTGCCTAATAATTATGCACAGTAATAGTCACCTGCACAGACAGATATCCCCTAAAATAGCTAAAACTAAAAAATACTTCCTAATAAACTACAAAAATATTCAGCTTTGATATTAATGAGTTTTTTGTGTTCATTGAGAACATGGTTGTTGTTCAATAATAAAATTAATCCTCAAAAATACAACTTGCCTAATAATTCTGCACTCCCTGTACATTAAAAGGAGAATATAAACCCAAATTTACAATGTTCAATTGTATTGAAATATATTTCTGCGTCACTTTTTACACTAAATATCATTCTAAAGCAGTTGTACAGTTAACTTTGGCATCCCTATACATTTTATGTTACAGCCCGGTTGAATTTAATAAAGAATTTCGCTCATGCACTGATGTTGTACTGTCCTTTTTTATTGCCCTTGTTGACTTCACAACAACGTAAGAGCTAGAAAAGATAAATAAACAATTGTTGCAACAAATTTAGAAATTACTACTAACATTTATACTAAAACATAAAATTACTCTTAAATCAAACAAACACATAAAACAATCATTAAGACAAGATATGATATACAAGTGCTTAAATATAAATGAATACCTTGTACTCCTTTTCAACCAGGTGCAAACAAAAACAAACAAAAAATACTACAAAATGAAAACAACAAAGAGCATCTAAATGCTTAAATCCACTTAAAGGTGCCCTTAATAAACATATTATCTCCGTGACCGCATGGCTCCATATCTCCGTCAGTGTTTTTGTCTTCCGTGTGCGAAGCTCTCTCTGTCTTGGCGTCTGCGCGAGCGATTTGTTCGACTTTCCGGGAAGACGCTTTCATAATAAAAGTCTATATAGGTTAAATGACTTAAAGAGTGCAAAGTAACGTTCCAAAATAAAATAAAACATAACCAATATTAAGAAAATATAGAATTACGATATATAATATATGAAATATCAGAATAATATATTATGCTCCAAAACTAATTCCAATAAGCTGAGGGTTATTTACACTCCCACCAAATCATGAGTGACTACAAATCTCAAACCTTATATCACAAATGATTTCTAAAATAAATTACCTATTTCAAGCTAGGTGTAAAATTAAACCAAAAACATATTCTATATGGACTGCATAGATCAAAGGATATGCCAGGAAGTTCAGGCTGCCTCCTGCAGAAGGACCAGCTTCTGCACTGGCGCTCAACCATTGATGGTTTGTTCAGACGCGTTTACCATCCTTCCCCAGTTTTCTGTCTCCGTATCTTCACTCTTCTTACCAAACCATCCTTGTCAACGACAGTTTCAATAACTTCTGCCAAGCGCCACTCATTCCTAGGCAGATCGTCTGCCTTCTCCAAGACTATATCTCCAACTTGCATGTTTCTTCTTGGTGTAAGCCAGCACTGTCTTGTTGCAATGTTAGACACATACTCCTTCTGCCAACGGCCCCAAAATTGCTCAGCTAAGTATTGGACATGGCGCCATCTCTTGCGAGCATACATGTCTTCTCTGATGAACTTGCCAGGGGGGTGGTAGAGCTTGGGTAGTTTTTAGAGTGAGCAGGTGATTTGGGGTAAGGGGTTCAGGACTTTTAGGATCATTCAGATTATCTACTGTAAGCGGTCGGCTATTTACAATTGCCATAGCTTCGAAGAAGAAAGTCCGAAGGGAAGAATCATCTAGCCTTCCAGTAGATAAGGACAGAGTGGAATGAAGAACATTTCGCACAGTTCTAATCTGTCTCTCCCAAACTCCTCCTGTGTGACTGGAATGGGGTGCGTTGAAGACAAAGTCACATTGTTTTTCTGCTAAGAACGTTACCAGACGATTGGTGTCAATCTCTTTCATAGCCTTAGCAAACTCATTCTTGGATCCAATGAAATTACTGCCTTGGTCGCACTTTATTTGACGAACTGCTCCTCTGATAGCGATGAAACAACGCAGGCCATTGATAAAGGCGTCCGTGGACATGTCATCCAGCATCTCAATATGGATGGCTCTGCAACAGAAACAGGTAAAAAGAAGTCCATACCTCTTGTATGATTTACGACCTTGTCTGGTGATGAATGGACCAAAAACATCCATTCCGCAGTATGTGAATGGAGGGGATGGATCTATACGCTCTGAGGGCAGGTTAGCCATTTTTTGCTCTTCTGTGGGTCTGCGAAGTTTGCGACATTTCACACACTCTCGTACAAAGGAGGCTACAGTTCTATTTACTCCTGTTATCCAAATTCCCCTTGATCTGATCTCATTTATAGTCAAGCCTTTTCCTTGATGTTCCGTTTTTTCATGACAATCAGCGATCAGAAGTTTTGTAAGATGGTGTTCCTTTGGAATTATCACTGGATGTTTAATGGAGTTAGGGACAGAAGAATAGCAAAGCCTTCCTCCCACCTTGAGCAATCCGTCGTGGTCGACAAAGGCATCTAGATTGTATAGCCTGTTGCTGCGTGGAAGCTGCATGCCCTTACGGAGTAAGGCTATCTCTTCTGCATACATCTGTCTCTGTAAGTCCTTGATGATGATGCGCTTAGCATCCTCACGTTCTGCCACTGTACTGTGGTCACTTGACTTGTCCTTCCTAACTCGGACAAGTAGACGTGCAACAGCTTGGATGACTTTGGACCATGAGGACAACCTTGTGAGACAGTTGGATAAGCAGGAATATTGTACTGTTTGCGTGTTCAATGACTGAGCCTTCTTGACCTCTGGGTCTCCAATTGGAAGTTGTGTGTTAACATCCACAGGTGGAGGTATTTGTTTTTCCCACAAAACGTTTGGTCCTCTGAACCAGCTGGAAGTAACAAGATCATTGACACTCATGCCTCGTGATGCATGGTCGGCTGGATTCTCTTCCGAGGGGATGTATCGCCACTGTTGAGGAGTTGTACTGTGATGAATTCTCTGAACTCGATTTGCGACGAACGTGTGGAATCGGCGAGCTTCGTTGTTTATGTAGCCTAACACCACTTGAGAGTCTGTCCAGAAATATGCCTCTGCATCTGCAAGGTTAATTTCTTCCTTTAACATATCATTAACTGCCACTGACACAACCGCAGCGGTCAACTCTAACCGAGGGATAGTTGTGACCTTCAGTGGGGCTACTCGAGATTTCGCCATGAGTAAAGCACAATGGACATCACCTTGTTCGTTCTCGAGCCTAAGGTATGAGCACTGGCCATATCCCTTTGTGCTGGCATCTGAGAAGTGATGAATCTCTCTCCTTGTGATTATCCCAAACTCAGCAGGCACAATACAACGAGGCACCTCGATCTTCTCCAAGTTAGCAAGATCAGCCTTCCAATGCTCCCACCTTGGCTGCAAACAATCTGGTAAAGGATCATCCCAGCCCATGCCTTTTCTACACATTTCTTGAAGAATAGCCTTTCCTTTGAGTAAGAATGGCGCAAGAAACCCTAGGGGGTCAAACAATGAGGCCACTGTAGACAGTATGCTTCTACGGGTTGCTGGTTGGTCCCTTAGGTTTACACGAAATCTGAAGTTATCGTGTTCCAGATGCCAGTAAATGCCCAAGGCTCTTTCCAAAGGTGTGTCAGTGAGGGAAAGATTGACAGATGTAATGTCAACAGCACATTCAGAGGGTGGTATGTTCTCCAAAACTGTCTTGTCATTGGACACAAACTTATGCAACCTTAAACCTCCAAGTGCGCAAACCTGGCGAGCTTCTAGGGCCATCTGGATAGCCTTCTCTGCACTTTCGACACTGGTGACGCCATCATCCATGTAGAAGTCTCGCATAATGAATTGTGAACCCAGGGGATACAGATGTTCACCTTCTCTTGCAAGATGCTTTAGTCCGTAGTTGGCGCACCCCGGGGACGACGAGGCACCGAATAGATGTACTCTCATGCGGAACGTTTGAGGCTTTGAGTCGAAATCTCCATTTCTCCACCAGAGAAATCGTAAATAATCCCGATCTGCTTCATCAACATAGAACTGGTGGAACATCTTCTCAATATCACACATCAAGGCCACTGGATACTGTCGGAACCGCAAAAGAATGCCAGTCAGGCTGTTCATCAGGTCAGGGCCTGTGAGAAGATGATCGTTCAAGCTGGATCCCTTGTATCTGGCAGAGCAGTCAAAGACTACACGTAATTTCCCTGGCTTCTTCGCGTGATACACCCCGTGATGAGGGATGTACCATTTTTCTCCTTCCTTCCCTTCATCAATGACTCCTTCAGCTTCACCGTGCTCTATTACTTCTTCCATGAACTTCACATAACGTTCTCTGTACTCCAGGTCCTTTATTAATCTCCGCTTTAGATGTTGAAGTCTCATGACAGCAAGAGGCTCATTATCTGGAAGATAGGGTCTTTTCTTGAATGGAAGGGGCATTTCCAAGTGGCTGTCTTTATTCTTTCTAATGCTTTCTTCCAGTTTATTCAAGAACATAATGTCCTCTTGAGACACAACATTTGTGTTTTCTTTAGTATCCTTGAAATCTGACTCCAGCACTTTGATCACATCAGCTGGCATTACAGAAGGAATCTCCTTAATGGATACTCTGTGGCACATGCTAACACCACTTTGTGACTCGTGATGTATCAAGGAAGGGCCCACGATGCTCCATCCGAGATCCGTCATTTAACAGCATATGGCTCGTTGTCTGCTCCAAGAATCACTTCTCTGGGTGCTAAAGCTCTGGAACAATTATACCCTATGAGAAGACCCACTTCACAGTCTTGAAGCGGAAGAATTCTGTCTGTCAGAGTAGCAAGATGTTTCCAACGCCTGGCAGTCTCACTGGTAGGAATGTGTGCACGGTCCACAGGGATACATTCCTTAGTGTATGCGGGGGGAAGGTCTAGAACTACTGTGGAATTAAAGCCTCTAACTCTAAGACCAGAAACTCTTTCACTTGATATCAAAGAATCTCTTCCAAGCATAGTAGTGAGTTTAAGTGTCACTGGACATGAGTCAACCTTTAGACTTTGACTTACTGCATATTCAATGAAGACAGTGTCACTTTGTGTGTCTAACAGAGCGTAGACAAGTTTCTCAGAGTCTGGGTCATTTTGTGAGGACAACCACACTGGCACAATCATTGAGGTGTTAGCAGACGTGCATCCAGATTCTACACTTAAAGATGTTGTCTCAACCCTTTCGTGTGCGTTCTCTGGGTTATGAACAGGGAAGGACTTCACCTTTCTTATGAAACTATCATCGTGCAAGCAGGTAGGATGTCTTCTTTTACAGGTATTGCAGGCATGTCTGAAACGACAGTCTCTGGCACTGTGTCCGGGCTTCAAACATCCATAGCACAGCTTAGTGTCCTTGATGAACTGTCTCCGCCCTTCAAGAGACCTTGCCGAGAATTTAAAGCAATCATGAATTTGATGTTCACTGCTTTGACAGAACAGACATGGTTTGAAGACTTTAGTAGTTGGCTTCGGATTCTCATGCTGTGTGACTATCCTTGTGTGGAAGACATTGGCTTTGTTCTTACCAACCTTGAGGTTATATTTCTCCTTATTAGCTTCAGAGGCGTGAAGAGCATAGAAGGAAGTGACTGGGTTGCAGGCTACCTCAGCCTCAACTGACATGAAGCTGGCAAAGTCATGGAAGGTTGGGAAATCTTGAGTCTCACTCAGCGTCTGCGTAGCTTGACGATTCCAGCGGGCAGCCGCCCAATCAGGGAGTTTGTTGACAAGTTTCCTATTCTCCTCGCAGTCATTCAATATTTCCAGTCCCTTAACATGAGGCATAGCATCTTCACATGCATTCAGGAAATCTGAGAAATTTCTGAGTCCTTCAGCGTCCTTGGGCTGGATTCTAGGCCAGCTTGTGAGTTTCTCTCTGAATGCTCTTTGTATAATGAACGGCTGTCCATAACGATCCTGAAGTCTTTTCCATGCATCCTTGTAAGCTTCCTCATCAGTTCTGTAAAAGATGCCTTCTAGAGTTTTCAGAGCAGAACCAGTGACATACTTCTTCAAGTAGTATAACTTATCTGCTGAGGAGACATGTCTTCTGTCGATGAGCGATTGGAATGAAGCTTTCCACTCAATAAAGTGAATGGGGTCACCACTGAAGACTGTTGGCTCTGGCATAGGAAGTCTGTTCAGCGTTATACTGTCTTGAACAGCCTGTGCAAGGTAAGTCACGTCAGTATTGGGGGTGGCGGCGACTTCTCATTGATTGTTGGCTTAATTGAGGGTGAATACGCAGGTTCTAGTATGGGAATGCTCACATGTTGCTGCAGCCTATTGTTCTGGTTAGCAGAGGAAATGGTTTCTTCCTTGTTGTACACTTCAAGTCTTGCTCTAGCTGCTCTAACCTCCTTTACTGCTTGTAATCTTTCTAACTCACTCATTTCAGCATCAAGTTCTCTCCTTTTCTTCTCTTCTAGAAGTTGTATTCTTTCTCTTTGTTCCTTTTCCTCCATTATTATTACATATTCTGCTTCCTTTGCTGCAAGCTCTGCTGCTGCCTCTATTCGTTTAGCTATCAAGATGGAGTTCAGTGAAGGTTGATTCAGGGTGTACTCGACTTGGAGCTGACACGTGAGACTGTAGAACCATAGACAGAGCGAGCATAATCTCGATCAAGCAATTCACAAAGACGTTCTTTTACTTGTTCACTGTCAAAGTCTCCATCAACACCTGAAATCCTCTCATAAGCAATCTTTACAATGTCCTTTGTCACAGCATCGCATGCATCAATTCGTCTCCTTGTATCAGCAGACGGAGCAACATAACTTGAACCTTCATGTATGCTTCCATCACACTGTCTCTTTCCTTTTCCAATGTGTCTGTAAGTGTTGCTAGTTGACTCTCAGAAATGTCTGTTTTCAGCTGTCCTCTTGCCTTTCTAGCCTCAGCTTTCCATTTTTCATATGCCTGCATAAGCTTTCTCTCTGCCTTTGTGACTCCTCTTTTGATATGCAATCATCTTTTCTGTTGGTATTCGTTTGCGGACAGAGTGACGTACCTCAGCTGTCTTTACACCATCAGAATTATCTTCCATCTCATCATCTGTATCTCTGTCTTGAGAAGGTAGGATTTTTAAAGCTTCCATTTCTTTCAAGGAGTGCATGACTTGGATCCTTGGTCTGTCATCATTTACATCAGCAAATGGAATCAATGAAGCAAGCTCTTACTGTTACAGCCCGGTTGAATTTAATAAAGAATTTCGCTCATGCACTGATGTTGTACTGTCCTTTTTTATTGCCCTTGTTGACTTCACAACAACGTAAGAGCTAGAAAAGATAAATAAACAATTGTTGCAACAAATTTAGAAATTACTACTAACATTTATACTAAAACATAAAATTACTCTTAAATCAAACAAACACATAAAACAATCATTAAGACAAGATATGATATACAAGTGCTTAAATATAAATGAATACCTTGTACTCCTTTTCAACCAGGTGCAAACAAAAACAAACAAAAAAATACTACAAAATGAAAACAACAAAGAGCATCTAAATGCTTAAATCCACTTAAAGGTGCCCTTAATAAACATATTATCTCCGTGACCGCATGGCTCCATATCTCCGTCAGTGTTTTTGTCTTCCGTGTGCGAGCTCTCTCTGTGCGCGTCTGCGCGAGCGATTTGTTCGACTTTCCGGGAAGACGCCTTTCATAATAAAAGTCTATATAGGTTAAATGACTTAAAGAGTGCAAAGTAACGTTCCAAAATAAAATAAAACATAACCAATATTAAGAAAATATAGAATTACGATATATAATATATGAAATATCAGAATAATATATTATGCTCCAAAACTAATTCCAATAAGCTGAGGGTTATTTACATTTTATGTATTCCCGGTCCACATCGTGGCAACTGGTTTGAGGTCAGATTTGGTGCTAACATCAGCCACTTTGAAGCAGGTGCTCTTGATAGAGCTTACAGTTCCCTGGGAGGACCGCATAGAGGAGGCAAATGAACGGAAGCAGTAAAAGTATCAGGAGCCGGTGGAGTAGTGCAGAAGGGCGTGCTGGAAGGCACTCTGTGAGACCAGCGAACTTGGGTGAAGGGGCTTTGCTGGTCGGTCACTGTGTAAGGTCTACACAGTGCTTGGCATTACAGGGGCTGCGAAGCGGAAAGTCATTACGTCCGCTATGGAGGCTGCAGAAAGGGCCTCCAGATGACTTTGGCTCAAGAGAAGCGATCTGTGGGCCAATGCTGCTGGGACACAAGTCAGGGTCTGATCAACCCTGGCTGGGTCACCTGGGTGAGGGCGTATGATGTTGAAAGACTCTAAAATGCCCAATGACCTGGATGCATCCTGTATCTTTAACATATAATTTAATAGTAATTTAATGTGACGTTTCATATAATGTTATTTTTTTACTGTTAAATGTACCATTTTTGGAAGTTAAAAAAAACAAGCCATCTTATCATTTTCAGTGAAAAACTATAAATTGACATTCCCAGAATTATCTGTAACACATCAAATTTGATGTTTCATTGAAATAACTATTATTTTTCTTGTTAGTTGTGTACAGTGCATTGGGCTTTATGTTACATTTTATGACGTTTAATTAATGTTTATTCCATTATTTCTGTGCTATGTTATGCCATGATGGTGTTTAGTATTTGTGTGTATGACACCATGCACATATGCCTATATTAGCTAATTATGATAAACTTTGATTCATCATGCGGCTTTCTCTTTACCACTTGTGTTTTCAAGGTGGTTTTCAAATTTTACATATTTTAGAATTCAATATAAAATAAATGTTTATGTATTATTTCCTCAATTGAGGATGCCGTTAGATGTCTAAGAGGACTTGTCAAAAGTGGTTGAAAGCACAACTTAAAGAGGTTTTAAGCACTCATTGAACAACTTTGATCATAGTTAGATTCGATGCTCTGGTTTCTGTTTGTAAGAAACACTTTTAAGACTCTAAAGATGCATGGTGGAAGTCGAGAAAGAAACCAGTCTGGAAGGAAGGAAGTGATCTGGAGAGGTGAAAACATAAGCCGATGTACCTGAAAGACTGGTCTCGGTGTGCATTTCCTAACGATAGCTAAGCTTTGTAAACCAATTCCACAGACATGATCCTCAAATCTCCACACTATAGGGTGCGATTATCCCGAGCCAACTCACCACCCTGTGAAATCACATGGGTGGGATTGTGCTCCGCGGGCGCCCGCCTGTCTCTAAGCAGTAAGCCAATCCCCTGGAGTCTGAGCACCGTACAGACACACATCTTTGTCTGTCTCACAAACTCACACCATCATACAGCCGTCTTCCCTGTCAGTCATGACACATAACAAAGAGATGTCTGTTTGGTCTACAGACCTGACCCCTGCCCTGTGAATATTACCCCACACCACGGCTAAGAGGCCAGACACATTCTTCTGTTATCTATACATGAATACTTCAATGAGGCAGATCACCAGATCAGACTGCTCACTCTATTCAGAATCAGAATCAGAAAGAGCTTTATTGCCAAGTGTGCTTGCACACACAAGGAATTTTTCTTGGTGCTTAAGCTTCCAGTGCACATATACAATACAAATACAACAAGGTCATAGTAATTAAAATTCTAAGAATAAAATATGAAAATAGTATAAAAGTATAAGGCCACATTTAGGTTTCGTCAGAATAAACATTTACAGATTATGAACATATACAATATTTTGAATAGTATGAATACATATAAATATATAAATATCCCCTGAGTTTAGAAAAATAAACACACACACACACACACACACACACACAAACACACACACACACACAAACACACACTGATCAGGCATAACATTATGACCAGGTGAAGTGAATAACACTGATTCTCTCTTCATCACGGCACCTGTTAGTGGGTGGGATATATAAGGCAGCAAGTGAACATTTCATCCTCAAATGTGTCAGAAGCAGGAAAAATGGACAAGCATAAGGATTTGAGCGAGTTTGACAAGGGCCAAATTGTGACGGATAGACGACTGCAGCTCTTATGGGGTGTTCCCGGTCTGCAGTTGTCAGTATCTATCAAAAGTGGTCCAAGGAAGGAACAGTGGTGAACGGGTAACAGGGTCATGAAGGCTCATTGATGCACAAGGGGAGCGTACAGTGGGCACATTATCATCAGCCTGGTCTGATGAATCACATTTTCTTTTGGCACATGGATGGCCGGGTGCATGTGCGTTGCTTACCTGAGGAACATATGGCACCAGGATGCACTATGGGAAGAAGGTAAGCCGGCAAAGGCAGTGTGATGCAATGTTCTGCTGGGAAACTTTGGGTCCTTACTTTGACACATACCACCTACTTAAGTATTGCTGCAGACCATGTACATCCTTTAATGCAAACGGTATTCCCTGGTGGCTGTGCCCTCTTTCAGGACAATGCGCCTGCCACAAAGCAAAAATGGTTCAGGAATGGTTTGAGAAGCACAACAACAAGTTTGAGGTGTTGACTTGGCCTACAAATTTCCCAGATCTCAATCCAATTAAGCATCTGTGAGACGTGCTGAACAAACAAGTCCGACCCATGGAGGCCCCACCTCACAACTTATAGGACTAAAAAGGATCTGCTGCTAACATCTTGGTGCCAGATACCACAGCACACCTTCAGTGGTCTAGTGGAGTCCATGCCTCGACGGGTCAGAGCTGTTTTGGCAGCAAAAGGGGGACCAACACAATATTAGGAATGTGGTCATAATGCTATGCCTGATCTGTGTGTGTGTGTGTGTGTGTGTGTGTGTGTGTGTGTGTGTGTGTGTGTGTGTGTGTGTGTGTGTGTGTGTGTGTGTGTGTGTAAGAAATATTTGTGTGTGTATATACTGTAATTTATCTTCTATCTTCTAAAATATACCATATTTCTTACATATCTACTTACAGGTGTGTAATATATAGGCTACATAAAAATTATACACATTACATACATTATGTAAACATATACATATATATACATATATATATATATATATACAAATTAGCCTACCTTGTTATAATGACTGGTCTGAATTCACACAAAAATAATAATAAAAACCACTGCTAGAACAAATAAACATTTGTGTAATTAATCGTTTCCCAACATTATAGTTACTGAGATATAGCTTTTGTTACAATTTTCTTGTGTGGCAACTAGCCCTGCTTAATTATTAAAGTTTTAAAATATTAATTATAATTTACTTATCATTACAATTCTTTATAAACCTAAAAAACAAGTTTATATTTAATTTGCGGGCAGAAACCCGGAACCGGAACATACCACTGAGTAAGGCGGTACAGACCTGGAAGTGACTTTAACGTTTTGGAAACGTGAGGCGCCTGTGTGCAGTTTCTCATTTCATTGAAGACTGTTGAGAAGTCGAAAAACCTACTAAAACATGTAAGTTCACTCTTCTGCACACAGTATATTATAATAAATGTTTGAGTTGTACTGCGGGGACTGAAATAGCCCGTTTGTATTTTTATGGAAGCTAAAGAAATCATTTAGTAAGTCTAATGCTAATGTTAGCAGCTACAACGAACCTTCTATTGTACTGATTGTAGGAATTCTTAACGAATATTATTATAATGTTCATGTGTTTGTTTTGCAAGCGTTGTCAAATTGATTGGATATTATACTTGTTACTAATTTAGTTTTAATGTTTCATCCTCTGCGCACTTTATTTCGGAAGTATTAATGTTACGTTGTGAATCATTTGTTATAGTGCGTATGGTAACGTTAATCTGTTCCAACTTGTATTCCTAAAAACATGAAGAAAACCTCAAACATTTGTGGTGTTCTAGGTTCTTGAGCACAAACGTCATATGATTTATTGAACACTTTACAGTTTAAATTGAGTGATATTCATTTGACCTCTTCATTCACACATTCTAACTGTTAAAATGCTTTGTTAGGAGTTTGTTAAATAAGCCCAAGTCTGAGATGACTCCAGAGGAGCTCCAGAAGCGAGAGGAGGAAGAGTTTAACACCGGTCCACTCTCAGTTCTCACCCAGTCTGTGAAAAACAACACACAGGTTCTTATCAACTGCCGCAACAATAAGAAGCTGCTGGGTAGAGTCAAAGCATTTGACAGGTAATGTTGCGTAATGTAAAGCCTCCTGTTGGATTTATTATATCCACCGTGACTACATACTGGCTGTGTGCACATTTCTGTTGATCCTGCTTGTATATCCTAAACAGCACAGTCTGAATCTTCTGAACAAAATGCCTGCACATGCTAACAGCTGCATTCAGCGTCAAAATCATAACACAAAAGCTTTGGTGTCCTTTGAAAAGCCAAGACGGTGGGTCTTGTTCACCTGATAATTGTGGATTATACAGCAGGGGTTTTCAAACCTGTCCAGGATGACCCCCAGCCCTGGCATTTTGTATGTATTTGACACACCCACTTCAGGTCTTGCAGTCTCTAATAATGAGCTCATGAGTTGAATCAGGTGTGTTAGATGATGGAGATATACAAAAAGTGCAGTGCTGGGGGTCCTCCAGGACAGGTTTGAAAACCCCTGTTATATAGTATTTGTACACGTAGGAGAACCCCTTGCAAAATATCTTCACCTAATCACCTAGCACAAGCAGATGCACCTGAATGGCTTGAGTTCTTAACCTAGTTCTAATGTTAGTGAATTTGGAGTAATCATCTGAGCAACCCCTAATGCACAAATCATCTCCATATAAGAGATTCCCCTTACAGGCTATAAGAGCTGCACGATTCTGGATAAATTGAGATTCACGATTTTTTGTGTTAAATGGAGATTGTGCTTCTCCCACGATTCAGAATGGGGGAAAAAAACAGACAACTAAACAAAATAACATGCAAAGTAGAAGTTCGGACAAAATGTTCATTGCTTAAGTCTATTTAAGAAAATATATATTTTTAATATATAATTCGAACAAAATAATTTTAATGCATAAGTTTTGTTATTGGATGAATCAGCATTTGTGAATAAGTCTTTAAAGTTACTGATTCATTGACAAACACTTTTTTTTTTTTTTTTTCGCCACCTCTTGGCTTAACGATAAGTAATATTATATAAGTGTCAAAATGCTTTCAAAAGATGATTTGCTTTTATTTTGATCATTACCATAGACATCAGTGTTATACCCAAACATAGGGCTGGGCGACATGACAAAAAAATTAAATCTTTTTTCAGAACGATTGACCGATTCACAATTTCAAATTATTATTATTTTTTTGTTTAATGTTTAACTAGTCAACTAAAAAACCCATAACTACAGTATGATTCAGTTCACATTCTCTTTATTAACCTTCTGTTTAAAAATGTTATATTCCAAGTGCACCACGTCTGAAGTGATCATCATGATGTAAATGTACTATTTGTTAAATATCTTTGCACACAATATGCATGAGTTATGAAGGTAAATATTGTAAATGCATCTTAAACATATCCAATATACTTAAAATAATATAAAATAAGAAAAATGCTAAATATTTCTTAGCCAAAATGGTGGCTAATAGCAATAAATAACACCAGTAATAGGCTATTATTAACAGCAAATGCTTTGTGAAAACAGAAAATAACAGGACCTTTCAGCCTGTCACCATTATGCAAACATTAAATATATAAAACATACAGTAGTAGTTCTTTATAGGTTTTGCATTCCATTAAGCGGTTTTTCCAATTGTTTTTATGTGTGGCCGAAGTGTTCATCTGTTGCACTCGTGTCTCGCATCTTTAGCAGAGTCTCACGCATGAAATGGCATTCTAAAAACACAGCGCTCAAGATAGAAGAAAGTTCAACTTGCGTCTATACTCAAAAAGTTTAATTTACTCAATTGGAT
Organism: Gobiocypris rarus; assembly: GCA_023029165.1. Taxonomy (NCBI): domain Eukaryota; kingdom Metazoa; phylum Chordata; class Actinopteri; order Cypriniformes; family Gobionidae; genus Gobiocypris; species Gobiocypris rarus. The sequence continues at coordinate 31,663,414 of CM040918.1, read as the reverse complement.
CAATTGAAGTGTTCACATGAAGGCTTTACAGTCAGATTGAACCATCAATCAGAACAGATTTTTTTGGGTGCATGTAAACGAAGCTGCATCGTCTCTTTTCTCTGGATTTTCAGGCATTGCAACATGGTTCTGGAGAATGTGAAAGAAATGTGGACAGAGGTGCCCAAGAGTGGGAAGGGCAAAAAGAAGTCAAAGCCAGTGAACAAGGATCGTTACATCTCAAAGATGTTCCTGAGAGGCGATTCAGTCATCGTGGTGCTGAGGAACCCACTCATCACCGGGAAATAAACTTGGCGTGTAACACGTCTGTTCAAGTACAGGCAATCTCCTGGACACTCATACGCCAGCTCACCTGCGAGCTGAACTCCCATTGACTTCTCAGCACATGTTAGTGTTAATTAGGCCTTTGAGCAAATTCATTATTTTGACTTCAAGAGACAGCACACAGTTTGCCTTGTGCTGTACCAGTTGTATTTTGCTGGAAAATGTTTATCATCATCATCATGAGAGATTGTTTGGTCAAAGAAGATACGAAGAAATTGCCATTTGAATTTTTTTCTTTTTTTCCCCAAGTTGTGTAAAAATATGCTTTGTTTTCTAAATAAACATTTGGATATTCAAATGTGTTGTATGGTTCTTTCAGAAATTAAAGCGTTCATATTATGCCCTTTTTCTTAAAGTCTTGGTTTTGTTTTTGGGGACTACTGGAATAGGTATTCATGCTTGAATGTTCAGGAACATCCAAGACTGTTCAAACTCCAACTGACAATTCATATCAATCCTAAATCTAAATCATCTCTAAAGTACTAAACTAAGACTATTTCAAACTTTTAAAACTATTTCAGACTTTCTGGCTAGACTGTTTCAAGCCAACTTAAAGTTTGTCTACAAACTTTATCTAGTTTACATTGTTACAGCGCCTTTCTTCCTAGTCTTTCAGTAACATTTTGGGCTGTGTTTCTCAAAGTATCATAACCCTTAGTAGATTGTAAATTCATTGGCACCAATGGCCTCTGCAATCAACTGAAGTTTATAGTGTTTTTGAGAAACAGTCGTGTGTACTCTGGTCTTTATGAAGCCCCTCCTTCCGAAAAGCCCTGTGTGCTGTGATTGGTCCGCTGGACCAGCCTGATATGATTGTTCAATTTGTTTGTATGAGTTTAGGATACATCACACTTTACATAGCCGTGAGTTTCAGCAGTAACACAATTCAAGCAGGCCTTGACACTTTATTATTTATTTTTTTGTGAATGCTTTGGATGGGAATTGTTTGTTTGTTCCTGGAAGAAAACTCAAGTCTACAATGGAGGCGTTTCAGAAACCGTGCTTACTGATATAGAGAATAACTCCCTTTTAAGTGATTTTATGCTTTGTAACTTTGCCGTTTATTCCTGCTTAAACAGCAACGTTACACACTAAAGGAAGTTGAAAACGTAAGTAAGCATATTAGGACTCCTTTAACTGTTTCCAGACAAAGCAGAAAGTGTGTTCATCAGACGAAAGTTTCACGTTGCTGTTTGTCCTCTTTCCTCCCTCCCGCTGTCTGATGGCCCTCTCATCATCTCTCTCTATCCCCCCCCCTTCATCCGACCCTCATTTGGTAGAGTCCCTTGGCAGCAGCTTGGGTGTCAGTGTAGATTTCAGCAGGCAGCACTCAATAAGTGACAAACTGCCGTTTAAAGGTCTCTGCATTATTAATGTGACCAGATGTGCTGACTGTCACTTCACACCCCTGCCCTCCACCGTGGTCTCCGCTGACCCCTTGTACTAAAAGCCATTTAAAGCAAATCAGTTTTGTTTAAAAAGATTTGGTTAATGTTTCTAAAAAATGACAATTTATGTTATGAAAATTAGAATGAGCACTTTTATCATGGTAAATAAGTTATAGGTTTAATAAGGCTTTGTGTTTTTTAAAAGTGTATATGGACAAAAGGGTTATCTCAGGCCTTGACCTGAGAGGACAGCGTCTGAAAATCACTCAGTCAGGTTACTTAAATATTCAGTGGAACGGTGAAAATCCAACTCGGTGTATCAGTTTGGGTTATTGTGATCCACTGGTGTCATATTTATTAAATGTGTTTATTCATTCATTTTTGTGTGTTTTAATACTAAACTAGCTATATAAAACAAATGTAAATTGATGGAATCTGCTTAGGTATATTCTATACGTTAATATGTGTTGGGTTTAAATATTAGCATTTTTATTAAATTGATTATAAAATAAATATTAATATTTAAAATATATATTTTAATATACACTACTGTTTAAAAGTAAAATTGTTTTTGATCCCACATGAATCCTGCATAGGAACATTGTTGCGGCAAGATTTGCATAGGCAATAACCAGTCAGTTTTCTGTACAGTTTCACAAATGCTACTTGAGATCTATCAAAATGTACTGAAATGTAAAGAAAAAAAAAGATTTATAGTATCATTAACAGTGTGTCTGTTTTTGTTAGAGTTAATGATATTTTCCCAGGCTCCTGAGCGGAGTTCAGGCCAGAGGTGTTGTGCACCTTGGGCTTCTTCTGTCCGACGGCGAGGCGCACATCCTGCTGTATCCGTTGTTCCCCTGGGCCGCTGCACCTGGATGCTGTGTGTGGGTTTGCCTGAAGCTCTGAATACTAGAGTCATGACTTACAGGTGACGCTTCAGCCTGAGGTCTTACTGCTGTCAAAAGTGAGATTTAGAGGTTTAGGACTGCAGTGTTTTGGTCATGTTTGAGTTGTCCCTTTTTCATTTCGTGGGGAATTTTCTATTGGACCATGGTTTGTTTGTACAATATGATATCTACCGTCTAACATGTAAATAATGCAAATTGAGTTAATACAATAAACATTTTTCAGAATCGACATCATTTTATTCAAATATTATTAAAAGATTTTAATAACATATTGTGTAATTGTGTGTTTTATTTGTTATAATGCAGTGAAACATGCCAAATTGTGCTATTTTCATGATTTATCACAACAACAACAAAAATGTATGTGGTTCAGGTACAATAATGTTTTGAGTTTCTATTTATTAAACCAATTTCCTTTATTTTATTAACTAACTCAAATGTTTAATTTAAATGAACTCAATTTTAAGGCAACCAGGTTACTTGTTTTTTTAAGTTAAACCAACAATATTTTTTTTTACAGCTTATAAGTGTCTGTTATTTCAATCCACCTGCTTGACAGCTATGTTATTTTACGCAGAAAAAAAATGCCATAAAACAATAACCCATAAACCGAATAACACATCTAGCACACATCTAAAAAGTGAACTTTTGCACAAAGGAATTCAGATCATTGATAGTCCAGTTAAAAACAGACCTTCAACTTCCAAACCATCTTAATTTGGCACTGCAGCGTTTCTAAATGTAGTTCTTTCACTTGTTCTAAATAGGTGTAAAAGCTTTTTTAGGTAAATAGGACATCATTCAATTGAACCTTTATGGGAACATTTACCATATAACAATAGAACAAAACACCAGAACAGTTATTTCTAGGGGAAACAATTGTAAAAAAAACAAAAAACAAACTCAAACATAATATACCGACCATGTCATATTAGTCCCAAATGTAGCCTATTTGAATATTGATTGTCTCATTAGATTACATAAAATATTTCGAATCATGTAATTAGCAAAAACAGAAAAAGAAAAAAAAAGTGACCCTGGACCACAAAACCAGTCGTCACATGGGTATATTTGTGACAACAGCCAACAATACATTATATGGGTCAAAATTATAGATTTTTCTTTTATGCCAAAACTCATTAGGATATTAAGATCATGTTCCAAGAAGAACATGTAATTTCACTGTAAATATATATAAAAATGTATTGCTAGTAGTAATATGAATTGGTAAGGACTTCATTTGGACAACTTTAAAATATTTTTTTATTTTATTATTATTGACCCGTATGACTGGTTTTGTGGTCCAGGGTCACAGAACAAACATCAGTTAACAGGTGTAGTTCAACACATTAACATAATCTTTAACATTTGACAATATTGTGTCACAGTATTCTTTATTTTGAGAGGGGTAAAATGTATATATTTTTTTATTTTTTGCTAAAATTGCCAAAACTTTGATATTTGAATTGATATTTAGAAAAAACATACATTGTGTGCCAGGTAGATTGACAATGCAATTCAGGTCTAAAAACATAAAACAAATGTTATGTCAATAAAACCATGTTACACTTTTTCACATTTTAGAATTTGATAATTTTTTTTGAGAAAATGTAAAAAACATGCATCAAAAGGAGAAACATTTTTGGTTCCCCAAAGAACTTTTCAGTGAAAGGTTCTTAAAATAAATCGTTTCTTACAGTGTGAAGATCATTTTAATAATCTAAAGACCCCATAAAGAACTGAAGAACCCGAAAGGTTTTCATAGATGTTGAACCACAGATGCCAATAAAGCTAATACAATATAATTAGGCAAGTCCGTTTTTATTCTCTTTTTTTACTTGAAATTATGTTTTTGTGAAACTTTACATTTGAAAGTGTGCTGTTTCCTTTAAAAAATGCCACTTTTGATTCATGCTCAAATGTCATTTGGGGTCTCTGCATTCACTAACAACAAAATATTTGTTGATTAAAAAGATTATTATTATATATAATACTGAAGGTATTAAGAAGTCAGAATGTCTCCTACAAAATATGGCAACTTGGTGTTAAACACATTACAAAAGAAAGCATCTTCTTAAAATGAGATAACTACCAATAAGTATTACAATAACTGAGATTTTAGGGGAAACTATATTCATGGTAATTTTTGAAAGAAAAGGAAATTTAGTGTTAAAACGCAGACCTCCAATCAGTGATGGATTTTAAAATAAACAAATATGGAAACACAAGTGAGAAAGCATGGGTTAGGTGCAAGCTCCAGAAACTGGATAAAGCCTATCACATATCTGAGAGAAAATCAATGCAAAAGTGTCCTGAAATCGTTCATTGAATAGCCTATTTACTTATTTTTGCTGTTTTCTGAAACAAACGAAAAATATCGCTGCCTTATTTACACAGGAGTGCACAACATCCATGACACCCAGTGAAGCATCCATATAGCCTAGGGTCATTTCTATCAGCTTACATTCATTTTCATTCCTCCATCATATATGGGGTCTCCGTTTACTGGATAAAATATAAACTCGCATGAAAAACAGGTCGAGAAGATCTCAGGCGATTCTTCACTTCATTTCGTTTCTCTTATGGAAATGTTTCATATCATGTTGTTAAAGTTTCTTAACGACATCACATCCTCTAACATCATTATTGATGGGAAAACAGCACAAACATCAGTGATATATTGATTTGTAAATCCCTCACGGTGGCTTTGAATTTGATGGAAATTATGGAAGAAGCATTTTCATGCGTTTGTGAATTATAATAGGCTAAATAGAGCAGAGCATATGAAAGTCTGCTATGATTTTATGTAATGTAATTTTCTTATGTGATTTCCTGCAAAGGATCAAACAACAAACATAATTCTTGGAATGGCAACACAAGCATATTCATTTTAATTGTAGAGAGTTCGCATATGCTTCAGGAATGGTCCAACACTAAAACACCAATTCAATATCGAGGTCGCCTATGTTTTGCCTACTTTTAAACATTTACCGTTTAATTCATTGTTAGCCTGCTTGCCGTATCTTTGTGAAATTTACTAGCAATTTCCGTGTTAGAAAATTGCCCTTCTTCATTGTATTTTCCCATTTCATCTTCCTCTTCTTTTTCTATTTTCTCCGAGTGTGTGAAATGAACTTGAATAAGTTTGCTCGGGGTGACTGCTCTTGGCAGGAAAGCGTTATGTTTTATTCAGCAAGTTGAGGCGATAAGAGGGGAAGTGTGATTATGATAGCGATCGGTCACGCGTCGATACTCAGTCTCCCCCGCGCGCGCAACGCGATACTGTCGCCCGGCGCGCGGGGCTCTCACATCAGCCATCGATCGCGCGCACGGTAACTCGAGACGCCGCAGTTTGTTTCCAAGCAGCTTCGCAGTCGCGAGATCAGGTGCGCACATTGGGTAGCCAAAGGGTGACAGAGGCACAGTCATGATGCACAAACTGCGCTTGAACTGTGCTGTCACCCATCGGCTTCACCTGATCCCGTGCATGCGCTCATCTCTGTGTGTGCGCACATCCCTGGCTTATCGCTCAGTTGTATCTTTTAAACTCTGTAACTTAAAAATGTAATTTACTTGTGTAGTACACTTAAAATATAGGTTATGAACCATAATGCTTTTATTTGCCTGGCTAGATAGCATGAAAAGCAAAAGTTAGCAATTGCTCGAGGGTCTGTGACAAATATTTGACCATCTGTGGATTTAATCAAACGGGATGAGATAGCATATTTTAGAATTCCACAAATAGAAACATCACAGAATGAATCAAATCCATTAACACTGATGAAAGAAAGCATACAAAGATCACAAATTAAAATAATGTGTTCTGTTTTTAGAATGAAGAATTGGCTCAAACCAAAGTAATTAATATTGTAGTAGTTTTAATATTGTGATAAAAGAAATCAGTTGTATAATAAAATTAATTCAAATTAAATTAAATCAAAATTATTATACTATGCTTATTTTTTAAATCCACATTAAAATATGCAATGGGAACAAATGGCATGATAAAGCAATAAAACATTTAAAACGAAACAAACTTTTTAAATAATTTGAATTATGTCTTGAATCTAGGGTGGAGGAAGAAGCTCTTGTCTTTTTAGAATAAAACTTCATGTTGTTTAGTCACAGCACATTTTAATATAACACGTGTTCATTTTTCTCAGTTGCTTTGGAGCATTTCTCAGATCACAACAGAAATTCTCAAAAACTTGTCCGACCTCCACATCTAAAAGCAATTTCTCATTCTTTTGAACAAATTGCAAATGTTTTGTTACATTCATGGATTTGATTATGTGATTATGTACAGTTGTCTGCAGTTTGCGTACGTCATATTGATCAAATTAAAGCCTTACCCCTCAACATTAGTTCATTGGATAAGTCTGCAAAATGGTTTATTGTCATAAACTGTCAAGCATATTTTTTATGCATTTCTATTGGACTTTATGTTTTTGTAAATGTCAGTTTATTTATATAGCATGTTTAAAAACACCTAGTGTATATGCCAAAGTGCTACATATACAAAAAGAAAAGAAAAAAACACAATAAAACACACATTTCATTCAAAAGCCAAGGAATACAGATAAGTCTTCAGGTGGGTTTTAAAAACAGGAAGGGAAGATCTAATGTCCTTAAGGTATTCTATTCCATAATCTAGGAACGGCAATACAGAAAAGGCCAGATCCCCCTTAAATTTCAAGCAAGAGCGAGGTAAATGCAGGGAAAGTTTGTCAGAAGATCTGAGAAAGCAGGAGGAGAAGAAGTTCGGACAAGTATGATGGGGCTAGACTATTTATACACAATACACAAATAATAAAACCTTAAAATGGATCCTATGCTGCAATAGAGATGTCCTGAATTGATGAATTGCGGAGGTGAATTTTGAATTTTACGAAAGAATGGAAATGTAAAGCATTAGATCAACCAATGATCAACCTGTTCTCTAAAATAGCTCCAAAAAAGCTTCAATTGGAAAGCAGAGCACAACAGAGTTACAAATTTTGACAATGAAAGAAAATCAAGGAAACCTTAATTTTGAGTTCATTTAAATTAAAAATTTGAGTTAATACAATTAAGGAAATTGGTTTAATAGATAGAAACTCAAAATATTATTGTATCTGAACCACATACAATTTTTTTGTGAAAAATCATGAAAATGGCACAATTTTGCATTTTTCACTGCATTATAACAAATAAAACACAATTACACAATATGTTTACAAAATCTTTTAATAATATTTGAATAAAGGGTGATGTCGATTCTGAAAAATGTTCTTTGTATTAACTCAAAATTTTAAGGCAACCAGGTAACTTACTTTTAAAATATTTTTTTTTACAGTGTAGGATGAAATAGAGGAGTAAGAATGTGTGGTTGAAGGGTATATACACCGACCAGGCATACCATTATGCTTGAATAACAATAACAATAACAAAAATAACACTGATTATCTCTTCATTACAGCACCTGTTATGGGTGGAATATATTAGGCAGCAAGTGAACATTCTGCCCTTAAAGTTTATATGTTAGAAGCAGGAAAAATGGGCAAACGTAAGGATTTGAGCGAGTATGACAAGGGCCAATTTGTGATGGCTGAATAGATGACTGGGTTATAGCATCTCCAAAACTGCAGCTCTTGTGGTGTGTTTCCAGTCTGCAGTGGTCAGTATCTATCAAAAGTGGTCCAAGGAAGGAACAGTCGTGAACCGGTGACAGGGTCATGGGCGGCCAGGGCTCATTGTGGGCGGCAGTGGCTCAGTGGTTCATGTAGATTGTCTACAAACTGGAAGGTTGGAGGTTCGATCCCTGGTTCCACCTGATCAAGTGTTGAGGTGTCCATGAGCAAGACACCTAACCCCAACTGCTCCCGACGAGCTGCACTGTAAAAATCTAACTTATGTTTTGTATGACAAAATCAGCTTTTAAAGTTTATTCAACTATTTAACATGAAAACAGTTTGTACAACTAATTGACCATAAGTTGAGAAAACTCAAAAATGTTCTACAGCTGGTTGCCTTAAACTTTATTGCTTTTTTTTGTTGTTGTTTTTTTTACAGTGTGGATGTATGAATGAGAGAGTGAATGGGTGAATGTGAGGCAACATGTAAAGCGCTTTGGATGGCCATGGGTCTGTTAAAATATATAAATTGCAGTGCACCGCATTGATGCACGTGGGAAGCAAAGGCTGGCCCGTGTGGTCCGATCAAACAGACAAACTACTGTAGCTCAAATTGCTCAAGAAGTTAATGCTGGTCCTGATAGAAAGGTGTCAGAATACACAGTGCATCACAGTTTGTTGCGTATGGGGCTGCATAGCCGCAGACCAGTCCGGGGAAGAAGGCAAGCCGGTAAGCCAGTGTGGTGCTTTTGGCAATGTTCTGCTTGGAAACCTTGGGTCCTGCAATCCATGTGGATGTTACTTTGACACGTACCACCTACCTAAGCATTGTTGCAGACCATGTACATCCTTTCATGGAAACGGTATTCCCTGGTGGCTGTGAGCTCTTTCAGCAGGATAATGCGCCTGCCACAAAGCAAACATTTCAGGAATGGTTTGAGGAGCACAACAACAAGTTTGAGGTGTTGACATGGCCTCCAAATTCCCCAGGTCTCAATCGAGCATCTGTGGGACGTGCTAAACAAACAAGTCCGATACATGGAGGCCCCACCTCACAACTTACAGTATTGTTCAAAATAATAGCAGTACAATGTGACTAACCAGAATAATCAAGGTTTTTAGTATATTTTTTTATTGCTACGTGGCAAACAAGTTACCAGTAGGTTCAGTAGATTCTCAGAAAACAAATGAGACCCAGCATTCATGATATGCACGCTCTTAAGGCTGTGCAATTGGGCAATTAGTTGAATTAGTTGAAAGGGGTGTGTTCAAAAAAATAGCAGTGTGGCATTCAATCACTGAGGTCATCAATTTTGTGAAGAAACAGGTGTGAATCAAGTGGCCCCTATTTAAGGATGAAGCCAACACTTGTTGAACATGCATTTGAAAGCTGAGGAAAATGGGTCGTTCAAGACATTGTTCAGAAGAACAGCGTACTTTGATTAAAAAGTTTACTGGAGAGGGGAAAACCTATAAAGAGGTGCAAAAAATGATAGGCTGTTCAGCTAAAATGATCTCCAATGCCTTAAAATGGAGAGCAAAACCAGAGAGACGTGGAAGAAAACGGAAGTCAACCATCAAAATGGATAGAAGAATAACCAGAATGGCAAAGGCTCAGCCAATGATCACCTCCAGGATGATCAAAGACAGTCTGGAGTTACCTGTAAGTACTGTGACAGTTAGAAGACGTCTGTGTGAAGCTAATCTATTTTCAAGAATCCCCATAAAGTCCCTCTGTTAAAAAAAGGCATGTGCAGAAGAGGTTACAATTTGCCAAAGAACACATCAACTGGCCTAAAGAGAAATGGAGGAACATTTTGTGGACTGATGAGAGTAAAATTGTTCTTTTTGGGTCCAAGGGCCACAGGCAGTTTGTGAGAAGACCACCAAACTCTGAATTCAAGCCACAGTACACAGTGAAGACAGTGAAGCATGGAGGTGCAAGCATCATGATATGGGCATGTTTCTCCTACTATGGTGTTGGGCCTATTTATCGCATACCAGGGATCATGGATCAGTTTGCATATGTTAAAATACTTGAAGAGGTCATGTTGCCCTATGCTGAAGAGGACATGCCCTTGAAATGGTTGTTTCAACAAGACAATGACCCAAAACACACTAGTAAACGGGCAAAGTCTTGGTTCCAAACCAACAAAATTAATGTTATGGAGTGGCCAGCCCAATCTCCAGACCTTAATCCAATTGAGAACTTGTGTGGTGATATCAAAAATGCTGTTTCTGAAGCAAAACCAAGAAATGTGAATGAATTGTGGAATGTTGTTAAAGAATCATGGAGTGGAATAACAGCTGAGAGGTGCCACAAGTTGGTTGACTCCATGCCACACAGATGTCAAGCAGTTTTAAAAAACTGTGGTCATACAACTAAATGTTTAGTGATTCACAGGATTGCTAAATCCCAGAAAAAAAAAATGTTTGTACAAAATAGTTTTGAGTTTGTACAGTCAAAGGTAGACACTGCTATTTTTTTGAACACACCCCTTTCAACTAATACCCCAATTGCACAGCATTAAGAGCGTGCATATCATGAATGCTGGGTCTTGTTTGTTTTCTGAGAATCTACTGAACCTAGTGGTAACTTGTTTGCCACGTAGCAATAAAAAATATACTAAAAACCTTGATTATTCTGGTTAGTCACATTGTACTGCTATTATTTTGAACAATACTGTACAGGACTTAAAGAATCTGCTGCTAACATCTTGGTGCCAGATATCACAGCACACCTTCAGGGTATAATGGAGTCCATGCCTCGACGGGTCAGGGCTATTTTGACAGCAAAAGGAGGGGCGACACAATATTAGGACATAATGTTATGCCTGGTCGCTGTATATGCCATACAGAAAAAGTGCAGTCTTGTGATTTTTCATTCATTGTCATCAAAATAGTAGCCATAGTTTACATCTAAAAATACTGAGAGAGTACATTGTTATATTGGCAACATGACTAAGGATCTTGTTTCTGAACAGGACACAAACTGATATAAATACTTACTTTTGAAAGATGAACTAAGGAGTTTGAGCAAGTTTTTGCAGGTAGTCCACTGTGTGGTGCTGTTTGTACGAACTGTTTTGAGAAATGCACTGGTCTGCAAATCTTAAGGATTCAAGAAACGTACCAAAGCGAGAAAACTGTGAGTTGGTTGTAAGGTGAGGTTTTTTTTTTTACATTCATTGAGCAACATAAGTGTTTTCAGCAACACTACACTTACAGGTCACTAAGTTCGGAAGAGACACTAAAGACATAACCAGAAGTTTGGTGAAATATAGGCCTAACAGATAAAAGCGAGAAATTCACTGCAGGGGAAAACACTCCTTTGTCACGTTTAGTTTCATTTTTGACATGAGCCATGGTTAATGTCTGAGCTGATATTCTCTCCTGATAGACTAGACGTAATCTTTCATCCATACATCAGATTCCAACAGCTATGTTGTGAAATTTTTATGCCATCTCCATACTTACACCCCCATCTAGTGGTAAACACCAAAATGGCTTATGTACAGACAAAGACTGTCCACTAGGTGACGTGATATAACCATGTATCATTTAAATTCGCAATGGCTTTGAAAATGACTTTGTAAAACAATTGTAATTATAAAAATCTGACTTTTCTCTTTTTTTGTTCGTTTTGCATGTGCAAGAGAGATTGCTCATACATTGCTTAGTGTCATAAGCTGGGTCAGTGTTGTTTGGCCTCCGTCCAGAATGCCTTTAGAAATTCTTTAAAATGTCCTTAGTTGTCAGCCTAAACACACTCGCATATGCACATAATTCACCTGGTGGTCCTTTAATGCATTGCTCTGTTTGTCTCAAGTTTGAATGCAGTCTGCATATGAAAGCATGACTGCAAGAGTGTAAAGAATGTTATAGGCCACAGAGTCCGAGGCTCTATCCTGTGAAACTGTGCCATGCAAGCAGAGCCAGAATGGGAGCTTGTAAAAGTGGCTCAATGGAGGAGGGGTGAGCCTAAAATTACAACTGACTAGTTTCCTTTTAGATAAGACGCTTATCAAAGCAGTCAGATGTGTATAATGCACATTACACATGCACAAACACACTCTACAGATGTACAAAAGGTCTTTTGATAGATTACTTTTCTCAAGTGTTCTGCTCCGAACCAAAATGACACGCCCGACAGGCCGAAAATCTGATTATGTAATTATCAAAGGCTTACATAATTACTTCAAATGTTTACTTTTTTTTTAAATGTATGATGTCTCTTAGCAATGCAAGCTCTGGGAAGCAGATTTATGAGATAATCAGACATATCCATAACTACTTTGGGATTTGATTTTGAAGGGGTTTTAATAGGCCTCTAAACATAAGAAAAACTATGTGTGTATGTGTGTGTGTGTGTGAGAGAGAGAGAGAGCGAGACAGCCAAACAGACACTAAGGTGGCAGATGTCACACACATGGTTGGATATATTCCATGTTTCCGAAGAAACACCAGTAAATGATCAAATTATTTGATCCTCGCATATGTAAGATATTTTACTCAGTTTTACTTTTCTAATTTAAATGACTCGTGTGGACACATTGTCACTATATAGTTGCCACATCAACTAGGCTGAAAGTAATTATTCGGAAGCTACCTAATTTCCATGATTTTGAGCACTTTGAGTAACATGCAAAAAAGCTAGCTACGACTGATAGATGGATAGATAGATAGATAGATAGATAGATAGATAGATAGATAGATAGATAGATAGATAGATAGATAGATAGATAGATAGATAGATAGATAGATAGATAGATAGATAGATAGATAGATAGATAGATAGATAGATAGATAGATAGATAGATAGATAGATGATACCATAGCATTATCTGGAATAGATCATGGAACTTCTTGGTATTATCACACTACCATGTCTAAAATCACTCCAAATATTACTTTTTGAAAATGAACATAAAACCCCCTCCTGTATAGGCTACACATTTGAGTGTATTTCAGAATGTGGGTATTGTAAGTAAATGCATAAATGAACAGGCACTTGACGAACACCACACACTTAAATATGGAAGATTACATTTAAAATTTCCAGTCAGAAGTTTACATTCATCATCATATTCCCATCAGCTTGCTTTGTAACGCAGGGTTGTAGTACTGGAGCTCGGCCGCTAGGGAGTGGATGAGTACATTTCTGTGGCTGTTTTTCAGCTCGGGAGGGGGAGACAGACAGGAATGAAAGCTTTTCCTCAGAGTTGAGGAGCAGGTTGGGCTTCGGTCGCGAATGAACGTTAACAGACCGACCGGCGAACAAGAGGAGTTTGACGAAAACCGCTTCTACATTTTACAAACAGCCGCACGAATGGAGACGAGGACATGAGGCGGTATATGTGTAGACTTTGCTCGGAGCGAGACATGAGTCCAGGATACTGATTAGAGTTGACACCAGCCCAGCTCCAGTAGCAACTCTATCCACACTTCACCTCCAACCCCCTCCTTCACTCCTCAACCAGGAAATCATCGTGCTGTGCTGCTTATCCTTCTTCCCACAGATTATACAAAAACATCAAACCCCTCAGTGGGTTTATCCATGAGGATCTCGTCGTTTTCGCCTCTGGAAGTTCGGCTTTACATCTGAAAGGGATCTGGACTGTCGTCGAACAATGAGGTAAAGCACGTCAAAGCGCATTTGTTTGCCCTCGCTTTTGTGTGTAGCTACTTAGTTTTGCGCGCTACAATGTAACGCATAGTATGGATAATGACCGAGGCCGCATGTGTGTGCGAGTTCGGTCTGTTACTCACTTTCTGTCCTGTTACTCGCACCTACTGGAGGTGGGGGACCATCACAGGAGCAAGTGTGTCCTTTCTGAGCGTTTACACACTCAAGCTCGTCCGTTTTGTGTGGCTTTGACAGCCGAAGAGTTCTCCTTTCTTTTATCGTGTTGCTCTATAGCTGCTGAATGGAGCTGAACATTTATTAACAATTTGCACTGATTTCTCATGAGGTACTTTGAGTTTGAATGAGTTTTAATTGAACGGGCCATGCAGTCAAATGGGGTTCTTTTACGTTTTGAGAAGGTTAAACATTGTCAAACGAATAATGCCATTAATTGTTATAGCATTTTGGCATCTAAAGCTTTTTTTTTTTTTTAAATAGCCTTAATATGTTGGGTAGATCGAGCTACCCCTTTAAAAACAGGGTTGGCCACCTTTCTGTTCATTTAGTATGTAGCCTAGTAGGCTACAATGTGTTTATTAGAGAATTTAATGCTGACATTTTCTATTATTATTATTTTTAATAATTAGTTGTTTACTGTGCAAGCTCTTAGTGCAAGGTTGAATAAACAGTATTGTATACAGGCTATAGTTTATTTATACATTTAACACTTAAAAAAAAAAAAGAAAATGTTCTGATACAGCAATGAGTACAGTTCCGTGGTCAGACCAAAAAAGGCAACAATTTACGTGGTAGGCTACGAAACTGTACGTTTTTGGTGAAAATATTTTAAATATTTGATTTCCCCAAGGCTGAAAGTAGTTTTTAAAATAAGGCGCACCTGCATTGTGAGCTATATGTTATCTTCTGTATAGCATTAATAAGTTTGTTTTACCAAACACATATCGATAACTGTATCCCCAGGCGGTGTGAACGAAATTGTTTATTGTGCATGTTGAAAATGCAGCTGTCAACCGGTAAATTGGCCCTTTGTAACACGTAGCCAGTCCTCTTTTGTGATCCCTCCCTGTTCCTTCTGTTCTGGGAGTTGGCCGCGGCGCGAATTCAAAAATCCTACTGCGGAGAAGGTTTAGCTCATGAATATTAATTAGGTCACGGGACGTTCACCCAGTAGCGAATGTCAGATATTCTAATTAATATTCAAGACCAAATGCTGTGCCATAGTAGGATTTGTAATTTGACTGTCAGGGCAGTACCCCGGAACTAACCTACATTTGCGCCATGTATAGAGCACTGAAGCCTGATAATTCCACATCCTGCTGCGGCCTGTGCAGTTTTACAGTTATAGAGTTCAAGGGCACTTTTTGTTTATTTTAAAGGCACAATATGTAAGACTTTAAATAAGATTAAGATTAAAATATCCAAAAACCAGTAGAACAATGTTATTTTGTTGACTTTTGTACTTGCATTATCCCAAATGTTTCCAAGAAATTTTAAATCCAGAGAAATAAGCACTTTCAAACAGGACACGACCTATCAATGCCATCATACCACGTTACCCTCAAATTCCGGTTTTATTTTGTAGAAACCATGGAAACACCAAAGACGCTTTAATATATTATGTTTTATTAGACAGGTGAGCAACTGTCTGGATACATTCATCAACAGAAAACTAATTGTTATATAGCTCAACACAGTTAGTCTTATTGTTTAAATCTTGTTTTCTTGATTTACAATGCCTAATATCGATCTAATTTACTGCAGTGTGCAACAAGTGTCTCATAGTAGCTGCCTAGCGAACGCACAGAGTAGCATTTATAACTTTCAACACACTCAAATGTATCTAATTATAAAACAGCGCTGCGTTACCTCACATACGCATGAGCGGAAGAAGTGGAAGCGGTCATCTGCGATTAAATGAAAAGCTAAATAAATAAATTGTATATGAGTAAATCTCTGCAAAAACCTTTCAGAATATGTATAGGAATAACACTGTAAAACGTAACCAGTTTATGAAGTAGAGATTTCATTTTGAGAAGACTTTAAATATATGTAATGTAATTGAAATCTACATATGCAAATACATTTTTTTAAATGGAAAATTTCTTCATGTTTTACTCATTCTCAAGCCATCCTAGGTGTATATGACATTCTTTCAGACGAATGCAATTAAATTAAATCATAAATCACTTACGCAAAAAACGGACCTGCAGTGACGATGACGTTGGACGTAGCGTAAGCGTTTTAAACTGAAAGAGTCGCTACACATTTTTTTCGTAAATTGAATACAGAAGGCAGTAGATACTTATTTTATAATGTGTTAAATATGGATATTTTTCTTACAAAAACCCATCGACTCACTTTAGAAGGCCTTTATTAAATCCCCGGAGCCATATGAATTACTTTTATAATGGATGGATGCACTTTTTTGGTCTTCAAATTTTTGGCTGCCATTATAATGCTTAGATTAGCCAGGACTTTTTAAATATAACTCTGATTGTGTTCGTCTGAAAGAATGTCATATACACCTAGGATGACTTGAGGGTGAGTAAATCATGGGCTAATTTTAATTTTTATGTGAACTATCCCTTTAAGCTAAACAAAAGTTATACTACAATACTATGTACAGTACTACATATTTTTCAGATTAAACATTTTATTTTATTTTATTTTTTTTACTTAAGCTGACAAGAACAACCTGATGGCCATGTTCTCCAGCATGATTTGAAATGTTTTATTTTTGTGCTTAAATGGATCCAAGGAAATCTGATCATCTAGACAAAGGAGCCAATGGTCTGTCATAATGTCACAATTTTGTTTATATTTGAATATTGTAGAATACAGACTCACAAGTATATCTCCTTCATTGTACTTTTTTTTTTTAGTTTAAAAACATTTTTTTAGCTTTTCCAGATTCCAGAAAGTGGATAGACACTTCCTACTGCAGTGTTGTGCAACCATCCAATTTTGTTTAAAATAGGGAAGTGCCAGCACCGACATGTTCTTCCAACATCTTGAGAATGTAAAACACTCGTTTTGCTATGTAAACAACAACAGCAACCTGACTGACAGGTTTTTGTCAATGCAACTATTAGATCTGTCTTGCACCAAAATAAAAAATTATGAAATAACCATATGCTCTAAAACCCTCAACCGTGCATTTATATGCAAATTTCAGTTCAACGATGCTATCGGGCAATATGAGTTGATGTCATGTTGCCATTGTGACACACAGGAAACTTGGCTCAGGGAGTGCTGCTGGGTCCAAGCAAAAGTTGCCAACCACGCGCACAACCATGAGTTTACTGTGTCGGGTCTGCTTGCATAATAGGTGAAGAATGGAATGTTGTCACATTTACAAGTTTATTGTCCTGTCATGTTGTGGAACGTCAACATCAGAATGCATTGGAGCGCCTCGTTTTGAATTTTGTCAGGCCACCCAAAGTAACAATGGTTTCTCAAACTGACCTTGTTATGGGGAAGGCCTGTATTGAATTCATGGGAACCCAGGCTAAGTCACTGACCTGCAGTCCCTGGGTTAATATTACAAAGAACAATCAAAGTTCCAGGGTTATTTAAACACTACACATGGTTCTCTTTTTGGCTACATTTGCACTGCAAGCCTTTGCGCTCAATTCTGATGTAGCTATTCACATTGTTGTTTAAAATCTGGCCAGTATCAGATTCCAGTGTGAACAGATCATGGTCCTCAACTGAACCCCATGCGCATAAGAATGATAAAAAGACAACATGCAGCACGCTTTAAAGTAAGCAATTACGCATTTAATTATAGTGTGATCAGTGTTGTATTTAATTAAGTGTTTCTAGTAACTCATTTCCCACAAATTTTTAATACTAGTTGATTCATCTGTTGACGTTGTACAAGCAGAATGTGGCGGTTGGTCGGTGTTGTATTTGTCCCGCCCCTCCTCCACTGTGATTAGACGGCTGGGTGAAAAGTGACAGTAGCTGCGCTTCCATTACATCCAATATTTTTTAAATGTCGATAAAAAACTATATGAAATGATGCCGTTTCCATTAACCGACTAAAACTTTATTTTTTTCCTCTCGTGATAAGTCATTCCAAAAATGATGCCACGTATGTTGGTAGAAATGCATTCTCATGCATTTCTGTCATGATCTCACTCTGCCCAACTTCTCACGCCAAATTGCCAAACCTGCTTTTGATATAAAAAAAATCTTAGCTTTTACATTTTTCAAACAATAAATAGCGTTTTGGCGCTAATATGGCATAATGTTAAAGCCAGAGTTGTGACATGCTCTCATCTCCCGTCGGTGCGCACTGTCACGTGGTTCATGGAGCGCTCAATACTTCTAGCGCTGTGTCAGTGCATTTGAATGGCTTAAGCGGATACACAACAGTTTCACTATACAGATGTTTGCAGCAAGTTTTGGTAAACAGTACAGTATAGTGTGCATTGATTATTAAGTCAACCATATTTACAGGATCGTTTTGTTATGGAGAGTGATAGAGATGCAACACTGTTAACATTAATGTTATTCTTGTATTTAGCCCTCAGGTATTCCTTACTAATTGCTCACACTCATACTCATTAATGGTCAAATGTGACCATAGACCGGAACTGTTTTTCAATTAAATAAATGTTCTACATTTTAGTTCTATTAGAATTCAACACTTTACATACATCTGTTATTTTGTCTTAGTTATGTTTAGTTAATAAAGTCTGGTGCCTTTAGTCTCTTCAAGGAAAGCATAAGGTGGAAGGTATACAGTTTATAATTAATTCATCAATAGTTTTGGATTGGTATCGGGTATCGACAGATACACAAAGCCCAGGCATCGGTATCGGGACTGAAAAAGTTGGATCGGTGCACCCCTAAAACGTGCCAACACTTTTGACGGACAGAGGGTTAAAGAAAACGGAAAGCAAATTTAGTTTAATAGTTAGGCTATGTCTAAATATTAGCCTATAGTATATATTTTTTTATTTAATATGTTGATTATGAAAAGTGAGCAGCATGAGTAAGATCTCATAAGATGTGCATATATCTGGAGACATGGAGTGGGGTCAGACATGATTTTGACCACCTCATTGAGTATTGTTTTATAGAAAGTCTTTCTTTAAAGTTAATTTCATTTTGTATAAATTGTATTTTAATTCTGATAAATGTTTCATCAACTGATTGCGAAAAATGTCCTTTTTTCAAATTGCCTGAAAAACCACCTCATGCGAACGTAAACTTTTTTTGCGATATATGGGAGTTTTTGCGAAATTGATGCTTTTCTATTGGGCGTATTTTCAATTCTCAATTTAAATTTGAGCAATTTGAAGGGTAATGGAAACGCGGCTACTGATGAGCACTGCATTTTGCTCAAAGGTGAACATTCTTGATCTCTTGGCGACCAGTAAAAAATGCTGAGCGTGAAATACTCACTCAGCGCCTCGTTATGCTCATGGCGTTCTAAAAACGCGGCGCTCCCATTGAAATTTTACCATTGGCACAGAACAGGCTCCAAAAGGTTTTGCGTTGCTCAGGATTTATTGGCCCTATGAAATCCATTTTATTATGTTCCCCAATTCCATTAGTTTTTTCCTAAATTAGGTTTTCATGTATGTTTTTACTAGGTAGGAATTTCACATGAATTTGTACAGTGTGAATTACGATGTGAATAGGATGAACTCATTCAATGTGAAATAACCTTGTGGAATAATTAATTGTCTCATGATATTAGGTTGGAAATGCACTTAGAGCAGCTCTAGAGATGAAGTTCATATGGAGTGTCCTCATATAATGAGGCTACAGACTATTAAAACATCTGACAAACACACTGTAGGTAACTACTCTATTCTTTAGCAGTGTGTCCACCAAAGCGTTTTAGCCAGCTGAAAATGCTAGGCACTCTGCTGAAAATGAAATAATTTTGTTCCGTTATTATGCTTGTTGTTGTCGTCTGTTGACGTTGTACAAGCAGAATGTTGACCTGTTGAAGGTTGCTCAGTGTTGTATTTGTCCTGCCCCTCCTCCACTGTGATTGGACGGCTGGGTTAAAAGTGACAGTGATGAGTGCTGCGTTTTACCCATAGTTGAACTTTCTTCAAATCTCAGCGACCAGAAAAAACACTCATGCTCAGAGTGGAATAGATACTGTGGCTATGGTGTGTCACGTGACAAGCTTGATGCTTCACCATAGAAATAAGGTGATTTATTCTAAAATAACATTCACCGCTGGGCTCAGGCTACATTTACACTAGTTCGGAGACTGTTTACACTTTAGTTTTTAAAACCCTGGGGTTGCGTTTCAGTGTAGACGGACCAAAACAGAGTTTTGAAAACGAAGGCGTTGGCTGCACACATTCGCTCCCTGATTGGGTCTTCTGGATCAATGCATATCCTTCCCTGATTCATCAACTCAAGCCCCTTGACCATTACGCTACCAGAAGACATCAATAACAGACCAGCGGTGTAAACGATAACATGGAGACGGAGCTGCAAGCTTCGCTGACTTTGTTGTAATTTTTAGCAACAATTGTGCAGTTAAACTCTGCATTTTATAACACTTCAGCTGCCTACATGCACAAGAGGCAAGATATTATTAGAGCAATCGTCATGCCCACGCATGCCCAGTGTGCATGAATGGTCATGTGACAGGACGTAGATCTTTTCTGAAACCCAGTGAAAATGCCAGTATGGGCGAGTGTTGGCTGTGTTAAAAGGAAAATGCACATATTGTGGACATAGCCTCAGCTAGAATATTTTAAACTTATATGTGACAGGGACAGAATAAAATTCTGTTATACAGTAAATTACATTTTTATGATTAGACTGATTGCTTCACCATTTAAAACCGCAGTAGATATATTTACGTGACTATTAGTGGGGCAGACTGCTTTATAATATTTACACATTAGAGCATTGAACATTGAGTAATGTGAAAATATATAGAGGAAGACACATCCCAAACAAGCCAAGATGAGGAAAAACTTGTTATTAAGGAGTGTAAAAGGAAGTGGAGTGTGGTTGTTATGGCGTGTATTTGTTATGGCGCTTGTCTGTTTTGTCTAAGCCATAACACACACATTTTTTAAATTGAAAACATTATTTTTGCAGTTCTGTTTGGTGCCCCTAGTGGAGCTGAAATGGCACCCTTCAACTTTAAGTGAAAACACAAATGCACAGGTGGTCCGCAGCTGTTTTTCGACACTTGCTGTGTAATCAGCCCAGTTTGTTCCTGTGTGTATTTCTGTCACTGAGACACAGCCTGTCATCCTGGAAGTGCATGTCTGATTAATGGCAGTGCTGTGATTCACTGGTGTTATCAGACTGATGACTGTGAGGGACCCGCCCAGCATGTCTTTATCTAAATGGCTTCCACTCTAGTGCTTCTCCAGGGTAAAGGGCTTTAGGGTGGCACTGGTGGCTTTGCACCCCATGCCAGATGCTGCTGTGTGGTCCTTCTGCTGCCGGTATTTAATTTCTTATGATGCTGGGTGATTACTGACCATTAGATATCAAAATGATAGGAGAACAAATGGGTCAACTAAAATATTTTCAATCACTGATTAGGCCTGTGCCATTATCAGTTTTTCATGTTTGCATTTAATTGCTGAAGCTTTTATCACGGTATACGGTATTATCACGATATTGAAATAAGTTAAAAAAAAGTGTTGTCACTATTACAGGGTTAATAACTTTCTTATAACAAAAAGAACTGAACCTTTAAATGCAATAAAGCAATACACAAAATGTATAAAGTAAACAAATATTTAAAACAGATTAAAGTGCCAAATAATTATAAAGAACAATAGGTAACACTTTACAATAAGGTCTCACTAGTTTATGCTTTAACATTAACAAAGAGCGAATAGCTACATTTTTACAGAAGTTATTCTTCTTTGTTAACATTAGTTAAAAAAAGCAACTGTTAGTGTTAGCTCAGGTCCATTAAATAATACAGTTACAAATTAGATTTTAATAATGTGTTATTAAATGCTTGTTTGTTAATTTGTTTGTTAATGAATTAACTCATGTTAAAAATAGAGCCTTTTGTAAAGTGTTTGACAACAAAGAATCAAAAAAACACATTCAAACAACATCTAGGGCATGTATTTTAGTCCAGATCAAAATATTAAATGTTTAAGTTTGAAAATGATTAGCATTAAGTCTTTAAGTATTATTTGGTTATGTGATGAGCAGTGAATACAGAAATCTGAATGGCTGTGTGTTTAGTAGTGAGTGTTTTGTTTATGAGGATTACCGGGGAAACGGCTGGATTTCTGCTGTTGCATCAGCTGTCAGAGAGTGAGTGCGCGTTTCCTTCACTCGTCCCGCCATGCGCTGTTCATGTGCATTGGGTCTGTGTACATCATTGTGCGTTCCTCTTTGACAGGTTGTTCATTTTAAATGGCTGATTGTTAAAGTATTTTTAAAATGCATTCTAAAAATCGGAATACTTCAACATAACTAACTATTTAAAGGGTGAGTTCACCCAAAAATGAAAATTCTGTAATTAATTACTTATATCTTATGTTGTTCTAAACCCACAAGACCTTTGTTCATCTTCGGAACACAAAGGAAGATATTTTTGATGAAATCCGAGAGCTCTCTGACCCTTCCATAGACAGCAATTTAATTAACACTTTCAAAGTCCAAAAAGGTAACCTGACGCGGTCATACTCTGATACTGCTCCATTGGGCTTTGATTATGGGGCGTGTTTCAGCCGAACCAGGAAAGACCTCAATTGGATAGACCTACTACAACCAATCAGAGCAATGGAGCGACACGTAACAGTAGTTGTCAAATGTCAACAGAACTCAACTGCATTGTGTTTTCCAAGTCCGCGGTTTTACCGCGGGTTGTTCTCCATGTCCGCAGGTTGAAGCGACTCCAATTATGTGATGTATAGACCCAGGAATGAGAATTTTAGCAGGCAACCTTGCCAAAATAACATATTTTACCCCCCAAACGGCATTTTTTCCGGGAACCCCAGGCTATAGTTTTGAGTAGCAATTGTGCGACATTGCTAAAAGACTTGGCAACTCTGTCGGCACGCTTGCTGGAATACCTAAGTAACGTTAGAAGAAAAATTTAAGGATACACAGAGTAACTTACCAACATGATCATAACTTTTGAGAGAAATAGTGAAGGTGAATGCATATACGAACAAGTTCTCCGTTTAGGATAAGAGCAAATTCAACCCAAGCGCTTTTGATGACGTGGATGATTACGTTACTGTTTATCATCTGTCCATCATCATCTAAAGCCCGCCCTGACAATTTGATTGGTACGAACAGTTTCTGTTCGGGCATAATAACTCCTCTATGGATCGAGTCCAGACCGAATTCCCCGAGCAAAAATGTTGTGGGCGGGCCTAAATTCGGCTGGCATCCAGGCTAGGACAGCTGTCTTTCCTCATTCGACTGGAGTCTGGATTTCATGTGATTTCTCATTGTGTTCGTAATAATATGATAACAGTTTCAGTAATTCATGTTATCAAAAGTAACTCCATTTTGTAAGATCTTTTCCAATTTTCATTCGAAGTAATTTCAAGCATCGCGAGGCAGATGAAGACATTATGTGATCAAATGCACAGCGCCGACAAAGTGGATTTAGTCATAACTGCGGGTTTTGGAGGGATTTATCATGATTCACTGCCGCCAGCAAAGCATAAATGTTGTGGGCGGGGCTTAATTCGGCTGGCATCCAGGCTACCAAAAAGGTAGTAAAAACATTGTGTTAATAGTCCATGTGACTCCAGTGGTTCAACCTTAATTTTTTGAAGCGACGAGAATACTTTTTGTGCGTAAAAACAAACAAAAATTGTTCAACAATCTATTCTCGTCTGTGCAAGGCTCCTACACTGTTGACATAATGTGAACAGTGCAGCCCTTCCGAGTTCTACGGCTCACCATTGGCTAACTCCTGCATCAGCATCACACACGCATTGTGGTGCTCATGTGAACGGCGTCGTCCAATCTTAAGCCGGCGTTCTGCACTGTATTTACTACGTCAACAGTGTAAGAGACTGACACAGACGAGAATAGATTGTTGAACAATTTTTGTTTGTTTTTACGCACAAAAAGTATTCTCGTCGCTTCACAAAATTAAGGTTGAACCACTGTAGACACATGGACTATTTTAACTATGTCTTTCCTACCTTTCTGGGCCTTGAACGTGGAAATTCAATTGATGTCTATGGAGAGGTCAGAAAGATCTCATTCATCAAAGCAAGATCTTTTTCATCAAAAATATCTTAATTTGTGTTCCGAAGATGAACAAAGGTCTTACGGGTTTGGAACGACATGAGGTTCAGTAATTTTTGAATTCAGAATTTTTAGGTGAATTAACCCTTTAAGTGAATACTTGCCAAGATGTACACTTTGACATAATTCTGAGTGTTCAAGCACAATACACCACGTACGAGAACTAGAAATTTAGATTGAATGCTCTCTGAGAGGCGGTGTATTTTATTAAAACAAATCCTATGACAGTACATCAGATTCGGGGGTGTGTCAGTCAGAAAATGTGTACACGAATGTTAGTGGTTGTGTTTCATAAAATGTGCCACAAATGTACTGTGGTATAAATGGTACAGAAGAATCTTTACCAGGTATTTGTACCCCTCTAGCCTTCATTAAGCTAACATTTTGACCAGAATATTGGCTGAACGGGAAAGTAATAGAAGTCATATTGTCAATTGTATGGACATGTCAGTTCGTCAGCTGTGGGGATGACGTTCTTCTCGGGCTTCACAGTATTGACTGAAAATAATTGTGATAATTGATAAACTCAGCAGATGTTTGCCCTAAGTTCACTGGAATTTACACTACTTCTTAGCAGGTTACTCCATCACCAATGTGACTTGTATGAAGGTGCATTTATTGTTTATTATGAATACCTCAGCTCTTAGGATATCATTTGATTAATGCAAAACCTTAATGCTTATAAGAAGTTGAGAACTCCACAAGGAACTGGAGTTCTGGGTAAAAGCAGAACATTAAGATGAGGGCTGAGATAGAATTAAATGTCAATTAGAGATGCACCGGTCACCCGGCCATCAATCAGAATCATTTTTGTTTTGTTTTGGGTTTTTGGCTGATTTTGTTCCAGACTTGCATGCAAACTGCATTGACCATTTCCTAAAATGTAATTTGTGTGGAAATATTACAAAGTCTGTAAACAGGATGTTAACAAACACAAGCCAGAGACGAGACACACTGAAGATGGATGCAAAGAGGAGAGAAAACACTGTACCTGGCACAGCAAGCTTGCTGTTCAAGATGCGCAAAATATTGGAAGAAAAAATATACATATTCATTTGGGGGTTTATGAATGTATCTCTGAAGGAAACTTTGAGGGCTTTCCCCCCTCTTCCCTCCATATAATGCATGTGTGTACTAGCCTGGATGCCAGCCGAATTTAGCCCCGCCCACAACATTTTTGCTCGGGCAATTCGGTCTGGAATCGCTCCATAGAGGAGTAATTATGCCTGAACAGAAACTGTTCGGACAAATGAAATTGTCAGGGCGGGCTTTAGACGATGATGGACAGATGATCAACAGTAACGTAATCATCCACGTCATCAAAGGCGCTTGGGTTGAATTTGCTCTTGTTCGTATATGCATTCACCTTCACTATTTCTCTCAGAAACGATGATCGTGTTGGTAAGTACTCTGTTACAATACTGGCAAAGATTGTTTACACTCATCTTTTTCTTGTAATGTTACTTAATCCAGGGGTTGCCATGTTTTTTTTGCAATGTCACTCACAATTGCTACTCAAAACTATAGCCCAAAACAATAACTTTCCAGGGGTTCTCCGGAAAAAATGGCATTTGGTTGGCAAAATATGAACTTCCATAAGCGCCACCTACTGTCAGAGAGTGAATTTGCATATTAGTTCAGTCCATCTGCTGTTTTTGTGTTCTGCCGGTATTTTAGCTTAAGCTAAAGTCAGACCATTCTCTTTTTGCTTTAAATTTTACATTCAAATTTAAATCAAAAGCAACTGTTCATGTTACATGTGTGTAGCATCTTTGTTTGGATTGTGATTAAAATGCAGTGGTTGGCTGTTATTTTAAATGGTCAAAAATTGTCAGTGGGTATTGAAACTGACCCAGTTGCTTGTAAAAAATCGGCAATTGGAATCGGCCATGAAAAATCATGATCAGTGCATTCCTGATGGCAATAGAACTTTGTTGCTACATTATATTGACAGGGATTGTGTGGAAAAATGAATCTTGGAAAATCAATGATATTTGTGACCCTGGACCACAAAACCAGTCATAAGGTATTTTTGTGGCAGTAGCCAACAATACATAACCTAGAAATCTAGACGCACCCTAGTGGCAGCAAATATAATTTGCAGACAGGGCGTCTAACAGCTCTCCGTTGGCTTGCGAGCTGGAAAAAAACAAACTCTAGGCAGGCCAATCACATTGTGTATAGAGTCGGTGGGCGGGCTTAACATAATGGCAGAGTTGAGACAGTTCTGCATGCTACTTAAAAACAAAGAAGCTGGCGAACAACGGTTGTGACGAGGTAGACGAGCGAGAGATGTCGGAGGAGCAAGCGAGGAGTCTCGAGTCCTCTCATGAGTCCCACGTCTCTCGCTCGTCTACCTCACCACAGCTGTCTTTCGAATCGGCTTTGGCTGCAACTCTGGAAGACTTGGAGTTAAGCTTTTCTTTGAGGAAAAAAAACTAAGAAGGGCACTGAAGTCATTCTTAAAAAGGAAGATGTGTTTGGAGTTTTGCCGACCGGATACTGCAAAAGTTTTAATCTATCAACTAGCTCCGCTTCACCTTCTTCGCTACTCTGGTTGGTTGTAGCGCTATCCTATTGCGTGCAGAGGGAATTTGAAAGACAACTGTTTATCCTGGCCCTCGGATTGTACACAATGTTGTGTTTCCAGACCCAACATCTAGCCTGACCAGCGTCTGGCTGGTCAGGCTAAACAATACATTGAATGGGTCAAAATTATAGTTGTTCCTTTTATGCCAAAAATCATTAGGCTATTAAGTAAAGATCATGTTCCATAAAGATATTTATTAAATTTCCTACCGTAAATATATAAAAATGTATTATTAGTATTAATATGCATTGCTAAGGACTTCATTTGGACAAGTTTAAAGGTGATTTTCTTATTATTTAGATTTTTTTTGCACCCTCAGATTCAAATCTCGACCAAATATTTTCTTAACAAACCATACATCAATGGAAAGCTTATTTATTCAGCGTTCAGATGATTTATACGTCTCGATTTCAAAAAGTTGACCCTTATTACTGGTTTTGTGGTCCAGGGTCACTTTTGTATTCAGCAAAAGATAGAAACTAGGGATGTATCAAAATTGCATGGATGCGTTTTTGTTTTTTTGCAGTAAAAGTGTCAGGCAAAACTTAGCTTATAAATGTTAGCTTATATGAGTCTATGGTTGACGGAGGAAGCAGGGTGTATGTTTAAATGGTAAACTTAGGCTGGTAATAATGGTATGTTTAAATGGTAAACTTAGGCTGGTAATAATGGTATGTTTAAATGGTAAACTTAGGCTGGTAATAATGGATGGATGATACACCGACAAAAATGAGCTAATGTTTAAAGTTGTTTTCTCTCCTCACATATCTGCAGCTATGGCTTGCGGGGAGGGGTCAGGTTGAGGTCAAATACTGTGGATCTCATTTGGACTCCATCAACCCAAGTGGACATCATTGAATGTAAAAATGTTGTAGAAAATTTGCAGGAAATAGTCACTGCCAAGAAAAACCATTAAAGGGGACATGGATCTTAGGATGTTTAAGAACTTACACCATGAATGCTTGACTCTGATTGGCTAACAGACATTCTGAGGTGTTGATTACTTTATAGTCATGCAGCTGTTGACCACGTTACACATTACATCACTTTGCCAAATTAAGAGCCTTGCAACCTACCAAAGAAGAACCAGAAGACATTAGTCAAGCAAAAAAATTGCTTTACATTTCTTAGAAGTGAGGTAACTTCGCTATTTTTCAAGTAGTTACTAACTACTGGCTTTGCTATTTGTAGAGACACCATTGCCCAACACTGCAGAGAGCCTAATGCACAGTATATGCAGTAATTTTCAATAATTTAATGGATCGTCATTAATTATTCTTTACCTTGAGGACTTGCCTTCTTATACCACTCGTGCAACATTCTTGTGTTATGGCCAAAACCAAAAATGGCTGTTTCATTTCAAGTGTTGCTCGTCATGGAGCACAAACTTGGTTGCGTCATTATAGGCTTTCTTGCCTCAACATGTTTTGATTCTCTTTGGTGTTTTTTATGGTGCTGGCCCATCGTAAATCTTTTAAATTGCATCCCTTGTGCTAACCATGAATCCCCACAGGCATTGAAAGCTCAAATGCGTATTGATCTGAGCCTCTACATATTCAAATGGCTTAAAATAGGAAAAATATCAGACATTACAATCCTGCATTCAGTGCTGTATTTTGACATGCAAATCTCAATGCTTATAGCAAAAAATGTTTCACTGTAGGCTCCTTTACATCAAAGCTGCTTGTAAGAACTGAGCTGTTTATATAGAGTCCTTTGAATGGGCTCAATAGAGAAATGTAAAAATGTAATTGCTTTTCTCCATAGAGGAATTGCTTTTCACAATTAACGTTAACAAAGCCAATTAAGACAGAACTAAATTTAGGTTTGTTCAATATTGATATCTGTATTTCTGTCTATTCTTCTGTAAAAGCCAACTTTTTTTTATTTTATTATGAATACATTTTTGGTAAATAAAGACTACCCATAATCCTAAAGAGAAGAAAACTAAAGTCAAAAGATTTGTAAATAAAGTCTATATAAAGATGATTTATTTGGTTATTATAGTTGTATATTTGTATTTTTGTTCATATAATCATTAGAATAGTATCAAAAAATATAAGAATGATATAAATAGAATCTAAAAGTAATTATACAATTTTATTTTATAATAATTTCTAAATTGTCATTTAAGTTCACAGTATTGTACTTTTTTGCTTTGAATTGTATGTTTTAGGGGTGTAACAATGTATCTTGTCAC
This sequence comes from Gobiocypris rarus, assembly GCA_023029165.1. Lineage (NCBI taxonomy): Eukaryota > Metazoa > Chordata > Actinopteri > Cypriniformes > Gobionidae > Gobiocypris > Gobiocypris rarus. The sequence goes on along the minus strand of CM040918.1, from coordinate 31,634,500 downwards.
AATATATTGCAATACAAAAATGCAACAAAATGTATTATGTGTTGACTATAATGTATAATAATGCAATGGGGCAATATATGGGGCCTAATAATACCAAATGTCTTATGTTACCAATAAAACGTAGCCAACATTATTTTAAATATATCTAGTTAGTGACAGAGTGCAAACATATTTGTCTAAAATAATTCTGTATTTTCAGCTTCAGAATCATGAATATTTTTACTCTGGTGTCACCATTGTCCTGTGCAATGGGTTACCAGGGCCAAGTTCCAGCCTATTCATTTACACCCACAATAATACCAAATTTAGCATTTTAATCAACTGTACATTTTTTTGTTTACATTTTACCATATGTCTTAGAGAATCGCAATAATACTGTATCATGAGTTTAGTATCATGATATGTATCGGATTGTGAAATGAGGGTGTGGTTACACTATTACTATAACTGTGGAGAACCCATTTTGTGCAATTGTGGAAATCATTGAAAGACTTTTACATTAATAAAAAAATTATACTACTCAAAAAGTCCCCAGCTGAGAATCTCACTTCTCTTTTTGTATTCAAATGTAATATGATGTCTCAGAGGTTTTGATCTATTTACCATATTAGATCCGTAGTAGGGGTCACCCTGCACCCTGCGGCGTGTGTATTTGCTCAGTGTCATTGGCCTCTGTTCAGTTAGGATCCTGGCGCTTGGCCAGAGTCACACTGCTTAGCTGGGCCTCTGGCCTCCTTACAGAGCCGCCGTCACACCCTCGCCACTTGCTGATTGGTTCATTATCCGGCTTGGTTGCTTTTGAATGGCTGCTGAAACAGCCCTTGGACAGCATTACGTGCATGCATTGCCACACATTGCTTACAGAATTCACTAGATATATACACTGGCAAAATCCATCCATTTAATTCGTTCTGAAATGTTTGGTAAAAATAACCACATTGCTTGTTTGGTGTCATGTGAATTGACAATTCTACATTTGCAGTTCTCTTAAAACACAACAATGTGCTGATCTCTGAAGATATTCTACTGAAATAAGCTACACTCTACTGGTAGCTGAATATACAATGAAATTAGCAAAACATTGAATAAACTTTTTGTTACATAGACCTCGCCATTTATCTACACAAACTTGTAACGAGAAACACTTTTGTCAAAAAGAGAAGCTTTAAGGACTCCCTGCAGTTTTCCACCAATAGAATTGCTTGCGGGGAAGTTATGAAATTTGGCACTCACATTGAGGACAGTCTGAACTGTTACAATAGCAAATTTGTATCTTCAGCAAAGAGCACAAGAACCAGACCAGTCCTCTGCACATACCTATGACTAGCTTTATCTTTTTTGTTGCAATGTTGTCCTGTTTAACACTGTGAAGCTGCTTTGAAACAATCGTCATTGTAAAAGCGCTATATAAATAAAATTGATTGATTGATTGATTGATCTCCATACTGGGGTAATGAATCCGATCTTCAAACAAAAGAAACTGGATTAAATATATGAATGCTACCGATCCACATTCTGATTTCTGACTTGTGATGTAGCCTCAATCATTATCATAAAAACTATTTTTTCCTCCATTCTGTCACCTGATGGAGTTTGGATTCCTTGCCACTCTCGCCTCTGACTTGGTGGGGATACTCAATATTCAACAATATTATTGATTTGACTGCACTGACACTATTGGATGAGAACTGAACTGAGCTGGACGATGACATCGCTGTTTTATGCAGAATTGCTTTAGATGAAATGAAGAAGTTTAATAATTGAAGATCTTTACAATAGAACTGAATCAACACTGAACTGACTGCACCTGAACAATGACACTATTTGAGACTTTGAAACAATCTGTATTGTATAAAGCGCTATATAAATAAAGGTGAACTGACATGACTTGGAGTCTCTAATCAACTGTCCAAATTTGCACTAATGTTTATGCTAATAACATTTTAATCTTAAGGATTAGAAATAATGTCCTTTTTTTCTTTTTTTGTGTGGTATGCCATGTCAAACAATATCTAATTCTTTCTTCTAATTTTCTGTGTCAGCCATTTTGAATTTTGCTGTAATATGCTATATTTTTACAAAACTCTGTATGTGTCTTCGGCAGATTCCTTGAAGGTACTCAAATTTTAGGGCAGCGCCACTTTGTGGTTAAAATTACAATGAAACAATGCTGATAGCTTTTGATTACTTTTACCTATAGTTTTGAAACTGGTCTTGATAGACTCTGTGAGTCATACTGAGAACAATGATACCTATTATGACACTGCCAAATTCGAGTGAAAAAAAATGTCATGGATTTTGTGTAGATATAACAAACGATTCTCGTATAGCGCATCAACAAATTTGATGCCATGATTCCAAAACTACTCTGAGGCTGTATCACTGCAAGGCTTTGGCATATTGACACCAAACTTTGTGTGTCATAGGGGTTATGCGCAACTTAACTTTCGTATTCTGTAAATCAGATTGGATCGCTTCTGATTTGGGGGTTTTGTACAACCCCAAATCAGAAAAAGTTGGGACAGTATGGAAAACGCAAAAAAAAATAAAAAAAAGAAGTGATTTCTAAATTTACTTTGACTTGTATTTCATTGCAGAAAATATGAACAAAAATTATTTCATGTTTGGTCTGGTCAACTTCATGTCATTTGTAAATATGCAATCTTTCCTGTCATTCAGACCTACAACACATTTAAAAAAAAGTTTGGACAGTAAAGCATTTACCACTTTGTAATGTTGCCATTCCTTTTTACAACACTTAAAAGACGTTTAGGGACTGAAGACACCAAGTGATGAAGTGTTTCAGGTGTAATTTTGTCCCATTCTTCCTGCTAACAAGTCTTAAGGTGGGCAACAGTACGGGGTCTTTGTTGTCGCATTTTGCGCTTCAAAACGCGTCACACTTTCTCTATTGGAGACAGGTCGGGACTGTAGGCAGGCCAGTCAAGTACCCGTACCCTCTTACTCCGCAGCCAGGACTTTGTAATGTGTGCAGAATGTGGTTTTGCATTGTCTTCACAGAAGTGCAAGTTACCTTTGCCTAGGGCACTGACACAACCCCATACCATGACAGACCCTGGCTTTTGGACTTGTTGCTGGTAACAGTCTGGATGATCCTTTTCTTCTTTGGTCCGGAGCACACGGCGTCCATTCCTCCCCAAAAATACCTGAAATACTGATTCATCTGACCACAGTACACGTTTCCACTGTGTGATGGTCCATCCGAGATGACTTCAAGCCCAGAGAAGTTGACGGCGCTTTTGGACACTGTTAACATAGGGCTTCTTTTTGGCACAGTGCAGTTTTAACTGGCATTTGTGGATGTAACTACGTATTGTGGAACTTGACAAAGGTTTGCCAAAGTAGTCCTGAGCCCATGTGGTGATATGGTTTATAGATGAATGACGATTCTTGATGCAGTGCTGCCTGAGGGATCGGAGATCACGGTTGTTCAGCTTAGGTTTGCGCCCTTGTCCTTTACTCACTGAAATACCTCCAGATTCTTTGAATCTTTTAATTATGTTATGCACTGTTGAATGTGAAATATCCAAATCTCTTCCCATCTTTCTTTGAGGAACATTGTTTTTAAACATTTCAATAATTTTCTCACATATTTGTTGGCAAACTGGCGATCCTCTGTCCATCTTTGCTCCTAAAGGATTAGACCTTTCTTGGATGCTGCTTTTGTACCAAATCATAATTACAATCACCTGTTGACATCATGTTTCAAATCACATCATTATTTAACCATTTTACCTCATTACTAGCCCTAAATTGCTCCTGTTCCAACTTTTTTTGAAATGTGTTGCAGGTCTGAATGACAGGAAAGGATGCATATTTACAAATGACATGAAGTTGACCAGACAAAACATGAAATATTTTGTGTTCATATTGTCTGCAATGAAATACAAGTCAAAGTAAATTTAGAAATCACTTCTTTTTTATTTATTTTTTTGCGTCCCAACTTTTTCTGATTTGGGGTTATGTGCTTCATGAAAAAATTGCTATTTTACTCAAGATAAATTAAAAGAAGCGAGGAAAGATGAGGATAACCGATGTCTCTCGCACATGCAGTTTGATATCTTAAAGTTTAATCATTTTTCATACTTACATTTTAGATATTTAAATGGAATAAAACGCTAGTAACAAAGTGAACTAGGTAGGTGAGCTGATTACTTTTAAAAGTCCATTGATATCACCTTGCTGTTAACACTTTCTCCGACAAGCGGATGCAATGAGCCCAGGGTTCCGGTTTTTAGTCATGCGTATACCGTATTATCACCCCAATTCACACCACATCAATTTGGTCACCGTGCCTTCTATTGGTCGAAAGTGATAAACATTTAAATTATATTACTAATGATTCTACTTAAAGGTGCTGTATTTAAGAATGACAGGTAGTGTTTGAAATGGGTACTGCAGTCCATATATAAGCATTTTTCATCAAAATTCTCCAAATTTTGCAGTCCGGGTTTAATGTGTAATGAAAAGCCTGGAAAAGTTTGAGTTCTAATTTATGCATTGGAATTCATATGAAATCAAGTGTACCTCGTTCTTGGCAAATTATCTCCAAATTGCAGAATATTGCTCCATTAATCAGTTAGCTGGTTAGTTGACACATCTGCGTAAATCATTGTGAGAGGAGATAGATATGTTTGAGGGGAAAATTGAGCTTAAAAGTTATTTGTGGCACTTTTTTCTGTTGGATGTCATGGTTAGATTTTTTTTATTATAATTTTTTTAATCAAATTTGAATGGATGTAAACGCAACCCCTCATATTAAGGAAACATGTTGCTCAGGGAATAGCAAAAAAACGTTAGAGCTGGATTTACATAGAGACATCCAGGAAACCAACCGACTCTTAATCTACTGAACAGCTGAACATGAAAGCTGATGCCTCATGGTGCCAACAAAGCTCCTGATTGAAACAGTCAAATTTATTCACTGGGGTCTGGTGTGGCTAGTGTTGATTTAGTTCTTAAACAGCAGGAAGTTGTTGTAGGCCCTGAGTGTTCTTTACACAGACAGTAGCCTTTAATCTGTGATGTATTCTGTTTTAGCTATCGTACACTTATTTGTTTGAAGAATATTTCTTCCAGCATATGAATCCAGACAAGACAACACTGATACCCACTTGCAAATGCGGTGATGTCATAACCAGCTGTTCTGCTGAGAACAACCGTTTTAAACACACACTCTGTAGAGAGAGAGAGAGAGAGGGAGGGAGGCTGTAATGGAGTTTAATGGACCTGGTGGTAAAGAAGTCTGTGATTTAGTCTTTATTAGCATAGATCTCATGTCTCTTAGTGTGTCTAGACAGATGCTAAGAAATTCAATAGCACTATATTAGCACCTAAAATTTTTTTTTATCTGTGTGGCATCACTTTCATGGACAAGGCTATCCTAGATATGGAAACCTATACTATTTTGAATTAAAATAGTTATTTCCAAGACTAGACAAGTCCTATGAGGTGAAAAATTTGTTGAATTTGACAAAAAGCAAATAATAATAATTGGTCCTAACTATATATGCTAAAAAATACTGATTTTTATTTTTATAATTTTTATTGATGAGTCATTAGACTGATTTAAACTCACAAGTTCTAAATTTACTTAAAATATTAACAATATTAATGAGAATGTCCTTCCTCCTACCACATACTATTCTGACGACTTCATTACACTGTGACGATTAGGCTATTGGCTATGTTTATTTGAGATATTTACATTATTTTGTAAAGGTTGAACCAGTTCCAGCCCCACTATAGATACGTTCACATCTAGCCAAGTACAGGTGAAGTGAATAACACTGGTTATCTCTTGATCACGGCACCTGTTAGTGGGTGGGATATATTAGGCAGCAAGTGAACATTTTGTTTTCAAAGTTGATGTGTTACAAGCAGGAAAAATGGGCAAGCTTAAGAATTTGAGCGAGTTTGACAAGGGACAAATTGTAATGGCTAGACGACTGGGTCAGAGCATCTTCAAAACTGCAGCTTTTGGCGACCATGGGCATGGGCGGCCATGGCTCATTGATGCACGTGGGGAGCGAAGGCTGTCCTGTGTGGTCCATTCAAACAGACGAGCTACTGTAGCTCAGATCGCTCAAGAAGTTAATGCTGGTTCTGATAGAAATGTGTCAGAATACACAGCGCATCACAGTTTGTTGCGTGTGGGGCTGCATAGCCGCAGACCAGTCAGGGTGCCCCTGCTGACCCCTGTCCACCATCGAAAGCGCCAACAGTGGGCACGTGATTATCAGAAATGGACCACGGAGTAATGGAAGATGGTGACCTGGTCTAATGAATCATGTTTTCTTTTACATCACATGGATGGCCGGGTGGCCGTGTGCATTGCTTTTTGGGGGAACACAATTAGTTACCAACTAATTAAAATGTATTTAATTGATTAATATTTAGTTGACTGTTAAGGGACAGCACTATTTTTTTGCCCACTTTTTTCGACCACTTCATCTTTAAACCAAACTTGGGTCTTTTGCAGCTGTTCGAATGCATTCACCAACATGAGCCTCCATGAAAGCAATCTGGTCTAGTGGAAAAGTGGAAAAGCTCAACACGTTTTAGACCCCATTTACACCTGTATTTAGCAATGTCCACTTGTGATTGTATAGATTAAATGCTTCTTAATACCAGGTGTAAACAGGGCCTTAGTCAAATGAGAATCATTGTTCAGTCTACAATATGTGTTCTCGTTTGAGGTTGCTGTTATGATCTGAGGTTAAGTGTGGCGGTCATATGGATGGACAGCCTGAGATAAATGGGTCTGGTGCCCTGGGATGTCTGGTGCCTGAACTCAGTGTTGGCCGTGACTCTCGCCATTCTGTTGCAGATCAGCGTGTCCAGACCAGACGATTCATCCCCAACAGATCTCCAATAAGGAATCGCATTTGCTGCGTTATTAACTCTAGGAATTTAATATTAAATTTTCCTTGTTGGTTTTAACGGAGTCCATTTTGATATTAACTACAAGCTCCCCTGGAGTATTACAGATGAGCATGTTAGGACAACAGGGAACGGAATGATTTGCTGCCTCGTCTTGACTTCTCTTTCTCTGTGAAACAGGGCTCTCCCAGGAAAAATATCTGTCAGGGGGGGATGTGCACCAACCTGTAAAAGGATTTAAGAGCAAAAACCTACTGCTGTGTTTGATTTGCCAAATATGGCCATGTGGAGTGCCAGCCAGGGACGTGAAGGAGGAGGAATGTGTTTATTCTGTCGCTGCTTCAAAGAGCTTTCGCTGCATGTTGAGGAAGCAGTGTTTTAAAGGGCTAGGTCACTCTTAAATTACAATTGTCTTCAGTTACTCAGCCTCATATCACTCCAAACCTGTATGACTTTCTTCTGTGGCACTTAAAAGATATTCAGAAGAATGTCCTGGCCTCTGTTCTCCATACAATAAAAGTGAATTGTGTTCTCTTTTCTGTTTTGGTGTGCTTTTAATAGCAAATAAAGAGCGTGACATCCATAATGTTAAAAAAAAGCTCTTTCACTCTCTTTTTTTTCAGTACTGTGCAAAGCGGTTATATTTACATGCTGCAATATATATGATATAGCAAAATCTTGATCGATTTGCATATTATGTCTTCACCATGATATATATCGCCATGCGGCCCAGCCTTGGTTCATAAGTCGTATTGAACTATTTTCATTGTGCTTAATTTGTCGTTTTGGAGATTGACAGCACTAGTCCCCATTCACTTTTATTATATGGGAAATATACGATCATGGTAGAACACTTGTGAACCCTAAAAGGGGGTACACCTAAAAATATGTCATCCAAACCTGTATGACTTTTTTCTGTAGAACATGCAGATACTTTCAAGAACATTGTGGTCCACTCCAAGCAACATTTGACCCCTCTGAATTTCATTAAATAGACAAAAAAACACTTAACATATACATTTTGTATTGTCTTTTTTGTGTGTTCCGTAAAATAAATCAAGTCATACAGATTTGGGGTGATATGAAACCTAAGTAAATGATTACAGAATTGTAATTTCCTCTGCAGAATATTTTTGACATAAAGTTGACCTGAAGTACATTGTGTACTTCATCTTCATCATAGAGATCTAAATTACATTGCATATTTTCACTTAATCAAAATGAACCGAAAATGATTTTCCAGAAAAACTGTAAACCAAACAAATGCTGCAGTTTATGTGGCTTTCTTGGATTAAGTGCTTTCTTAAGGCCATTCAACAAAATTTCTATTGCGTTCAGTTCAGGAATTTGACCGGGCTTTTCCAAAACATGGCATTCTTCTGCTTTAATCACCTACAAAACCCACTTTCCCATTATTTCCTGCTGAATGCAGTGTTTGCAGTGACTTGCTCTTTGCTGTCCTACCATGAACTCATGGACTAAACATAGCCAATTCTTGAGAGGCCTATAGATTCTTAGATGTTACCCTGGAGTTCTTTGTAACTATTAAAGGGGTGATGAATTGAGAAATCAACTTTTCCTTGAGCTTTTGATATATAAAAGGTCATGGTGGTAATTTAAGAATATCCTGTAAATTTCAGAGCTGAAAACTTCATTGTTAGTCAAAGAAAAGCTTTTAGACACCAGGTTCAGAAAACAATAGAGTGCTTCATCCTGACGTCATCGTGTGACAAAACTCCACCTCTACAGAATAAGCACGTGTAATTCAGTAGCCCCGCCCACCGACCCATGGAGCTGTTCGGATTGCGCTAGCCAGCAGCAATAAACATGCCGAAGATAGCTAAATATTGCGCTATTCCTGGTTGTGGAAGAACACAGTCACTGCATAAGCTTCCTTCTGATCCTAATATTAGGAATGTGTGATTGCACTTTATTTCTAAGGAAGTTCCAGCTCACGTGGGGAAGACATTTATACATATGTTAGCTTCATTTCTCTGCGGAATCGTTTGTAAACAAGTCTCGGGTCGATGCTGGATTTGCAGACATACTGAGAATAAAAAACAATGCTGTGACTTCTATAGTGGAGCCGACAGGAATGGTGCAGCACACTTATGTGAGTAAAACGTCTTTTTGTATATGTAATAGTATTGCATTGTTATAGATCATTTTGATTATGTGTACTAACAGAACATACCTTTAACACGCTATTACAGGCTGGAGAATCCCTTATTTGTTGGTTTATTGTGATTTGGGGTCAGACTCGGACATGTATGGGTCAAATTTCTTGACTTGACTTGTTCGATTTGCGCTTATCCACCGACCGGTCCAAGTAATACAAAAATATTATTCCAACGTGGGTGGATGAGAGATAAATCATTGTGTTTGTTTGATAAAGACGTTTACGAGCCCTGTAATCGAGAGAATCATTCCGGTCGCCGCTTTCAAAACAATCCCTCCCTCATGTGAACTGACAGGGGCATAGATATGACAGGGGAGCCTAAGCTCATTAAATATGCAAATCTTATCCAATCTTAGCCGTGGGCGTTTACTTCCAAGTCTCCAGTGCGGCACGCCCATCAAAACCCAGCGTTCAGGAGAGAGCCTCAAAACCAGTGTAGAAAATAGCCTATTACTTATTCATTATGATGTTTTTTAAATGTAAAAACCACACGAATGTCATTAGTTGACCTCAGACAACAGTATAACATTTTTTAAAAAGCCAGTTGATGAAACCTTTAAACATCTAGCTCTTGGACTGTTTTTGTTGGACGACCTGAACCCTGAATGGATGAATGGAAACAAAGGTCTTACGAGTGATTTATTTAATGCCAGAATTTTCTTTTTTGGGTGAACTAACCCTTTAAGCTTGTTTTTAGGCTTGTTATACCATGAGGGAAAATATGGTATGACATTTTTTATTGGATTAAAGGAGAAACATTATGAATGAAACTTACTATTTCCATATCCACACCCTAACGAAGAGAATACTGTTAAATAATGCATAGTTGTCAGTACACGTCAAGCTTTTCTTGCGATTTTTTTTATTTTTTTATTTTTTTTTTTTTTTATTTTTTTTTGGCTACCCATCATGTGTAGAGAAACTTTTCATACATGAGAAATGCGCTCAAACCCGGACACTCAAGTGGTTGCCATGGTAACGAACAATAATAACTCAATGTGCTGTGGACTAACTTTTATTTGAGGAAATTTGTTTATAATAGGCTATTAGGCTTGAACTTATTGGTTTTGCGCTGCCTATTGATTCAGTTGATTGGAATAAATTTGTTTATAATGGCTAATGTTGCTTAAGTAAATGTTGAATATACAATGATTATAATGCAAGGCTAGCAATTTGAATGGATCTGATCTTTTTTTAGTGGCATTCAGTGGGATTTGACTGTTCATAGATGCAGTCTAATTGAAATGCATAGTAAACAGACTTTTTCTGGGGGGTTTTAGACTAGTTGACTAGTCGGTTGCAAAATTTCCATTTAAAAGTTTATGAAATTAGTTGTTGTCCACATATTCTTACAGAGAAAAACTTTGAAAGCTGTAGCCCGCAGCACTTTGAACAACAAGCTGAGACTTGTGAGAGAAGAGAGGACAGTCACGTTAACAAAGCAAGTAGCTCTTTAGCTTTGCCTTGCCACGGAGACAGGCATCAGAGCTTTGAATGATGAAATTAAACTGTAAATTGTTTTTTAATTCATTTATTTAGCTCCTGACAAAGGAATTAATCACACAGTACTTCCTAACAAAAAAGATTTTTAGCCTGCTCCATACTTCAGATGTTTTAAATGCAATTTAAGATTAGTCATATTATAACATCAAAAATGTTTTTGATGTTACTACCATTTTTTTTAACATTACCTAGTAGTATCATGTTTCTTTGGATATGTGTCATGTGATTACAATATATTTCTATATTTCTCAAAATGTATTGTTTCTTTACAATATTGCAACCTTGCAAATGCCATGGTTCTCATATAATAATCATTCTGATATTGTGGTGTTAGTTGTCTTGCTCAACATAGTTCTTTACTGGGCTTAAACCAAAGACTTTTAGAATTTCACCAAATAAAATGGACAAGTATCCAAAAATTTGAGTAATTGGAAAGGACAGCATGCATTGAACAATCATGAAAACAGATTGTTCTTTCAACTTATATCAGTATTTTACACCAATTGATTGTATTGCTATTGTATAAAGCTGATAAAAGTAAGCAATATTGTTAATATTGAATGATTTTTAAAAGTATTTTTATTTGTCCAATAATATTAATAATTCTTTTTATATCTTGAATATCGCCAAAGCTGTAAATTCTATACCATTCCATAATTGTTTGACCAGAGGATGTGTTGAGTGTGAGCATTTATTGAAATGTACTTAAAACCCATACAGAGTTAAAACAGTGCAAGCTAGACTTGACAGCTGATCTAAACAGCTATAAAGCATGACACTCTGCTGAGGGAAAGACCCTTCAAGTCCCACAAGTCCCTTGAGTTCACATTCTTTTCTTCTTTTGTCCAAACACTCATCTGCCAGTCTGTGTTTTATCCTCAGTGAGTCACTTGTAATTATACTGTGACCATTTAGCCCTTAATTTCTGCTTTTGTGTCATTTTTGGTGAGCTGGTGAACCAGGTGAGTAGAGGGGAACAGAACATATTTGAGGTGTTAAAGGAGAAATAAGGGAGGGAGAGAGAGTTTGAGACCGATTAGTGGGCTTGACTCTACTTGTTAGTGTTCAAGGGCAGCTGTCTGCACAACCTTATACAGACATTTCTTCAGCCGTGCTTTGCAGTTTCCTGTTAACTCATTCATTACGAGGAAACTGGCAAGTTTTGCTGCTACGTTGGAGAAGTGTGTTTTTAAAGTTGAAACTGCCCAGTATGTGGTTTTAATTGCTGATACTGATATATATATATATAGAGCAACAGACTCAAACTCGGCACAAAGGAGATTGCTGAAACATAAATAAAACAAAATAGCAAATATTGGGCAGTTATTATTTCTGGACGATAAACCAATCAAATTTGCCTTGAGACTTGCTTAGCTTCATCTTGTTTACGAAACAAAGTCCAGCTTGTCTTGGTGTTATTTTACCCAATAAAACATGGGATTAGCAATATATTGCCACCCTAAACCAGCACCCTTGGTAATCAACCAAAACTGACTATTTAAAATTGGCAGAAACAATTAAACATCCAATATTGGTCGATAAACATCCAATATATTTTAAATATACTTTCTCAATATATTACATCTGGTTCAAAGATGCATTTAGTCACTGTAATGAACGCACGATGCACAGTTTGCATTTGCTTGTCATCTGTTTATGAAGGCAATTGTTTACGTACTGGCTGTGTTTGTGTGTGTGTTTGTGTGTGTGTGTGTGTGTGTGTGTCTTTCATTAATAATTGACTGTACACAGTTTCGTCCCTAGCTCTGCCTTCCCACATTAAAAATGTATGTATTTCCCATAACAGTATGGCTGTCTGTAGAGTGTAAGCCAAGTTCATCCTGATCTCTCTTCTCCTTCACTCATCCTCTGCTCTTTATCTCTTTCTGTAATTTCTTTTATCCCATCTTTCCTTCCATCTGGTTAACCTAATCTCCCTCCTCCAATAGCAATCAACATCTGGGCTTAGAGTGTGTTCGTGTGTGTGCATGCAAACAAGCACTCGGCAAGCCATATAGTCAGCCCTTATTCGGAATTTCTTGGAGCAGGAAGTGGGATGTGGCATCAGTGTGATGTCACAGGAAGAGGAGATTATATCACAGTTTTGAGGAAATCAGGGGGGAGAGAATTTTTATTTTTTTTATTTTTTTAATGGCTTCATATTTTTTTCTACCTTTTTATTGCCTTTTATGAAGGCATTACATTTGAAAATCCATTATAATTTTTTGAATGTATGATATAAACAAATGTGAATATACTTAATATATTCACATATATTAGTGAAATACTTACCCATAATAATCTTTTATCAAATATTATCAGTTAGACAGCATTGTCAGTGAAAAAATGTGAGAAAAAAAAGAATTTATGTGAATATTTTTTTCAGACGAGCTGTAATGTTGTGGTGTGAAAGGACAATGAGTGCCAAAAATCTTAAAGGGGTCATGAACTGTGAGTTTTATAATGTTCGAGGTCCACTTATAATGTTAGCAATATTTTACATCAAAAAACATCCTGATTTAGAAAGTAATAGGCTATTTTTGACCCTGTTTTTGACCCTCTTTTTGAAACTCTTCATTCTGATAGGCATGTCGCATTCAAGACTTGGAATAAACACCCACTGCTATGATTGGGTAACAGTTTTGGATGTCCCCGCCATTACACATGTGGAATTTATTTAAAAAAACTTCCGATGCTGAAAAATGGCAACTGATGAAATTCAGCCATACATGTTTGAGTCTAATTCTGAAATCAAAAGTCAAAAAACACACCTCAAATACCAAGAATACTCCAGTCTGTGACAGTGTGAATAATTATTCATCTTCATTTATATTTATTCCTTCTGTATTTGTGAGGTAATTATTGCATTGTACTAACAAAGACACTGGTTTTTGTCTCGATACATAGTTAAAACATTTGCCAACTGTGAAACATTTATGTGTATTTACATATGCTTTTATGTCTTGGTTGTTACAAAGAAAGTTTAATGGTGTGTGCACCAAATCGAATTAATTATTTGCGTGAGTAGATTGCAAAGATGCAAATAGATGCGAATTCGCAACGGCAACGCGATTGACGCTAAATGGGCGATGTGTTCGCCACAATTGTGTCTTCCACGCAAGTTAAATTTCAACTTGGCAGGAAAATTTGCACGATGCGCGCAAGCCAATCAGTGAAGAGCTTATTGACACATCCGGTTTGACAGGTTATCAAACTGGGCACCCGCCATCCTCAAGTAGCGCTTTGGGTTCCTGGAGAAGTTGTGTGCGCCTCTGGACGGTGCTGTGAACTCATTTGGCTTTCCGGCATCCACAACTGATACAGTGCAGCAATAGTTGTTATCTACCATTTAAACCATTAAAAACGTTACCATTAAAAATGGCAGAAAGAATTGTTGTTGATGTGCGTGAAAACACTCCTCATCGTGCAATGTTTTTATTCGCATGTGTGACGTGAAAAACAAGTAATCCCACGAGTAAACTAGAATGAGTAACGTGATGCGAATATTCTTTGAGTACTTGGAGTTACTACAGTTATAGTTGACACTTATATTCACCCATTATTTTCAGTAAAGTGAGTAGATATCAAACCATCTGAAACAGACAAAACAATAGTGACCAATTTTGCAAAAACTTCTTCATACCGAGAAAAAAGTTTTTACGCTCACATGAGGTGGTTTTTCAGGCAATTCGAAAAAGGAATATTTTGCAAAGATGCAAAGGAAAGATGCATTTACAGGTCACCTGGCATACTTAAAAGTCAATCATTCTTTAAAGAGGGTGTGGTATGTTTGGACAGAAGACTAGATTGAGTTCTTTATTAAACTCATTAAAAGGCAAAATAATTATTGGAATACTTTATTATTATTTTTTTATTATAGAATTCTGTTGTGATGCAGTTGTCCACTGTTGCTGAGAGACAAATTAAGCTAACGAGAGTGTCAAAAGTGTGTTTTAAAAGAGTTTAATTTCTGTTCAAAGGGCCACCAATTTCTGAAGTTTATGAAACCACTATAAACATCTATTAATTGTATTCTTTCTCTGAACAGAAAACTCCAGAAGTCTGCTATTATTTTTAATAAGCATGGAGGAATGTGAACATGGAGCCAGTGAAGCAGAAGCATTTGAGTTTGAAAATGAACCGCCTGTTTGTGTCCGATTCATTTCTCTAGAGACACTATAAACAGTCCAGGAACAAATGTGCCGCCATATGCGCACACCACGAGTAAGATGATGTCAGTATGACATCACAACCTTTGCCTGATGATATCCTTGTTTGTATATATTTGTGAAAGACTAATCCAGCTGTGTTTTTCCATCAGCTGTCAGCCAACAATTCTGAAAGGACTCACTCAGCCAAAAATGAAAACTGACATACAAATGAAATAGTGCTTTAAGTTTTTCAGCTGAGTCTAATAGTATTGCATTTGAGTATTTTAGTAATTCTAACCTGGATAGTATAGTAATCATATGCAAAATGACTGCATAGTCTTTCACTCATGCACTGTCTATCAACCAGTAAACCAGTATTTTTATTTGCATATTTTTGCGCTTGAATTGTTTTAAAGTGCCACTATATTGTTATTTTAAACATTACCTTTCATGCAGCGTATATTACAGCTGTTTGTAACTGTAAAAGGTCTGCACAGTTTTAAAGATCAAAGTGCACGACAAATAAAGTTATTGTCTCATAAATGAAAGAATCAATTCTGAACTGCCAAAACGAGTCTTCACCAATTCCAGTCTCACTTCCTGTTGCATACCTATGTAACAATAGGGGCTTTCACACATGGTAGTTATTGGAACTCAGTTAAACTCAGGAGCTAAATGTTCCCATAGAGCCATTTTTCTGGTTGCATTTGGAAGCAAAAGTGATGTAAGCCGGCCGGCAGCGATGTCATTTAAGCGTGGCATTCAACAACATAAATGGACCAATGCCTGGACTTCCATGTGCATTAAAAAAAAATGTTATAAGTGGTGGGTGCTGGTGTTTCATATGGCATGCTTTCAGCCAATCAACGTGCACTTCCTTCACTGGTAGGGGTGTAAAGGTTCAAATTGCTCACGGTTCGGTTTGTATCACGGTTGTAGCTCCATGGTTTCGGAACGGTGCTATGTTCAGGGATTAAAAAAACAAAAAACACAGTTTAATTTATTTGTATCTTTGCTCTATTGTATTTCTTTGCACTGTTGCTTGTAGTTAGATTATTTGTTATTTTTTAAGTAGGTCTAACAGATTTCAGGTACAGAAATTGAATAAAGTAATCAAATGTAAAATAACTGCATATTTGACTATAAATTAAAGATTAATCCTTATTAAAGTTCAGCTATTCAGTCAAGAGCAGTGAGCGATTATCTTGTCTTTTATTGTTTGAATAACAGACAGCAGGAATTTTAGGCTGCTGTCACTTTACACGGATATAATGCACGGTCTTTCTAGACTGTTAAGTTCAGGGGTCACAAACATGGTGCCCGCGAGTCGCCCGCAGACCTGTTCTAAAAATAGCTCACCATAGCCCCACTTACTGATGTATCGGCCGTGTGGTTATTTTTATTTATGAACAAATGTAAATGTTCAGTTGCTTCCTTGTGTATCTAAGCGCAGGGCTCCAGACTGAAGCCGAATGTATAATAGTGTCTGTGAATATTAAACTGCAAAATACTATTTAAATATTACTCCAGCATGTTCTGCATCTCTCTGCATTGGACACACACCCGCGTGACACTCGCTGTCTTAGTTGCCTCTGCCATGTGTCGCATAAACCGTCACTTCATGAGAATTTACAGTGTCATTTTAGAAAACTGTCATATCATGAACACAAACACTCAAAGGAAGAAATTGACAGAATATATTAGACTACTGTTGTAGCCTACAGTAGATTTAGCCACGTCTCTATGTAATAATAATACGTCTCTACTAATAATAATAATTATGCCTAGATCGTTGCTTATTTTTCACTTGATCTTTTATTTATAAGCAATGTTTACTTTTAAACAGCATACAGCCTTTAAATGTTTATGTATTATTTACTTATAATGGTTATCATCATAAATAATAAACGTATTGAATTTAATTGAATGTAAAAAAAAGTTAAATATAAAAATATATTTTGCTGTGGTAGTCTACCAAAATTGGTACAGAGTAGCTATTGTAAAAAATGTTATGGTATTGGTACAGACTACTGAAACTACTTTCTGGTGTAAAACAGTTAATAGTTGGATAGTTGTTAATATGAGAATTATGATGCATTATTTAAGAATTTTATGTATTGTATAAGATGAGTGGCTCTCAGCAAATTTTATTTTTAAAAAGTAGCTCTCAAATGAAAAAAGGTTGGAGACCCCTGACTTAAGGCATAACAGACTATGTCTACTAGGATACTCATCAAGACGGGCATGTGACGCTGAAATTAAGATATTATAATGGGTTTTTCGTTTCTGACTCACGCTGTAAGCGGAAGACCAATCACAACAGCCAGGGCCATCTGACCAATCAGAGCAGAGTAAGCTCTCGGAGAGGAGGGGTTTAAAATAACTGTATTTTCTTTTTTACCGTCTATGCTTTAAGCTCTTTCAGACTCTTTGAGAAATGAGGTGATGTGCATTGTATATTATTTGAAAAAGTGTTTTTTGACCTTGGATGCATGTTAATCTATTGTAGAAGACCTCCAAAACAAAAATAAGGAACCTTTAAAATGTTAATAGGGGCACGTTAAAATTAATTGAATGCTTAAACTGTAAAACTTAAAAATGTGCAAATGATTTTCTGGACAACGCAGTACTGTCCCGATCAGGACTGTCCCGAGCATCTTTTATAGTGCCTCCGGGCCATCAGGGAGTCCTTATCGTCGAGCCCTGGAATTTCCATTTGAACTGTTCCTTCAAGAACAGGCTCTGTTTGTGCGTGTATGTCATGTGTGATAATGTGATACTCGGTCAGTTTGAAGTTTCTAGAACCTGCTTTCTCTCCTGAGCAGCGGAATGTTGAGCACTTCCTTTCTTTGTCTGCCTCCATTGTTGGTACTTGCTAGGCTTGTTTCAATCAGACAGACTTCTCCTCCTACCTCACACATTTCTAACCACACTTGTCTCTTTGTTCATTATGCCTTAGTCTCTCTTCCCTCTCTGTTTGTCATCCTTCTTTCCAGTGTCCGACTCCTGTTTTCTGTTTCACTTTCTCAGTTTTATTAATATGAAAGAATGATGCTGTTTTTAATGCCATCTCTCTCTTTCTTTCATATGTACAGTGAGTCAAGTATCTGTCAGGCACGGGCAACTGTGATGATCTACGATGATGCCAATAAGAAGTGGGTCCCAGCAGGCACGGGCCCCCAGGCTTTCAGCAGGGTCCAAATCTATCACAATCCAAGCAATAACGCCTTCAGGGTGGTGGGACGCAAGATGCAGACCGACCAACAGGTAAACAAACTACTGTCAGGCACATGTAGCTTGTGGTTGTGGACAAACAAACCATTTTTCATTGAAGGTAATACTGCAGGGAGGTGACACATTCAGGGTAACTGGAAATAAAATCATTCCAAACTGTGCCTCAAGCTCACACTTAAAAATAGTTTGCAAGAACTGACTTCAAGAATTGTTTTTCAGGGTTAAAGACCAGCAGCACGTATCGCAGTCTAATACTGTGTTTTTAAAGGGATAGTTCACCATTATTCATTTTCTGACCTTCGTGTTCTTTCAGACCCATTTTTCCCCCCTCCAGGTCTTTTCTGTGTGCTTACTGAGATGTTAAAGGGTTTAAAAATTGAATTTTTTTAGGTTTGTGTCCTAAAAATAGGCTGAAAAATGGGGGGTCGTCTTATATTTGAGATAAAGACCAAATCATGGAGGAAAGGGAGAAAGCAGAGGGAAACAGTAGAGGGCGCCAACACGATAGGCTACTTAATTAGTCACTGTTTACATGCACACCAGCAAGCTGATAACACACAAATATCATCTTATTGAAATAACCAGTTTTCCCCGTTTACATGCAAACCAGTAAACTGACAACGCAAGTAAACCATGTTTACATTACTTTATTAATAAACCGGGTTATTTCCTTGTGGTGACATCAAAAATAATAATGTCCGTATCTGACTCAAAGTATTCCAAATGTTACATCAGTTGTGATGTCAAATAAAGCGTGCACCGTGTCAGCGGGAGATTTACGGCTTATATTACCCCTTATGCAGTTACACAGCGTTTTGACTGAACCTCTTCTACTGCTGCATGAGATGAGAACACAGCTTTACAATTTTTCTGGGTCTTAAAAGAGTCTGCGTTTGTGATATATGTCATTATTTCATGCAAAACGCTAGCTCGCTCTGTCTGGACGCATTTAAATTTGCTCTCGCACTTCAATAAGCCAACAGAAAGCAGGTTAATTACATGTCGCGCGAAATCCGGAAAAGGGACAAACCGGTTTATGCTTAAGCTGTTTATGACCTTACTCCGATAAAAGAAAACGGGTTACCGCGTTTACATGAGCATGTTCATTGTTAGCTTATTAGGCATAAAGAACGTGCATGTAAACGTACTCATTGTTATGAATGAAATAAACAGTAAAGTGCCGCCAGCATAAAGGCCCATTTGCACTGCTGTTCTTATTACAACCCCACAGTTTGGTTTGTTTCAAGACTGAAATGACAGATGTGTTTGATTAAAAGCAGATGGTAATTTTCTATCTATCTTCACAGTACCACACAATTACATGCATACATAATTATTGTATTTTTGTGAAAAGATTATTCATTTTTGTCACTCATTCATTCATTTCTGAACTCATTGACAGAGTGCACTTTATTTTGTGACAAATTAATCCAAGTATTTAATGAATGGTGTTAAAATGTTTTTTTCCCCATGAATTCTCAGTAGAATTTTCAAATAAAATGATTTTCTGTTGAAAACCAGATTTTTCCCACAAAAATACTGGAAAATACTTTTTGTGCGCAAAAAACAAACAAAAATAACTTTATTCAACAATTTTGTCTAGCTGTGCACGTAGTAAATACAGTGCAGCGGTTGTGATTCTACGGCAGAATGGCGGCTCACCATTGGCTAGCTTCTGAGTCAGCATCACACGCATGCATAGCGGTGCTCACGTGAACAGCATCGGCCAATGGTAATCCGGCGTTCTGATGTAGCTCTGACGTAACTCGTAAGCGCTAGAGCTGCAACTAACGATTATTTTTTCTGTCGACTAATCTAACGATTATTTTTTCGATTAGTCGACTAATCTAACGATTTTTTTTTTTTTCAATCTAGTGTTCTTTTTTTGATTAGCTAATGAATCCTTTGGATAACTATACAAAAAATGATAAGTACTACTTCTAATATAATATTTCAACTTTTATTAATTATTTACCAAAAAGTACTGCAAGTTAGCTTTTACAGTATACAAAAATAAAGTGCCATAAAGTATCTTTTACAATCATGTTGAGTATGCTATCGGTAAGTGTAACGCGATAGCTGGGGCCATTACGCAAGATGAATGTATGATGTGACGTCCGACGCATTTCACGCACATTTTGAAAGAATTCTTCTTCTAAGCTTTGCCTCTTCCTGAGAAAAAACAAACACAATAATTGCAGCACTAATGCAACTACCACTTTGACACTTCAAATAGTTTATCGTAAATTGTAAAACTAATACAAATTAATTGAGTGGTTTAGTCCACATTTTCTGAAGAGACACAATCACTTTATATGATGAAAAGATTTAATTTAGGCTTTTATTCACATATAAACATTCATCAACGCACACATCAGTTGTGGAAAATGGAAGCTTAAGCATGTTCACTGGATGTCACACCGCACGCGTAAGCAGGGCGTAAGCAGCGCAAATTTTTTCGCGCTCATGTTAACAGATGAGTGCATTCACACCGCAGCAGAGGCAGCGCAGCGCGTAGCAAGAGCAGAGCAGAAGCGTCAGTGCCGCGATCGCTTCGGGCGCCGGGTCTATTTTTGACGCGCGCTGCTCACGCTGAATTAAAGCCACGGTGCATTGTTCTGATCAAAACTGACCTGATTAACATGCAAAATAACTAATTTCACCTTGAAATCATGTGGTGAAGTGTTCTGTGTGTTTCACAAACACCATATGACATCCGGCGCTGTGATTAAAAAAAAATAAAATACTGGAAAACACACTGCCAGTTTTTGCTCAAAATTCAAATGCCTGTTTAAATGATTAAAACTAGAGGCTTATATTAACATTAAGAGTACTTTTATCACGTAAACTACCTTTATACAGCATGTTATGCATGTGTGTTTGGGAAAGAGTAGACCACAGTCGCATTTGCAGAAGATATATGCTGCCCATCATTAATCAAAGCACGAGACAGACAGGGGTCGGAGGAGAACACCGAAAGTGACAGAATTGACGATATTCGTCTGTATTTGCAATATACGAGCAGCGGTTCAGCTGCGCGAGGCAAACGCAGCCAGTGTGAATGTACAACTGACGCGCTCCCGCTTTCCATACGCACCGCTTCTGCCCTGCCAACACACTGCTAGCGCGTGCGGTGTGAAGCCGGTGTGAGGAGCTCGTGCATCGCAGTGCTGCCGTGGTAACGTAACGCCATTTCGGCTTTGCAAAGGGAACAAAGGACCATTTTGGTTGGCCTCTGTTTAAAGTATCCCCATACTTTTGATAATCGTGGTCTAGGTTTTTGTGATAGAATGGAACTCTCCATTCCCAGGAGCAGAAGCCGCCATTACGCGAGATGAATGTATGATGCGACGTTGCAGCACTAGTAAGCGCTGCACTGTATTTACTATGTCAACAGCGTAGGAGACTGACATAAAAGAGAAGAAATGGTCGAATAAAGTCGTTATTTTTGGTTTGTTTTTTGCGCACAAAAGGTTATTCTCAATGCTTTATAAAATGAAGGTTGGACTATTTTAATGATGTCTTTACTACCTTTTTGGCCTTGAAAGTAGTTGTTGTATTTCTGTCTATGTGGGGTCAGAAAGCTCTCGGATTTCATCAAAAATATCTTGCGTGCAGGAAGATTCGTTTACTATTCGAATCAACAATGGCGTTTAAAAAATACTACTGATTATCTGACGACTAGGTTCATGCTTCCAGTACAAAATCCAGGGGAACTGGAAAGTCGCGCACAGTCCTGCGTCACCGGACTAATCTTCATGGTACTTTAGACAGTAATGGCAACGCAGACAGCAGCAGGTCTGGGGGAAAAGGAGTTCCTGGGAAAAATTGTTCCAGGTAAT
The DNA here is from genome assembly GCA_023029165.1 of Gobiocypris rarus. NCBI lineage: Eukaryota > Metazoa > Chordata > Actinopteri > Cypriniformes > Gobionidae > Gobiocypris > Gobiocypris rarus. Next base: position 31,612,688 of record CM040918.1, on the reverse strand, counting down.
TTTGGTGGAAACAGGGCTTATGTGACTACCAGTGTGGTTTTAGACATGGAAAGCACTTTGGGTCAGCTGATTCGATCAAAATCTTACGTCCGAGATGGTTTTATTCGAAAAAAACACAATGTTGCTGTCTTTTTTGATCTGGAAAAAGCATATGGTACAATTTGGAGTTTTAGAGGATGATTATCCAATATTTTGGCTAGTAGATAGTCCAAATAGGGAACACTTTATCAAGTTTACACTGACAACTTGACAACAATTTCTTCAGGGAAGCATACTCTCTGTCATTCTTTTCAGTATTAAAATAAATAGCAGCATTAATATCATTGGATCCAATATATTCTGCAATTACAGTTATTTATTCATAGGATTAATGTTCAACTGAAAATGGTTTCAGTTTATCTGAAACAAAAACAATTTGGAAACACGTTATTTCCAGCGATCGCCTCATGATGATCCAGAACTTTTTATTAATAGAGAGAGACCCAATCAAAGTTAAGGAAATTAAGTTTTGGCCTTCTTAACAAAAATACTTTTATTCCTCATTTGTTCTTTTATTTTTGTTCCTCATAATTCCAAATTACAATTCACACTACAATTTCCTATTTTTCTTTACCTTCTATCCAAGTCACTGTGCAGAAAATGTATTAAAAGTAATAATATATATAATTATACTATAATAGTATTATTAATAATGTTATTTCGAACTGTGTGTATGTATATACGTGTGTGTATGTATGTGTATATATATGTATATATATGTATATATATATATATATATATATATATATAATATATATATATATATATATATATATACATATATATATATATATATATATATATACAGTTCAAGATAATAATATTATTAGTATTATAAAAATTATTATAATAAATAATGCTTCTGAAAATTCAGCTTTGCCTTTACAGGAATATAAAGTTATTTTGAAACAGAATTATGCATTGTTACATACAAATTTACAGTTTTTATTCTATTTTTCATCAAATAAATTCAGCATTAGCATTTGTCATATGTTTTCATAAAGTTGACATATAATTTTCAGTGAAATACTGACTTAAAACGTACATTGTTTGACTGAAGTGTCCCCTTTGAATAAGTACACAAATCATATGGACTTTTTTCCGGTGTGTTCACACTTGGCATATTTGGTATAATTAAAACGAACTCCGGTGTGATTGCTATTTTGCGGTTCTTTTGAATAAGTCTGAACGCTGCCATCCGAACCCTGGTGCGCACCAAAGAAATGGACACGAGTCTGGTCTGCTTCCAAAGGAACTCTGGTGTGGTGAAATTAATTGAACGGCACACGGACCAAAGACATGTAAACAAACCCAAAATGGTACATGATGTCACTGAAGTTTGACATCCTCAGCGTCCATATACTTTCATCATTTAGAAAAGAGCAGCCTGGACATTCTACTAAGCGTTCGTCACCTGATTTTTTTGGTGAAATATTCCTCTGACAAAATGGAAATAATTTCTCTAGTTCTCAGTTTTACAGTCCATCAATCACCTGTATACCCCTCTATCTTGAGTTCTCTCTTCCCATCCCGGCACTGTCGCTCTCTATATGCTCAGACATGAATGCTCCCCAGAGATGACTACTAAAGTAGATGTTGTTTCCTGTAAGATAGCCAAACCATTTCCTGTGCCAGTTAGGCACTCCTCCCCCATTCCCATGACTCTTACCTCTCCACAGTCCATCTGTCTGATTCCACAAACTCATTTCTCTTTGTCTGAATGACTAAGTGACTTTTATCTCTTTCTGTCTCTGTTTTTCAGTAGTGTCTGCCTTTCCGTTCATGTGTATTTTGATGACGGTGCTTCTGTGTGGCTGGCATGTTGAGCTTTTTTGGACATTTTCTTCTTTTCTTCTCTCTCTTCCCTTTCTCTCCGCCGCTCTGCTTTGTGGAATTCATGATTGTAATACAAACAGAGAAACGAGGTGTCAGCACATTCACTGAAGACGAACACACACACGCATATACACACTCACGTGTTGGTTTTCCATGTTTAATGGGGACTTTATACTGTACAAACTGTGTATTTCCAATCACCTAATCCTAAACCTACCATAAAAAAAATGTCCCCACAAGGTCAAATATTTCTGGTATTACTATTCTTGTGGGGACATTTAGTTCCCATAACATAGGGAATCCCTGACACACACACACACACACACACACACACACACACACACACACACACACACACACACATAAATACACACAAACTCGTGTGCTCTGCAGCAGCAGAGCCCTCTCCTGGACATTCAAGAATATTCTTGCTGAAATATACAATAAGTTTACAAATCTGACACTTTAGGGTTGAAGTACGTTGAGGGCGAGTATGAGCAAATCTTTTGGTGCATTTAAATATATGTGAATCTAAATCTTGTTTAAAACGCATATGGGCACGTGCCAAGTTCTTGGAAATGTAGACTTTTTATTTATGCTGTATTTATTCTTGGATCCATTATAAAAGTTTAAATAATCTAAAAAAATCACATTAATATTTGCTGAAATAAAAGCACCCAAGATGGCAGATGAGTGAATACTTTAATAGAAAAGTGAATTTAGAGATTATTTCATATGTTCATATGCAAACGTTAATGTATGTTTGTCATTGGCCTACAGTCCATGGCAAACAATTTTTTAAGGGCCTTTCACATTTGCTTTTCTTTTACACATTTTGGTTTTTCAAAACACTATGTTAGAGCCCAGCATTTTGGTTCTTTCAGTAGTTCAGTTCTTGCATCCTGACTTTTTAGGGATTTTTGTTTTCCTTCAGTCCCCATGTGCATCAATGAGTCTTGGCCGCACATGACCCTGCCGCCGGTTCACCACTGTTCCTTCCTTGGACCACTTTTGATAGATACTGACCACTACAAACCAGGAACACCCCACAAGTGCTGCAGTTTTGGAGATGCTCTGACCAGTCATCTAGACATCACAATTTGGCCCTTGTCAAACTCGCAAAATCCTTACACTTGCCCATTTTTCCTGCTTCTAACACATCAACATTGAGGACAAATACAGGTCCTTCTCAAAAAGTTAATTATTTTCCATAATGTAATGATAAAAATTAAACTTTCATATATTTTAGATTCACTGCACACCAACTGAAATAGTGGCAAAAAGTGGAAAAAGTGTGGCAAAAAACGCTGCACAATGAGAAGAGGTGACCGGACCCTGAGGAAGATTGTGGAGAAGGACCGATTCCAGACCTTGGGGGACCTGCGGAAGCAGTGGACTGAGTCTGGAGTAGAAACATCCAGAGCCACCGTGAACAGGCGTGTGCAGGAAATGGGCTACAGGTGCCGACTTCCCTAGGTCAAGCCACTTTTGAACCAGAAACAGCGGCAGAAGCGCCTAACCTGGGCTACAGAGAAGCAGCACTGGACTGTCACTCAAATTTTGCATGTCATTCGGAAATCAAGGTGCCAGAGTCTGGAGGAAGACTGGGGAGAAGGAAATGCCAAAATGCCTGAAGTCCAGTGTCAAGTACCCACAGTCAGTGATGGTCTGGGGTGCCATGTCAGCTGCTGGTGTTGCTCCACTGTGTTTTATCAAGGGCAGGGTCAATGCAGCTAGCTATCAGGAGATTTTGGAGCACTTCATGCTTCCATGTGCTGAAAAGCTTTATGGAGATGAAGATTTGGTTTTTCAGCATGACCTGGCACCTGCTCACAGTGCCAAAACCACTGGTAAATGGTTTACTGACCATGGTATTACTGTGCTCAATTGGCCTGCCAACTCTCCTGACCTGAACCCCAATAGAGAATCTGTGGGATATTGTGAAGAGAAAGTTGAGAGACGCAAGACCCAACCCTCTGGATGAGCTTAAGGCCGCTACCGAAGCATCCTGGGCCCAACAACACCTCAGCAGTGCCACAGGCTGATTGCCTCCATGCCACGCCGATTGAAGCAGTCATTTCTGCAAAAGGATTCCCGACCAAGTATTGAGTGCATAACTGAACATAATTATTTGAAGGTTGACTTTTTTTTGTATTAAAAACACTTTTCTTTTATTGGTCGGATGAAATATGCACATTTTTTGAGATTTTTGGGTTTTCATGAGCTGTATGCCAAAATCATCAGTATTAAAACAATAAAAGACCTGAAATATTTCAGTTGGTGTTCAATGAATCTAAAATATATGACATTTAAATTTTATCATTACATTATGGAAAATAATAAACTTTTAAAATATCCTAATTTTTTGAGAAGGACCTGTATATAGTATATATGATCTATAGACAAAATGTCCATTTTAGTCGAATTTGAGGTTTTCACATTTAAGCCCTCATCTAGCGATCCCAATGCTCGACATAGCAATTAAACATCTAAAATAATCTTTATTTGTACATTTTCTAAGAGGAGCATCTCGCACTGACTGTCCGAAACGTGCACACAAAGACACATCTGACAGTGCACAATCCCGATACGCACAGAATTACAGTTTTTAAAAATATCTATTTTGATGAGTATTGAAGCAAACATTATATGTTATTTCTTAAATTAACGTTTGTTTAACTATTGGGGGAAAACATCTGATTTGTAACATTTATATTGATCCGTGCGGGACAGTAAGTCTTAATATATTGGCTGTCTGTTTAGTCTATTACTGACTAATTTTTGTTTTTGCTTTTTAAAAATATAAAAATAAATAAAAAATGTAAATTTAAAATGAGCGTAGTATTGAATATGCAAGTATAATTAACTTCTCGAATAAACTACAGCATAAAAGAGAAACTGTTTATACTTGTGTGCGTGTATGGCTTCATTTACATTTAGACATTTGTGTCTTTTCTTGTACAGGTTGTGATAAACTGTCCAATTGTAAAGGGATTAAAATATAATCAGGCCACGCCAAACTTCCACCAATGGCGGGACGCTCGACAGGTGTGGGGACTGAATTTTGGCAGCAAGGAAGATGCCGCACTGTTTGCCAATGGCATGATGCATGCACTTGAGATCCTCGGCTCCATCCCTGATGGAGGTAACGTATACTCACATTTACAACCCATTGTGACAGAGCATATCTGTTCAACGCAACTGTTTACAACTGCATTGTCATTAGGTTACCCCACACGGCCCGTGTCCAATGGACCGTCCCCAGAAGAGCTGGAACAACAGAGAAGGTACAAACTTATTTGTTGTTGTGTGTATAACAAAGAATTTGACAGGTTTTGTTTTACCAGTATTTTCATGAAGTGATTTTGTTCACTTGTTTCCTTGTTCAATCTTTGACCTCATTTAAAGATGCGGGCATGCAAATACACACACACACAAAAAAAAATCTCAAGAGATTTACTGGTATTAACGCTCAAGTCTTTAGCTTTCCGTGAGCCCCTGAAGCGATGGGGCAAAAGTCCAGGTCAGGCCTTCTGACACTTCAATCCTTTTCTTCCTTTTCCTTCTCCTTGCATGACTTCAGGGTAAAAAAATGTAACATGTGTCTTTTCAAACTTTAAAATCTTGTTGGGGACACTTAATATTATTCACTGAATGCACTGACGCTATTGGATGATAACTGAACTGAGCTGGGCGATGACATCACTGTTTTCTCCATAGCTGCTTTATAGATTAATTGAATCATTCCATTATTGATGTAAATTAACACTATTCGACATGTAAATGTCGGTACACTCTCAGGGTTTTTTGGGCCGATTCAGCATGTTGAATCGCCGTTGGTGAAAGAGAGATCTCTGATTGGCTGTTCAGCTTAGCAAACGAGTCAGTGCACAAGAATAAAAGCGAAAGTGATGAAAGAGAGCAAAGAAGTCAAGACGGTACAGACAGAAGGCTGTTTAATTTTACATCATCTTACCTGAGCATTCAATTGCAGAAATATTTTCATAATAACATGAGGCGACTGGAATAAATGAAGTGATCAGTGTGATTGATATTCAAAATGGTAAGAGATGCTGTTTTGTTTGCGGTTTGTATATCTGAAGTCCTAGCATTGGTTTCCCTTTTTTAATGTAGAAAATAGACTATTGAGACCTGCTGATATAGACAGAACACGTCCTGAGTTGACAGTCGCTTTTAGTCCTTTTGGTGTGTTCAAGCGCAGATTTTTGGCTGAGACACAGCCGACGAGAGGCGACAACACAGCCAGCTTTCATCGCCGCTACTTCTTTGACTTCGGATTGGTGTGTCCACATATTTGTGGCAGAAAAGTTTGTGGCAGTCAAAAGTGGCATCACCCTATGTATAGGTGAATTGTTTTAAAGCTATTTTATAGTGGTAATAATAGTGTTTAAATGAACAAGAACATTCATGAGACAATATTCCTGGCAGCAGAGGAAAACCTGAAGTTAGTTTTTTCCTCTCTCCAAATCTCTGGAATGAGACTGTAATTCCAGAACATGCTGCACTCATCTCTCTCTCTCTCTCTCTCTCTCTCTCTCTCTCTCTCTCTCTCTCTCTCTCTCTCTCTCTCTCTCTCTCTCTCTCTCTCTCTCTCTCTCTCTCTCTCTCTCTCTCTCTCTCTCTCTCTCTCTCTCTCTCTCTCTCTCTCTGTGTGTCTGTATGTCTGTTGTTATGGTTACCTTGATAAAGACTTTACATGGAGCCTGTTGACTCATGTCCTGACTTGACTGAAATGTTTTGAATGGCTCTCAGAAAGGCTTGAGTTAACATGAAACTTGACTTTGCAGTCTTGTAAGTCTTACAAAGAGTATATGATTGTGTGTATGTTTACATGCATGTTGCATTTTTAAAGTCGTTTTTATATATACTGGCTCATTTGAGAGGCCTTAATGATTCAAAATATGTAAACCCACCAAATAATTGCCATCTCACTGACTCTCCCCAGTGACTTAAGTCAACAGCATGTCCTGTTTATGAACTCACTCTTTTGGCAACAATGAAAATCTATTATTAAAAAAAGTGTATATTTTAATATATCATAACTGGATCTTCCGGTGAAAATGACAATTCTCTCTGGTGGCGTATGCAGGAATTCTCCAATGATTTAGTCCGCTTAAACCCTGACCCTGAAAGTTTCTCATTCATCTGCTTCAACATCCAATCAACAACCGATGCATAGAACCAAGTCCCCGACCTATATTTTTTATTTTTCGATAATTCGTTACACTTGAATGAACGTCAGGGATGTGCTGAGAGAGTTCCTCTGGGGCAGGGGCTCAAATGTAAAAAAGGGGCCTATATAAATGTACCGGTCAAAAGTTTGGACACATTACTATTTTTTGATGTTTTTGAGTTTCTTATGCTTATCATGTATTTGGGTCAAAATACAGAAAAAAAAACATTAATGTGATAATTGTGAAATATTACTGCAATTTAAAATAATGGTTTTCTATTTTAAAATACTTACAATCTTTCATACTTTTTCAGGATTCTTTGATGAATAAAAAGTTTAAAAAGAACAGCATTTATTTAAAATATAAATCTTTTGTAACAATAGACACTGCCGTTCAAAAGTTTGGACGGTTTCAAAATAAAATACTTTTATTCAGCAAGGATTTGTTAAATTGATAAAAAGTGATTTTGAATAAATGCTGTTCTTTTTAACTTTTTATTGATCAGTGAATCCTGAAAAAAGTATCACAGGTTCCAAAAAAGAAAAAGGAAAAAAGAACCTTTATTTATTTGTATTTTTGATCAAATAAATGCAATGAAATTTGAACTTGTGGCAGATGTCAACTGGTCGGTGTATTATACATGACAAACAGACATCAATGAATTATGTAATATTTAAAAACATGTAACATGAAAACTCATAGCAACGGCACCTCAGACTGACAGATGCGTAAAAATAAACAGGATTGTAGACTACTTTAGTTTTGTTTGGACACATTGTCTTGTTAATTATATTCAGATGCATTTTGTTTTATTGACCACGATATTATACGATATTATTGATATTTGTTTGAGAGGGGCACTTTTAATTAATTTTTGAAAAGGGGAGGGAGTGACTCAAGCTCCCAAATCCTCTCGCACGTGCCTGCTGTACGTAATGTGGATGATTTACCACTTCCGTTTCGATGCGACTTTCATTTGGAGCTCTCAAAGACATTCCTTGCTAGTTTTTGTACATCCTACTGAAAATGGGAACTGCTTTTTTAAATAGTTATGCCTTTTTTGCCTCAAAAACTGGACTTTGGCTACTTTGCTGTATATTATTTATGCTTAAAGGGGTACTTCAGCGCTGGGAAGATGAATCTGTATTTAAACTGGGTCATTAATGTAGTAGAAATGAGAAATTATTTTTGAATTTGGTGCCTTCTAGACTGAGAAAACACAGAAAATTTATTTTTGTCTCATGGGGATGAAAGACAACAATTCCCAGAATGCACTTCGCTGCCCTACGCTAGACACGACATGGTTTACTTGCCCACCGCGTTCATTTTCATAAAATGAGTTCAGTTAGAGACGCTACAATTAAAAACTGAGCGTGTCTGTTCAATATATTATGAGTGAGTCCAACGCTATCTCACGACCAATTCGTACATATTTTACGAGGTGGCTATTTCGTACAAATTTGTATGCGACCTCACTGCATTTAATTCAGACGCTTTGCCTAAACCCCAGTGATGGGTAGGTTTAGGGGCGGGGTTGAGGTAGGTCATTAAATGCGAATTCATACGAATTTGCCAACTCGTCAAATATGTACGATTTAGTAAAAATCGTATGAATTGTCGAGTGAGGTCGCATACAAATTTGTACGAATTAGCCACCTCGTAAAATATGTACGAATTGCCGTGAGATCGGGTTGGTGAGTCGATTGAGTGTCGGATTACATTCATCACATGAGCTGAGGGAATCACGGGATTCGCGGCTTTGGTCGCATTCACAGCGCGTGATTAGTCTGCTGCATTTTCAGATCATGTCTTTGGAAGCTTAACTTTCATAGGAATTCATTTGAAAAGTTAAAACACTCACTTTGCTCTCCTACGCTCCGTTTACATGAATCTCCGCAGCTCCGCGAGCCGAGTGCTGTGAGTGCAATGTTGAAAACATGTGGAAATAGCGCCTCCTGCTGGCTGTAGTCTTTAGCCTCTGGACAAAAACTCCTCCGATGACGCAAAATGACGATATTTGCGTCATCGGAGGAATTTTTCCAGAAATAAAATACATAATTCTCTCGTCTCAGGGTCATATGAGGGGGGAAAGTACAATAATTTGAATATACTACTGGGTTTCTACTGATACAAAGCTTAATGCTAATCGCTGAAATAACCCTTTAATGTCTATGCTTTATTTTTCAGTTATGCACTTTATTTCATTTCTGCTCTTGATCCGGCTTGTTTAATAAATATTCCTTTTTTATTAAAGTGGACGTGCCTTTTGTGTTTAAGAGTGAAAGCTTTAAGTTAATAGTCTATTCGTGTCTCAGCCGCGAAGCTGAGCTGAGCTCCTATGTTCGAGCTGCACAGAGCGGCTGTCAGTTATTATAATACATATGACAAAAACAATTGTCTAAATTATGTTGCATATTCTTCAAAAGTTTGTGTGATGATATCACTAGTTGACAACATAGTACTATATTTTCGGGAACTCATAGGCGGTGATATTGCACAGGTGCACGTGATGCAACGCTGTCAGAGCATACAGACTCGTGTGTCAGACTCATTTCATTGCAACATAATCAGGTCAAAAACCATTTAATATACTGCAAATAGCCTACTAGTTTTTTATGTTTATTTATAATTCATTTAGGCAGACAACAAGGCTACCAAGAACAGCGCACAGTGCGCAGCTAATTAATGTAATGTTTTTGTTTTTTTTTTTGAAAATTTCAGGACTTCTCACGATACGTTTAAGATTTTCTTTGGTTGATTACAGCCCTACAATGTTCTCAAACTTTTTTTTTCCCCAGTTAAAAGTATTTACCACCTGAAATGAAGGAATACCATTAATTTCCATTATTAGTCAATTAATTAATGGAATACCATTATTAATCAATAATATAAAACAACGCAATCTTCATGTTAATGTCAGTTAATGGTCACATGACATGCAGGTGAACAAAATATTTCATATTTTTTATTGGATTTATTTTATTTGACATTTTTTATAATTTAATTATTCACTTATTAACAAACTAATATAATTTCAAATTGCAGTATTTGCCAAAATAACTGCAATGCCTTCATGTTTTTCCCCTGCAGATTGGAACAGCAGAGGTTGGAGCAGCTAGAGAAGGAGAGACAGGAAAGAGAAAGACAAGAGAGAGAAAGACAAGAAAGAGAACGGCAAGCAGCTCCAGGTCAGTAGAAAGTGTTTCACCTCAATGGAAGAAACTCTGTTTAGATCAGTGGTTCCCAAACTTTTTCTGCTGGGCCCCCCTTTCGCTGAGAAAAATATTTTACTGTCGGGGATTTGTCGTGTCGGCCGCGTCGTGCCCAGTAACAGCTTGAACATCAGTGGGTTCTATTTGATTTTGTTGCGTCACGCCACTCACACCTGGTGTTGACTAGTTCTTTTGGTATTTGTGAATTTGAAGTATATTCATCTTCTGCTTTAAATTGACCTTTCACTGGCAATACTTCCACAAAGTTGTCCATGCTTAGTACAGAGCCATCCATCATTCATATATATTTCTACACAGCTCCCTGAAGTACTTGATTCTGATTCTTCAATCGCGCCATAGAGTGGTGTGTTATTACACGACAACAACCGATACAACTGATAACAGACCATTGAAGCGTTTCCTGTGTCATTATGAGATAAAAATAATGTCAAATTAATATTTTGTTCAATTATAGTTATTATATAATTCCAGTGCAGTCTTTTATCACCCTGCAGACTTTTCTTTTGCAAAATAATCTTTTGACTGTACACTGTATCCATCAGCCTTACCGCGCCCCCTTTTCATAATTGCGCACCCCAGTTTGGGAACTACTGGTTTAGATCATTGCTATCTTCTCTGAGTAGAGATAAACTGTATACTTTATAACAAAAACAAAATTATGCATCTGATTACCAAAATGCAGAACTGGTGTTGTCACGACACTGGAATTTCTAATTTCGAAACGATACCTGGAAAAGTATCTCTATTCGATAACATTTTCGATACCATGGGAATAAACGCTCCATATACTGATATTTTTTATTATTATTTCTTTTTTTGTCCATCTATTGAAAGTCTAGGCAATCAAAATTTCTTCTGAAGAGATCACTTTATATAATAAAGCTTTTTTTCATATATAAACGTTGATCAATTACCTTTACAATTATCTCACACATATTTGCTATCTCAGTGTATTTTATACAATGGGGTAATTTTGTTGCAATAGCTTACATACAGCACAAGAAAGCTTGATTTCAAATCGTAAATTTAAATTAAAAAAGACAAGTAAACAGTAATAAAATAATAACAAATAAACAAATTACTAACAATTCAGGTAGGTCTAACCGTAGTATTCAGGTAAGAAACGGAATAAAAAAAACAAAGTAAGCAAATTTAAAATAACATTGGATAGTCCTCATTGTAAAAAAATAAATACAGATTAATCCATTAAAGTTAATCATTCAAGAGCAGTAAGTGATTGTTTGTCTTTTTGTAGTTTGAATAACATTAACAGAGTGGCACGTTTATTAGGCTGCTGTCCCTTTAAGACCTGACGCACGCATGGTTCTAAAATACTATTCCTGTTACACGTTCTCCCTGAACTTTTCACATTAATACTCACCAAGATGGGCATTTTCAGACACGTCACACCAACACTATTTAACCGGAGTGAATGAGAGGAGTCGGTGCGTGTCAACTCGCTGTCGGTCAGAAAGGAGAGCAAGAAAGCGCAGCTTGTATCTGCATATCAATACTGTTAAAAGGAGTATTGGTATCGTTTCAGATATTTCAGTATCAATACATATCGAAATATCAATATTTTTGACAACACTACGCAGAACAGATTTTACATTATTATTAATATAATATAATTATAATTAACAATTATAATTTACCTGTATATACTGTTGTATCCTGTTGAGTGCACAATGGTGTAATGTCATTGTCATTGCTCTAACAATCAGGTTACAGTAGATAACTGTAAAAATCCCAATATATTATTATTTTAATATAAAATGATAAAACATAAACATTTTATTAAAATATAAATAAAATATAAAAAATATACAATTATTGAAAAAGTATTGCTTTAGTAGAACTTTTAGTAAAAAACAATTATACAAAAAATATTTGTCAAACAAATTATTTATCTTACCTATTTCTGCGCTAACACGTATTTATAATATGCGTGTGTGTGTGTGTGTGTGTGTGTGTGTGTGTGTGTGTAAATCATGTGCTGTTGTTCTACAGTAGTCATTCCTCCTCCACCACCTTTGGCTCCTGGAGGCCCTCCGGCTCCCCTGGACCCCCACCTCCCCTGGGCCCTCCATCTGGACCTCCCCACCACCTGGCCCTCCCCCCATGGGAGGAGGAGCTCCACCTCCACCTGCTCCCCCTCTGCCCCCTTCCGGAGGAGGTGGAGAAGGAGGACCAGGTGGCGGTGGTCTCGCTGCTGCTCTGGCCGCTGCCAAACTACGCAAAGTGGCCAAGGTGAGACAATGAGTCACAGGAGAATCACAGGAGAATTTGAAATATGTAATTTCCTTGTAACATTATTTTGGTCTTGATGACCTGAAAATGAAATTCCGAGCAAGATATTACATTTTAACAATAGTTTTTTTTTTTACGTGGAATAACGTGCTCTTGTGAATCATGCGCAATTGAAAGACCATGAATGTGTATTAAGTAGAAGTGGAAAATATTGCAAAATAAATTTTGTGTTGGAGAAACAGATAATGAATTACTGGCAAATCTAAAACATACTAAAAGTTAACAAAACTCATGTAGCCGGTAGAAATGAGGTAGAAGGTGACAAACAATCACATAAAAGGAAGTTGAAATAAGAGACAATTAAATTAACGTCCACACAGACACACTCAAAGTCATATGCTGCAGCTCTTTAAAGTGGAGTGGATTCTGATTGGCTGTAATTTCATCAGCTGGGAGAAAAGTTTTTTTGAAAGTGAATCCAACCACAACCATATTGTTCCTCAATGTCATTATCGTTATAGTTGTGGTGTGGACTTCCCTGTTCTCATAGAATTAGAACAATTATTAAAACTTTATATCACATATTTTTATCCTTGTTGTGAACCGGCCTTTACACTTTATAGTTATCTTTCTTGGTGTGGACGGGCCATAATGTTCCCTCTGGTGGAACTTTATAAAGACAATGAAATAAGTTTCCATGTGGAACCTGATTAAAAGTATCTGGTTTCCAAATGGAAAGAAAAAAGAATTAACTTTTATGTAAAGCAAAAGAATACAGACTAAGACATCCATTCACAAAGATGAAAATACAAATAAATGTACATGTTATTCAGTTTGTTCAAAAGTTGAAATGTTGAGACTGATCTCCGTACCATTTTGTACACACATTCATTCCTGGCTGCTGTTATTGACTCAGTGCTTCCCCCTGCAGGATGATGCTGCTGCTAGTGCTGGTGGTGGAGGTGGCAGCAGTGCTCCGGCCAGTGTGGCGGCACCTCCTAAACCCGACAGCAGCCGCAGCAGTATAACTATGCCCAGTGGAGGAGGAGGAGGACTGATGGGAGAGATGAGCGCAATTCTAGCTCGACGGTCAGTAGAAAAATTATTAGAAAAAGAAATCTTAATTATATGGTAAATGTGTAGATCAGAAACGTATCCCCTCATTAACATTGGACCATGTCTCAGTTTTAAGCAGTTTGAAGGAATTTTCCAAATGATCTACAGCCTAATGGTGATGTGATGTAGAGACCTGCGCGGGACAGATTTTTCACTTCGCTCCCGCAGGATTCTGTCTCGTTCCCGCCCACTCTAGCAAAAATATACATTACCTTCTCCCGCTCCCGCCCGCATAAAAGTATAAATAGATTTTTCCCCACGGGAGTGCAGGTCTCTAGTGTGATGCATGAGTAGCAATCTGCACACTGATAAAAATACTGATAAATACTACAGAAAAAAACATATGTAATTTCTACCTAAATAAGGTAGTTTAGGCAAGAACAAAAAAAGTTATATATTAGTACTCAATTTACACGTAAATATCAACCGTATAAAATTAAGTAAAACCTACTCAACTTTCTGATACTGGTGTTACCATCATGCATTGGGCATGGATAATTAAGAAGTTGTTTGCTTTAGTAACTTGCTGTTTTGTGATTTGTTCATTTTCTACTCCAAATGACACATTCATATTTAAAAATGATCCAACAAATATTACCGTCATTTTATATTGTGTACCAAGTATTGAGGTCTCTGTGTACACATGGGTACCACAGTACTTATATTATGTAGATATGGTGTTGTAGGGCTGCTGAGTTCGCTCCAATGGCAGCGGGTGAAGGGATTTGCGCGTTCGGTGATCTCAGCTGAGCAAAATGGATCTAATTCCAATTCCTCTTTATCTGACTCCATTTTATCATAATTTAGAATTTATATTAGAATGCCAATTTGGTTATTTGGTCATTTATATTTAATAGTTCGCCACACATTTAATTATTCCGTTTAACCCTTTGTGGAAAGTACCCATTAATAATTCCAGAGTAAGTCAGAATAAATAAAAATGTAACAATTTATTAAACAGTCAGGTACATGTATAATTCCAATTACATAATCAATTCAAAGATCCTCAATACATTACATCAAATACTCTGAAGTAAAGAGTGAGAGATGCGTTCCTGGCTTTACATACGTAACGTTGGCTGGACACACAACGTTACGGGCGAATCTGAATTACAATATTGCGCCTCAAACTTTCTGCTACGTTGCCTTAAGTATTCAGACCAGACAGTAACTTCTTTCAAATGGAAACATATGTCAACAAAGGGAATTTAAATTTAATCACTCTCCCATTTGCCTGGATTGAAAGAAGAGACCAAATGGCTACAGAAGCCACACTCTTGAATATCTTCTTGAATATTTCTGTGGGGATGATATATTTGTACCAGTCGCACTGAGACATTTCAAACGATATCAAACACATAATATTGTATAGTGAGAATTGACATTTAAATCAAATAGATTTTAGGTGTTCCATGTGATCAATGCATGAGGGTCCGTAGGATGGGGGAGTTTCAGGTGAAGGAAATACATGTAAATTAGACCCATTCATTGATAAACTCAGCGTGATGTAATTTGCAAAAAGTGTCCTTTGTCCTCTCAAACAATCTGGCGTTACTTTATACAGCCTTTCAGTGTCTACACAATATCTACTGTTACTTTGATGTTCTAAGTAAATCATACACTTTAAAAGCATGTCTTAATTCAGTTTTATATTGTTTGAGTAAAATGTTTGAGTTGAAAAACTTGTTAGATTACTTGAAACAGAATATTTTGTAAAGTAAAAGTAAACGAACTTTAAGTAGAAATTACTCAAGCTTTAACTTAGCAAAGTTAGTTTCTTATTTTCTTTGTTAATTTAACCTAACTTGGATAAGTACATTTTTCATAAAGTTTTTTTTTTCAGTGTACAATCCTTTTAGTTTGTCCCCCAGATTAGTGTTGTGCGATTCATTAAAATTACGTTTTGATTTTAATTTTACAAAATGAACAGGAAATGCCAAAATTGAATCCTACCTGTTGCACATTCGAGCAATCGAGCAATTCAAACTGAATATTTAATGGTAAACCTGTTGAAGAATAGCCGATCGGCTGTTGAGTCAAAAGCAGTTTATTCAGGGTACTGAAGCCTCTGCTCAATTGACATCCATTTCTTGGCTAGTGTGCTTGCGCTTAATTATATGTTTTGTTTTTTGCTAAGCTTCAAGTCGACCCCTGACTTTGATTACGATTACATTTATTTCTGGTGATTTTCTGGTTGGCCTTAACAGTTCTGTTAACGATGCTTCTCTGGAAGAAGTATTTAAAAAAACAATTAGAAAGAAATTCTGTATAATTCTTTCAAAAGGTATCTGTGTTTACAGACACATCTAATCACTTTTAACAGTCCTTTGCCATAAATGCAGTTCAGTAATTTGTTCTAACTACATATGGATACATGAATACAATATAAACATATTAAACATTTCTCTAAACAGAAACACTTCATGCTTTGTGCATTGGTGGCGCAATGCATGTTCAATTTCCAAAAGTCATTAAAATGTTAAAATTTTATTTAAAGGTGAAACCGGTTCTAAATAAAAAACGCTTCTCAGTTTTTGAATTAATTTCAAATGCATAGTGACCACACACCATAATACTGTACAGACATTTGTGTAATTTAGTCTTGTCAGTTGGTTTTGGATATTTGTGTCTTTTCCTGTTCAGCCTGAAAGATGATGTCCTTGCATGATTAGAAAATAACAGCCTGGGGTGTTAGAAGATGGTTGTTGATCGAAGCACACATGAATTCCTCATTAAATGAATTTCTCATTAAATAAATTTCTCATTACAAAAATATTTGTTATTTGATCTGTGAAGTGTGTTAAGAGCCACGACTAGGTGGATGCACTTCTTGTTCTGCATTACTGACATTCCAGTAATTGGAGGTACTGAACTCAGCTTTATAGAGTGCATTAGTGCACGTCCACTTTTTTAGCTGCGCTGGTTCTGGAAGGTGTTTTTTTTTCTTCTTTTTTTTTCTTTTTTTCATTAGGGATTTTAAAGTCTGTGTTAAAGCATTATAAGCCATTAACCAAGCCTACCAGCTATGAGGTGAATCATAACATTACAAACTTTGATTTGAAGCAAAAAAGTATTTAAAAATAAGACTAAAAAAAAAAAAAAACAAGGTACAAGACTGTACACCTAACGGCTATAATGGGGAAAATGTACGATCCCATGAAGCATTTTGAAGGGCAATTGATGGAGACAATGGAGAAATATAAAAAAACAAATTTAAAGTTGTTGATTATATCTATAGAAACTATATAAGTTTTTTGCAAAATATGCAAAGCATATATATACAAATATTTTGAGAGCAATAATTGTATAAATATTTTATTTTTTAGGTTAAATTGATCAATTGTCCCTTAAAGGGTTAGTTCACCCCAAAATAAAAAAATCTGTCATCATTTGCTTACCATGTTGTTACAACTGTTCCTAAACAATATCCATGCATCTAAATCTTCTGAAGAGACACAATCGCTTTAACAGATTTAATTTTGGCTTTTACTTGTACAAACTTGTACAAAAAAACGTGATCATATCACTCCAGTCTTACCTTCTCTTCACAGGCTTCCCGTTTATAATTCAATTCAAAATTCTGCTGATTGTTTTCAAAGCTCTTAACGGACAAACCCCATCTTACATCTCGATCTTGTTCATTTGAATTCAGCTCCTAAGTCCCTCAGATCCGCCAATAAAGCTCTCTTATATGTCCCACGGTCACGACTTAAAACGAAAGGTGACAGAGCTTTTGCAGTTGCTGCTCCACGATTATGGAATCAGTTGCCACCCGACATTAAGTGTGCTCCTTCTGTTTCTGTTTTTAAATCTAGACTTAAGACACATCTCTACGTTTTAGCATTTCCTGCTTATTAAATTATGGATTAGTAACTGTTTTCTTGTTTTTTCTTATTCTAATTTCGACTGTTAATTTTATTATTATTTTTATTTTATCTTTATTGTATTCTATGATTGTGTTGTACAGCACTTTGGTCAGTGTAAGCTGAATTTAAATGAGCTTTATAAATAAATTTACTTACTTACTTACTTACTTTTACTCACATACATTCCGTGTGTTTACATGCACCCACATAATGCAATTATAATGAGATTTTGGCAATATTGCGATTAAACTTTTCCTCATACTTCGATCAAACTAATTGATTACGCTCATAATCGTAGTTACCTACCTACGTAGTTATTTGCATTCAACTGTGGCGTACACCGATTTTAATAACCATAAACAGGCATGTAAACACCTTAATCACTTTATTACAGCTCTGACCAAAGTGCGCATGTGCTCGGTTCTACACGGATGCGTGTGTTGTTCACACAACTTCACAAATGAACTCTGTGACATTTATTCTGAAGTTTTCTCTTCTCCAAATCGCTAAACACTGTCAACAAAACTCGCTGCGCAGTCTCTTCACCATATCTTAATCCAGACGGCACAAGGACTACCTTCATAAAAATGTATTTTGAATTTGATGCGAGTAGATTAAAACAATGGCTGGTATCTGAGTGTGGAATAACCATACTTATTAGCGAATAATTAGGATAATGAAAATTGCATGTAAACTGGAGTAAAGAGTTCTGCTTATGTATCTCACTGCGATTTAGACCTTATTTTGATTATTAGAAAAAGTTGTTTTTTTATGCATGTAAACGTAGTCATTGATTCACAGAGATCTCTCAGGTTTCATTAAAAAAATTTCTTAATTTGTCTTTTAATGATGAATGAAAGCCTTGGTTTGGAATGACACAAGCATGAATAATTGAAAGAATTTATTTTTGGGTCAACTATCAAGTTAAGTATTTCATCCTTGCGTCAAATTTATTACTGTAAATGTGTTTTTCATTTTATTTTACAAACTTGCTACTTAAAAAATCTATAGATATTAAGTTGCAAATAACCCATAATATTTATTTGTCTTGTGTGTTAAAATGTGATAAAAAAAAAAAAACTGTTGTCATTGTTTGCTGACACAGGAGAAAAGCAACCGATAAAGGGGAGAAGCCTCCACCCAAAGCAGAAGAGCCCAGTAATGTAAGAACACCTTCAATATTTTAAGGCTCATTATAGGTAAATCCTGCAACAACAACAACAAAAAAACATATATATATATATATATATATATATATATATATATATATATATATATATATATATATATATAATGTGTGTATTTCCTGTAAATCGACTATAAGTGCATGCAAAAGTCTTAAAAGATTTATAGAACTTGTCCATACACTTAAGATGGAATATGACTGCTATTACTGTAAATGTAAGTAGTAAAATTGAGTTAGCCTTAAAACACCAGCACTATTATTGAATGCTGAAGAAACACTTTCATTCTCCTCTCGATTTGTTTCTATTCCTTTACCTATTGATCTTCAGGATGATTCCGACAGTCAAGGCCCAGGCGGTAAGAATACAATGCATTTGTTGATTAGTATTTGTAACATTTTAGATACTCATTGAGTCTTTTCTCATACGTGATTTTTCATTAACAGACTTTAGGAAACCATGGGAGAAATCAGCCACCATGCCCAGGTAAACACTCATTTACAGACACATATTGAACTGAATTGAATATTGAATTGAAAGCTTCCGTCTAAATCATGTAACAGCACTGAATCTCCTTTAGTCTGATGTTTGAAGAACTCCAGCTGTTGTGTAAGTGCGACTGTCCATAGGGCCCTGTAGTTTAAAGTAAAGTGTATATATATATAGTAATGTCTCAAACAGGACTAACTCAGCACCCAGAAGTCTGGAATCACCCTCTTCCTCTAGCCCACTTACCAGGTATTTTTTACTACAGCATGCTCTCATGTGGTTATGGTCTAACACTGTCAGCGCCGCTGGTTCCCCTGCTTTTACACACACATTTTTCTAAACATGCAATGCAATAAAGTAGCAAGTTACGCAAGACCATGTATCCAAAGTTTGAGCAGTTTTGAACACACAACATTGTATCATGCCCCATGTTTTATTTACACACACACACATACATGCATACACAACCGTTCAAATCTATGCAATATTGGTATTCCCATTAATACAACAAATAAATATATATAGAGTACCATTTAGAAGTTTGAGAAATCGATATTTTTATTAAGCAAGGACGCATTAAAATGATTAAAAGGTGGCAGTAATGATTTAAGATAGTTACAAAATGTATTATTATTATTATTATTTCGATTTCAAATAAATGCAGTTTTTTTAGCTTACTATTAAAAGTGTCTGCAAGACTCAAAACATTCAGACTCAGACTGTAAAGCAAGGAGCACACCAAGCCGATGCCGACCAACTAGTGGCAATGAAAGCAGTCGGGGTCTGCTCAAGTAGCACGTCCATTCTGCGCTTGCGTAAGAGGAAATACCTTTCCATACCTTTTGTATATGAGCTTAGGCACACCTGGAGAGTGTTCCTATAGTGTCAGCTACAGACAGTGTCAAGTGAACCTATAAAAGGGAACATTTACTTCATGAAGCATTTTTTTTCTTGGAGGACATGCGGTAAAATTAGTTATCATAGAAGTTGCAAGTTAACTAAGTCTGGTCACTATCTTTGTGGGGACTCCCCATAGACGTAATGGTTTTTATACTGCACAAATCACCCCCTTACACTTACGCTAACCCTACCCCTAAACCTACCCATCACAGAAAACTATGCATTTTTACAAATTTTAAAAACTAATTCTATATGATCTATAAGCTTGTTTCCTCATGGGGACCTCAATTTAGGTCACACACAGACAGACACAGTGTTGGTTGTTCAGGGAGACTGGACTTAGCTTGACCCATCATGAGACTGGAGTGGATCTGAGTTTCTGATCTTGTTCGGCTTCATCTTTGCTGATTTTGCCATCTTTAAACTCGTGGGCTTTGGAAAACTCTGCTTTCTGTAGTGACTGTAGATCTGTGCAACACTGTCACAGTATTACATGCTTTCTTTCAACAGTATTACATGATTTATTTAAGGGTATTTATTTACATTTGTCTTCAGGCTTGGGTTTATTGCTTTGATTCTGCAGCTATTCTCTTATTGTCCACAGGGGGCTCCGCATTACTGACTTTATTACTTCTGTTTCCAGCAGATCTGTGTAAGAGCCAATATTAAAACTCTCTCCACATCCATGACTGAAATCCTAAAACACTTGCTGCGCTCAAATTCACATAAAACGTGCATTAAAAGTAAGATTAGAATTAACACCCAAAAATATTAATTCAAAGGTGCACAGATGATCACTTTTTCCAGTGGATTCTCTAAATGTGTATCCTTGAATGTTTTTTTGTTTTTTTTCAGCTAATATTGCACACAACCCCTTGCACATTAGAAGATGACGGTTATTTACTTCTGACTTAAAGTAAATAGATAGTTATATAAATAAACTGCACTCGTAGTTTTGAACAGCAGCTTTTTAGCAGTGGCGTTGTTCCAGTTAAAGCCATGGACGTGAACGAGACTTTGATGTTGGGTTTTTTCTCTGAATAACACTAGAAGTCACTTCTTTTAAGCCGGTCTATTGCCATTTGGGATGGTGTACAGGCTTTCTCCTTTCCTTTTTTCCTTTTCCCTCCTATTTTGACCTATTTCTATTTATTAATTACTGGTCTTCCTGTCTTTTCAGGATGAAAACTGTTAACCAATCAGCAGAGCCCGAGAGTGGAGAAGGAGAGTCAGAGATGGAACGAATTAAACAGGTCAGAATTAAAGTCATTAAAGGAATAGCTAACCATACAGTACTGTCAAAAATACCAGTGTTTTATGGAAACTTGATTAAAAAAATTAAAAATGTAATTGCAACTATTTATAATATACCAATTCAACATTTTTATAACTCACATTAGCAAGTTTTTATCTCACAATTCTGACCATTTTCTCAGAATTGTAAGATATAAAGTCACAATTGCTCATTTATCTCACAATTCAAGCTCACAAACTCCATCTCGCAATAGTGTTTATATGTCACAATTCTGACTTTTTTATAAACCCACATTTCAGATTTTTTCCTCACAGTTGTGAGTTTATATGCCGCAAATTTAAAATATATTAAAATTAATATGGCTGGCTGTTATATCGAGTTTGTACTATATATATTTTTTTAACGATATAGAATGAGGCAATACCGTTTATATCAATAGCAGATGACACATAGTGAGCTGCTGCATGCAAAAATACATAATCCAATTTGTCCTAAACATGAGACATGCTTTATATTAAGGGCTTGAAAATAAATGTTAAGATATGGTTAACATGTACAGTTTAAAGAGATGTTGTGTTTTCTTTAGTCTACTCTACAACTTACATTTCACAGGTGTATTCTCCATCTGTAAATGTTAGAAAGTCTTGCAAATATTTCAATTTTGCTATCAAGAGTGGAGGATCGTAATCATAAATCGTAAAATTTCACAATATTATTGTTGTTACTGTTTTTTTATTTATTTTTTTTATATCAAATAAATTTAGCCTTGGTGTGAGCAGTAGGGACTTTTCAAACAAACTTTGTGGTTTGTAGTGGTTCATACATGTGGCACCAAATGATGTTGAGTAAATTGTTAATTATTTAACAATTAATATATTAAATATTTGTTAAATCATGAGTTTTGGTCACATTATTTAAGGTGAGTGTCAGAGTGTTGGATGAATTTGTCTTGATTACTGTATGATGATTGAAATTCGTGAAATGGCCTTAAACAATTCCTAAATAAACTGCAAAATTAAAAGTTTTCTAATACAATTATTTAATTGCTTCTAACACCATTAGGATACAGATTTGCGGGACACTATTAGCATGTTAGCCAGGGTTCAAAGCACCAAATGCAAGTTAAATGTTTACATTTTTGACAATGCGTGGTGGTAAGAATGTGATATGGCTTGGTGCAATCATCAAATCGCTGCGGTTGTGATGTAATTATGTAAATATATAGTCTGAAGCACTGCGTGTTTCAGAGTACTGTAACAGTACTGTGTTTCAGTTTCGATTCACAGTAAATGCTACTCTGCAAGTGCTGCGTGTTTGAGTCACTTATAATTTGCATTTGGGAATGCACAATGTGTCATGAGAAGCGTTTTTCAATCTGTTCTTGTCGTTGTCAACAAAGAGAAGCGATAAGGTCTCCATGCGGTTTTCTGAGAAAATAAAAGCTCAATGGTTAAAGGTTTGAAAACGCATCAATGGTCGCGTCCAGTGTAGACACGATGTTAAAACCCTTTAAAGGTGCTGTATGTATGATTGACTAGTGGTTGAAATATAGGTACTGCGGTCCAAATTCAAAACATTGGAGATCGTTGTTTCCCCTGCCCCCCCTCCTCATACTCGACACACGCGGGTTGCCAGCTTTGAGAACTCAACAGGAGCGAGCGCAATTGACAATGAAAGCCACACTGTAAGTTGATGACTTGATTTATCCGCGTTTTAATATGCTCTCGTTCATAAAGATTTTTTGATGGATGCTGAGTGGATGCTTTTTAGGTTGGGTATAATCTGTGATCTCTGACCTAGTCTGTTTGCAGATGACAGCAATATGCTGTGTTTTCCAAAAAATGGCAACCTACTATACTATACTGTACTATTGAGTAAACTGGCGGCGTGTGGTATCGCACAGACCAAAACAAAAACACATTCTGACACGGAATGCACATTTCAAAGTAGATTAACTGGCTACAGCACTGTTTTTCAGAGAAACAAGTAGGTGAATTTAGTTTCCTACATACTGTATCTACAAGCACATTATGGTATTTTTATGCTTTCATAAAGTGAAAAACGTACAGTACATACAGCACCTTTAAGTGCCACCGGTGGGCCCAAAGCCATTACATATTCATAACAATAATATCTTAGTAAAAACCTTAAGTAATATTGACAACGTATGTATCATTTTAAAGTTTACAATCCGTAGTTTTCATATTTGCTTTTCATAAAAACCCTTTACAGTTCCGAATGATGTATTACTCTCATCTGTATGACCAAAACAACAGAGTATTTTAAGTTGTTTCTGTTGTAAAAATGCAAGTGATTGCACCGGCGCCTCTGCTATGCAGTAAGTGCACTAATACTTTAGCTTCCACACTTGCACACCTAATAATCGCGCACATTCATCTAGGTTAATGTTAGAGCGAGCGGCAATGCGTTTCAAATAAGGCATTTTTGATGTTGATGGATGATAGGCGAACTTTTGGATTTCCTGCCCGACATACTGTAATTACCACAAGAACCAGCCGTTAACGATTTCGCAACTATTTTTCTGCGACTAACCGGCTAATACAATTTTGGCCCCAAGTCCTGCCCTACAATTTTTCTTGTTTGAGAAGTTTCACTCTGATTTCATTGATTTCTTTAAATAAAGGAGTTTGTTCTTTAGCACCTTGATATTATTATAATTTTTATTAACAAAGATATTATCATGTGAACATGAATTTGTTTACGTGTCTATCTGATTCTTTAGGAACTGCTAGAGGAGGTGAGAAAAGAGCTTCAGAAGGTTAAAAATGAAATCATCGGAGGTGAGTACAGCAACTTTTTCTTTGCCTTTCCCACTTCCTGTCCCTCCTGTGTATTAATTTATTCCCATGTGTCCTTTCCTAGCCTTTATTCAGGAGTTACAGAAACGAGGATCTACATAGTCCCACAGAGATGGATGGGAAGGGATTGCTCGGTCCTGAGAACCCAGGGATACACACACACACACACAATCATCCAGGGACTTTACCCTAAATCATTACAATTCAACCCAAAATGATATTTGTTGTACCTTTACCTGCCATCGATTTCTTTCACATTCATCCGTTTCTTTTCTCTCCACATTTAGTTTACGTATTTAGTTTTCCACTTAATGTTTTACATACCGTACACTTCGTCACCCTCACACTTGATTCCTGTAATACACAGTGCATAAATGTTCACCATAAAACTTGCCTAAAGTTATTGTATTCAGGGAATAAAGCATATCACTTATCCCAGTGACTGTAATGGCCACATACAGACCCTTAGAGCCCGCAAGTTATGAAGCAGCACTAAGGAGGCAAAAAACAAGACGGATCTCGGAGAAAAAGACCTGCAGTACACACACTATCCACCACACGTGACAGAACCACCATGTCAGGTTCCACTCTTGCGCTTTCAGCTGGGAGATTTTTCATGTAAGACCTGATTTAGCACCTCTTTTTCGGTATAGGGAAAACGATAAGATATTTAACACATTCATTTGAGGCTCTGAGCTTCATGTTTTGTGTGTGGTTGCATGTTTGCGTTTATGGATGTATGGCTGCACTTACCTCCGTTTATGGGTGCCATCGTATGTGGTCACCTGACCGCCACTCTCCGTTGGTGCGAAACAACTGTTCTCATAGCATCAGCCCTCATTTGAAATGTTTTTAAACTTTGTGTTGAGATATGAAATACTATGGCCGCCATGATCATTTTTGTCTGTTGGCCATGCCAAACTGCCTTGGAAAATACATATAAATATAAATATATATAAGGTATATATATTTGTTTTGAGGGAAAATGATAGAAAACTTGAGATAATGTTTCTATTTTAATTGAAATAATTGGTGAATGGGGACTTATTGTGATTTATAATGTTTTCTTTTCAGAGATTGTTATTTTCGATTTTCTGTTATCTTTTTTGTTTCTTTTTTTCTATAGAATATAGGCTTTTTACACTGAAATATATAAAGAAAATTGCGTAGAGACACTGGATTAGATGCCTTTATAGTCAAATACAGATGCTTCTTCTACTGCACTTGTGTCTGCCTCGTTTTTATTATCACCATATACCCACATATCACAGAATAATTCTGATCTATTATTTAGCCTTGCTACAAAACATATTTGGCT
The DNA here is from genome assembly GCA_023029165.1 of Gobiocypris rarus. Classification (NCBI taxonomy): domain Eukaryota; kingdom Metazoa; phylum Chordata; class Actinopteri; order Cypriniformes; family Gobionidae; genus Gobiocypris; species Gobiocypris rarus. The sequence goes on along the minus strand of CM040918.1, from coordinate 31,587,188 downwards.
TATTCCTTATGAGATTTTCTGGTTTCTCCATTGATTAAATTGTTTCTGGTGTTTCAGTTACAAACATGGATATGATAATACCGGTTAACCTAGCATGGACACATAGGATGAGAAATATTGAAGTGAAACCTGAGATAAGCTCTAAAATAGGTTTCAACAAAATAATACATAGTAGCTTGCGTATGACACGAGTAAAACTTGCTCTCGAGTTAAGGAAACATTTGCAGCACATGTATTGTCATCACACATACTGAACATAATAAAAACAATCTTGTTATGAAATCCAGGAAACAATTTCTTTGACTATATAAATGTTTATTTAGCCGTGGTTGAGAGAGCAACAGCAGAAGGATAATGAACTGTTGTTTCCTGTTATGAATGGACCAAAGCAGAGTTGTCAACAACTGCTATCTCACTCTGCTTTTAGAAGCCAGCCCTGATAAACACATTTGATTTTAGAATGGAGGATTAGAATAACCTCAACAACAGCCCAAACCGAGCGCAATAACAATACACAAATGTTACAATTCTGCAGATAATATCTGATCTTTAGAAATATTTTTCTGTGTTTTCATTGTCACGCATGTTTTCCAATTTCCACTGGCCCCGTCAAATGGAAATAAAGAAGGTCATTAAAAGAACCAAGAAGATATATCGTGTTAGATGAATATGATCATTCAGTACAAACATACATTGTGAAACAAAGCCACAGCAGATTGAACTAAAGTCACCATGAAATCAAAATACACAAATCTTGTTTTTTTTATATGTATACAGGATGTTGCAGTGTATTATAAAAAATGTATCCATGCACATCTTTTTTTTTCTCCATGTATTCTTGTAATCAATAATCAAAAATGGTATCCTCCCCTTGACATCTCTTCTCTTCATGATGTATCTTTTGGCGGAGGGTTGGACTAAATATCCTTCACAACTAACTGAAATGGCATTTAGATCTGCCTCCGTTTAGTTAGCTACTGCCTATGATCCAATCAATTCCCAAGGACGAAACCAAGTCTCCACCTACAAGAGCTTATACACAGATCAACTATAACATTATGAACACTGAAGTGAATAACACTGATTATCTTTTCATCACGGCACATGTTAGTGGGTGGGATACATTAGGCAGCAAGTGAACATGTCCTCAAAGTTGATGTGTTAGAAGCAGGAAAAATGGGCACGCTTAATTTGAGCGAGTTTGAAAAGGGCCAAATTGTGATGGCTAGATGGCTGGGTCAGAGCATCTCCAAAACTGGTCAGTATCTATCAAAAGTGGTCCAAGGAAGGAACAGTGGTGAACCGGTGACAGGATTATGGGCGGCCATGGCTCATTGATGCACGTGGGGAGTGAAGGCTGGCCTATGTAGTCCAGTCAAACAGACAAGCTACTGTAGCTCAAATTGCTCAAGAGGTTAATACTGGGCATCAGAAATACGGAGCAAGAAGGCGGCCTGGTCTGATGAAACATGTTTTCTTTTTGAGTGTGTGTCTCTTACCTGGGGAGCACATGGCATCAGGTTGCACTATGGGCGGAGCCAGGCAGTGTGACGCTTCACACCTTAGGTCCTGCCATCCACGTGGATGTTACTTTGAACCGTACTACCCACCTAAGCACTGTTGCAGGCCATACACCCTTTCGTGGAAACAGTATTCCCTGGTGGCTGTAGCCCTCTCAGCAGGATAATGCCACAAAGCAAAAATGGTTCAGGAATGGTATGAGGAGCAAACAAGTTTGAGGTGTTGACTTGGCCTCCAAATTCCTCGGATCTTAATCCTATCGAGCATCTGTGGGATGTGCTGTACAAACAAGTCTGATTCATGGAGGCCCAACCTCACAACTTACAGGACTTAAAGGATATGCTGCTAACATTCTTGTACCAGATAACACAGCACACCTTTAGCTGTCTAGTGGAGTCTATGCCTCGATGGGTCAGAGCTGTTTTGGCAGCAAAAGGGGGACCAACACAATATTAGGAAGTCATAATGTTATGCCTAATCGGTGTAGTTATTGTTCTTGGTTAGAACGGGCCTATTAAAGGCCTCCTGAAGTGAAGCGATGTGTTTGTGTAAGAAAAATATCCATATTTAAAAGTTTATAAAGCAAATTATCTAGGCACTACACTTTTTCCGTGAGTTGAATACGGAAGGTGTTCAGCTGGAAGCTAGATAATTTAGAATGTAGAAATTTAAGTTAAAGCTCCAATCTAGATCGAGATGCTTTGTTTTCACTTTCCAGGACGTGTGCGGCACACTTGGTCTCAGAAGACGACATCTGTACTGTGTCGGCCACCGTAGCTTCTCTATATGTTTCGAAAGTGAGGGGTGAGTTGTGGGCGGTTGCAATTCACAACCTCACCACTAGATGCCACTAAAATGTACACAGTGTATCTTTAAGTAATCAATTTAATGCTGAACATTTATATCGTAAAACAGTTGTCAAATATTAAATGTTTAGATACTTAAATATTATTATGCAATGTCTATGAATGACTCAATTAATGACTCAATGTCTATGGTATTTATGGCCTGGCTATATAGTGAAGTAAGCTTATTTGAATGCAGTCACTGAACTTACTTACTGAACTTACTTACTGAACGGTTTAGTGAATGATTAAATTATTCAGTCATAAGGACAGTTGTAATGCAGAAAAAAAGGACTATTCTATTCTATTCTATTCTATTATATTCAGAATTTATTTACGTAGCCCACTCCTTACAAAAAAACTATTGTGGCAGTACCATGGAACAATTATGGTATCTCATAATACCATTGTAGCGAATTATATATGCAAATACCATGGTAATTATTTGGTCCTCCAATGCATTTCAAAAATAGCAACACAAATGGTAGTATGTACCATAGTGCTTTTTGGTGATTATTTTATGATTTATGTTCATAAAATTACCCCACAATCCTTGAAATAAGGCAATATGAAACCATGCTTATATTGGAGTAACGTACAAATATTCTCTCGCAAACTCAAGGCTTTAACTTTGAAAAATGAATATTGCAGAGGAAATGCGACACATAAACAGCAGATGGCGCATGCATGCAGAGTAAATGTATAAATGTGTTATAGTATTGAAATAGCAATCGCTGAAACAATCCGAACATTTATGATTTCACTGTAAAATCACACCCTCGCTATTAGTACATTACTGATAGACAGCAGCACACACAAAAAACGAACCTTTTCAAATTTCGGACGTTGCCTGTGACGTCGCGCCGAGCGTGCGCTGAGGTCATTTCCTGTTTGTGCTCCCGTTGAGTCGCTAGACGGAGGCCTATTCGCGATACCACCACCACTACCACCGCATTAACGTCGCTCACAGACCTACAAAGGACGGGCACGACGAGGTTTTAAAAGCCTTAAACGCGTCAGATAAGCGTTGTGGGATGAGTTTGAGCGACCGGGCTCGTGTTTTGGGCCACTGAGGGGCGGCTTGTGAGGATAATCGGGCGGTTGGGTGTTGTTATTTTTGGGGCAGCTGAGTGGTCATTGGCAGAGCTCAATACACAGCAGCTCGCGAGAGGAATAAATACACACTTCACGTCTCTAAACACCCTCGTTTCACTCAACTTACATGGGCTTTTGAGGATTTGTACATTTCGGGTGACCAACACAACGCAGGAGAATAAAAGTGGAGGTAAGGGACTAAAACGTGCATCGATGATTGATGGCTAGCGTGATGTTTAGCCTAGCCCGAGTCGCTATATTTAAAATTCACTTAAATGTTATGTCTTGTTGACCATTGTGATACTTTACCAGACAGAATCTCTTGACAAATGTGTGTTTCTTATGCTTTCTGGATAGATAAACAGCATCTCCCGTCACAACACACGTTTGTTCCCCGTTTCCCTTTACAAATCAGTTTAATAGATAAAAGATCGCTTATAGATTCATTTAAACCCAGTTTGCGTTTATGCTTATCTCCCTTGCTTGTTGTAAGTGCATCATTGTGTCTGGACGGAAATCTTAGTCTATTAAATTGAAAAAATAATAGCTGAATTAGTGGAAATGAGTTTATATTATCGATCAAATCATTTACACGTTGTTCAGATGCATGATGGATGTGAAGCTCTATGATTCACAATCTATAGGATTCGCTGTACATGCTGGATGATCGATCACACTAATGCCACTTTGCTTTGGGTTTTATAAATAGCACTGCAAATGATGTTCCACGTGGAGTTCAATTCAATTATGTGTGCGTGTGTAAAATATTGAAAGTTTATTTAAGGTTAAAGTGGTCAGATGATTGACAGATATGAAATAATGCATCCATCAGGTTAGCGCGTGAGTGTAAATGAGGCCTGAAGGTTATTGGGGTTGAGAAGGGGTCAGGTTTGGGACTTCTCAGTCTGGAATTATTCCGCTCCGCACAGAAAATGTGTAATCATTAGTTTGTTGAAATGGTCACCGCTCTTGTTTGTCTTTCTGATGTGGACTTCAAAGTGCGTATGTGTGCGCGCGCGCGAGAGAGAGAGTTGTTGTTGAAAAAGCGGAACAGACAGACCACTGACCAACTGATACACGCACACTACATGCACGGCACGTATATGCCAGCGATAGAGACAGTCAGTGTGTTTTAATACCAGTGCATGCGTTAAGCAGTTGTGTAATGGACTAGCAGGGGCGTCACAAGGTGGGGATTTTATTTTGCAGGGATAATCCAGTGTTGTGCCCAGTGTGGCGATTAGACACCATGCCAGATTTGTGCCAGAGACATTGCTATGCCAGGAAACTCCACTGGCACACTCTGATCCAACACTCGCATCTCAACAACAATAATAAAAAAAGGCAGAAAAACACATTTCAAAAATATGTTTAGTGCCCTTTGCTAAGGCAGCAATCTCTGTTACAGTTGTTTATGTAGGGTTAGTGGCTTGAACAAACACCTTACACTCATTGTGGCATGCATTTTGTCTTGCACTGTGTGCTACACACATGAATGATACCTCAAGATATGGTCTTGTTGAGGAGAGGTGTGTTTTCTAAGCGATCAGCTATAGATAAAATCTCGCAGACTTGCATTATAAGAGCTGTATCAAATTCAAGACTCCAAAAATTAAAGGGACTCAGAGTTGGGCTTTTTGGACTTTGGACCACATTTTAAAAAATACTTTTGTGGGAAACCATATAATGCACTTTTTTTCTTCAGAAAATATATTTAGTTAATTTATTCTTACCCCTCTGAGAGGAAATTAAAAGATCATTCAAGATTTAGTCTATGACTTATCTTACACAATTTTGCTCCTTAGATTAATACTTCATGCAATTTTGCTTCAAGTAGATTGATTTTATACCATGGTGCATATTTAGATTTTTATTTTTTTATTTTGCAAGCACCAATATTACCATTCTGACAGATAAAATAAGCCAATAATTATTTTAATGTTATGGTCAAAAATTATTAAAAGGAGAATATTTTTACCCCATAATGAAATCTGCATGACTTTTTTCCATGGAACATAAAAGTAGATATTTTAAAGAATGTTTTGGCATTTGTTTTTCATTCAATGAGATGTTCTTATCAATGACGATCAACTCTTAACGAGACCTTTGTCATTTTGAAGTTTCCAAACTTGTGAAGGGATAGTTCACCAAAAATGTTAATTGTCATTATTTACTCATTCTCATGTTGTTCCAAACCTGAATGTCTTTTTGCTTCTGAAGAACACAAAAACAGATATGTTGTAAAATGTCCAAAACAACACTGGATCCCACTGAAGGGCCCAGATATACTTCAAGAGAAATTAAAGAACGAGCTGGTGTGACGCCATTTCAAACTAAATCAGGCCAAAACAAAGTTTGTTTGGAGTTTGTTTCGGGGGTTCAAAACAGCTTGCCAAAGCAAGCTTTCGGGAAAAGTTCCCTCTGGCTTGTAAACACCTTTATACTGCCATTGGTGGTCTGTGACGATTACATATTAGGTAGGTGTACGCTGAGGCTTTAACATGGAAATATTCTCTGGTTAATTTCTTCTGTTCAGTCAATCGTGGTCGGACGTCTGTAAGGAAAAAAACATGAACACGCTTTATAGTAGAAAATGAAGTAATTCCAATTAAAGCGACACCCCCCCATGTTGAATACTGTAAAGCAGTGTATTGTATAAAGTGCTATATAATTGTGATGTGTCACGTGACTTGCTAGCTCATGCAAACTTTAACTCGTTAATATGATTAGATTTTTTTTTAATAAAGCATAAGAAAAGCACATTATCATAGCAACGTGTATATGTTTGCATGTGCTCTGCATTTCGGCACTCTAGTAAAATTATGTTTTACCATATTAAACATGGAAAAGTGAAAGTAAAGTGTCATTGTCTCATTTGTCATTGTCATTTATCAGAAGTACAACTTAAGTTTTTACTATAAAGCAACTTTCCGGTGTGTTCATGTTTTCACTCGCGAACGTCTGACCTCCACGGACTAAACAGGAGAAATAAAGCTGAAAAGATTTCCACATGCAAGAATGCGGAGCCTCCACGCATGGCTGTTACATAGCCACGGACCAATGGTAGTAGGAGGTCCCGATCAGACAGCATGAGTTGCACCGCACTGCCTTTTTTTGGTTGACGTTTTTAATTTAGAAAAGAGCAGTCCACTGCGTTTTTTTTAAATGTTGCTAGGCAACCCCTGAATCAGCTGTGCTGTCAGTCTAATCAAGTTAACCGTCACCACAATGAACGGCCCGCCTCTCCATTCATTCAATTGGACAATTGAAGAAAAACACCAATGACGTCGGGCGCTTTTCTGTTTTTCCCCCCTTCAAATTCAAGCGCTCAGAGCGCTCCTAGAAAATGAGAGGCGCAGCAGGCAGTCAATGGCTGTGTCTGAAATCTCCCCTGTAACCTTAAATAGGGCACCATTTGAGAGGACAGCCATTTGTAGTGGTGTCTGAAACTATATTAGACATTGAGTGCACTCATTCAACACCCACACCCACAGTGTATCACCATAACGAGTGTACAACTGATGTATGCTCAACGGCTAGAGAATACCCATAATGCACGTCTCGCCAGGAGATGGCGCCCACAGCTGAATCAGTCACCCATCCATCTTTCCATACAATATCATACAGATACAGTTATACATTCATTTTTTAATTGATTATTCAATTGTTTAATTATGGTTTACACATGCAAGTTTCCATGACAGAGTTCAAGATAAATCTTTTCATCACTACTGGAGTTTGCTACATTTCCAATAATTATTAAACGGTAAGCTATGAAAAAACAGCACCGTGTCCGACTTCATTCACTTGTTTTTATTCACTCCTTCTAGTGGACTATATTAGTGGAGTAATGTAGGGTATGGGGGTGATTTCGAACACTGCAAATGTCTCATTCATCATGACTTGTTTCACTATTGGATGAATCAGCGTTAGTGAATAAATTAAATTACCTTCTGCTGTAACTATAAGCAATACAATACATTCAAGTGTCAAAATACTTTTCTAAAAGACGATTTACTCTTATTTTGATCATTACTGTGTTTATAACCAAGCTATAAACTTTTATCCCGTTATTTAAATGTTTGTAACACATAAATAACGATAATGTGGTTGGAAAGACTGTTTGTGAAGCTGTTTCATAAATGGCAGCTGCTCTCTCTGGATCAGCAGCAGGGCGAAGCAGGTTTGAATGTTGCAGTGCGACGATCGTAGTATCGTACTTTCAAATGTTAACCAAAGTCTGGTTGTAAACAGTTTCACATCACAAGCATCAGCAGGGCGCGAGCAGCACATGTTTTGTCACTGCCCATCAATAAATGAGGGAGCTCAAATCAGAAGCGTGGCGGCCGATCCTGTCACGGTGCGTGTCCTCCAGCGTGGAAACGTTTTTTCAATTAATTCCAATGGAAGTAGCCTGACAAGCCAGATGCACATCAAGATGTTGGGTCTGGGAACTCACAAATGACAGGGCTCAATCCGATGGGCGGGATAAACGGTTGTCTTTCAAATTCGGAAAAGGATAGCGCTACAACCAACCAGAGCAACGAGGCCGAAGGTGAAGCTAGTTGATAGATCGGTCGGCAAAACTCTGAACACTTCCCTTCTTAAAAATGATTTCAGTGCCGTTCCTTTCTCAAAGAAAAGCTTAACAACAACTGTCTTACAGAGTCGCGGCTAAAGCCGCTTCGAAAGACAGCTGTTTACTAGCTTCTTTGTTTACAAGTAGCACGCAGAACCGCGGCAACTCTGCCGTCATTATGTCAAGCCCGCTCACTGACTCTTACGATGTGATTGGCCTGACCAGAGTTTGGTTTTTTCAGCTCGCAAGCCAACGGAGAGTTCCTAGACTATCCTGGCTGCAAATTAGATTTAGGCTATATCTGGGCCTTAAAGGGCACCTATTATGCTAAATTCACTTACATGGTGTTTGAACATAAATATTTGTTGGCAGTGTGTTTACAACCACCAACACACATTTATACAGTGTGTAAAAATAGTGGTAAAAATCCACCCATTACTTTTTTTTTTTTTAAATCCCCATAAATCATAAGCAGTGTCTCAGAACAAGACGTTTTTAGATTCTGGGCAATGTGACATCACATTTTACAGGCCCTCGCCCACGAATGTTGATGGAAAGACCCTTTAAACAGCAGCCTACAAGTAAGAAATGTGTTCTTAATAAAGCTACTAAAGTTAATTCAGTCAAGAGCAGTGAGTGATTTTGTGTTTATCTTTAGTTGTTTTATTCATATTAAAGCTGCAGTTGATAACTTTTGTAAAAAATAATTTTTTACATATTTGTTAAACCTGTCATTATGTCCTGACAGTAGAATATGAGAGATAATCTGTGAAAAAAAGTTAGCCACGTCCCCTGCCTGATGCTCCGCGCACACCACGGCTTCCTCTTCTCCCGCCTGTTGACTCCTCGAAGTCGCTGTGGGTGTGAATTCCTCATCGGAGCCCATTGACTCAGTGTCAAAACTCTAGCCGCATAACATACAGATAAAATGTCACGCACTGTGCAAAGCAAACCTACTAATTCACTGGCTTGTCATGTTGCTGAAATAATGTACTAGCAAACCTTATTTAGCATAACATATCGATACAATAATTACTTGCATACTGTAATGTTAGTTACCGTTATATGATCTTACTAGTTATTTATTACTTATAGAAATAGTGCAACATCATATAGTTACGTTACATGTATTGCAAAATACGCAATGTTTTGAGGACCAAGTTTGTAGTCAAAGTATGGGCAGGCCATAGTCAATGTATATCATATTATTAATGTTTCGTCCGTACCAGTGAATGTGCTTAGTGAACTGTTTATCCGCCGTCATCGGAGGCCCTGCTTGCTTATTAGCCTGCGCGTTCGCGTTGTGACGGGGGAGGAGCTGTGGAGGGAGGGCTGTAGCGCAGCAGAGAGCAAGGGGGAGTGACCTGTGAGTTGTTGCTTGTTCAAATATTCAGGCTAATGCCTGGCTCACACTACAGGAGTTTTAAAATCCTATCCGATTGTAAAATCTGGTTGCAGCACACACTTCAGGAGAATCTTTGCAGATTTTCTTCCCTCAAATCTTAAACATGCTCACACTACAAGATTTGAAATTTGCGAAGCATCACACACTACAAAATGTTATTAAGATTATTGTGCCAGAGGAAGCGCATCACGTGATCTACGCAACAGATTGGAATCGGGGAAAATGGATACTGTAAACCGAAAACTTGCTCTATCAATCGTTTGTTGTGAAAAAAAAAAAAAAAAAAAGTGGAAAAATAAACGAGTGTGGATGAGAAAATGTTTGGGGAGACGGGATCAACATGGACTGTCAGTTCTTCAGCGAGAAATGGAGGTAAAATGTACCTTATATTAGTATCATAGTGTGCTAGAAAGTTTACCGTTATAATATTGCCTGGCTAGTTCAAAAGCGATAGTGTCACCTTTTCCAGTGTAGATTTGTGCTGTAATATGAAAATACAATTGATGCTAGTATAGTATATATTATGAAATGTGTCCACTTATAAGAAACAAGGGTTTGCAGCTTTCTCTCTCTCTCTCACTCACACACACACACACAGCGCTGTGGCTGTATACTACACATTATCGCGCATACATACACACACGCACAAACAATCCCCTCTCTATCTATCTATCTATATAATTATTGTTATCCGTGTTGTCGGTTTCGCGGTCACCATTTCGAAATGTCTGACACTTCCGTCTAGTCGTAGACTTCTTGTTTTCTATTGGCTATTTTCTATCGGTCTAAAACTCCTGTAGTGTGAGCCAGGCATAAGTCAACGATTTCTAAAAACTCCCTACTGCAGCTTTAACAACGGTGAAAAACGGTGTTTGTGATTAATTCATTAATTTTAAAGATTTATTCACAAACGCTGATTCATCACATAAAGAAGTCTTTATGAATGAGAGATTGAAATTTAATATATATTTTTAATAGACTAAAGCTGTGAAAATCTTGTCAGAACCTCTAATTTGCATGTTATTTTGTTGTTTTTTTCTCTCAAAATTGTGATTCTCAATTGATCCAGAATCCTGCAGCTCTACTTGGAGTGATGTCAAAAATTATGACAGAATTGTAATATTCTAACTATATTAATTGTGAATAAATTAAACACACTAAAGAACTTATCAGTAGTTTTTAATCAATGCCAAATCAGTGTTGTGAATCTTAAAAAGAATTACCAGCGAAGTCTTGCCAATCACCCACAATACCCTGTCAACTTTTGCATGTACATGCGGCAATTACGTTTTCTTCATGTGGATGAACAGTTCTGCTCCCAAATTGTCATTTAAGCATTGCTTTATGCAGCAAAACCCGTGTGCTTTCTAATGTCGATTCTGAAAACAGCAGGTGTCTTGTCTCGTTCGGTGTACAGAGTTGTGTGTTCACCTGTGGATCAGACTGGCTTCACTGCAGTCTAATTGGCATCTCCATGGTGATAGAATAGCGCTGTCGCATTTCCCGTCAGAAAACACTTTGCAGTAAATGAGACTCATTCTTGTCCCATGTCTGCGTTGTTCTCTTCACACGTATTGATTAAAAAAAACACTGCATTTGTATTATACAGTGAAAACCTTGCAAATAAGAATGGGGAATGCAGGTTTCATGGTTGTTTTGCACTATACATATAATTACCATCAGCATAAGCATAAAACATTTAATTGTATTAAACATTAATTGTTTGTAATTGTATATCATAAATTCTCATATTTTGATTTCGTTGTAGCTACAATAAATTGTTCATTCAAAGAACTGGAAATCTTACTAATTCTAATAACATCTTAAAGTACCTATCTTATGTTTTTGACAATGAGGTGAATATTGCATTATTCACACATTTATACTAAAATATGATGATTAGTGGTGAACACATAGTCTTCATATAATCGTCTTCAAAATGTGCAAGACAAAAAACTGATTATCAGCATCCACCAGTATCGGACCCTGATCCTCAATCAGCACTTTATCCCACATGTAGAGACACTTTTATGTGAATAATGACTCAGCACATTTAGATTCTAAAACGCAGTGTATAATACCTCTGAAATTGTCCACAGAAAGGCTTGCACTTACCTCTTTGTCACAATCATTGCTTTTCTGCCCCCCCAGCTAAAGTTTGATATACAGGACGCTCTGTTTTATTCCTCTAAGATGATAATTAAAAGGAATTCAGCTGTTTCTCTTCTGTTAAATACGAAATCCTTAGAGATTGAGGCTTATCTGTTACAGAGTGCTGAATGCTGCATTTATGTCAAGTTTACATTACAAACATTTCTGAACAGGTGGCATTCCTGTAGCTATAGGCAGGTGACCATTTGTGTAAAATCTTTCAGTTATGTGTTAGTGTTTCTCAAATGCTGGGTTTTAAGTGTGTAGTCAAAGAAACAACAAAAACCTCTAAATGTTTTTCAGATGCGAAGTGTTTATTTTGAAAGACGTGCGTGAACTAGGGGTTACATCGACTAGTCGACTTTAATGCTCTGCCATGACGCTTTAAGCTTGATGTTGACTAATCGCTGGCCTATAGATGGCGCAACAGGATAAGCCATTTCCTGACATGCAGGCTCTGTTTCCAACAGTTAAAAATTACAAATAAATACACACTCCGTGCTCTCCACAAGACATGTTTGATTATACCATCTGGATGCTCAATTTATCGGGAGAATGCATGCTTATTGTACATGTTAGTTAATCACCGTTCTAAACGAATGCGTGCTGCATTGTAACGCACACACACACAGCTCGCACATCACGCGGAGATAGCGCGCACATCACACAAAACCATTCATTGGCGCAGAAATTTCTTGTCAACACTGTTCTGTGATTTATCAATAAAATAGCTTAGAAACTGAAGTTATTGCATGTTTCTTAGTAACTAAAACTCACAGCTTCACTATTAGTAGAGAGACTCTGGCAGATAGAATTAATTCACACGCAATCGCTCTCTCACTAATGCATTCATATAAATGTGATCTTTATTGTGCTACTTTATCTGTATCTGATTCAGAACGAGCAGACATCTGTGAGAAATATAACGACCCAAAGACAAAAGAACTAATACGAAAGCTGTTATGTAGGATCAATAACCTTTTGAGCAGCACTGTGTCATATGCCATAGCTGTCCTGTGCACAAGGAAACCTGTGTTTGTCTCAGCTCAAGGTTCAGGGTTATTTGTTCATAAATGACGTCATCAGCGACTAGTTGACGTCGACTCGACTTTCATCACATAAATATCGAAAGTCGTGAACGCTGTTGACTCTCTTCTTATAGACACAATTTAAGTAAAGCGTTTCTGAGAAAAACACGTCATGAATCAGTATCTTCGGTCAGATGCGACGTTGTCAGGCTATACTGTATGTCAGGGCCATTATTCTAACGTTATTTTCGTAACTTGTTAAAGTTAGAAAAACAAACTTTCCTGACCTGTCAGACGTTATACTGTGCTCGAGCACACAATTACGTGCAAAAGAGCAAATATTGGATAATTGGATAATTAACTCTTTTTGGGCGGGTAGTAGCGCGGATGAAAAATATGTGCAATATGTGTATGTCTAAATTACCATTACACATACGCAACGATATGCCATTTGACCCATCACGTCACCACCACTGTGACAGTGCGACTTTTGTTGATGCCTCTCGTAGCCCAGTTGGAGCGAGTGTTGCAGGAGTTAGCTGTGGATGAAGTTAAAGTAGTTGGTGAGTGGAGTAAAACAAAATTTCATTTTAGCCTGTTTTATTAGCCCATTGAGTGAGGTGCGAGATAAAAAAATAAAGCACACTTCAATTATAATGATTTTGCCGTGTTTTATTAACATTATTTATTGCGGGCACGGATCGGGTGACGGGCCAAATATTAACTGGTCTGGGCGGGTGCGGAATTCATTTTGATATTATCACTGGGGATCTGGTGCTGAACTTTGCGGGGGCGGGTCTCCAAAAATGGACCCGTGCTTGACTCTGCCCCAAACCTCCACCCCCAAATCATTCTTGTTGGTTATTGGCTGGAGCACTGTTTATGATGTTTCGTTGTCCAGACTGCCCAAGTTGGTTTTGGTTGCAGTTTGTGGAGCTTATGTGGAATACAGAGACTGCTTTTTTTTGCAGTGTGTTCAGGGGACAGGCAGCTAGCGGATGTGACACAAAATGTTTTGGCCTAAAAAATGCGTAACATCGCTTATAGCACCTTTAACTAGTATGTTGTTTATTGTTTATTAGCTGGGAAGGGTTTGCATGCAGGTATGCTGTTTATTCTATTAATTAGAATCAGTGTCCATATGTTTTATTAACATGTTAGTATTGTGTATTTACCATGGTAACTAATTTCTGTAACCTAATCCCAAAATACCACTTTAATTTAACTTATTCAAATTTTTTTTTTGATGATTCTCATACCAGTTTACTAACTGTAATGGATTATGAAAAACTTATTTGAGACTGCTATTAAAAAGCCTAGCTTATAAAGTTTATTCGTTTAGTGTTAGTGATATGTTTACATTAAATGTGTATGTTAGGTAAAGAAGAGGGATGATACTTGTGTGTTTAAGGTTCAGTAAGTGATTTCTGCGAAACGCTGTTGATATATGAAATCACCAAACCTGCCCCTACCCAAAAGGATCACGACCCTATCTTGATGCCTTCGCCCCCACATTCACATACACGCTATGCACACAGGCGACGACTATGGCGGAATCTACTGTGCCTGCTGCCTGAGGGTATGATGTCATCAATAAGTTAATTCATTTTGTGTTGCTATGATAATTACGTTGAATGTCTAAATTGTTATATAGGGTTATAGAGATCATTAAAGGAGGGAGTATGTTATCTCGCTTTACAGACACACTTTAGAAGCTGATGCTTGAAATAAGCGGTGGAGGAGGTTTAGATGTTCCAGGCTTATATTAATAATAATAATAATGCAAATGAACAAACAAGTGAAGATGACACAAGTATATTTAAGCAAAAGACTGTGTTTCTTAGTTCTGTGCAAGGTGTACAGAAAACAAGCTAAAAAACCCAGAAGTTTTATAAGCTGCTGACCCTTAAAAAAGGTGGGTACAGGCAATTGAAACAGAGCTATATTACACAGAGAATTATGCCCACTGGAGGGGAACATAGTCAGCAACAGGAAATATAATACATAAAACTGACATTTGGATATTTGACAAAATATTTACTGCACACGTAGGCATGCTGAGGCATACTGAGTGTCAGGATCCCAAAATTCACCCATTCTTCCTGCTGAAGCTTCACAGCTTATTGCCTGTATCCACTTTTGTCTCCTTAAACGCTCGACAGCTTAAAAAAAACATAGTTATGTGTTTTTTAGCTTGTTTGCTGTACACCCTGTCACATATCAGCTTTTAGACATTGTTTTTTTGTAATAAGTCCGAAATGCCAAGGAGGCAGCCTCACGCAATACAAAGTCAATGGAGAGCGTTCAATTGTTTTCCCCCCGGCGTGGGCGTGGCCTAAATATACTCTATACATTACAGCATTTCTCACTGACTGACGTTAAGGGCACAGCCGTCAGAAAGAGCAGAACACGATTGGCTACTTGTGTGATGATGCACACCACAGACACACAGCCAGTGCTCAGGAGTAACTTTTAGTAGGCTATCCAGTCTATGGATCCAACGCAGCAAGTTTTAGCTGCAAAATGAGTACCCCTGACTGCAATACAAATGTGACTGAACGAGCTTCCACAAGTAAGGAGAAAGCAGAAGAAATAGTTGATAAGAGAGGAAAGACTATTCAGTGGCGTGGAAGTGGTTCGGCTATCTAAGATCTGATAAACTTCAAGTTTCCAGGTTCTGCAAAATGTGCCGGAGAGTGGTGTCGACTAGGGGTGTAACAATACATTGATATTGATTGATATGACAATGTGTTATAAATCGATATCCTCATTTTCACACAGTGTCAGTCTATGTATTATCGCCAACGTGTTCATTCTCGTTTAAATGAGCTTTCAGAGCTTGTGAAAGGTCTTCGGACAGTGCTTATCAATTGATCGTGTTTAAAGCCTTGCAAAAGGCAGCATGCACTCATCTCAACAAGCGCACAAATACACCACTGAGTCTTTTTATTTTTTTGCTTTAGTAGATAAAGGTGTATGGTTTTGAATATAAGGAGAATAGAGCTCTATGAATCGTTCTTCACACTGAAATTTATAACTGTTAAGAGCTGTGTGCTGTGACTGTGTTTCTTCAAGCGGATCATTTTGCACACGGGATGTGCATACGTGCTTTGTGCCGTTCTGTATTGAAAGTATGCATGTGACTTCACTAGGGTTGGGAATCATGAGAAATTTTCCGGTTCTGGTTCCGATTCCGCCTAATGATTCCGGTTCCGATTCCGGTTCCATTAAAATTATTAAACAAATAATGGTAAAGGAAAAAGGCATAATACGCAACTCAAACAATCCTTTTTGTGTTTATTATATGATCTCTGATTCATTTACAGGTTGGCAATGTCAAAAAAGTCCTGTACTGTACATATATTACAGTATTAAAAGCATTCTTGCAAAAATATTATATATATATTAGTTATATTTATTAGTTATTTGTATATTAATTTAATAGAAATTCAGTTATTCAGTGAACTTGTAAATAATAAATGGTAATTCAGCATTAATCTAGATTAAAATGGCTCATTTGAATTCTGCGAAGGCATTCAGAATATGTGTGCTACCCAAATAATGACTGGTGCTTTCACACTTGGTTCGATTGCCTGGACCGAACCCGAGTTCGATTGCTCCTGGTCCGTGTTCATATTATATTTTCGGTCCGAAACCGAGGTGCGTTTGCGTCATCAAAGCAGCAGCTGTTTACCCGTTACTTAGTAACGACGCCGAGCGAGGAGGTGGCAGAATGAATAGCGTTGTTCACCTAACGCGTTTATATTTTTGAACCGTTAGTTTTGTTACCAAAGCTTCAGTACGTAATGGCACTTGCGTCCATCTGCCACGGATGTACTGCAAATACTCTAAAGTCTAAACTAAAGAATGCTGATGACGAGCAGAAATTATATGTACAGCTCTCTGCTTGCAGTATGTCAGTCACGCTCATCAGGACTCGAGAACGGTTCGCGGGTGCGCGCCTGAGTTCGGAAGACAGCATTCACGCTTGATGTGGTATTTTCACAGCATACACGCAGGTTCAAGACTCGCTTCGCTCCCTACAGTGCAATGCCAGGTAGCTATACATCCGCGCTAAAATATCACTGTGAAAGTCATCATAGCTTGCGTAGTATAGACCCAGCTCCCAACCCAACTTTGAGAATGGATTAACGGCGATATGTTTTTTATCGCCTGATAAGAGTCTCACGTTAACGCAGCACGTTAACACCGATAACGGCCCACCACTAGTTAATTGTTTGCACTTCTGGAAGCGGCAGGCAACGTAATTAATAGTCATGATGAGGTTAGCTGTCGCCCGCTATTAAAGGATACGCTCCCAGCGCCGCATACACATTGCACCAGAACCGCTGAACCGAAACTCGGGAATTTTGCGCGATTCCGGTATTTTTCAAAAATAAGTATCAGTTCTGCATAAGAACCGGTTCTCGGTTCCCAACCCTAGCCTTCACCATCAGCTGGAGTGACTGTGGTTATGTTTTGTGATGAACCGTCCGGTTTACACTCCTGATGCCGACTAGCAGCGGGAACACATCAAATCTGTTCCACAATCTGAAGCAGTTCCACCCAATAGAATATTCTGAAGAGTCAGAAGATGAAGATGATGAAGATTCTGTTTTAAGCAAATCTGAGCACTTTTCATATTCTTTATCCTGGCTGAAGAGCTTTGGTTTTAATCTATATTAAGAATAATATTATCAGCCTACGTTATAGTTTAAAGTTTAAAGATATTAATAAAGTGAGTGAGAGTCTTGTTTAATTGATGATGATTTCACATTTCTTGTTTTTATAAACAAGGGTTTCATATAATTGTTAAATTAATTTTTCAGAAGTTTGTTGGTACAGACATCCATTGTGGGCATTCTTGTCAGTTTTTCTGAGGCTTTTATATAGTTCATATAGATATCGGAATTATATTGTATCGACCGACATTAAGAAATATATTGTGATATCAATTTTGGCAATATCGTCCAGCCCTACATTGCAGCCTAATGACCATTAAATATGGCCAAACCAAAATAATAATATAATAATAAACATAAATTCACATTCACATGCTTTTATTAAAGGTATCGTTCACCCAAAAATTGTAATTGTAAATTCATAAATACTATTTGCTATAAATAAGCAACAGAAATGCCAAACTTCTTAGTCTGTGGTGCTTCCTGTGTTGTACTTTGTGGTTGACATTGGTTTGTTTGCCTTGATCCCAGGTGAGTCTGGCTCTGTGGTACTTAACGTCTGCCTGACCTGAGACTCGACGCTCCCCCTCCCCCAACCTCCCTGCCACCCTGCCCTACGCCCCACACACCCCTAACCCAGTATGAACGAGGTCAGCATCGTCAGAGAGGGCTGGCTCCACAAGAGAGGTGAGCACTGCTTCTTCATTAGAACAGTCTGTATCATATTTTTGGATTGTAAACACTGATTTTGTTGTTTTCCTTGTCTCTGTCTTTTCCCTTTTTTTTATTGACGCTTTCATCCTCCTGCCATCTACTTTTTTGTATCTCTTCCTCCTGTCTGCAGGTGAATATATTAAGACTTGGAGGCCCCGTTATTTCATCCTAAAGAGTGATGGCTCTTTCATCGGCTACAAAGAGAAGCCTGAGACGTCAGACCACAATCAGCCACCTCTTAACAACTTTTCAGTCGCAGGTCTGTTAGAGTCTGCTGCCTCTCTCCATGCACACCAGATTGTGTAGTATTCCAAAATATAGTCACCAGATATAATTTCAGATTTTTTTACTAGTGGGTGCAGTACACTATAGTTACTTTATGTAAAGTAAACTGTGACACATTATACCCAAAAATTCTTTTTTGACCCATTCAAGAAATTTAAATCTAGAATACAACTTTTATAAAACTGGAATATCCTTTACAGAGTGTCAGCTGATGAAGACTGAACGACCTCGGCCGAACACATTTGTCATCCGTTGCTTGCAGTGGACCACTGTTATTGAGCGCACCTTCCACGTGGATAGCAACGCTGAAAGGTGAGGACATTAGATGGAGTGTCCTCCTGGAATCAGTCTTTGTTGTGAATGAATAAATGAGTGGAAGAGAGAGAATGTAAGAAGATGTTGAATGGTATTTACTGGGAAAGCAGATTTAGTTGTATTAAGATTTTTGCTACGCAAAATTATTACTCACTGCCTGTTGCTTAAAATGAGTCATAAAGTAGGTGAAAACCAGAATTGTTTAGGTCATTTTGTGACTAAAAGGCCCAATTCTTCCAAAGGATGGTAATCAGGTACATGAGGTCAGCATAGGATCACACAAAATAACAAGAGGAACCCTAACCTGCTTTGCTACTTAGATTTAATGAATAACTAATATGATTTCATCTCGATGTCTTTGCAGAGAGGAGTGGATACGTGCCATCCAGGCTGTGGCCAATGGGCTTAAGTCTCGGGAAGAGGAGGAGCCAATGGACATCAACTTTGGCTCCCCTGGAGACAACAGCCTGGAAGGGATGGAGGCTGCAATAGCAAAATCCCGTACCAAAGTGGTGAGTGCCTTGTAGCCACTTTCTGTTTTTTTTGGGTATCATGATTCACTTCTCTGTAAGTAGAACAGTACGCTTACTTTTGAGAGAACTAATTTATCATGCACTTTGATCTTTGAAACTTTGCAGACCTTTTACATTCACAGACAGCTATATTAAAAAAAATTTAGTTAATTATTTCATTTAACTGTTTTTGTATGCCATGATACAGATCTGCATCACTGTAATTGTTCTATTGAGGTTTTGTAACAGAATTAATTCATATAAAACACTTTTCTTTGCTGTCTTCCTCAGACAATGAGTGACTTTGACTACTTAAAGCTGCTGGGTAAAGGCACTTTTGGAAAGGTGATTCTAGTGAGGGAAAAGGCTACTGGCATGTACTACGCTATGAAGATCCTACGCAAAGAGGTCATCATTGCTAAGGTAGGCACCACACAAATCAAAGTTTAAAATGCTCCTTAATGATTTGTTTCATATTAATGACATGGTGGCGTGCGTGTGTCTATTTCAGGACGAGGTCGCGCACACAATCACAGAAAGCAGAGTGTTGCAGAACACACGGCACCCCTTCCTTACAGTATGTCCATCACACTTAGGGTTTTTGTTTGGTTAATTGCACAATTATCTTGGTTTTCGATTTGTTCATTCAAATGTTTTTCAATCTTTCTGACTACAGACACTAAAATACGCCTTCCAGACACGAGATCGTCTGTGTTTTGTCATGGAATATGCAAACGGGGGCGAGGTTTGTCACATCCTCTCGCTCCTAACAAAAACAAACTAGAAAAGCCTTCACCGTTCTGTCTCTTAAAAAATTCTGTTTTGTCTCCTTTTTACTTGTTTCTAGCTGTTCTTCCACTTGTCTCGAGAGCGTGTGTTTACGGAGGATAGAGCTCGCTTCTATGGGGCTGAAATTGTTTCAGCATTGGAGTATCTGCACTCTAAAGATGTCGTCTACAGGGACCTAAAGGTTTTCTCCTTTTATGTGCTGTGTAATTATTGTGAAAATAGTTTATGAATTGTGTTTGAAAAGTATGTCATGTAATTGTGTCATAGACCACAAAGATGAAGTCTGTGATCTTTTTTTACCACAAATGACAGATTTCCTAATTCTGTTTGAATTGCATATTTGTCTGCAGCTGGAGAATCTAATGCTGGATAAAGATGGTCACATTAAAATCACAGACTTTGGCCTGTGTAAAGAGGGCATTACTAATGAGGCCACCATGAAGACATTCTGTGGGACCCCAGAGTATCTTGCGCCTGAGGTACTGCCAACTCTCTCCATTAACATGTTTTCTCATCCAATTTATAGATCATAGTTTGGTAAACTCTAAATTAGGCTAATCTCTAAATTGTAATTTTTTGACCCATTATAATGAAATCTTTTAAAAGCACACTATGTAATATTCAAAAACCACTAGGAAAATGTTATACATTTTGTTGACTTGTGTACTTGCATTTATCTTAAATGTTTGCAGTACTGTTTACATCCATGTCAATGCGTCGTCTGTCATTGACATCACATCCGTGTTACCGTAGAAACTGATTCTTAACAAGAAGAACATTTTCCGTAGAAACCATGGGAACCCCAAAGACTCTAATATATTATGAGTTTTATTAGACAGGTGAGCAACTGTTTGGATAACTTTATCGACTGAAAACTAATCATTATTATATTTCTCAGTATGGTTTGTCTTTTTGTTTGAATCTCGTGTTTTCTTGCTTTATCGCAAGTAACATGTCTGTACCTTGCCTCAGAGACAACTTTATTTTGTGGCTAACATAGCAAAATCAGAGAGATCATTCGGCTTAAGTCATTCAGCTTTTATTAAAATGATATTATAATATTGATCTGGTTTTCAGCAGTGTGCAAGTTTCTAGGCTAACGCACAGAGAAACGGTATAACATAACTTCCAACGCACTCAAATGTATTTTGAGTATGATTGTTTTGATCAAGTAAAACAGCACTGCATTATCCCACAATTTTAATTAGTCAAATAAAGTGACCTATATTAGTAAAAAGTAATTCAGCACTTGTGGCTATTTCATGAATGAAAGAAATAAAATGTGACTTTAAGACGTGATCAAATGTAACTCTAACAAAGTTCAATGAAGGAGAAGGCAGACGTTAAACGTAACTTTAATTGTAAAATAAACACAAACAACAAAAATAAAACTGCAGCATAATAGCATTATGAAAACATTTAAACATTAAAGGTCCCAGGCTCTCGTCTGTGGTCTGCTTCATACCACAGTACTGTTAATAAAACTTTATTACATTAGCTCATTCATAAACATGATTTCTGCCTGTGTGTAAAAATGACACAGCATTGTCAGGCTACGCTTTTGTTATTGTTTTGAATAAGTCTTAAGTCTGATTTATTTATAAAGCCCGTTCCACTACAGAAACAAGACAAAACAGGAAAAAAGGACTGTAAGCTATAAGCGACCTCTAGTGGTGAAACTTACATATTGTGCCTTTTAAAGCAGGAAATAAGTTTGTTGTTTGGGTGTTTTGAACTTTGCCACATTGAAAGGAGAGCAGAGGCTGAAAGGCATCTTCACAATATTACACAATACATGTCAGGAAGTACTAGATCAAGGTTTAAGAAAATAAATATTTTATACAAAATATTTTGCTCTGAGGTATTTCTTTTAGTGACTAGTTAAAGGGTTAAACAAAAATGTGTTGAGGCTCAATTCTGAAAGTATCATTTCATGTCAAATTTTGTCATATACATATTATATTAAATATTAAAAGATGAACAGGAATTATTGATTTGAAGCAAATAAAGACAGAATAAACTGAAAGATGAAGCTATTACTCTGTATTAATATAGTTTATGTAGGGGAAAAAGCATGCTGTTAGTAAGAAAATTAGGCGAAATTTCTCTTTTGGCTAACAGAAAAAGATGCTTTGTAAACAGAAAGTATCAGTCTGTTATTCTCTGCCTCTTTTCAGTGTATTCTCATTGTTCACAGTTCATCAGTGCATGTTGTTCCAAAGATGAAATAATGTAATCTTCATAAGCTTTCATCATTGAGCTTAACCAATAACGAAATATTAGCCAATTATGGTTTAAGGTACTGTTGTAGTAATGCATTCTTTATTGAATCTTTTCAGTATTTGACAGTAATTTACTGCTTGTTAAAGGTGTGCAGTAAGTGATTTCTGAGAAACGTTGTTGATTCAGAAATCCCATCATGAGCGGATGCTGATGACCCCCTATTGCTGATTGGCTAGTGTTTTAGTCAGATCCACTTAGTTTTTTCTTCACAGCCAGGACTACATCTATCATATGTTCACAAAATTGTTTGGGTGTTGATTTTTCAATTTCCAGCAGGGTTTCTCAGAAATCAATTACTGCACCTTTAATGTAATAAAGGTTTCAATTGGGAAATGTGGTGGTACGTTAGAAGGAGAACATTTACATTTCCCCTTCACATTTAATGTTCTTCAATCATAAATATGGCACATTATGAAAGAAAAATGGCTTGTCATTTCATGCTGTATTTAAGCACTAGCTGCTTGGATCTTAACCCACTGATGCGTACGATCACAACGGTGTGATTAGATCGTTCAGTGCATTATACAGACTATAAATTGACGATGTGTTTTATCAGATACACATTGTGTAGTTATTAGGTAACTATTACATTTACTCTTCTTCTCCCACTTCACCTGCCACTTACTTTTATGAGTTTCGGGAGAAGTGGATGAATTGATGTTTTGTAAATTGGTCAGATAAGATTATCTGAATTGCGGTGCATGGCAACACCCATCACGTGTTATAGATCTGCTAACATGATCATTATAAAAGTTTATAAAAAGTAATGTGATGCATTCTAAAATAATGGTCGCCTTAAACTAACGCTTTGTAATATTTTAAACTGGGTCAATATACTATCCTAATGTTAAAGAATTTTTTTTGTTTCAGTTTCTTGTTTTCTCTTTGTTTATTTTCCCTTTCTCTCAATATATGCTCTTTTTCATCTCCTCCTCCACATCCTTTGCTGTAGGTATTAGAAGACAACGATTACGGCCGTGCTGTGGATTGGTGGGGTCTGGGAGTGGTCATGTATGAGATGATGTGTGGTCGGCTGCCATTCTATAACCAGGACCACGAGCGTCTGTTTGAGCTCATTTTAATGGAGGAGATTCGCTTTCCTAGAAACCTTTCACCCGAGGCAAAGGCCCTGCTGGCCGGCCTACTCAAGAAAGACCCCAAGCAGAGGTATGAGGAGCGTCTGTTTCTACTTTTGTTGTGAAGAAAGTCTTGCGTATGTTTTAACTACATGAATTTGGTGTGTTCAAGGCTTGGAGGAGGTCCTGAAGATGCCAAAGAAGTGATGACACACAAGTTCTTCAATTCCATGATCTGGCAAGATGTCCTTCAAAAGAAGGTAAAAGAGTTTAAGACAGTGAGAACCGATTCATCAGATGAATTCATCATACTAGTTAAGAGTACACTGTTAATTTCTTTGACAAATGCTCTCAAATCTGGCTTGCGTTCGTGTTTAAATGGGGTGCATCATTGTGAATGCTTGCAGTGTGATCAGAAGAACTGTACCCTCAATCCAAACGTCCTTATTTGTAGTTCATTAGACATTTAACATTGGACAGTTGTTTATGCTGATCTTTGCATGTGGCTAATGAGGGATGTGTGACTCTCACCCACCCTGTTTACTGCAGCTCATCCCACCCTTCAAGCCTCAAGTGACCTCAGAGACAGACACGCGCTATTTTGATGACGAGTTCACTGCACAGACCATTACTGTCACACCACCCGACCAATGTGAGTACCTCAGTCCTTCTTCACTGGCTGTCTGCATGAGAGGAGTCACGAATCTTTGTGTGTCTGAGAAAAAACAGTCACTGTGGAAAATAACTCCAAATAGGGATGGGAGTATATTTTAAAATATTTGGAGTTGGAGTTTTTTCCTCTTTTCCACCTCGTTTTTAAATGGCTTGTGAACGCCCGCAAGGACATGCACGTTGTATTAGCGTTAATCCAGGGGCGGCAATTGCTTGAATGGTGGGTTCATTATTATTATTAATGAAAAACACAACAACAAAACAGTACATTGACAAACTCGCTTATATTAAATATAGAACTTTTATTAACAAAGTGAATAAACACGGCAGCCTTATTCTTAAATGTCTTACCTCTGGATGCTGGCATCATCAGACAAAGTTTACAAATTGCCTAATTAATGTGTGCAGGTTCCCTATTAGCATTGGCTTTAAATACAAAATATTGCCAAATAGGCACTTTTTACATTTGACTTTGAATCCAAATCTTCCGCCATTGTCTTGCCAGTCAGCTCGCCTCACTGTCGTCGAGTGAAAAATGAAATCTGACTCCTGCTGCTTATCTGTGCTGCAACACTCATTCGGCTCATGTAGTGTCTGTTCTCTAACTGAACTAAATGATTTTTATTACTATAAAAAATCAAAACGACGGTAGGGGGGTTTATTCAATTAAAAAAAAGAAAAATGTGTTTTTTGTTAATAATCAGAAACATCTCAGTTTTAGAGCTGTTGTTGATATCTAAATGGACAAAAATTAAGATGAAATTCTGATACCTTGTAATGTAAATCAATCAGATCTTTATAATAGTATAGCAGACTACTTGCATAAAATGCATATAAAAATCTGTGGTCACACCTTGTGGAAAAATATATCTATATCCCCATTTCAACTACGATTTGTGATACGTCGGACCAGGCCCCACGGTTCGGCAAGCATGTGATTCATGGATTAATTGCAAAGTTTAGCCACCATAGAGTTGGTATGACAGACAAGACTTTACCCGCACTCCCAAAATAATTTTTGGATTCTGCAAAAATGGCACTTTGATCACCCTGTGGCTGTAATCAACCATAGAAAAGGTCGACTAAAGTCCTGACATTTTTGACTAAAAATCAACTAAAAATGACGTTAGGAAATATTAATTAGCTGCGCACTGTGCTCTGATCTTGGTAGCCTTGTTGTCTGCCTAAATGAATTGTAAATAAACATAAAAAACAGTAGGCTATTTGCAGTATATTAAATAGTCTTTGACCTGATTATGTTGCACTGAAATGAGTCTGACACACGAGTCTGTCGGCTCTGATAGCGGTGAACCTTCAAATGCGCTTGAGAAATATCATAGCCTATGATTTCCGAAAATATAGGCTAGTACTATGTTGTCAATAGGGATGTGACGGTGAGGAAATTTTCCCACCGGTTGATCGACGTGTGACAACACCGGTAATACCGGTATCACCGACTGGGCTTTTAAATCACTAATTCTATATAACCAGAAGTAATGCACACGGCAGCTATATAATAGCTTAATTATAGACATTAATAACGGAGCGGAGCAAAGCGAGTGGTTTCAATTAATTCATATGAAAGTTAAGCTTCCATATGCATGAACTGAAGATATGCCAGTGCACACACACCGTGAATGACAGTTCGTCCCGAATTTTTATTAAACAAGCCAGATCAAGAGCAGTAATGAAATAGTGCATAACTGAAAAATTAAGCATAGACATTAAGCATAAATAATATACAGCAAAGTAGCCTACTTCAATCTGTCTTTCTTCTCCAGTGGGTTGGGCTAATCCAAAAGAAGTGAAAACAAGGGGGTGTTCTGAAGACAGACTGTTACCTGTGACACAGGGGTGCTCTGGAAACACCCCATTAGCAATTAGTGCTTTCCACCTGATGAAATGAACGCGGCAAAACTAATTAAATGAACGTGGCAAAAAAAAATTTAACAATCAGAATGTTGGTCGAGTCAGAACGTATCGACTAATAATCGACTATTCGACTGGGAGATTACAGCCCTAAATCACCGCAGTCTGTAGGACTTGCTGATCAACAGTGAGCACAAAAGGGGACAATACCACCAACCTGCTCACCCAACTCTGCTTCCGTTATCTTGCAGGTTTATGTGTGGGCGACCCGCGCCCTATGGTGGCCCACGACGCAGATTCACCTATGAGAATCCTTAGCTTTTTTTTATAACTGAACTTAGTGACTAAAGATAAAAAGAAAATATAAGTGGAGCCCAAATATAGCTGAATAAGCAGGGGATCATAGAAAATAGTTTGAAAGTAACATTGTTTACATCATCCCCCGCACTCCTTGATGCGTTATAGGCTATATAATAGTCTCTTTAGCCCCAGTTATAGATCAACTTTTTGTAGTCTCTATAGGCTTTGTCTTTTTACCATGAAAACATTTTGCTTAGGCCTATGTCATTTAATAGAATATAATATACTGTACCATAAGCGGATATTTACATTTAACTTCAAAACACAAATGAAGATATTTTTCAAGAAACCAGAGAAAGATTTCTGTACCTCCATTTAAAGTTTTTTTTTTTTCATTGGTCTGTGTCTCCGTTGCTTGCAGATGACAGTCTTGATGCGGAGGACCCAGATACACGCACACACTTCTCGCAGTTCTCCTACTCAGCCAGTGTGCGGGATTGACCACACCCCCTCCCCTCCCCGCCACTCTCTCACCCTTACCAGCAAACCGGACGCCCCTCACATACACAAACGCAAACTCGTACAAGGACACGTGCACCAGCAACCCAAGCCTTCTGAGGAAGCGGGTTCTAGGCGGGAGTACAGCATCTGTGAATGATCCCGAACAGGTGGTACCCTCTGGTCAGTCCTGGTTTACGGTTGGCTTTCCATCCAGCCAATCGTAGCCTGACACTACACACTGCAACACAATCCACCAATCACTGAATAAATCTCAACCAATCAAGCACCATCGAGAACACCGCTCAGCACCAGCAGGTTTCAGGACACACGCTCACACTCAAAACACTGGACTACAGGACTAAAGCTTCTTGTAAACACAAATATTGAACACGCTCTAAATCATCTTGTGGGGACAAAAGAAATCAAACTATTTGGACTTTTCCCCCCACTGATTGTTACAGTTTTAAAGCCATATTTCTGCAATTGTACAAGTGCTCTTTCTGGAACTAGCTGTTACCAATAGTGTTTTTACAGCGGGAGGACCGATGTGGGGTAACACCGAAAGGAATAGTGCTGTTTCTCTGCCTGGGTAGCGTACCGAATGCTGTGCGTGTGTGGACGGACGGATGCGTGTTCTCAAATCTACTTCTTAAACTGTGTCTTTTTTGTTTCGATTTTTGTACATGGGCAAAGCGTTGAGTAGTAGACCGGGGTGGGATCGATAGGGGTTTGGGAGGCTCACACACTATAGCTGTGAAAATGTTTGTGCTTTAAAGGGAAGAGAGAGGGAGACATCTCTAGCGTGTTATCAAGGGAGGTCGTGGTTTCCTCCCCAAGCGGGAACCTTGAAACCGGCTTTCTGGAGAGGCCTTTTTCCAGTTTTCATCCGCTGCCCCAGAGGCTTGATGTTCCAAGGTCAGTGTATCATAGAAACTCCATCATGTTGTTTTCATTCTCTCAAAGGTTTCGCAGGCATTGATGTTGAAGTTTAGAGACAAACGTACAGGCAACAACAACCAAAAAAAACCCAGAGGATTCAAATGTCCTGTTATTTAACTGCAATAGCTACTGCGTCAGCGTGACTGACGGCTTTAAGTAGCAAACAGTGGAAACGTGTACCTGCGTGCCACGCCATTGTTGTCGCAGCATTGACACTTTTTTCATTTCTCCTTTTTTATTAGTGTAGTAAGAAAAAAAAATGGTTAGGATGTCTGAGAGGAAATGTTCATGAAACTTCATCTCCAGATGTGTAACGTTGGGTGTGCTTCTCCAGACAGAAGCTGTCAGAACACACCGCTTTAGATGTGTGAGGTGTTATTTTCTTCTTTTGCCTTTTTAAAGATTCTTCATCTAAGGAACATCAAACTATTTTTGTTTTATTCATTATTTTATTTGGATAATTTTTTTCGTCTTTTTGTTCCATTCACCCACTCCCTGAAATTAAATTGTCTTGATAAAATATATATAAAATATATATTACAATAGTAAAGTTTTTCTTTTTGTTTGTTTGTTCTTTCATTTCTTTTGTCCATTTTTCCATTTGTGTGAGTGTGTGCTTCATTTGTGCATGTGTGGGTCTGTAATAAGGTAGTTACAGTATATATTTGCAACGGGAAATGAAAAACCTCCTTTAAGATATGACGATCCTTCTTGTTTAAACATGATATATATTAGCAACCCTCCTCCATAGACGTACTCATACAGGAAGGTCCACACTGGTTTCAACTGCAGGGCCCAACTGAAGTGCTTCTGTGGGTCTTAAACACATCATGCCCAAACGTGCCGTCTAGGTTTTGAAACAGCCCTTGTTGCCTTGACTGAGAGAGACCGCTAGATGGTGCCATTTGCCTGTCATTAAATAATACATTGCTCCGGACATGAATAACATTTGTGCACTCTCGTTCACACCATTAATGATGCTCAAATATAGTTTTTAAAAGAAACTTTTGGGTGGAGACATGAGGGGCAAAGATCTGAAATGGTCTGCTGTAGTGCTTTCACCCATCTTTCTTGTGTGTATATACCTACCTGTAGGACAAATCAGCTTTGAAGTGAAATTATTTTGCAACTTTAACCATCGACTGTTCTGTTCTGAATGTGATGAACAATCACGAATGTCATCATTGATGCTCAGTTTGCTTTTTTAGTGCTGGGGATGCAAACGTTGGGGGAAACTTGAAATATGTCAGCAAACTTTTGGATTTTTTTTTTTTTTTTTTTTTTTGCTACAGAGTGCTATGGGTTATGCTTTGCTATTAGGACATTCATGCAAGTAAATTCTTTTACCAAAACTGTATGTCTGCCTCTTTTACTAACCCGATCGTGTATGACATTAACCCCAGTGGAGAGTTTTTTTGAGACCGCGTTTCTTCCGCCAGTGGTGTACAAGGAGAGCTCAATGGAGAACACGTTTAAATAGGCTATCACAAATTTTGTGTCAAGCATGAACACATTTTTTTTGTAAATAGAGATGAAATATGCCTTAATAGCTATGAAATGATTTTAAAAACCACCACCGTTTTTAGAAATAGGGCTTATTCAACTTCTTTCCTACATTTAGAAATGTGGACAAATGCATTTTTGGCATTGTTTTAGTTTGGCAGGGTCGCCGCTGGCTTAGCTTAGCATAATGAATGGAATCCTATGTTGCCAGCTAGCATGTCCCGAGTAAAAACAAACAAAACACCTATTACTTCATGTGGCCTGCGTATTCACAACAAGTACAAATTGCGATGCAGATTAAGACTAGGCGATTTCCTAGGCAGATATTAACTTGGGACTGTATTATGGGGAAGCACAGGCGAAGCACTGCTACTTGGGAACAGAGATATCACGCAACACATGAAATGTATGTTGACGGAAGTTGTGGGATTTCATGTGTTGCATGTATCTCTGCGCCCAAGTAGCAGTGCTTCACCTGTGCTTCCCCATAATATAGAATATTGTGCTGGAGAATGAAGAGCCTTGGAATCGCTGTTGATTTGAAAGATTTCTTTAGTCATGTCCATCACGGTGCTGATTCCACACAAATCAAATACTAACCTCTAACCCTACCTGAAACCCTAACCTTAAATTGATAGTTCACTCAAAAATGTGTTGTCTCATCAGTTGTCATTCCAAACCGTTATGACTTTCTTCAGTGGCACAAAAGACGTTTCAGTGATCTGTTTTCAGTTTCATATTGTCAATGGTCTCCAAAACTGTGCGGCTACCAACATTCTTTAAAATATTTTATGTTCTGCAGAAGAATGCAAGTCATACAGGTTTGGAATTAAATGCACAACGAGCACATCCTGATGGCATTACCTATTTCTTTCCATGATCTAATCCACTGCTCTGCACCAAACATTAAGTCTTTCTACTTCATGCATGTCATATCGCTTGAAACCAGAAAATCCAAAAAGTTAATAATTTTTATGAGATGTTAATCAACATCTAAAACTGGGTAATTATATGAATAGTCATCAGTATACTTTGTAATGAAAGGCTACATCCAAAACATAATTGAACATTATTTAACTTTGCATTGGTTACACAAAGCCTGTTACTGACAAATCTGTTCTTCCTGAGAGAAAATGGTTAGTGAGACCATGCCTTGATCCCAAAAGCTTTTGCAGGACTTTAAAACTCATACAAAGTGGTAAAAAAGCTTGAAAGACTACAAAAGCATGTTCTTGGATCCATAAATGGTAAGCTACCATGTCTTAAAATATGGGAAATTCTTGCCTGTTGCTACTCTCCCAAGAGGATATCCTGCAAAAAATCAGTCAATGAACACGGCAGGCAATCCTGAAAGAGGTGAGAAATAACCCAAAGACTTCTGGAACCTGTTCATTTGTCGATCACCAGAACAAGGATGGTGTTTGTTAAAAAGAGCAAGGACAAAATAAAGGAAGCCACTGCTGCCAAAAAAAATATCAAGGCATGCCTCATGTTTGACCAAACCCACTTGGATTTTCCACAATGCTTCTGGGAAAAGAATCTGTGCAGTTGAGACAAAAGTTATTTAAAAGTGCACCAACAAGAGATGATCCCAACTTAACACCCGGACACTAAGCAGTCCTTGAAGGAACTATGAATAAAACATTGTATCAAGACATTTTACTGGGGAACGTCAGAAAATTCAAGATTTCACTTAGGGAATGATTACTAAGGACCTGTTAAAACTGAAAACTGCATTTTGGGGGCCTGAAAACGTAAACTTTTGAAAATTGGTTGAAACCAATACCATTATCATCTCTGTGTAAACTACAAAAACGTGAATTTGTGAAAACGGTGACATTGTGCACATTCATATTACGTGTTCAGTCTAGTGTAGTTTCTTTACAAAGTGACATTGCCAACTATTGGCCTAGGTTTCTTTTTTAGTCGTTTTCGCGGATCCATGTAAAAGGGGATTGTTTTGACAACACTCAGTGTTGGCCATGTGAAGGTACGTGTTTTAGTACATAGTTGTTGTGTAAACGTACCCTCAATGTATAAAAATGTGAAAGTTTGTGTGCTATCACTTTAGTCAGATTATGTTTGTCTACAAATGCAAGTTAAATTCTGAACAACTGTTCAGTTCTTGGACCCTTCCTCTTCTCCATATGCACTACATTATACTGGGACCCATTATACAGGCACATGGTTTCTCCTACCATTACTGATGACTCGCAGCTCTACTGTTCAGTTGTAGATGATCCCACACCAGCTTCATGAATCTCAAGCTATCTGGTGGACATCTCGGCATGGATGGAATCACCTGCAGCTCAACCAGACTGATCTTCATGTCTTCCCTGACAATCTGACTCAGCTAGGTTCA
Source organism: Gobiocypris rarus (assembly GCA_023029165.1). Classification (NCBI taxonomy): domain Eukaryota; kingdom Metazoa; phylum Chordata; class Actinopteri; order Cypriniformes; family Gobionidae; genus Gobiocypris; species Gobiocypris rarus. The sequence continues at coordinate 31,555,762 of CM040918.1, read as the reverse complement.
TTGCAAAGATAGCTCGATCTTGCAGGTTTGCGCTACACGACATCAGGAAGATCATAACTGAGCATGCACCACAGCTCCTCATCCAGGCCCTGGTTATTTCTAGGCTTGATTATGATTACTGCAATGGTCTTCTGGCTGAACTTCCATCATGTACAATCAAACCAGTAGAAATGATTCAGAATGCTGCAGCACGTCTCGTCTTCAACGAACCTCTGCACCGGCTACCACTCGTGGTACCATCACAGAGATGCACAAAATCACTATCTAGAACATTTTCGTTCACTGTTCCCTGCTGGTGGAATGATCTCCCCACATGTATCCAGAATGCAGATTTCAGGACAATATCAAATACTAATAATAGCACATTAAAAAAAAGCTTTTACTTTCCTTTCTTCCCTCCCTATTCTAGTTTGTGCTACTCTAAGCCATGTCTGAAACGTGTATTATGAGGACTTCTTGTGTTTATTTGCCTCTTTACGATGAATGGTTTGCTGTATTCCTCATTTGTAAGTCGTTTTGGATAAAAGCGTCTGCAAATTGAATAAATTTAATGTAAATTAGATCCCATTTTTTTAAGCATTTTATTTTTTGTGCCACTGAAATTCATTTGAAATAAATCAGTGACCTCTAGAACATTCTTAACATAAATGTACCAGACACATTCTGTGAATATGGCACACTTTCATTTTCACACTTTTCATTAATGATTAAATCCATGTTCATGTAACTATTAGCTATTTTAGATCAACTAACAGTTGTATTAATGATCCCTAGTAGGGAAAACTGCCAACAACCGAATTCTATAATTTTAATTATTTAATTAATTTATGGTCAAGTGTTATGCCGACATTGTTTTATTTTTGGGAGAAGAGTCATAGCATGCATCTTCCAGAAGCATGCATGACCAGAGCAAGCTAGCTTGAGACACAAGGCGGGGCTTAATGAAGGGTCAATTAGTAAGCTTTATTAGTGCCACTGGTGTTAATTAGCTGATGCTGCATGTCAGTGAACAGCTGCAGAATCAGTGAGTGAAGGTAGCTGCGGTGTCCAGGTCAATCATGGCTCGAACTGGGTTTTGTGATTCCAGGCAACTGTTGGACCTCCATATGGTGAGAGTGCCTGTAAAATCTCTCCTTTGATTCCTAGACCTCTTGTGTGAAGTGAATAGTGGCCAAAATGTGGCCAGTAAAACCATTTTAACCGTTCAGCAGGAAACTTTAAGTTCACCAGTATCTACATTCTTATTGGTGTCTGAAGGCATACTCGCATTAAACAAAATATTCAGAGTCAATGTGGACTAATGCTGCCTTCACATGCTATTGGAATTACCGTAAATATAGTTTCCTTGTTAAAAGTACAGGATGTGGATTCCCTTCAAGTCAACTTGAATGCGATGAGCTCATAATCACGACTTCATAAGTGGGAAGTACGAAACTTCTGATAGCCTCTGAGGGCAGCATTAGACATGCCATCAATCTGAAGACCAACCTCAAAGACATCGTCCCATGGTTTCCTTCTAGGAGTTCTGTGCTTTTTTGCATAAAATGAGGTCCGTGGTTAACATTTCTTGACGAAACCATTTGTTCTACTACAGATATGCCTCAAATGTGAACATTGAAACTGTTGTGTCCTTCTGAAAAATTCAAGTATCTCAGTTAACCAAGGGTTTCACATTTAAGTATAGCCATTTGTTGTAGAATGATTATCTAAAGACTTCCTTTGTTCATAATCGAAAACATCCAGTAGGAATCCATGCTAATTCTCTTCCAGGGTTTAGGACTAAAAACTGATTTTTCTTTGGATTCATACAGCATTTGTATTGAAAGATCGTCACTATTATGTTTTAATGCTTTACTAACTATTGTGAATAAATGAAATCATTTTTACTTCAAAGACTGAGGACAGACAAGCGCCTCTGCGGACGTGGGCAAACTCCTGTGTTTTGAGGGAGCGCAGGGTGTTTGCTGAAGGAGAGGAGGCTGGTTCAGGGCAGCACTACAAACCTGCCCAGGAGAGTCGATGGGTAACTGCACCTTTAATGTCGGAGGTCTTCAACCCTGCTCCCCGAGATCCACTGTCCTGTAGAGTTTAGCTCTAACCCTAATCCAGCACACCTGAAGCAGCTAATCAGAACCTGATTTTTGGATGCTTTTACATTAGTGTTATTCAACTATCATCTTCTCCTAATTTTAGGAATAAGTTGTGGGTAGCGTTAGGTTTAGGGGTAGGGATATGGCTAGGATTACATTTTCAGGCAAGACTGTTGTTCCACCAAAAAAGTGTTAAATCTGCAAAATCAGGACATGCAATCAAGCTCTTCTGGATTGGAAAAACTTTGGACTGGACTTCAGGACAGTGGGTCCCCAGGAGCAGGGATGAAGACCTGCCTCATTGTCATTATGCCAGTTTAATGCAACAATTTGTAACCACCTCTGATTGTAATGAATAGAAAATCACCCTGGTAGACAAATGATTCTTCATTGTGTACTCATCACCATTCTCCAATCACAGTATTTCTGTTTTTCTCAAGGTTCGAAGGCTTCCGATATCTGCAGAGGATGGTATCATAATGGACTATGCTCCGCAAAACGAATCCATAACTTCAGGTGACATGAAGTGTCGTCTTCGATGCTGCTTACATTTTTCTCTATTTGGTGTACTTTAGGCCAAGTCTAAAGCTACGGTCACTAGACTTTGAGCATATGAAATCTGGATGTTGCAATGGTCATATGCAGCATGTTTTATAAAAACTTAAATTCAACATGTAACAAATAAATCCCAAATTTAAGATCATGCAGTCTAGTCCACTTTCCTACAATAATGCAGTTTTAATTCGGCTACAAGGTCAAGCCGTGACTTATTGATCTTCTATTGGTCACACGGCTTCACGTGATACAAATTCGCAGGTTCACCAAACTTGAATTTTGGAATGCAGCAAAATGGGAGCTTTCTTCACATGAGCTTGTTTCCGCTCTCCTGCATTTGTATACGTATGGAAGTGGAACGAAAAGTGTAGTATGGCTGGCCCCTTTACCCAAGTTACAGCTGCAGGACCTAATGCAACAAAGAGGAAAGATCCATGCACTGATGTTAACGCTCAATTTAATCCAACAACTACATGTGTTGAACTCTCAGGCCGGAGACCCAATTTAAACTTAGCCAACGCAGTGACTCCATTTTAACTTGCTATTTTTATTTGTGCATTCAAAATACCATCTAGTCTCTGCGTTTTCTGTTAAAAACGCCAGACTGTTGCTAGGTTCTGGGTGGTTGCCCTTCTGATCTTAAATATGACTCTGGTCCCTACAATTTGGGTATGAAACTTTTCCTACATTTTTTTTTGTCTGCCAATCTGCTCAATTCCCAAATTGTGTGGGATTGCCCTTACGTTTTACCCTTAAACTGTTACAGGGTTTTCAGCACATTTGGTTTCAATCTTTTTGTCAACTTGTCAGTTTGACCAGGTTTTGTATTTCTTTTTGGATCTGATTGCTCGTAGGCCTCATGCACCTCAGTTCTTGAGTAAAAAGGGCATTATTGGATAACATTGGATAATTCTGTTAATGTTCAACAAAATATGGGAAAAATTGCACTGTTTATCAACACTAGTGTCTTTAATGTTTAACCTGGAAGTTGACAAAGTAAAACAAGTTGACAAAGATTGATTCCAATATTTGGTAATCTAGCATAATGAGAGACTTTATAAGTTTTTGTTTTTTTTGTAGGCAGATCCTTTTTGACTGGGAACACCACAAGATGGGAGAATTCCCAAAAGTACAACAATTGACTAAAATATTTTGGGGAGTAGTACCATGTGTGTGTGAAGTCTGCAAGTTTGTCCAATGCAATTACACTACATTTTTGGGGAAAAGAACCTCTCTGGGTCAAAACACAATGTGACACATAACAGTACTGTGCCCTATTTTTACAGACTTTTCTTAGTGCAGAGTGTTTTTATGCAGATGACTAATGCAGGTGCTTTCTTTTGAAAGGACTACTAATGTACTGTATTTGCCATCAAAACCTGTTGTATAAAACTGTGGGTTAACATGGTATTATGTGTTGATGCACAAGTGTTCTGAAATCCAGAAGGCTTAGTCCTTAAGTTGCACATTTATGACTCTTGTACAACAATTCTAGATGTCTATGAAGAGGAGGCTTTGCTGCAGTATCTGAACAGGTTGCCAGGTCCACCTAGTCTGCGGGAACTGATGCCTGGACTTCTCCGCAGAGAGGCGGAAGTAGCAATCAGCAAGCTGGGGCTCCTCTATGACCCCACCTATGCTTGGGACATCTTTTTAGATTTGATGGTGAGTGTATGGCGCAAAGCACTGATTTTCCCATCACTGCGGTCATGTCATGTATTTGTGTTTTCCCCTGGTTACAGAGAAGTCAGCTACAATGCGCGCTCCCAAACGCTGATCTGCCCAAGCCTTTCACTGACACTACCAGAGCTATTTTGGTTGACTGGCTAACTCAAGTCCATGTAAGTGCAATAGATGCAAATTTAAGTATGACCTGTTTGTTCCGTTTCTGTTCATGAAAATAATTTGTAGTTATCCTACTGTGGGTTATATTATACAGGAGTTGTATGTTATCCAAATTGTTTTATTCAATACTGGTCAATTCTGGACTAATTAAATGTGTGTTTATATTTAATTAAATATTTTTTATTAAGTCGGTGCTCACCAAGGCTGCATTTCAATCAAATACAGTAAAAGCAGTAATATACAATTTAAAAGTATTGTTTTCTATTGTAATGCATATGATGGCAAAGCTGGATTGTCAGCAGCTGTTACTTCAGTGTCATGATCTCAGAAATCATGGTAAAATTCTGATTTGGTGCTCTCTTAATGGTACAGCATATTAATATAATCTTAATATCTTAATATACATTTTTTTCCAGAATTCTTTGAATAGTTCAAAAGATGATTTAGGATTTGTCATAAAATAGAAGTGTTTTTAATGTCATAAATGTCTTTACTGTCACCTTTGATCAATTTAATGTGTCCTCAAATATATTCCCCTGAACATTTTAATAGCCTAATGCATCATGTGTCTTTACAACAAATGTTTCTTGAGCACCAAATACACATATTAGACTGATTATGTTTTTACTGTATTTTATCAAACGAGTGCAAGCTTGGTAAGCATAAGCAAGTTTTCACAAATATTAATTCCAAACTTTTGACCTGTGTATTATGTAATTATTATTTATTTTTCAAAAAGTGTTATTTTTTTTTTTGTTTTACCTCAGGAAGTGTTTCAGTTCTCAGAGGAAACGTTGTATCTGGCAGTACACCTGTTGGATCGAGCGCTAAGGCTCATCAAAGTGTCCATCTCTGGCCTGCAGTTGCTGGGTGTGGTTTGCCTCTTTCTGGCTGCCAAAAAAGAGGAATGTCTATTACCAGAGGTACTTCAGTATTTAAAAGTGTAATGGAAATGTGAGCTCAACACTATGAAGCTATCAATGTTTCAGGTGTCAGAGCTCTGCTATCTGATGGAGAACGCCTACAGTAAGAAACAACTGCTGCGGATGGAGAGGAGAGTTTTAACTGGGCTCAAGTTTGATCTTTATTACTGTCCCCCACTTCACTTTCTTCTCATCTCGGCTTCCATCGCTCGCTGCAGCGACAAGGTCAGTTGACTCTTAACCTGGAAGCACTAAATTGTATTGTATAGTTGAAGGTGAAGTATGACCAAACAGAATTGCGCAAATTCTTACTTGAGCATCTCAATTGACCTTATGACGGATGTATTAGTGATAGCCCAAATAGACAATCAAATTGCTTTGCTGAGAAGCCTGGTTGCTGTCTGCAAGTAGGCACCTTTTGCATCATTAGTTTTCTTTTTCCGCTTATTCTTGAAGTCTATGGCAGCCCATGGTAAAACTGCCACACAGACAGAGGGCTGCCTAAACATTCACCACAGCCAATTTGGAGTCTCTAACGCAATCCCTATAGAGCCACCAACTATCCAAAGTTTCACTTACATTTGTTAATAACTTTGGAACCATAATGGCTAGAGACAATCTTTTCTCCTGATTCCTTGGCTCAAGAGGAGTCGATTGCACCATATGACACTTTTCATTATTCTTTTTCAAACTCCTCTTAGATGGTTTGATCATCTTCAGACCATGCTGGCAACAAGCGTTTTGATCAACCAAATCATTCTTGAATAATGCCCAAACAAATTTGACAAAGAAAAAGCAAAATCGCTATATCTCTGCAATGCTTTAGTGTATTCAAACTAAACTTGGTACGTCTCACAAGCATGACCCGAGACTATATGCAGTGTTTTAGCATTAACAGTTTGCCCAAAAATCATAAAATTAGTCTTGTTAGTTTCAGCACTACATAGTCATGATACCCAATTTTCCCATATCGGCCATTTTGAACGTCAGCCATTTTGAATTTTAGAATTAAGTGCTGTGTTTATGAATGCTTTAGCGTATTATTAAACTTGGTCATCTGTGCCATGCCCTGAAAGAGCCTGAGAAGTTTGGGGTCAGCATTTACATCCTTATTCCTGAATATGGTTGACTTATTTTCACAGCTGTCATCTCGTTAGATTCCTGAATCCTTGCAGAATCCAACAATATCAAACATGCTATGTTTCGCCATATGGTGTGTCCAATGTTGTTGTTGTTGTTTTTTTAGCTTTTAAAAACGTTCACAACTATTTTTGAAGCCGCTATTCCAATAGAGACACAACCACTGCAGAAAAATCTGAATCAGCCTAATGTCATTAGCCATTATAGCCAAAGCCTAATATCAATTTGGATAGCAAGTGGCAAAACCCCAAAGTCAGAATGCTATATTTTATGAATTGGCAGTCAGCCATTTTGAATTTATTTGAAAACCTACTTTTTTAACTTCTAGACCGCTGGTCTGAATTTCACCAAAATCAGCCCAGATCATCTTTAGATCATTCTCACCAAAATCGGCAAGAAGTTATCAAAAACTTTTCCATAGACCAAACCATTTTAACTACACCCTAATTTTATAACCGTGCCACCTATTGGTCAAATGTTATCATATTACTAGTGATTGTTTTTTTAACAGCCATTTTGACTAACATAATCTGTGTTTTTAACCACTCATTTTAGCAGTTGGTCTTATGCTTCTGTTGTGGCAGTTCTTTAATCAACTCTGAATAAAATATTTTATTTAAATGGTTTATTCTTTTGCAAAAGAGTCAGTCAGTCATACAGCCATTAATGCCTGCAGAGTGCCCGCCTGCAGACTACACAATCCTTTTATACCCTTTCCAAGGTCAGCATCTCTGCACTCGTTCTGTACTTTTCCACAAATACTCAATTAACCTTTCATTCTGACACTTCGACTCTCAAAATTAGATGTACTCTCCTCCCTATGGTCATGAGACCCACATTTTAGGTGGACGGTGACCTCTAAGGTCATGAGCTGGTCACTGTTTGCTGATTTTAACTCTTATGTATATGAACTCAGACACGCATAATATTATACATGGATAAATGTGTACTATAAATTCTCATGCATAATGATTAGAATTCTTCTATGATGATTTTTCCACCACTATCCCAAGCTTTGAATCAGATATGTTATGCTTTCTCCATTAAATAAAGACTATTAATAGTGTTCATGCAGGCTGTTTTTATTAATATCAAAACCAATTTAGGTGTTTTGTGATTTTGGTTTGTTACCTCCATGTTTCTCTATCTACACTTAAGGTAAACATCTGTATACAATTGAAAGTGCTAATGGACTACCAAGATACTTCAAGAACATCATTCAACATCTGTGCTCTAAGTAATGTGACATGCAGGCGACGTTAACTAGTGCACATACTTTCACCCCTGTTTGCATCTGCCGTGTCCACTTCACATTGTCTGAGTGATTTCTTGGAAGATTTTCCCCTTGTTTTTTTCCCGTCATTTTAGTTTTTACAACACTACCTGAGATAAAAGCTTGTGCTTTTTAAATTTTTGCTCTGATAAACAGGATTTTGGAATAAATCACTTTAAAGACAAAGCGAGTCGACTTGCCATTTGGTTAGACATAACGACACCTACTGCTTTTCAAGGGTATTCTAAGTTACCGCTGTCATGAGGTCGGTTGTTTGTGTTTTCAATGAGGTCTTTCGCTCCGGCCTTGGAATGAAATTGTTCTTAAATCGTTCTGTCCAGGTGGTCTGGATGGCGCGATACCTGTTGGAGCTCTCGCTCCTGGAGGGGCAGTGTGTGGTGTATCTGCCCGCCCAGCTGGCAGGTGCTGCCCTACGTCTGGCCCGACGGATCCTCCAGGAAGCTCCTACTCCGGATGGAGAGATGGCCTGGTGTATTGCCTCTAGTATCCATATAGGAAGGTCAGGAAAATTTAGCCCAACAACAATTTTAAGATTCCTTTCTGGGAGTTTGAGCTGTAAGTTTAAACATTTTGATTGGACTAGTAGTAATAATAATAATAATAATAATAATAATAATAATAATAATAATAATAATAATAATAATAATCTCTCTCTCTCTCTCTCTCACTCACACATTATCTATCCATGGACAAGTCTCTCATGCTCACCCATACTGCAAGCAAAAATGCATTAAAGTAACTTCAACATTAAGAGACATTTTAAAGTCATTTTCAACATTTTTACTCCAGTCTTGGTGTTTGGTGATCCTTCATAAATCATTGTTACATGCTGATTTTATAATATTGATGCTCAATTTATTTGGTTTCTGTTTTTGCTGCTTAATTGTAAAAACTGTGACCCTTTGAATAGAAAGTTCAATGAACAGCAAGTCAGTCTTGACCCAAAAGTGGTCTTACTTTTGAATGGTAGCGTATTAGTTTCCAGAAATATTAAGCAAAAGCTGTTTTCCACATTTATAAATGTTTCTTGAGCACAAAATCAGCATATTAGAATTGTTTCTGAAAGGTCGTGTGACACTGAAGACTGGAGAAATTCAGCTTTATCACATTTTAAAACAAATCTACATATTCGAATAGTAGAACATTTTTCTTTTAAATTGAAGTAATTTCACAACAGTACTTATTGATCAAATAAATGTGGCCTTGGAGAGCATAAGACTTTCAAAAACCATTTAAAATGATTCCAAAATTGACTGGAAGTGTATGTGCAAGAATAATGGGATGGTTTCATTTTACCTTAACCTTTTCCTTTCTAAATACTATTTGTGTTTATCAGTTTAAAATTCTTCCTAAGTCTTATATTTCTCTCCCCTATTCCCGAGACAGTGAAGCAGCCCTCCTCAGTATAATGCCGATCATGGCCATGGCAGCAGCGAGAGCACACGCTCGTGAGACCCGTGCCACTTTCATGAAGTTCTCCACTATACAAACCCTTCATGTCAGCATGCACCCTGCCCTGAAGGCCACCCCTGGCTTACTGGGCCTGTCGTGCCCTCATACGTGACGCTCCATCAACACCAGTGAGGAGGCCAAGTGGGGCCGGAAATGTTTAGGACGGCTGCATAGCATTGCTACTCTGGGGAGGAAAATAAATGCGGAATGTGACAGTCTCGAGTACAGTTGCACTGGACTTCAGTGAACATCATAAGACCTCTGTTGGAGAGCAAGTTACTCTTTTTGGACTGATTAGTTTTCAGTAACTTTTTATAGTAATCTTACGTCGCTTGATGTAAAAGGATAAAAAAAAGGAAATGTGTATTTATGTCTATGTAGCTTTTAAGTGTTTATCAATATGGTGAAAAATGTTATAAACTGGAAAAGGTATTATGGTGTCTTATGAAATTAAAGCACTTTGAAACATTTACTGTTTTTAAGTGTTTTTGAAAACGTGTGCTTTCCATGTCTGTTTTAAGATTGTGAAAAATAAAAAGTCTGTTTTGGAAAACCGCATTGGGAATCCATGCATTCTTCGTGTGCCAGTATATCAATGTATGAAATGGAACTTGTTTAAAAAAAAAAAAAAAACGTGTAGGAAGTTCAGGCACTCCTTCTCACATGACACTCAGCAGAGCCATCATGTGCAGAGTTGCCAGATCTGCATGCATGTTAGGACTGATCAAAACTAGCCTGGTAATACAAAAACACTACTTTTAGATTTCTGTAGGTTTATTATATAATTGTTGTTAAATGTGAAACACACGAAGTTTAAATGTTTCCCTTCAAAGCCAGCATCCCTATTGCCAGATTATAGTAAAAGGGATTAAGTGAATATTGTTACACATGTACATGGCCACGTGTTGCCTACCATTTTGCTGAATACACCTGTAACGTCACAGTATGATAAAGTCATTAGGGGTGCAGTGGGAACAAGGCTGTTTGATCTCTTGATCTTCTAACCGTAAATCATTTCTATAGACTAGCAATCTGCTTTGTAAGAGATGTTAAACTGTGGGAATTGTTTAAAAGTAGCTTAATTATGCCTTAAACAAAACACTGATTTGGCTACTGCTGTTTTCCCCCTTTATCGCGTCACCTGAACCGAGCGCAAATTCTTCAACGAGAGCCTGTGCACAGTTCCGAACATGTGCGCGCGGCTCCTCTACTCCCGTCCTCACATGTCCGCGCACACCCGCGCAGCTGATTGGCTGACCTGAGCGCGCGGCGTCATTCCGCCCTGCAAAAACCACGTGGCGCTGTAGTAGAACAGCTGAGCGCTCCAGATCTGGCACATTTAAGAGGCGCGTGTGTGAGGCACAAGGAGATTTCACGTAGCAAAACATTTCCCCCGCGCGCCTGCTTCCCGGGATTTTTGCTGTATAGTTTAGTCTCACGCGTATATTTCATTGACTGCCAGTATGTTTAACACGTTGCAGTCTGGTCGAGTTCAGTTCTATCATTTTTAGGCCCCACTTTTTCATTTTTAATGGCCAGAATGCTCCCCCTTTTCACTCGAGTAATGTTCCAGTAACATAAAAATATGGCTCTAAATGCGCCTATAAATGATAGGGGGATTATGAGAATATTTTGATCCTACTCAACAACAATGGATTTATTTCTACATTATTTGATAGTTATTTATTTTTGATTGCATCATTCTAATCAATTAAAGCTAAAACATTACAAATGTAAACACATGAAATAGCCAATAGATAAACACTGCATGGCATAAAAAAGACAACATGAAAACATAAAATATAGCCTAAAGTAATAATCAAGCACGCAAACTTGCACGTATAGCCTACACTTAAAATCAAGGTTCTTTATCAAAGAACCTTCCATTGAGAAAAAAGGTTGTGGTTTCTGGGTTAGTGAAGCTTCTTTTAAAGGGTCAGTGCACCCATAAGACCTTCGTTTATCTTCGGAAAACTGATGAAGATATTTCTGATGAAATCCAAGAGCTCTCTAACCCCTCCATAGACAGCAATTTAATTAACAATTTCAAGGCCTAGAAAGGAAGTCAAACATCATTAAAATCGTTATGTGGCAGTGTTTTATAATGCGACAATAATACTTTTTGTGTGCAAAAAACACAAAATAATGACTTCATTCAACAGTTTCTTCTAGCCTGTGTCAGTGTCAGACGCTGTTGACGTAGTGTAACAATGTCTTTTACCTTTCTGGGCCTTGAAAGTGTTTCATTGCTGTCTATGGAGGGGTCAGAGAGATATCTTCATTTGTGTTCCGAAGATGAATGCCTTAAGGGGTTTGGAACGACACGAGGGTCAGTAATTAATGACAGAATTTTATTTTTTGGGTGAACGAATGCTTTAGAGAACCGTTCATTAAAATTGTTCTTCTGGGATCACTGCAATCTGCAAATAAAATAAAAAACGTAAACATTTTTTAAGAGTGTATGTCCCTTGTTCAAGAGTAGCTAACTGTGTGGGCATTTCTGTGAGGTTCAACCCGTTGGTGCCTAACAACTCAAATGTAGCAGTCACCACTTTGCAGTTTTATACAATTCCAATGCTGCTTATCTTTACAACATTTGATGGGTTCTTAATTGTCTTAGCTTCACTAAAATCGTTAAAGTATTATTTAACATATGTATTCTTTTTTTTTTTGTCAAATGGCACTTATTTAGCTGCATATCATTAGACAATTCCATGCATTCTAAGAAATTACATAACATATAAACACTAGTAAAAAGTAAATGATATGTTAAATGCTTCCCGTAGTATATCTGACCAAATAGAGTGGTCAGGATTACAAAATATCGAACACATGGACAGCCAAATCTAGTTACACTAATGCGTCGTTCGTTTCTTCGCCACTCCTCCGTCTGGTGGTTATATTTCGTGTCCGTTCAGTTGCGTCCTGTCATACCGTCTCGTTCCTCCTCTCCACGTGCCTGCTCACAGGATTGGCCATGCCACTTATTCCCCTGCGTCACTCGTGCTTGGGGCGGGATTAGGCGGAATTCCTTTGCTATTATTGGCCCGGTGAAATATCAATCACCCGAGTGGGCGTGCCCCGATTAGTTAGGCGGGGCTTACTGCAGGTGGAGTTGTCATTCGGCAATTTTGAAGCACGGGCTGGAGGAGGTTTAACAAACCCGAGCTGGAGAACATCCGAAAAAAAGTGTGGAAAAGGTAATGTTGCTCGGTCACGCTGGTCATCGTCCTTGTCAGCGAGATGACGGGAGGCACAGATTGCCCCTGGACAGGTAGTTAGGAGTGTGTGTGCACCTCTGGACGGAGAAGAGACGAACACTCGGGACCAGGACCAGTTTTGTACATTACTAAGGTAGGCAGTGCTGGTGTGGTGTTTATATTTTAGTTTTTCTGCAAACAGGGCTTTTAAGGTCAATTTAGGTGTTTATTTTTACCCATTTACACTGATAATGTATTTGACTGACAGATGTAGTTTTATTTGCACATTAAGGTTGTCTAAGAAGGTGGTAAAGTACGTTATTTTAAGTGTGTGCGGTGTCAACAGGAGGAAGTGGAGACTGAGCTCGACTGTTGTATTACATAACAGTCAGGGGAAGGGAGGGCTCTCAGCTCCATGTGTTTGTGTGTATGTGTGTGTGTGTGTGTGTGTGTGTGTGTGTGTGTGTGTGTATGTGTGTGTGTGTTAAATAAATAACCTTCCTCCTGGCAGAATAATTCATGCCACAGACAAAAGCAAGAACTAAACAATTCTGTAGTGCTCATGATAATTTACTGAGTAATGTAAATTGAAAACGCTTCTACAAGACAACCCTTACTTATCTTAGCTTACTAGCTTATAGTAATGATCATATATTATAAGCGTGTAATAAACATGCATATTTAAAAGTCTCATGTAAAAAAGGTTGACAGTTTTACATGAGAGATGAGGTAATGTAAGCTTCTCTGACATCAAATTCGAATCGACGATTGTAGTGCCACTTTTCCTTTTTACAGGGGGGAAAACCACTAAAGCAAAAAGAATGGATTGCCAAGCAACGTCTCAACTTTTGGCGAATTCATTTGCCTTGTTAAAGTCCTCTGGGGAAGTTATGAGTTTGAAAATTGTAATTAGGACACGAGAGTTATTTTGGTCATAATGAAATCAGCCGTAACATCGATGGACATATTTAAAATTTCTCCTTTCATATTTTACAGATTTTAGCACTAATGCAAAATGATGAAGATCAAATTAATCATTAGACCCACCCTTGCGAAAGCGAACCATGGTTTTACTGCTCTAACCATAGTTTAACCATGGTATCTGTGGTAAAACTGTGGTTATATAAATGGTAATCGATTAGCCAAAAAAACATGGTTACTACACTTTTACTATAATAAAACCATGGTTATTTTTCGTAAGGGCAATTGTGGGAGCATTTTACCCAACCGCTGGGTTAAAACAACCCAATTGCTGGATTTTATCCATTTTCAACCCAACTTGGGTTGTTTTTAACCCAGCATTTTTTAGAGTGTTCTGTAGGCTTATATTTTATCATTCACATGCTGTAGTTTTTTCTGGCAAGGTTTATCACTGTTCTTCTTCAACAGTACACAAAATGCGTAATGGAATTGGCTAGCCCCTGCTGGTAGATGCCAGAACTACACCATGACGGCAAAAATCATTTTTCTACATTCAAACGTAACTATGTTCTGAATATATACATATATTTCCCCGGACAATATATACAATAATATGATGAAATATCCGTGATGCATGATGAGATTTTTGAGGTCTTTTAAAAGTGTGAAATGGTTTTTCCTCATTATCTGCATTTGACAAGAGACCACATGCAAATGTTCCCAGATGTCATGAGTGTTAATGAGCGTTCACACCATGTTGTAATCAGAGGTGGACATTTTTTTACTTTCAGTATTTTTACTTTCTACTAAATTTTTATTTTATCAGATTTTTTTGGATACTTTTACTTAACTACATTCCAAATGCTTTTTTTTTTTTACTTTAATACTGAATTACACTAAAAATGTAGTACTTTCTTATTTGTACTCAAGTAAAAATGTAATTACTTTTACTTGAGTAAAAGTATACAATACTACATTTTTTCAAGTATTAAATTATATTCAATATGAAACATGTAAAAAGTGCATTATATATTGTTTTTTTAATGTTTAAATATTTTGTTTTGGAATGTTGTGAAGTAAACGGTTTCCAAAGAAGAACACTGATAAAGTACATATACATGAAAAATAAAAGTACTTGGAAAGTAAAAATACTTCACTACTGTTCAACCTCTGGTCGTATTAACTGTAATTACGAGATTATGAATTGTAAAAAGCACTCACGTCCTCAGAACTCATTATTACAACCTGTAAACTGGGAATTTTCTGAGCGCACTTCCTTGTACCACCTGACCGCTGCAGAGTCAGTAAAAATAGTGTTGCCATAGAAATGCATATTCCCAATCCAAGGATGTGAACATCTCCGAATAGAACGTCTTTGTTGTCATCTCGAAATTACAGTAATTACGACATGGCGTGAACTTAGCATTACAGCACCAAACACAATTGACCATATGCAAAAAAAACAACAATTGACCATATGCAAAAAAAACAAAACAATTGACCATATGCTCGGTAACTTCCTGGTTTGCGATAAACCAGCTTGGGCATTTCCGGTGAACTGTCATTCTGTAGCTGCTGTGCATCAACACAGAACCATCAATTGTTGAGTTTTTAGTGTTGTATTTATATTTAAATGCAATTTTCACACTTGCCAGTAAACCAGTTTTATTGATTGCAATAAATACGTAGCTAATGGGAACGTTTGAATAAGAAACATTGTCTGTAATTGGACACGGACACATTTTTTCCAACACTTTAAATGTTATTTTTGATGTGTAGACCAAAAACATTATTTATTCATCCTTCTGAGATTGTCCCCATTTGTAAAATGGTAAATTGTAAAACGTTTCAAGACGTAGGAAAAACAACATAGAAAACACTTTTATTTAAAAATAAAAGACATTATTTACTGCTGTAACCAGGAGATGGCGGCAAAGGAGCATTTACTGGCTTAGCCATTTCCAGTAATATTTTTTCCACACATTTCGCTTTTGAATAAATATTAAACATTATAAAATCACAAGGTTTAAAAATAAATATGGTCAAAGTGAAGTATGAAGTACTCTCATGAAAAACAATAACTTTAATTACGAATGAATTACACTGAACGCAGCACCGCGCTCTCCCCTTTATAATCACCGACAGAAGCTGTCAGTCAGATCAGCGCAAGCTCAATGATTTCGGCACACTTGTGAAAACTTCCATTTTGTTCAATGAATCTGTGTTAATGCTTTTTTTCACATGAAAATGGGAAAACTAATGGTCGAATTAAATTTTGCTGAGGAGGAAATGTGCGCGTCTTTTTAATGTAGGTTTACTTTTGAATCTGAATGAACTAAATTAATGCTAGGAGTGACTATTTTAAAGGATAGTTCACCTAGCATCCAAGATATAGATGACTTTGTTTCTTCAGTAGAACACAAATGAAGATTTAACTCCAACCGTTGCAGTCTGTCAGTCGTATACACCAGTATGTCCAACAGCCTTCAGAGTGTGATCACTTGAGTTAAGTGAGGTCAATGTACTCGATATGGCTTAGTTTATGCGATCACGTGTATCTCTACACCATATTGTGTACATTGACCTTACTTACCGGAAGTGATCGTGTTCTGAAGGCTGTTGGACGTAGTGATGTATTACGAGGTAAAAATTTATATAAATACTGTTTAAATACGGTTTCTCACACAAACTAATCGTTTTGTGTCTCAAGACATCAATCTCGCAGGGTTTAATATGGATTTGTATGTGCATGTTTTTCTTTTTGTACACGCAGTTCTCATACTCTCATGTGTTACCATTGACATGCAATATATGACTGACAGACTGCAACGGTTGGAGTAAAAAATCTTCTTTGTGTTCTACTGAAGAAACAAAGTCACAAAAATCTTGGATGCTCTGGGGTAAGCAGATAAACATAACATTTTCATTTTTGCGTTAACTATCCCTTTAAGCGACTGTATTCTGAATATAAACAAAGTGTTACACTTCTGATGCTGTTAAAGCTACCTCTGGACATTGAAGATACCGACACACCAACAAGTGACATGTCACCGGAAGATTTTAGGCTGTTTTATACTATTGCAGAAGTTCTTAAGAATGCTCCGTGCATATAGTCAATTAAACCAATCAGAATTAGAGTTGGACGTTTCTGTGCTATAGCTGAAGTGTCTTTGACCTTCTAAAATATAAGCACAGGTCCCATATATTTTAACATGCTGGTAAAAAGCAATTGTGTTTGAGCAGTGAGTTCAGAGTGTTGAGTGTATACACAGGCTATACATAATGTATGTTTGTAGTAGTCACTTTAGTAGTTACAATCATTTTGAAAAAGGCTACATTGTGTGCAGTAGCCTTGAATACACTGTAATTGTCACTACAGGAAAGGCTGGACATTCAGAAAAAACATGACTAGTGACACAATGTGTACCCTATGTTTAGAATTTAGAATTTACATACATTTCCTGTGGAATAATATGTGCTCTTTAAAGCACATATCTTTTCTTTTTGCTACCTTTTTTTTTTAAACAACTTTTTTGTGGGCATAAGTGTAGCATTTTGGAACTCTTCATGTTATTAATGCTCCTGATCAAACATGTTTGTATGTAAGAACCTTAAAAACAAACTCTATACCTTTTTTATAGAAATGGGTAAATACATTCTGCATGAGGCCACTGTCTGCCCAGCTCTGTCTCTCTAATCCCAGGGCCCGGGATGCCCAAGGAACCAAGAGGAGATGCCCAAGGGTGTGTAGGGGAGAGGGAACGCACCTCTCGTCCAGCCATTAAAAATGCTAAGGACAAAAGCAACAGTGCCGCCCTTTTGGCATCTAGAGCAAGAGCACACACTGAACAGAAAACAACTGGACGTGACTTCTGCTGCTCTGAGAAAGACTCTGGTTACTCAGGTGAGTGTTGATTGACAGTTCAACTGTAACATTCATCCCTAAGAGATTGAAGTCACAATATTACTATTATAATGACAAACAAAACAATTGACTCAAAACCCATAGTGTATTAAGAACAACATTTGCCCCAACATACAATATGTACAAAAGCACAAAGCAATCCCACCAAGTTTTCAGTCTGATTAATTTATACAGTAATTTGTCAATAAGTTAATCTCACCTGGTAGTCGAATGTTGAGTGAAAGTTCTGGTGATTGGAACGGCTGTGATGCAATCTCCGTAATGAAAATACATTTAAAAAGAAAAGTGAATTCCACTCCAGGTTTATTTGACCATTAATGGTGAGCGTAATTAACAGAAGAGTAGAAGTCCATAGTCATAGTCATAACCAAATTATTTTACTGGTATACACCCTAACCGTCCATTCAACCTGCTTCAAAAGCACTTTCTTGATTTTGTCAGCACCACATCACAGCATCACGAGCCCTACTGAATATTTTGAGTATAAAAAAGGGTGTCTCACATTGACAGCATTAAAGGGATAGTTCACCCAAAAATGAAAATTAGCCCATGATTTACTCACCCTCAAGTCATCCTAGGTGTATGACATTCTTCTTTCAGGCGAATACAATCAGAGTTATATTAAAAAATTCCTATTAAAAAAGTCCTGGCTAATCCAAGCTTTATAATAGCTGTCATTGTTGCTCTGTTTTCGAAGTCCATAAAAAATGCATCTGTCTGTCAAATAACAAGCTCCACATGGCTTAGGGGGGTTAATAAAGGCCTTCTGAAGCGAATCGATGTGTTTGTGTAAGAAAAATATCTATATTTAAAACTTTATAAAGTAAAGTTCCAGCTGATCGCCTTCCGTGGAAAAGTGTTGAAAGTGCCTTCTCACAGTTCAAGATGCTTACCTGCCTTTTGAACTGCAGAGACACTTTCCACACTTTTTTCATAAATTGAATACGGAAGGCGATCGGCCGAGACTTTACTTTATAAAGTTATAAATATGGATATTTTTATTATTCAGACGCACTTCAGAAGGCCTTTATTAACCCCCCAGAGCCGTGTGGAGCATGTTATTTGACGGACAGATGCCTTTTTTATGGACTTCAAAAACAGAGCAACAATTCACTGGCATTATAATGCTTGGATTAGCCAGGACTTTTTAAATATAACTCTGATTGTATTTGCCTGAAAGAAGAATGTCATATACACCTGGGATGACTTGAGGGTGAGTAAATGCAGAAAAACAAGGAACCCGTGCATACATACATCATCCCATGTTATATCCCTCTGTTTGTGTCCAAGTCACTACACACAGACACAGCAAGTGTTATCTGCATTTCTCATCAGCCCTCATGTTGTTCCAAACTAGTCTAAATTTCTTTCTGTAGAACATAAAAAGAGATTTTCCATACTCCTTTTCATACAATGAAGTTTCCAAAGGCTATTAAGGGGCCATACTATTTTAAAAGTTTATTGTTCTGTTTATTGGGTGTACTCGAATAGGTTAACATGCTTTCATATTAAAGGGATAGTTCACCCAAAAATAAAAATTGTCTGATGATTTACTCATCCTCATGTCATCCAAGGTGTATATGACATTCTTCTTTCAGACGAATACAATTAGAGTTTTATTAAAAAATGTCCTGGCTGTCCTGAAGATATTATAATGGCATTAACTTGATGGTTTATGTTTTAAATATGTTTTTAAGTCAATTAGAGTGCATCTATCCATCATATAACTGTTCCACACAGCTCAGGGGGTTAATAAATGCATTCTGAAGTGAAATAAAGGGAAATATCCATATTTAAAACTTTATAGACTAAAATAACTAGCTTCCTGCGGTCAGCGGTACGCAAGTCGACTCCTGGTGGGCCCAGACTTTTAACATTTATTTTTCCCAGTAACAAAACTTTACTTTATAACAAAAGTGGCAGGTCTTGAAAGGAACTCTCTATATTTAAAGAGCTCAATACAAATGAGATTTTTTACAGGTTCAGTCTGGTCCATATAATTTGTACTTGCTTTGCAAAAATGTTCACTGGCCCCACAAAAAAAGTAAACAGTAAGAACAAATTACAAGCAATTGCACAAATAGAATCACGGCAGGACTGAGGGGTCTGGGGTCCCCTGTTTGGGCCCTACCTACTACGCTACAAACAACTTCAACTAGAACATCATTGTCGAGTAGCAAAAAATATGCTTTGAGGTTCCTAGAACAATTAATATGCAACATGTCTAGCCTAGTTAAAGTTTAGAGAAGATCAAAACCCTAAAATAACGCCAGAGATTAATAAAATCCATCTTTGTATTTGCACTTAAAGGGTTACTTCAGTGATTTATCATTAAGCTTTGTATTTCAACTGGGTCATTAATGTAGTAGAAATGTGAAATTATTTTTGAATTTGGTGCCTTCTACAATGAGAAAAGACAGAAAATGTATTTTTGTCTCATGGGGATGAAAGACAACAACTCCCACAAGGCACAAAAGCAGCAGGAGTCAGATTACATTTATCACTAGAGCTGAGGTTAGCACGGCCTAAGCGCGACCCATTCACAGCGGGTATTCAGTCTGGCGCGTTTTCAGTTCATGCCTTTGGAAGCTTAACTTTCATAGTAATTAATTTGAAAAGTTGAAACACTCACTTTGCTCTCCACCGCTCCGTTTACATGAATCCCTGCAGCTGCCCAAGCGCTGTCAGTGCGATCCCAGCCCCCATAGGCGGGTTGAAAAAATGCGGAACTAGCGCCTCCTGCTGGCTGTAGTCTTTAGCCTCTGGCCAAAAAATCCTCTGATGACGCAAAATGACAATATTTGCGTCATTGGAGGATTTTTTTCCAGAAATAAAATACATAACTCTCTCGTATAAGGTGGATATGAGGGGGAGCACGGTCATTCGAATTTACTCCTGAGTTTCTACTGATACAAAGCTTAATGCTAATCGCTGAAGTAACCCTTTAAAGCTGCAGTAGGGAGTTTTTAGAAATCGTTGACTTAGCCTGAATATTTAAAATAGCACAACTCACAGGTCACTCCCCCTTGCTCTCTGCTGCGCTACAGCCCTCCCTCCACAGCTCCTCCCCCGTCACAACGCGAACGCGCAGGCTAGTAAGCAAGCAGGGCCTCCGATGACGGCGGATAAACAGTTCACTAAGCACATTCACTGGTACGGACGAAACATCAATAATATGATTTACATTGACTATGGCCTGCCCATACTTTGACTACAAACTTGGTCCTCAAAACATTGCGTATTTTGCAATACATGTAACGTAACTATATGATGTTGCACTATTTCTATAAGTAATAAATAGCTAGTAAGATAATATAACGGTAACTAACGTTACAGTATGCAAGTAATTATTCTATCGATATGTTATGCTAAATAAGGTTTGCTAGTACATTATTTCAGCAACATGACAAGCCAGTGAATTGGTAGGTTTGCTTTGCACAGTGCGTGACATTTTATCTGTATGTTATGCGGCTAGAGTTTTGACACTGAGTCAATGGGCTCCGATGAGGAATTCACACCCACAGCGACTTCGAGGAGTCAACGGGCGGGAGAAGAGGAAGCCGTGGTGTGTGCGGAGCATCAGGCAGGGGACGTGGCTAACTTTGCATCGGTTTTTAATCCTTTCAGGACACGTAGCTCCCTCCACCTCGGAAAGCCGCTCCGATATTTACCCTCCTTTTATTTCGGGCTCTATCTAATTCTTTCTTTTTGTCTTTTTATCATCGTCATTTGTCTTTTTCCGTTTACCCGTCTTTATTTATGAGCAGGTGCCACTCGAGGAATTGGCCGTTTGGATTGTTTGTCCGCCATAAGCAAAGCTGCGGCACACCGGTAATCTTGAGTTTGAACGCCTGCCTTTACATGTGTATGAGAGGGGTGAGATCAGCGCGCACGAGCTTGATTGACACTGATAAGACACTCCTTCTGGCTCTGATTGGTTGTTTCTTACCGGGAGCGGTTTATTTCTGCAAATGGCAATAGGACCACTGGGAGGAGCCAGAGGAGCTTGATTTTTTTCCACAGATTATCTCTCATATTCTACTGTCAGGACATAACGACAGGTTTAACAAATATGTAAAAAATAAATTTTTACAAAAGTTACCAACTGCAGCTTTAATGCAGCTCAGATGCAGCATGAATGGATTTACACTGCAGTTGCATAATCAGTGTTGGTATAATGCATTACTAACTAATTAATTAATTTCTTTGTAATTAAACTAGTTACTTATGACGTGGCTCCATTAAATACTTGTATACAACAATTCTATATAAAACAATAGTGTATTTAACGTCAAAAATACTTTGGTCAGTAAAAGAATAATTTATGCAATTTTATATTATTTATTTGAAAGAATTAAGAGCAGTTTCATGTCTATCTTTATATTGTTCAACTGGTTGAGGTTAATATGGGATTTAGAAACAAATTAGTAGTAAGTAATGGAATAGTTTGTAGAAAGATAGTAATTGGTAATCTAATTACACTTTTGAAGATGTAATTAGTAGCTAGTAATTAATTAAATAATAGGCTACTTAAAAATGTTCAATAATAGACAACTTTTTAAAATTGAAAATAAAGACGGCACTGTTGCTTGTGTGATAACTTGTATATCACAGATTTTTGTTATAAATATATAAAAAACAGGCACTGATTAAATTTTTTTTTCTCTCACAAATTTTGATGACATTTCTGCCTAGCTATAGTGTGATGGCAATTAGACGAGAGAGCGCTCAAAACAATTCATATCATATAGTTTAGTGGAAAAATAAAAATAAATGATCATTCTCTGTAATAAATGACGCATGAACATTACACGCAAAAGAGAACTGTCTAGACGCGACTCTCTGTGCATGCTTTGGTGTATGCGTAGGGAAAACAGCGAGCAAGCGTTTTCTTCTAAATGAAATGATTGAATGGACACGTTTGAATGGTTCAACTGAAAAAAGAGAAGTAAATCAGGATTTCTACAACATTTTTTGGACAGTAAGCAAAACCAAGATCTGAAAATCAAGATCTATCTCAAAATCTGGAGCTGAAATATCGGTTATTTGGCATGGTTGAAATGGCTTTGAAACGCAGACATCCAGGTAAAGGTAAGAAATTGTGTAGCACAAAAGAAAATTAGATTGACAAAAAAATAGATTGCAATCTACTTAATTTAGCTAGCTAGCAGCCTATAGCAAAAATAGGCTAGTCAGCTATCCAATGAATAGGCTACCAAACATGCTCCAAATAAAAACGCAATTATAAATCATCCAAAATAAATGCCATGATCAATACAGCTGTTACTATAATGATTTTGTAAATGGTGATCAGCGACCAATATTGATAATGTGGAAGATACTACCATGTGCCTTTGTGTGACTTCTCACTTTTTGCAGACAATACAAAGGCAGAGTACAGTAACTTCAAAATAAGGGTCAAAAGACAAGTTTGATCTCAAGATTTTTATGTAGATAATTTTCATTACTAAAACATCTTTGCCAGATAAAACTAAACATCTTTATTTTTAAAAATCCACACTCTTTAAGGTCTTTTTAAGGTGAAGTTCTTTTGCCTTTTGTAGGGCAGAGTGTTTTGTGTAATTCTCTGTGTATGTTGATGATGATGCAATGGAGCGAAAGAGAGTTTATGTAGAAGACTTTGTGCACTTCTTGTACTGTTTTTTATTGTACTGTGATTTTCTGTGAAAACAGACACTCCCTTTTTTGTGTGATGTACAGTTAAACTCATTACTAAAGTTTTGGCCATCCTTGGGATGGGGTCCGCTACAACTAAATGAGGATAAAAGCAAGATAACATAAATTAAAACTAATTAAACAAAACTATATTTGTTCTACAATACAGAACAATGTCTAAAAGCTGATACGTGACAAGGTGTACAGCAAACAAGCTAAAAAACACATAACTATGTTTTTACAAGCTGTTGAACCCAAAAAACAAGTTTTTAAGGGGATGAAAGTGGACACAGGCAATAAAATGTGAAGCTTCAGCAGGAAGAATGGGTGAATTTTGGGATCCTGACAATCAGAATGCCTCAGTATGCCTACCTGTACAGTAAATATTTAGTCAAATATTCCAATATCAGTTTTATATATATTTCCTGTCACTGACTATGTTCCCCTCCAGTGGGTGTAGTTCTCAGTGTAATATAACATGTTGCGCTCTCTCTCAATTGCCTGTGTCCACTTTTATGTCTTTAAACGCTCGTTTTTTGGGTCAACAGCTTATTAAAACTTCTGGGTTTTTGGTTCTGGGTTCTTTAGCTTGTTTTCTGTACACCTTGCCACATATGAGCTTTTATACATTGTTTGTTTTTTTATACAAGTCCGAAATGACAAGGAGGCCACTTCACGCAATAGAAAGTCAATTGAGGCCCCCCCCCTCCCATGGGCCTGGTCTTCAGATTATGACACGTGGCGCTCTGTCTCTATGTTTGCTCACCCCCAAAAAGAGCCATTATTAATGTGAGCTAAAACTGTACATACACACTGTATGATACTCTTGTTATGGGGCATAATAGGTCTTCTTTCATAATGTTGTTGATTTTACCATATCAGTTTGAGCCCAAGTCTAAAAAATGGAGATGGTCACGCAGATTGATCAGAACCAACTTTGAAAGCACAACATTAAAAACCCTTTAAGCACCCCCCAAAAACAAAACAAAAACGTTGAAATTGTCCAAATGACTTAAGCTTCATATTTTTGGAAAAGAGCAACATGAACCTTCTGCCTTTGTGTTCACTGGAAGACAGAAATTCATATGGGTATAGAATGACATGAGGGTCAGTAAATAATGACTGAAATGAAAGTTATTTTCCTCGAACATACACATTAAAAGTATGTGGACACCCAAAAACCAAACCCACATGTAATTTTAAAACTATGGGTAATAATAGGGAGTTGCTCCTCACTTTGCTCCTATAACAGCTTCTACTCTTCTGGAAACACTTGCCATTATATGTAGGATCAATGATGGGGGTACTTGCTCCCAGTCAGAAACAAAAGCTTTAGTAAGGTCAAGCCCTGACGCGGCGTGAAAAAACGTGGCTCAAAGTCAGCGCTCCAGTCAGTCTCAAAGGTGTTAAATAGAGTACAAGTCTGGGCTTTGTGTAGTCTAATCATATTCTTTAAACACTTTTACTGGTTGCAGTTAATGACTCTGTAATGTGCTTTGATATGCCTGATTCAACTGGAAATGTTTGGTTAACTATATGCACATGCTAGTAATGGGTGCAGCTGAAAGAGTCAAACCTGTTTATTAGAAGTTGATGGATGTACTTCTGACCATTATGTGTAGCTTTATGAAGCTTAAGTAACATCAGTGATCCTTTACTTCACTTATCATTAGTAGACTGAGACTGCCATCCCTCTTGCTTTTGTTTTTCTCTTTCTTTATTTCCCACCCTTCCTGTTGCTTTTCTCTCTCTTTTTATGTTCCACCTAATGTCTTTGCGCCTCCTACTGCTCTGTTTCTCTCTCAGACACTGGCTCAGATTCCTTGCAAACTTATGCAGATGACCAGCAGAGCAGTGTGAATGAGCCACAGGTCTGCAAAGGTTTGGGTGGGGTGGATCAAGGCCCCCTACAGGGAAGCCACATACTGGTGTCCAGGACCCCTGAACTCACCCCCGTATTCATCATTAAGAATGTGGTGTTGAAGCAGGTGAGACAATTCAAGAGGGAAGAGTAAGAGGCTCTGTTCCAAAAGATAGTGTGCTGCCTACATATGAAGCCAACATATGCCTCTATATGACACGTATAATTGCTGCCAATGCAAATCGTTCCAGGTCAGTCACTTATGAGGTTTCTCACAATGACAGTTACTTAATTTCCGCTTGAGCATGGAAGCTTTTCAAAGTATACTCCATTGAGATTGGTTGAATGCTTTTGATGTATTTACACATACAGTGGGGCAAAAAATTATTTAGTCAGCCACCAATTGTGCAAGTTCTCCCACTTATTTTGGAAAATAAGTATTTGGTCAATAACAAAAATGTATCAATACTTTGTTATATACCCTTTGTTGGCAATGACAGAGGTCAAAAGTCTCCACAATGTTTTTACACACTTGCTGGTAGTTTGGCCCATTCCTCCATGCAGATCTCCTCTAGAGCAGTGATGTTTTGGGGCTGTCCCTGGGCAACACGTATTTTCAACTCCCTCCAAAGATTTTCTATGGGGTTGAGATCTGGAGACTGGCTAGGCCACTCCAGGACCTTGAAATGCTTCTTACGAAGCCATTCCTTCGTTGCCCGGGCAGTGTGTTTGGGATCATTGTCATGCTGAAAGACCCAGCCACGTTTCATCTTCAATTGCCCTTGCTGATGGAAGGAGGTTTTGCTCAAAATCTCACGATACATGGCCCCATTCATTCTTTCCTTTACACGGATCAGTCGTCCTGGTCCCTTTGCAGAAAAACAGCCCCAAAGCATGATGTTTCCACCCCCATGCTTCACAGTAGGTAGGGTGTTCTTTGGATGCAACTGAGCATTCTTCCTCCTCCAAACACAACAAGTTGAGTTTATACCAAAAGTTATATTTTGGTTTCATCTGACCATATGACATTCTCCCAATCCTCTTCTTTGTCATCCAAATGCTCTCTAGCAAACTTCAGACGGGCCCAGACATGTGCTGGCTTAAGCAGGGGACACGTCTGGCACTGCAGGACTTGGTCCCTGGTGGTGTAGTTACTGATGGTAGCCTTTGTTACTTTGGTCCCAGCTCTCTGCAGGTCATTCATTTTTTTCTCTCATAGTTGAAGTGTACCTATGATGAAAATTACAGTCCTCTCTCATCTTTTTAAGTGGGAGAACTTGCACAATTGGTGGCTGACTAAATACTTTTTTGCCATACTTTATATAGTGAAGCTTTCTTTTCAAGCATTCAAATCATTCGCACATGACACACACACACACACACACACACACACACACACACACACACACACACACACACACACACACACGTTTGTTTTTGTGAAATGTGGGGACATTCCATAGGCGTAATGGTTTTTATACCGTACAAACCGTATTTTCTATCCCCCTACACTGCCCCTGCCCCTAAACCTACCCATCACAGGAGACTGTGCAGTTTACTTTCTGTGAAAAAAACCTCATCCTGTGTGATTTATAAGCATTTTGAAAAGTGGGGACATGGGGAACGTCCTCATATTTCACCCTCTTTTTGTAATACCTATGTCATACCCATGTCATTATACACATTTGTGTCCTGATATTTCACAAAAACATGCCCCCACACACACACACACACACACAAATTTTGTTTGACCCAGTCAGCTTTAGGCAGTTACATTCTAAGGCAGCACCATATGAAGAAAGTAGATCACTTTTTTTTTAACAAGAGCCAGAGACAAAAATTAATTAGACGGATGTTTGGAAAAGACAGATGAGAAAGAGGTACAAAGAAAACAGAATAATGCTTGAAATTGAAACAGATGGTAATAGGTGTCCGAAGGTTCTAGGTGTTTGTGAACACAATAGTGGAATTGAGTCACATAGAAAACAACAAATCCTATAAAATATTGGCATGCTATTTCTCATATGAAATATACTTCAAAAGAAACAGTTTACTTGATATTTCCTTTTGTGAAATTTCTCTGTACAAGAAGGATTCTGTCTCTCCTTTTTTTCTCTTTCCCAAAAGCCTGGGCAGTCTGGTCAGGACCACATCCACCCTTCATCTCTATCATGGGGTGGAGGTGCTACAAGCAATCAGGGTGCCACCCATGTTCTCCTGCTACAACAGCCTGGCATCAATCAGAGTGCCCCAATGCACAACCTCAAACCCCAGTCACAGAGATCCGAAAGCAAGGGTGTAAAGAAAAGTAGAAACACTTACCTCCCCATCCTAAACTCCTACCCCCGAATCGCACCTCACCCTAGTAAGAAAACCCCAGAGAAACCTACAAGCAGTAGGGGAAGTAACACAGAAGAGCACAGCCTGAGTAAGAGAGTATGTACAGAGGAGAAAAGAGAGGAGGTGTCCACAACCACACAAGCGACTAAGCAGCATCTGCACAAACAGCCAGAGAACAACTTACTGTTGGACTCTCATTCCCACTCACAGTCGCTGTCTGTGGGCCATGAGATAATCTCTCACCAACACCGAAGCCCATGTCGCCCATCTAGTCCCTCTGCTTCCCTCAGTGTGAGCTCTCCGTCAGTCTCAAGCACTCAGATTCCTTCCCCACCCTCTTCCAATGATCTTATTCAGTCCAGAAAAGAGCCTCATAAGCATTGCCCAGGGCTAAAAAATGACACTGGCAAAGGGTCAAACAACCTCAAAGGGACAGCACGGCATCGTCGCTTCCTCAACACAGTGGAGATTCTGAGCCAGTCGGGGCTACTTGACATCACCTTAAGAACGCAGGACCTGATGCGGCAAAATGCTGCCACCGAACGAGACATAGCCCAGCTCCGCCAACATGTCCATCTGCTTTTCCAGGCTGCTCAAGCAGGTGTCGATGCTCCAGCTGCTTGGGAGAAGCTCCAACAGGTCATGGCTGAGTCTGGACACTATCCCAGCCTCAAGTGCCTACCAACAGACAGCAATGATAGAGGGGAAGTTGAGGCTGCCACTAGCACAAAACCTGATACTCATGTGGTATACAGATACAGAGCTAATGGGACTGAAGAGGTGGCACCCCCATCTCCTCTCCTAGCTCCCATGCCAGATGCAGAATGCCAGTCAACTTGTCAATATGATTTTGGCAATGATAGCACCATCACTTTTGAGCAAATCAGAGCCCACATAGGAACTGCTAGTCCGCTGGATGATCCTTTCATGCCTCCAGACAGCTCTACACATGGAAACCTGCTTTAGACTGCACATAGAACCCTGTTGAGCACTGGGCCTTCCCAGCAGAGAAACAGCAAGAAAGACTTGACAACACTTTCTTGAACATCTCAAACATGACAGAGGTGTAATGCCTATGCCCCAAGTTTCAGTAGTCTCCATGGTAACTCAGGGCTATGCTCAAGGACAGCAGCTCGACTGTGCTGTGAACCATCTTCCTGTCTGTCACGTTTCTACTCATCTTGCATCACCCAAAGTGTCTGATGAAAGATATGCAGAATTTAACACGCATGCTACAGACTGCCACTCATTATCCTGCCACATAACTGAATCAGGTTTTTAATGGCCACTCGCAAATGTTTTTTTTGATTGCAACACTTCATGCAGTCGATCACAGAGTAATCACACATAGCAGTCTGTTCCCTAATTTATGTTGCTTTATATCATAGGCAAGTTGAATTCTCAATTGCTGTCACAGTTTGTACCTTGTAGGGTTTTTAAAGAACATGTTCACCTTTGTCTGGGAATGGTATTTTGCTAAAATGTGGTATGAGATCCCCTCTGTGAGGCCTTATCACTTAAAAGAGCATGAGGATTGTGCATGAAGATTCCAAAAGTCAAAGCTTAGAACTGTTCACCCATGCAAAGACACTTAGAATTGTGTGAGAACTAATCTCACAGTGATCTGGGTAAGGCCCATGAAGCTTGTGTTCTTCTATGCAGTACGCACTTCATTAATCTGCTTGCTTAACATTTTCATCTTTGATCATGGACCAAGACAACCATTACTCGAGCCATTTGGATAGACCCTTGAGATGAAGGGTCAATTTTGAGCTTATTTCCCATTTTGTTTGATCACAGATACTTAAAGGGATACTTCACCGATTAGCATTAGGCTTTGTATCAGTAGAGACCCGGTAGTATATTTGAATGACCGTGCTTCCCTCCTCATATCCCCCGGTGTAGTGCAAAGCGTGTGTTTTCGATGAATTCCTATGAAAGTTTTGCTTCCATAGCCATAAACTGAAAACGTGCCAGACTGCACATGCACAGTGAATGACTGTGCAGCCGTGAATTAATGACAGTGCGGCCGTAAATGTGTGTGCACTGTGCGGCCGTCAAGGAATGACACTGCAGCCGTGAATGAATGCCCATGCGGCCATTACCAATTCGGGGTGAGTTGCTTGAATTTGTGGGTTTATTAATGAAAAACAACAACAAAACGGTACTATGACAAACTGACTTAAATAGGCGCTTTTACATTTCGCTTTGAAATCAAATCTACTGCAATCATCTTGTCATTCAGCTCCTCACTCTCGTGATGGATGAAATCTGTCTCCTGCTGTTGGTCTCTGCTGAGACTCATTCAGGTCACACTGCATTGAGCAGACACGTTCAGTTTTTAATTGTAGTCTCTGTTCTCTAACTGAACAAAATGTTTGTATTACTACACAAATGTAAACGAAGGTGGGGGCGGTGCCGCGGTGGGCTAGTGATGGAACCGGTAGGCGTGGCTTGGGACTGGCCTCATAAGGCAGCGAAGCAAGTGCATTCTGGGAGTTGTTGTCTTTACGTTTCTTCCCCAATTCTTTACAACTGCACCAAGCTTTTTGGCTCATTTTGATACTCTTGACATTACACGAATATATTATTTGTTGTTGTTTTGGTATATTTCCATTTATTTACTTACCGAGTATTTCTGAGTAATTCACTGATTTGTGTCTAAGGAAGCCGTCAGGCCCACACAGAGATTTTGCAGAATTCTGTTGTTATTCACAAAATTGTATACATAATCATTGCATACTCATTTATGAAATATTTTGGCTAATTTAATTATGCTTTCAGAGTTTAGTACTTTCAGCTTAGTTTAACATATTTGATGTTTTAATACCCCAGAATTTCCGATTTCACCCTAAAATCAGTAAAGAAAATTATGAAAGAACTGCAGTTACCACCTTAGATTCCTTCTTTATGACAGATATTTTTCTTCTACCTTAGATCTTAATTTTCATTTTATAGATATTGATGGTGTTTGTACACAGAAATGATATTAAGTTTAAATAAATGGCAGTACAGTAGGGATGATCTGAGTCGTGAGTGTGTGTTTGATGTCCAGGTGAAGCCGATAATAAGTTTGTTTGAAATGAATAGCATGTTATGACATGATCAATATTTGTGCTTCCCTATGTAGCAGCACAAGCAGTATGTGATGCAATTCTAATGCATCTAAAGGATGATTCTCTCAGTGTTTCCATGTGGTGTTTGCTGAAGTCAGGATCACTGCAAAAGATACACTGTTACACTACATGCAGATTCAAATAAAAAGCTTCATTAAAACACTTTTGGTTTGTTGTATACATTTAATGTCACATAGTTTTGCTTGGGATTATGAATATGCTTGTTCCTACTTTTCCCCAAACAGGTTCAATGAGCAGTTTTATCAAGACCAAATATGCCTTGAGGTATCTGGATCACATGACTACTTTTATTCTGCCTGAAGAAATCTTAGATAAAAGAGTATTTATAATAATATTTTGTATGCAAATATAATTTGTCTAAAAACTTGACTAAACACTAACTCCCATCCAAGCATTAGTAGAATGGACAAGGCCAGTAAACAGCAGTATGCAGCACTTCTTATTACTGCGAAAGAAAAAAGAGACCAAGAAAAAAACTGCAAAATATTTAGTGGTCACCAAAAACTCTTCAGAAATTGAGCAAGAATTGCACAAATACTGTTGTTAGGGGTTAACAGTTTAGACCCAGGGACCAGTTGTGAAGAATGAAGACCAAGAGTCAATCAATCAATCAATCAATCAACTTTATTTATATAGCGCTTTTACAATGACGATTGTTTCAAAGCAGCTTCACAACAGGACAACATTGCAACAAAATTTGATTTGGCTAGTTTAATTTGGATAGTTTATAGAATTATATATGACCAAATTAATAAATTCTATTTGTATATTTAGTTGAGTAACTTGGATCATAATTTGAGTGTCCCCAACTGAGCAAGTCAGGGGTGCAATTAATAAATTTTTTTTTGGATGTATGTACTTCTGACCATGTAGTGTAGCTTCACTCTGCCATCACTTCTCTTGACAGCATCAGCATAAGAAATCTTTTCCTTCACTTTAATCTGTTTTACTTTCACCTCCTGTTTCATTACTTCACACCCCCAAAAAGCAACACTATGATTTCCCCCACGATTGCAGCATTTTGGTTTAACACCTTCTCAACTTTTTCCATAATCATGATCTCCTCCACATCTAGCACATCTTCTTTGCTTTTTACATCCCCTTGCCACATGACCAAATTCCTGGCAGTTATAACATCTCATGGGCTTAGTTATGAATTTTTCTTGTTATATTTAATATAACCAAAGCATACCGCTTTAGGGAGGTCCTTACAGTCAAATTCAATCAGAACAGATTCAGTTTCCTTTTTGTCAATTCCTCTTATCATTCTTTTAGCAGATTTAACTGATTCATTTCTCATCCTCAAAATCTCCAACCCCTCCAAATCTTAACACTTTTGCTACTTTAATTTTTCCCACACTGCTCATTCTCTTTGCCTTCTCTATCTGTTTTTCAGAGTAACATCCAATAAGCAAGTTTCTCTCCCAATACTCTTGCATATTTTACTATTTGTGCTTTAATGATTTTAGTAAGTTTTGACGTATGAGGTGCCCCAAGGGACATTATTCAGAATTGCCATGCATATACATGTACTTTTCCTCTCACATACACATATGAAACGAAATTCATTCACATTCTATAATAAAATGCTCAAACACATACAAGTGAAATGCTTTACAAACACAACTGAAACGCTCTCATGCATACAACTGAAAATATTACGCTCACACACACAACTGAAATGCTCACACACACAACTGAAACGCGCTCACTCGCACAACTGAAAAGCATTTCACTATGTTGTATGCAAGCATTTCAGTTGAAACGGAAGGTGGTTAAAGTCCCCACTCCAGTCTAGGTTGTGGCAGTAGTGCACCTCAAAACGAAGAACTAGAAGCTGTTGAAAGAAAGCATAGTAGAAAAGCGTGCCTTTCACAATACAAGCGACCGTTCAGACTTCTGCTGCAGAAGAGCTGCTGCAGCAAGAGGTGAAGGAGGAGGAGGAGGGCGTCTTACAGAAGACAGAAAACCAGCAGTAGTAGCACATGTAAGATATGCACATTACTACTGACATACTTGTTGTACTGATCACATAATGCTTCATGAATTATAAAGGCTTTTTTCTATTTAAAGACAGCTCTTGGGGAGCTCTTCAAAGATGAAAACCAGGCCCTGCTGTAAATGGTGAAGATTGACATCAATGGCCCCTCAGTCACATGCTGATTTTTCTTAAAGGGGTACTTCAGCGCTGGGAAGATGAATCTGTATATAAACTGGGTCATTAATGTAGTAGAAATGTAAAATTATTTTTGAATTTGGTGCCTTCTAGACTGAGAAAACACAGAAAATGTATTTTTGTCTCATAAGGATGAAAGACAACAATTCCCAGAATACACTTCGCTGCCCTGGCACGGCTACTGGCTGGATCACTTGCCCACTGCGTTCATTTTCATAAAATCAGTTCAGTTAGAGACACTACAATTAAAAACTGAACTTGTCTGTTCAACATAATGCATAGCACAAATGCAGCCGGTGTCAGATTACATTCATCATTCAGCTGAGCTGAGGTAATCGCGGAAATCGCGGCCGCATACATTCACAGCGCGTGATCAGTCTGGCGCTTTTTCAGATCATGTCTTTGGAAGCTTAACTTTCATAGGAAGTTCATTTGAAAAGTTGAAACATTCACTTTTGCACTCCACCGCTCCGTTTGCATGAATCCCTGCAGCTCCCCTAGTTTGGATTTCATTATTGTTTTTTAAATGTACTTAATGTTCATTGTTCATTTGGTTTACTTTTCTAATTGTGTTTGTGACAGCCATCAGCCAGGCTGGAGGTTGTAAGGATGGTTTTGGGAGGTAGATGATTTATTTTGTCTAATGTGTAATTTTTTAAATAAAAAAGATGAAATTTGGAGTTTAGAGTTATTTTTTTTCCCACTGAGATAAATGTTTGGTTTACACAGAGAGAAAGCACCAAAAAAGGTACTGTTGGGGACCGGTTATAATGTGAACGGTACCCAACCCTACACCCAGCAGGCAACAGGGTGCTCCATCCGCAAGCAAAATAAGAGGTGCGGGCCACGGTTTTACCCTTTAAGTCCCTCCCAGGAATAGTCTGGATTGCACCGCAAAAAGAGAAGCAGTGTCAAGAGTGGCATCAAAAGCTTGTCCATATAGAGATGATCCTTCACTCTGAATGGAGTATTCCAATAAGATGAAGTATCAACCTCCACATGACAGTGTAGGTTGATCACTTATGGGAGCATCATGCAAGTGAGGCACATCTATCTTCTGGATTGCCCCGTCTGAACATCTTTCCTCCCCTCAAGTTTCCCCTCTAGGCACAGTCTGACACCACCTTTCCTTTACCAATGGCCTGGTCAAAGCAGTCCATCCTTCCTAGGTCTGGTACTCTATTGACAGTATCTCTAGGGAGTTCTGGGGTCTCCATTGGAGACAAACATGGCTTTGTTCCTGGACTACAGTTTAAGCAAGTACGAGTAGTAAATCCTGGCAAGGAGTATTTAAAACATTGAACATCCCTTAAGGGCGTACTGAAGCCTGTGTCTGAGGCGGGCAACCACATTTGGACCAAGGACTGCATGAAGCTCATGAGACCGCAAAAGAAGGTCCATGACTTAAGGTATGGGTATGCCATAAAGAGTGACTCTATATTTCTCAACACATGCTTCTGTATCAAATCTATCTGCTCTCTTTAGGGTGGAGGGGTCTTTAGCTGACGAAACTCACCCAACATGTGAGCGACAAAAGTCAGCAGCGGTCCAAAATACCCCTCGGGATACATTCTTGATTGCCTGAAGGCAGAAAGACAGTCATAAAAAACTCACAGAACTGATTCCAAGTGGTCAAATGTCTGCTAAGTACAGTAAACCATTTCCATGGCTCTTCTGAGCAAGGAATTTGGGAGTCTGTAAGATCCAGGGAAGTTCTGTATACATTAAGTGATTAAAGCTATTCCTCAGGATTTAGGGAAAACGGGTGGCTCGAGCTGTGATTGGTGAAGCATTTGTGTGTGCATTTTTCGTGGTATCCACATCGACAGCAAGTGGCTGAGCAAATGTGGACGCATTACTATAAACTAAATTGACTGGCACTGATTTTGAGGCCATTGA
The DNA here is from genome assembly GCA_023029165.1 of Gobiocypris rarus. Classification (NCBI taxonomy): domain Eukaryota; kingdom Metazoa; phylum Chordata; class Actinopteri; order Cypriniformes; family Gobionidae; genus Gobiocypris; species Gobiocypris rarus. The sequence continues at coordinate 31,521,328 of CM040918.1, read as the reverse complement.
CGGCGTCTACGCCAAACTATAAGGCATTGAGCTGGCCAAGATGTGGGGCAACAGTTACTGTAGGCCTACACTCTTGAAGCGCTAAATGGTCCATCATGACTTTTTGTAGGTCAATCAAGTCACATAGGCACCGCTGCAGCACTACCACCTCTGCTTGTATTAGTTTGACTTGAGTCTGCAAGTCCCTGACAGTATTATAATAAACTTTGTGTTTTTTATGGGGTGTGTGTGTCTCTGAATGTTGCTCCTCCCAACTGGAGTATTCAGTTAGCGCATTATCCTCCCTGTGACAGGACTCTGGAATGATTGGGACCTGTAGTGGAGGAGATTTAAGAGAGAAGCAGCTAGAGAAACAGGAGGCTAGGCGAGAAAATTTTGACTGCCTTTGCACTCACGGGGAAAGTGGGAATGCTGTATGTTGCTCAAAACCATTAGGGTTTGTCTAGCGATGAAGATAGACAGTTAGGTATCCGCGGACTTAGTTAGATAGTGGGGAAGTGAAACAGAGGAGCGCTGGCTTTTCATATCTTGATTGCACCTGGATGTCTGAGCATGTGCAATTGTGCAGAGAAAGACTGTGGACTCACAACACTTTCATATGGACTCTGCCTAACTTCAGCCAGTTTGGAGAAGGATGTTAATGTTCTGTGGACGCGGACCTGGCAAGACGACTATCTTCCCCACTTTTCTGGAGACGAGGAAGTGTTTTATATTTTAATTATTTTTGTTTGTGTGTTTGTATGTGTATGAATGAATGCTGTAGTTGTGCATTGTAGAAATATAAACATTACCGTTTTACATGCGCTGAGCTGGGGCATGCTAATTTCGTTTCCACTGTTTTGCAACGATTTGGGTGTGATCACAGTGTCTATTAAAGTAGATGATGCAGTGTGGGATGTGTAGTAACCACTAGAGTGCAGTACAGTGCTATGAGTTTCACTTTTGATGGCAGTTTACCCTGGACGAGGCACATGAAACATAATGCTATTTAAAAGATCTTTCTATTTTGTTGTATTAAATTATTAATAAAGTGACATTTTTCTATACCATCTTGGTGTGATGTACCCTATGTTCTTCATATGCCTGATTACTTGCTTTGAAAACAGCTAGGTTTGTTACAGTATGCTGTGACTACCCCTATTGTGGAAAAGAGTTTGCGACTGTGGGCCATCAGCCATCAGTTAGGTCAGACTGAAAGTCAGGGCAAGAAGCCATTATGTAGAAAAACAAAAGTCACAATTAGCCAATGCAAATAATAAATTGAAAAACAGTAAATTTCCCACAAATATTGGAATCAAAGCAGTACTAACTCTGTAAAATGTAACTTTTTTACACCCACAGAAAAGAAACCTTGATTTTCCCCTTTAACAGCAACCCAAGATATGCTTTCCAACAGTATAACACAGAAATGTGATCCACATAAAAAAATATCAGGAAAAATACACTGATGATTTTGCTGAATTAACGACAAAATTTTACTCAACGGACTGTCCTTGCAAGTAAAAAAAAAAATAATTGAGGAAAAAGAAAAATCATATCCCACACGTATATTTCGTTCAAAAATGTCAGATTAACGTAAAATATTCTTTCCCCGTTAAGTCCTGATGCAGTACAATATAGTTCAGTACAAGAAGTGATCCAGAAGGCAAAAACATTGAAAAATACATCCAAAAATTTGCAGAGAATTTTGATAAAATGGTGATCCATGAAAATAATATAAGCAATCAGTCAAAAAAACACTAAAAATACCTATGGTCCCTATAGCTAGCAAGCTAGTCGGTCCGGCAGCCACAGCGCAATGGAAAAAACTCCAGCAACGAAATCTTCTTTCAAAAAACAAGACCATCCACATAGACAAAGAAAAAAGATGACCGGTATGAATCCAGTTGTTTGGGCGCAAATTTGTAACGTTTGTCAGAGGGTTTGAAGCCTGCCCAGATGAAAATGAAAACAGCAAGAAAGAAAACCCAAGGCAAACTGGTAGTCCTACTAGTCTTTACAAATGATTTGCACAAGCACTCTTCCACTGAATACTTTCCGTACCGGAAAGTATTCAGACCCCCTTACATTTTTCACTCATTCAAGTTCTTTTTCTTTTCTCATTAATGTACACACAGCACCCCATATTGACAGAAAAACACATATTTGTTGACATTTTTGCAGCTTTATTAAAAAAGAAAAACTGAAATATCACATGGTCCTAAGTATTCAGACCCTTGCTCAGTATTTAGTTGAAGCACCCTTTTGATCTAATACAGCCATGAGTCTTTTTGGGAAAGATGCAAAGTTTTTCACACCTGGATTTAGGGATCCTCTGCCATTCCTCCTTGCAGATCCTCTCCAGTTCTGTCAGGTTGGATGGTAAACATTGGTGGACAGCCATTTTCAGGTCTCTCCAGAGATGCTCAATTGGGTTTAAGTCAGGGCTCTGGCTGGGCCAGTCAAGAATAGTCATGGAGTTGTTGTGAAGCCACTCCCTTTATTATTTTAGTTGTGTGCTTAGGGTCATTGTCTTGTTGGAAGGTGAACGTTCGGCCCAGTCTGAGGTCTTGAGCACTCTGGAGAAGGTTTTCGTCCATGATATCCCTGTACTTGACCGCATTCATCTTTCTCTCGATCGCAACCAGTCGTCCTGTCCTGCAGCTGAAAAACACCCCCACAGCATGATGCTGCCACCACCATGCTTCACTGTTGGGACTGTATTGGACAGGTGATGAGCAGCGCCTGGTTTTCTCCACACTTAGAATTAAGGCCCAAACGTTCTATCTTTGTCTCATCAGACCAGAGAATCCATGAAGGCTTTCATGTGTCTTGCACTGAGGAGAGGCTTCCGTCGGGCCACTCTGCCATAAAGCCCCGACTGGTGGAGGGCTGCAGTGATGGTTGACTTTCTACAACTTTCTCCCATCTCCCGACTGCATCTCTGGAGCTCAGCCACAGTGATATTTGGGTTCTTCTTTACCTCTCTAACCAAGGCTCTTCTCCTCCGATAGCTCAGTTTGGCCAGACGGCCAGCTCTAGGAAGGGTTCTGGTCATCCCAAACGTCTTCCATTTAAGGATTATGGAGGCCACTGTGCTCTTTTTTGTAACCTTGGCAAGATGTGTGCCTTGCCACAATTCTGTCTCTGAGCTCTTCAGGCGGTTCCTTTGACCTCATGATTCTCATTTGATCTGACATGCACTGTGAGCTGTAAGGTCTTATATAGACAGATGTGTGGCTTTCCTAATCCCAGCTGGACTCAAATGAAGGTGTAGAACCATCTCAAGGATGATCAGAACAAATGGACAGCATCTGAGTTAAGTATATGAGTATCCCAGCAAAGGGTCTGAATACTTAGGACCATGTGATATTTCAGTTTTTCTTTTTTAATAAATCTGGAAAAATGTCAACAATTCTGAGTTTTTCTGTCAATATGGGATGCTGTGTATACAATAAAGAGAAAAAATTAACTTAAATTATTTTAGAAAATGGCTACAATATAACAAAGAGTGAAAAATTTAAGGGGGTCTGAATACTTTCTGAATAAACAGGAAAAAAAAACACTTAGCAGTTAGCAGTAGAACGGTCATCTCTTGCTTCACGCAAGCATTCTCTCTGTGTGTGCGCAATTACATAAGAACAGCGTTTTCAATAATTTACATCATAGAAGAAGTTATCTTAAAGGTGCAGTATGCAGGATTGACAGTACAAATGGGTACTGCAGTTCAAATTCAAAATATTGGAGATCGTTGTTTCCCCACCCCTCTTCCTCAGACTCGATGCTCATGCGGGTTGCCAGCTTGAGGACACGCATCAGGAGTCAGTGGAATTGACAATGAAAGCCACACTGTAAGTTGATCAGCTGATTTATCTGCGTTTTAATATGCTTTTGTTATTTTTAGATGGAAGCTGAAGGATCTCTTACCCAGTTTGTTTGCTGGCTTCCATTGCAGCAAAATGCTGTGTTTTCCGCCAACTGGCAATCTGTGCTGTCGAAATACTATTGGGTAAACTGGCGACATGCGGTATTGCACAGACTTAAACAAAAACAGACATACAGACACAGAACACACATTTCAAAGTAGAATAACCGGCTGTAGCATTGTTTTTTAGAGAAACGAGTATGTAAACTAAATATCTACAAGCATATTATGGTATTTTTTATGCTTTAGAAAAGTGAAAAACTTACATACAGCACCTTTAAAGGCACATCAACATTCATGTCATGAATAGTATTAAACAGGTGGCCGTTCAGGTAGAACGTCACAGGTTGCCATCTTGTAATTATGGCTATGACATGCCGTGAACACAGGATAAGCATTTTGTTCAGGAGTAATTGTAAAAGGCAGCCACAGTTAGTTTGAAGCACTCTGTAATTGTCGGTGTACATCTCTGCATAGCCTTACAGAATGTGCTGATGACGTGATATATGCACGAGCAGGGTGCGCAGAGGTATGGTCATATGTAAACAGGCAGGTAGGATATTGTATTTTTGCAATTGGATCAAATTAAATTATTGGATTAGCATTTTTGGTCCTGAGACTTCCACAAACCTACAGGACACCTAAAAATTGTACACATACCTTAATTATTTTTGTTTTGTTTTGTAAGGAGTATGTAGGCTACACATAAATATACAATATTTGATTTTGAGTGATCAGGTCAAAATCTAAATGATGTCTGGCTCCCTCTGGTGGCTGTAAAGGAAACACATCTACTTCACACAACACAATCATGTTGAATTAAAATTAATTTATTTGTTGAATAATACTTTGGAAACTTGAAATAATCTACAAAAACATAAATGTTGTCAAATTCTCACATGGTCTATCTAATCTCAGTAGCTATAAGATTAGTGTTGGTTTTAAACCAAAATATCAATTGGTCAATTCTATATTCCAAACTAAATTTACAGTATAACCACATAAACATATGCTATAGTTGTTGTTAGAGGGAACAAAGGGAACGCAATAAAATCATCCTGATATGTTTAGATATGGGTTGAAGGAAGATTTTGACTGAAAGGTATTTTCGATGTCAATCATCAACAATGGTAGTTAAAATATTCATGAATCATTAAATATTCTGTATCATTAATTTTCCTTGAAAGCAAATGCCATTTTGACTTTATGAAGAGATTATGGTCTTTTAGAAGCATTATGCTTATTCAAAATGTATTGCATTTTGCATTTCACTCAGTCTGTATTAGAGGTTTTAGTTCTTGACTCCAAACACATGCTCATTTTTTAATGAGCTCATTTAATTAGCCAACATTACAGTGCACTAGATACAGCTCAGTTGAGCTCAGCAGTTTTTCTAATAAAATAATATTTGATTAACGTTAATACGCGATAAATCACACACGCTAAAACCATTCAAATTAAAGTGCTTTATTTTTATATAAACAACAGCTTCATGAATAGGCTGATGAAAGAGGCTAAAGTGCGCTTTGTTTTGCGCCATTCAAGTAGCCCATCGGCACCTAAATAGGCTATCGAACCTGATAACTACGCAAATAGACCTATTAATGAAGAAAAAAAGAAAAGAAACAAAGAACAAGAAAAATACAGCCGGAGCCTGTCGCTAACAAAAATAGCTTAAAAGGCCTATGACTATTTACTTTCCCTTAAAGTTACTGTGCAGGAAAAGGATATCGTCCACAGTGCCAGGTTTAAGTTGCGTTCTCCGTTCTTGAATTACAAATCCAGCTGTGGAAAAGTCTCTCTCACTCGCAGCGCTCGATGCTGGAATTGAGAGAACACTACTTGCAATCATTGCCAGGTTGGGAATAGTGATGACCGGTTCGCGAACGAATCGTTCTTTTGAACCGGTTCTTTTTAGTGAACCGGTCGAACCAGTTCACCAAATCGGACTGAATCGTTCCAAACAGTTCGCAGCACTAATCCACAAATTTATAAAGTCACTCACTTTTTGACCTGTCTGACTGTCCCTCTGACTTGAAATAAACCAGCATGCCAGAGTTATTCAGTTACTCCAACAATACACTGACTTAACTGACACTACTGTAGAGAGAACTGATGATGAGCAGATTGAGAACGTTAGCGAGCAGAAGCTGATGATACTGAGCATGCGTGCAGCGCACACGAACGAACGCACACGGCCTGTCACAGTTCTCGTTCTCGAGTCAAGAATCGGTTTCAACCGGTTGCAACGGTTATCGGATCACCAGTACACTGAACCGAGAACTGTTTATTTCGACATGTCCGACTGGAGAACCGATGAGCTGATACTGACTGAGCATGCGTGTAATTTTTCAAGAGAGATCGAAAAGCATGTTAAGTTTTGTTGCGCATCGGGATGTGTTAGGGATCATAATAATTTATGAAATAGGCTACCTGTAGGCCTAGGCCTACAGTAATTATAGTTAATGATGACACATTCACAAATTGGGTTTGTATTAAATAAACAATGTTTTGATAAAAATATATTAAAGTGTTCACAATAGCCTACACATAAAAAGTGCACTTACACACACTGTTTGTGTACATAGATCAAACTCTGTTTAGAAATTGTTGTACAAATATATTTTTCTATATGAATGTTGTCTAAAAAGCATTACAGTAAAAATGTGCAGTTGTGCTTGTTACTTAATTATTTTTAAACATTGAAACAAGCATTAGTTTGTACAACTACCAAACTAAACATTTGTTTCATAAAGCCATGTTATTTTCAGGATCAGTGTATTTAATTTCTAAACAAGGTGATATAAATATAAAAATGATGTAGCCTCAAACTACAGCTAAAGGCGAAGCAATTGCGACTCCTTTTGAATCGCTCGCGGTTCTCGAATCTCAATTTCGTTCTCGTTCTCGAGTCAAGAATCGGTTGCAACCGGTTGCAGCGGTTTTGGATCATCAGAATCAGAACACCACCCTGTTTATTTCGGACATGTCCGATTGGAGAACCGATATTCGAGAACTGTATTTATTTAATTACAAAACATAGTAAGTGGATCATGGTTTCTGCACTGATGAAGACTAATTTATTGATTTTATAACTGTAAAACATCCTCGTTTGCACATCACTGCCTGTAAGTGTTTGGATGCTTTAGATGTAAAACTTGATTGTAAAAATAAACTTAACAGATTATGATGATATTTTATCTGATTGATATTATGATTACTGACTTTATATATTTTAATGTGTAAAGTGTTTGTTTATCCAACCCGCGATAGACTTGACGTCATTACGTCATAGCGAAATTCGACATTACGTCTGAGCGTAAAAGAACCGGTGAACCGGTTTTTTGATCCGGTTCTTTGAAACGAACTGTCCGAAAGAACCGGTTCGCGGAAAAGAACCGAACTTCCCATCACTAGTTGGGAAATGTTTTCGCATGCTCCTTCCACCACAACAAAACATCGAAAGGATCCCCCTTGGGTGGCCTAAACTCGATGTATGCAGAGACCTCGTCCTCGGACAGCACAGTGTCATCGCTAGAGTCCTCTCCGTCTGACAAACGATCAACTGTTGAAACCAAACGAACTCTCTTTGCAGCTGGGGCCGCCAACATGCTGCAGCCTGGTAGATCTTCGCGTTTCTCCTCGAGTTCTTTTTTTTTTTTTAAATAGACATATGGATATTTCACTAAATTAGGCCTATTAATTTGCCCATAAACAATAATTGTTAATTATTAAGGACACGCAATGGTGGAGGAAGTAGGCTACTGAATATCAGTAAAGTAGGCTACAAATAACCAGAGACTATTTAGTTTAGTAATAATGAAAACCATACTTAAAGCTACACTGTGTGATATTTTCCCCCATCTAGCGTGAAAAGGTATATGACCATCCAGTGAATATTAGTTTCTGTTCCTCTCAATTCCGATTTCGTTTTAACTCCTACGGTGGCTGATTTAGTCTAAGATTAACATGGGTTCGACCTCATCCAGGAGTGTTCCTTCAGGTGATGAGGGTACTTTAGAAAACTATTATAATTTGCAGTTATTTAATTTGTCAGTTAACCTGTAGGTTATGACAAATGAATAATAGTTTTACGTTTTTGTTATTTTTTTTTATTTCATTGCTAACATCAGCTATCAGGTTCCCAGGCGAATGCAAGCTAATCTTAGTAAAGTAACTTTTATCGGTGCTATCGTTATTCTGTATATTGTACGACATCACTAGCGTAAGGCAAAGTTTACATTGTAGGCTATATCAGTCTCAAGCAATCCCCCTCTTCACATTCGACACAGTGCCATCGAGTGTTAAAGCCTTGGCGAAGCTTGAATTTATGGGTATGTCCCTCTTTGGCTAATGTACTTTCAAGATGGAGGGTCAACATGGCGACGCGCATTCGAACCCCTCACCCGTATGTATTTTCAATGGCATATTATAAACTTATGAGAATACTTTATTACTTGAAAGAAGTAAATATACATTAATGAGCACATATATTTTTGAAAGAACTAAGTGTTTTTAGCTAAGAATAAACTAAAAAAGTTACACAGTGTAGCTTTAAGTAAAAAAAATTCAAATGTAGGCTACCTGATTTTAAATCTACTTAGTATTACAGGTCCTTCTCAAAAAATTAGCATATTGTGATAAAAGTTCATTATTTTCCATAATGTAATGATAAAAATGTAACTTTCATATATTTTAGATTCATTGCACAACAACTGAAATATTTCAGGTCTTTTATTGTTTTAATACTGATGATTTTGGCATACAGCTTATGAAAACCCAAAATTCCTATCTCAAAAAATTAGCATATCCTGAAAAGGTTCTCTAAACGAGCTATTAACCTAATCATCTGAATCAACTAATTAACTCTAAACACCTGCAAAAGATTCCTGAGGCTTTTAAAAACTCCCAGCCTGGTTCATTACTCAAAACCGCAATCATGGGTAAGACTGCCGACCTGACTGCTGTCCAGAAGGCCATCATTGACACCCTCAAGCGAGAGGGTAAGACACAGAAAGACATTTTCTGAACGAATAGGCTGTTCCCAGAGTGCTGTATCAAGGCACCTCAGTGGGAAGTCTGTGGGAAGGAAAAAGTGTGGCAAAAAACGCTGCACAACGAGAAGAGGTGACTGGACCCTGAGGAAGATTGTGGAGAAGGACCGATTCCAGACCTTGGGGGACCTGTGGAAGCAGTGGACTGAGTCTGGAGTAGAAACATCCAGAGCCACCGTGCACAGGTGTGTGCAGGAAATGGGCTACAGGTGTCGCATTCCCCAGGTCAAGCCACTTTTGAACCAGAAACAGCGACAGAAGAGCCTGACCTGGGCTACAGAGAAGCAGCACTGGACTGTCGCTCAAATTTTGCATGTCATTCGGAAATCAAGGTGCCAGAGTTTGGAGGAAGACTGGGGAGAAGGAAATGCCAAAATGCCTGAAGTGCAGTCTCAAGTACCCACAGTCAGTGATGGTCTGGGGTGCCATGTCAGCTGCTGGTGTTGGTCCACTGTGTTTAATCAAGGGCAGGGTCAATGTAGCTAGCTATCAGGAGATTTTGGAGCACTTCATGCTTCCATCTGCTGAAAAGCTTTATGGAGATGAAGATTTCGTTTTTCAGCACGGCCTGGCACCTGCTCACAGTGCCAAAACCACTGGTAAATGGTTTACTGACCATGGTATTACTGTGCTCAATTGGCCTGCCAACTCTCCTGACCTGAACCCCATAGAGAATCTGTGGGATATTGTGAAGAGAAAGTTGAGAGACGCAAGACCCAACCCTCTGGATGAGCTTAAGGCCGCTATCGAAGCATCCTGGGCCCACCAACACCTCAGCAGTGCCACAGGCTGATTGCCTCCATGCCACGCCGCATAGAAGCAGTCATTTCTGCAAAAGGTTTCCCGACCAAGTATTGAGTGCATAACTGAACATAATTATTTGAAGGTTGACTTTTTTTGTATTAAAAACACTTTTCTTTTATTGGTCGGATGAAATATGCAAATTTTTTGAGATTGGAATTTTGGGTTTTGATGAGCAGTATGCCAAAATCATCAGTATAAAAACAATAAAAGACCTGAAATATTTCAGTTGGTGTGCAATGAATCTAAAATATATGAAAGTTAGATTTTATCATTACATTATGGAAAATAATGAACTTTTATCACAGTATGCTAGTTTTTTGAGAAGGACCTGTATACTTGCATTACAATTTATTCCCTTAATGTCTAGGCCTATTCTAATAAAATTAGGGCTATAAAACCGCAATCACGACACTATTTGAAGTTAACATTATATCCTAAATAGAAATATAAATCACAAAGCTTCTCTTTAAAGTTAATTTCGTTTTGTAGTAATTGTATCTTAATTTTAATCGCTATTGCCTGGCCCTGGATTTAATAAATAAGAAGTAAATATAGCAGATAATAGATGATCAGGACATGGAGGCGCCGGGGCCTATCATAAATGAACTAAAACTCAGCGTGGTAGCACGTTCATTTATGATACAGAATTTTTTTCTTTTTTTTTCAATTAGGACCTAAGTATTTATACTTCGTTACATTCCACCACTGAAGACAAGTAGCATAGTTTGTGATTGAATAGCTTACCTTTCACAAGACGGTGTGCTTCGCTATGAACTCTCATAATTTCACCATGGTCTGTCAGCAGCTTCAGGCTTTTCAACTTTGGATGCAAGAACATTGCCAGCTTGTGCAAGAGAAGCAACTCAAATTTCTCGGTTAAAATCTTGAGGCATTTTTCTTTAAGCGATGACAATGTCAGACTGTCAGTAGAAGACGGCTGAAGGTGACGTCTGAGGCGCTCCAACCACATTGCTGTCAAGTGAATGGTCGGAGTTTTGGATGCTTCCAGGGCTTTGGTGGCTTCTTTGAATCGTGCCAAAAAATTCACAATGTCAAGGGAAAGTCTCCTTGCTCATGCAGTTTAAACGGTGTTCTTTATCACGTTCCTCCAAAAGAGCACGGATGGCCTCGTACTGGCTGCAAATAGAGTCCAGCATTGTGTGAAGCGAGTTCCATCGCGTCTCCACGGATGCTTTCAGTGTTTTTGGCAGACGATTCTGGAGATGTGACTGCTTAAAATAAGTCACAAGCGACTTAGCCGACTCAATGACACCAAATGCCTCTTCGCCAAACAAATCGTCCTCAGCAGGTCGCTCCTCCAGTTCCCAATTGCTTTTAATGTAATGTATTGTCACACAGAGATATCAAATTTTTTGGAAATCATCTGCCCACCAGCGTCACAGCCCCGTTGCTCTCGGTCAATTGTTCCCTCGGCTCCGGAATTATGTCTTGTCTTTTATCCTTGGCGTATTTAGTGATCCTACAGGAGACAGTAGTTGGATCGGGCAGAAGCTGACACGCGTCCACAAGGCCAGCTCGTGCACCAATGTCTATTAAGCCCTGTGCCAGTTCCAAAAATCCATCGCCGCACAGTCTCAAATGATCTAACGTCTCATCACACAAATTGCACAGCCAATTGTGTTATCGCTTCCTTGTCTTCCCCTCTTGGAGGTTTGTAGCCTTTGGCAAAGTACCTGTCAATTGTCGCACTGGCATTCTGGCAACCCCTGCTGTGCTCCTGCAAGTCTCGACATGCTTTCTAAGAGAAGACGTGCCTAGCTTCCGGCTATCAAACGCCAAAACTTTATGGCATGCTTTGCAAGCCGCTTATGATGTTATTTTCCTGATCTCTTATTAGACCACATTTTCTCCACACATCCGATTTTGCCTTTAAAGACTCGTTGTCCACAATTTGATAGACTCCACTCGCCAACTTTACTTTTACCTCATCCATAGCAACGCTCTACAATCTAATTACGAGAAGCATCAACAGAAGTCGCAATGTCGCCGTGGTGGTGACGTGATCGTGATGGGTCAAAATGTCATATCGTTGTTGCGTATGTGTAATGGTAATTTAGACATACAACTATTGCACATATTTTTCATCCGCGCTACTACCCGCCCGCAAGGAGTTAATTATCCGCCCGCATCCCCGCCAGTGAATTGTATTAATATCACAATCCACCCGTTTTGGCCACTTTTATGCCTACCCGCGGGAACCCGACCCGTTGCAGGACTCTGCACGTGGAGATGATGGTTCGGGCGTCGTAGACATACACGCGGATAGCTCAAAATGCATACACATAACACGCCTTTTTTGGCTTTAGAAAGTGGCGTGTGTTTTTACGCGGTCATGATGTCATGTTGTTTTATTTGTGTATTATCCTTTGTCTTGGGCTGTTTTAGTAGCTGGTTGAAAAGGAGAACAAGGTCAGTTTCGTATATGCATTTATATATGACATATTTAGTTTTAATGCTTATATGTGTTTGCATAATTAACTTTAAGATTTTAACAAAATATTACAAACATTTTTATATTTTAAATTCGTTTTATACATAAAATCTATACTAAGACTATGACATTTATCAGTGACATGTCAGTGACAGTAATTTATTACATATATAATTTGATTATGAGTTAAATGAAATTGTTCTAATTTCTGGTTTCATAGCTGTGCATATGTGAATTTATGTTATTACTCTATATGAGCATATTGGGCTATTTCATATATGAGACAATATATTATATATTATGATATATTAATATATACCTCAAAATAGATATTATACATACATAAACGTATAATATATGGGATAAATTTATGTCAATATATATATATATCAAATATATATATTTATATAGTGCTTTTCACAATACACATTGTTTCAAAGCAGCTTTACAGAAAGTACATTTCATAAATGTACATTGAAAAATGTTAGAAAGAGAATGTTAAAGAAAAATGTTAGAAAAAGTTAATCAATCATGTATTAATTTAGGCCATAACAACGCTGGCGTTGAGTCGTCTCTTCACAGGCGTCGAGTCGTCTCATCACAGGTGTTGGGGCATCAGAAGTCTCCATGAGAGGCTGGATACAAACTGGAGCTGACGTACTATTTACTTCGGGACTAGTGTCCCGAGATAATAACAGAAAAGAAGTTTGTGAAATAATTAGCATAGCTGCTGTTCAGAATATTAATGCTTTTGATCCGATTTAACTGTAGTATAAAAGGTAATTATAATGTGAATGCTTGGCTAAAGAGATGCGTCTTTAATCTAGTTCTAAACTGGGACAGCGAGTCAGAACTATATATATATATATATATATCCTGAAGAGAGACTGCACAGAGACCATGCTGGGAAGCATCAGCAGATAATGTCACCGGCTTGTACACATCAAAAGCAGTAGCATGTTGTTCAGTCCAACACCATTCTGCATCTTGGCGCAAGAGCTGATGAAGGGGAGCTGGGTAATGAGACCTCAGGAGAACCTTATTATGATGTACAAGGTTTATGCATATGCGTACCGTATCATCCTGACAGCCATGGCAGACACCCACAGTGGTGATGCCCCTGTCCAGCCCCTCTTCCACTGGCAAAATAATGGCCAGTCTGGTCATCCTTTCCAGCTCTTGTGCAACGTTGTCTTTCATGGTCAGCAGGATCCTTCTGGGGGCACATATAGTAGGTTGCACCGATTCATTCAGGCACATGTGATATATGACTGGAAGCTTACCAACATTGTCAGTATGAAAAAAGTCCTCATAATCACTCGTATATCAAGAGCCTGTTATAGTGCAGTACGTACTTCTGGGCTAATTTGTAAGATATTTAACCTCATGCTGTCTGGTAAGCATAAAAGGCTTTTGACATTTATATTCACTATGTGGAATAGCAATTTTCACCATGAAAGAACTAGGGTGGCAGTGCCCAGTGTCGGAATTGTTTGACCATCACAGGCTGTCAGATTTACTCTGTTTGACTGATCAATGTGGGTGTTGGGGTCAACATGCAATGTGGATGAAGACATAACATTGCATTTAGCTCCAGTGTCTATTCTCAGCTTGACCTGATTGTTACAGATTGTTGTGAGAGTCAGAGGTGGACAGTACTTAAGTATTTTTACTTTCCAAGTAATTAAAATGTTCAAGTATATTTACTTTATCAGTGTTCTTCTTTGGAAAACTTTTACTTCACAACCTTCCAAAACATAATATTGTACTTTTTACTGCACTATATTTCATATTGAATATAATTTAATACTTGTTATGACCCTGTCTTCTGTTGTGTTTTGCGGGTGTGATTGGCTGCAGACAATCATGCCTAATTGATTAATTTATGGGCGGAGAATATAAAAGCCGTTTCCACCTGCTCATCAGTACTTTCTCTGGGGGAACATCACCAGAGAAGTCATTTTCCGCCACTTTGTTGCTTTCGATTTTATTTATCATTTCTCAACATTCCTAACCAATTGGATTATTATTTTTCCCTTTATTGTTTAAATCCCTAGACTTTGTTATATTTTTGTAATGGATCACTATTGGTGTTTAATAAATAATCTTGCAAGTCAAATTATTCGTTTGCATGTGTGATCCTCTTTTTATGTGACGGTCGAGAACGAGCTGGCCCGTGACATACTTCATTACATTAAAATGTACTATTGTATACTTTTACTCAAGTAAAAGTAATACAAGTTTTACTTGAGTACAAGTAAGAAAGTACTATTTTTTTTAAGTATTCAAGTTAAAAACGTTTATTTATGAAATGTAGTGCAGTAAAATGTATGACATTATAAATTATGCTTTGGGATGTAATGAATTAAAAGTTGACCCGGTGACCGAGAAGGAGGAGGAACAGGCCCACTTCATTAGAGACCTCTGCTGAGGATGATCTGACTCTGGTGGTCCTGAGTCCAGTGGTCCCGATTCTGGTGGTCCCAAGCCCAGAGGTGGTCCCAGAGGTTGCTGCCATCCCAGACGTGCCACCCAGGCATCTAGCCCTGTCCGTGCCACCTAAGCATCTTGCTCTGCTGTGGCCAGCGTCCAGTGATGGCTCCAGCCCCTGACCAGCGTCCAGAGATGACTCCAGCCGCTGATCAGTGTCCAAGGATAGCTCCAGCCCCTGACCAGCATCCAGAGATGGCTCCAGCCCCTGACCAGCATCTAGAGATAGCTCCAGCCCCTGATCAGTGTCTAAGGATGGCTCCAGCCCCTGACCAGCGTCCAGAGATAACTCTGCTTCCAGTTAGGACTCCATAGAGGAATCCTTCCTGTTTCGAGTCCAGAGAGGACTCTGTTTCCTGATTCAAGTCCAGAGAGGACTCCGCTTCCTGTTTCAAGTCCAGAGAGGTACTGTGAACTGTGTGCACCGCCCTGGCCTCCTGAACTGTGTGCGCGGACCTGGCCTCCTGAACTGTGTGTGCTACCCTTGCCCCTTGAACTGTGTGCGCCACCCTGGCCTCGTGAACTGTGTGTGCCGCCCTGGCATCCTGAAACGTGTGTGCCGCCCTGGCCTCCTGCATTGTGTGCGCCGCCCAAGCCTCCTGAACTGTGTGCTTCACCCTGGCCTCATGAACTGTGCGCCGTCCTGGCCCCTGGAGCTGAGGTTGCCACCTTGGCCCCCTGAACGGTGTGTGTTGGCATGGTCTCCTGAAATCTTTGCCCCGCCCTGGTCTGCCCCTCCCTGGTCTGTCCCTCCTGCCTGCACCTTCCTCCCGCCCGCCCGTACCTGGTCCGAATTTTTGTTTAGTTTGGTTTTCCCCCTTACGGGTGTTTTGTTTGTGTTTGTTTTATTTTGTATTTAATAAAACCCCATCTTTATTTGCACTTGAGTCCTCGCTCCTTTTCTCCCAACCGTCCCTCACAAAATCAAGTTAAAGGTCCCGTTCTTCGCGATTCCATCTTTCAAACTTTAGTTAGTGTGTAATGTTGCTGTTAGCGCATAAATAATACCTGTAAAATTATAAAGCTCAAAGTTCAATGCCAAGCGAGATATTTTATTTAACAGAAGTTCCCTTTCAAAGCCTACAGCGAACGGCCGGTTTGTACTACATCCCTGTACTTCCTGCTTTAATGATGTCACTACAACAGTTTGTTGACTAACCCTCCACCCACAAGAACACGCAAATTAGGGGGTGTGGTCTTGTTGCTCTCGCACCTCGAAAAGAGGAAGTGTTGTTTTTGTAGAGTGTGTTTGTCGCCATGTCATCGAGACGCTGTTATTTTCATCCCGGAGTCAAATCACCTTTGTTTGGCCTTCCCACGGACGCTGTACGTAGAGATCAATGGTTACAATTTATGTTTAACTCGGTTCCGGAAAATTATAATCACAATTTAAAACTATGTGCAGGACATTTTGCTGAGGACTGCTTCCTCAATCTCAATCAGTTTAATGCCGGATTCGCAGAAAGATTATTCTTAAAAGATGATGCAGTTCCCTCTTTGTTTGGAGAAGGCGTTGTTTATGGACCACAACCGGTAAGTGTATTTTATTATTTAAGTTGGTCCATTTAACAGTTTATGTAACTCATTACACAAAGTGCAACGCTGTTTAGCTTTGTTAACTAACGTTAGATGGTAATTGAAACTAATCCGAAAAAAAAAAAAAAAAAAGTGTATTCAGACACCATTGATTGTTGGTGTTTATAATGATCAGTTTAAATGATTTGTTTATTATATCTGTTGTTTACTGTTTAACCACATGCTCATTCAGCTGCAGCCACGCATGCAATTTGTAACAGCCAAATATAAAAGCATGACAACTACTGAATAGACAGCTTACCATTGTGAAACATCCTGCAAAAGTATTTCCTGAGCAGGTTGTAATCGATCCTCTTCGATATTCTCCGGGTCTGATTCCGGCTCAATTTGATAGGGCAATATAGACATTTTTGCAATAACATTGAGCACGCGTATCTCCCAGTTATGGTAAGAGGCGGGACCTTTCCGGGCAACGTGCGCTAAGCTGCTGTCGAATCACAACACGGGAAGCGCTGGCCCAATCAGAACGCGTAACGTATTTCTGAAGGAGGGACTTCATAGAACAAGGAAATCATCAGGCCGTTTTCTCATCAGTGAAAACAGCGGTATACAGATAAGTAAAATGTGTGAAAAATACTGTGTTTTTTTACACGCGAAACATGAACACGTTATATTGCACACTGTTAACATATTCAAAGCTTCGAAAACAAGCGAAGAACGGGACCTTTAAGATTTGCCTATATAGTATGAATTTGCGAAAAATTCTAAATTAACTTTCTGTAATTCATTTCTGTAATACACCCTTAGGCCCATTAGTTTGCATTCTGCAGGAGAGATGTTTTTTGGTGTTGGTTCTTGACATGCTCACAGTTTTTCTTTCTTGTCTTTTTTTCTTGTTGGTTTTGCAAGCAACTCATTTGATTTAACTCATTAAAAACAATTATTGTGGGATTTTTTTTTATGCCAAATATTTATTTGTTTTTCATTCCAAACATGTAAAGTTTTAGTTTGTGTTGCTCCTGACTAAGTTTTCCATTTCTGCAGTGAAAGTTTTATCCTGTATTTCAGCTCGTTGCTTACATATGAGAGGGAGGTTTGTGTCAGGACTACACAAGCGCCACCAGCGCTGTCAAGAAATAGACAAAGAGAAACAAAATTAGCATTTTAGGTAGATTTACTTATGGTTACTCCCACTTCATCCTAACCTGTTTCAGACTTTCTTTCCCAGCACACATTTGGACAAGCGCCATTCCAGGCACCAGAAGAATGGAGGACAGGGCCAGTAACCAACCTAGTGTATACGCCCAGTCCGGGTACACATACCAGCGGTTAAATGTCAGAGGCTGGTACTCCACCAAAGAACAGATGAAAGAGACCTGAGAATGGACAGAAGATAAAGATATTGTGAAGAAAGAATAGGAAAGAAAAATGAGCATAAGCACAGAGGAGTGTAAGCCTAGCTGAGGCACATCAGTGGCCCTCTTTCCTCAATTGATTTACACATTTTTACAAACTAAGTTCACTGTTCACAAAACAATTAATACTAGGTACTTCTCCATAGCTGAACATTGATTTCATACTTTATTAAAAAACAACAACAACAAAAAACAAAAACTCCAAGATTGAAAGCAAGGACATTACTTTATATTTTTTAATGTACAGCCATATCTGACTCCTACTCAGCCTCCCCCCTCAAGAGTCATTTCATGTCTCTTAACATAATTAACATTTTGTATTATCTATTTTGATAGGCTCCTTAAAGTATTAGGTTTACTGTAAATGGCAGACAATTTATTCCCATAAAGTTTTGACTTTTTAGCAGGACTGCCCAGCAAGGGCAATTTGGAAGGGTGCCCACCTAGATTGGCACATCAAATTGTCTAGAGATGCTAGTGGTATTCCTGGCTCACAGGAGGTTCCTCCTTTCATACTTAAGGGGCATGGCTGCCATGTGTTGGTCAGGACAGACAATATATCTGTGGTCTCTTACTTTAATCATCAGGGAGGGTTACATTCCCATCCCCGCGAGGCGCATACTGTTTCTGTCCATCAGTGTGTTTCAAGTTCTATGACATCTGAACCTGGGGGCAGATTTACATACTCGAGGCAGGGACTGAGGCCCGGAGTATGGAAGTTGCATCCTCAGGTGGTGAGCATGATATGGCAGAGATTCGGTTGAGAATTAAAAGACCAGTTTAAATCCTTGTATTGTTCAACTGGTCAAGGTTGATATGGGATTTAGAAAGGAATTAGCTTTAAGTAATGCAATAGTTTTTAGAGAAATTAATTAGAACAGTAATCTAATTACACTGTTGAAGATGTAATTAGCTAGTAATTAATTACTTTTTTAAAGTAACTTACCCATGACTGCCTTTTGGCTTGGCCTCTGAACGGAGCAATTTGATGGGTTCTGGTCACTCTTCAGAGATAACTGATACAATCATGAGTTCTAAGTCTCCCTCTACAAGGCAGTTGTATGCTTTTAAGTGGTGGCTTTTCGTGTCATGGTACAAACGATGCAGGTTGAACCAAGCTCACTGCCCTGTTGGTTCAGTGCAGCGTTTCTCTGCAGGGGCAGCTCCAGCTACACTACAAGTATATATGGCTGCGATTTCAGTGAACATGCTCCAGTAGGGAGAGTTTCTGTTAGGAGGCATAATTTATTTTCCTGCTTGATTACAGGGCCGATATGGTTAAGGCCTTTTCATACTGTTCTCGTACCTTTGTGGGACCTGTTGGTTGTTCTGCAAGGACAGGAGATCTACAGTTTGTCAACTAGTCAGTGGCGAGTGGTGACTGTTAACCGAGTATGCTTGGTGACACGTTGTGTCAAAAATGCAACTGGTGCAGATATGTTGGATGGGTTTATGATGAGCAAGATGCTCGTGTTCACTCTAGGCAGAGTGTTAGCTACTCGGTTGCTTACTCTCATGACACAAAGCAAAGTATTCATAATAGGTTTTAGCCTTTTAACTGTTGATGCCTTCATGAGCACTCGTAATAGCTGTTGAGTTGAGTCAGGTGAAAAAAGTCAACCTTCAAATACTTATGTTCAGTTATGCACTCAATACTTGGTCGGGAATCCTTTTGCAGAAATGACTGCTTCAATGCGGCTTGGCATGGAGGCAATTAGCCTGTGGCACTGTGAGCAGGTGCCAGGTTGTGCTGAAAAACAAAATCTTCATCTCCATAAAGCTTTTCAGCAGATGGAAGCATGAAGTGCTCCAAAATCTCCTGATAGCTAGCTGCATTGACCCTGCCCTTGATAAAACACAGTGGACCAACACAAGCAGCTGACATGGCACCCCAGACCATCACTGACTGTGGGTACTTGAGACTGCACTTCAGGCATTTTGGCATTTCCTTCTCCCCAGTCTTCCTCCAGACTCTGGCACCTTGATTTCCGAATGACATGCAAAATTTGAGCGACAGTCCAGTGCTGCTTCTCTGTAGCCCAGGTCAGGCTCTTCTGCCGCTGTTTCTGGTTCAAAAGTGACTTGACCTGGGGAATGCGGCACCTGTAGCCCACTTCCTGCACACGCCTGTGCACGGTGGCTCTGGATGTTTCTACTCCAGACTCAGTCCACTGCTTCTGCAGGTCCCCCAAGGTCTGGAATCGGTCCTTTTTCACAATCTTCCTCAGGGTCCGGTCACCTCTTCTCGGTGTGCAGCGTTTTTTGCCACACTTTTTACTTCCCACTGACTTCCCACTGAGGTGCCTTGATACAGCACTCTGGGAACAGCCTATTCGTTCAGAAATGTCTTTCTGTGTCTTACCCTCTCGCTTCAGGGTGTCAATGATGGCCTTCTGGACAGCAGTCAGGTCGGCAGTCTTACCCATGATTGCGGTTTTGAGTAATGAACCAGGCTGGGAGTTTTTAAAAGCCTCAGGAATCTTTTGCAGGTGTTTAGAGTTAATTAGTTGATTCAGATGATTAGGTTAATAGCTCGTTTAGAGAACCTTTTCATGATATGCAAATTTTTTGAGATAGGAATTTTGGGTTTTCATGAGCTGTATGCCAAAATCATCAGTATTAAAACAATAAAAGACCTGAAATATTTCAGCTGGTGTGCAATTAATCTCAAATATATGAAATTTTATTTTTATCATTACATTATGGAAAATAATGAAGTTTTATCACAATATGCTAATTTTTTGAGAAGGACCTGTATCTAGGTAAAAGAGTGTCTATGTGTTGGGATTTACCTGACTTCTGTAACGTGAGACGTCTGCATGTGAAATTGTGTGACAGGGATGTAGCTTCTCCCAACGCAACATATTCAGTTTTCCCAGTAAGAAGATAATGTTCCAAATGGACCTGAAGATGTGCAGCATGTGCTTTTTCCAGCACCTTAGAGAGGTATGGAAGGTTGGAGATGGGTCTGTAGTTGTCAATAACATCTGGGTCTAAAGTGGGTTTTTTAAGAAGTGGTCTGATCATAGAAGTTTTTGGTGGTGAAGGAACATGGCCAGCCTGGAGGGAATGATTAATGATCTTGGTTATAAAGGGACTTAAGACACAGAGGTTAGATTTCACCAAGGCTGTGGGAAAAGGATCTAGTGCACAGGTGGATGGTTTCATTTTTCTGATGATGTCCTCAACCTCGTTCTGTTTGATGATGGAGAAGCAGCAGAGATGTTGGAAGGTCCCAGGCTGTGGATCGACAGTCGGGACAGGCAGAGCAGAGGTGCTAGATAGGTGCAAGTGGATGTTGTCTACTTTGTTCCTAAAAAAGGTCATAAACTTATTGCACCTCTCTTGTGCTGTGGTCAAAGGAATAAAAAGACAGCTCCAATGTTTGTCTATGAATTACAGCTAGGTAGATGTGCGACAGTGGTCCAGATGGATGGTATGGCTGAAGCAGAGTGTTCAGGCTGATGGTAAACAAGCCCACAACGAGAGCCTCTATGGATGTAACGTGGTCTGCACAGAAGTCCATGTTCCTTAATGACCGCAATGCACGCCGGAGAGGTTCGGTTGTTGAAATTTAGCAGCTGCAGGATGGAATATTTGAGCTTCATGACGGCCGCTGGAAGGTTTTGACTAGCGCAAGGCATAGCTGGAACACTATCAGGCACAGCGAGATGGTGGTCCATACCATTGCAGAGGAGTGCATGAGCCAACTCCCAGCAACCACCAGCAACCAGCCGATATTTAGAAGACATAGCAGTAAGTGAGTAAATGTCCTTCAAATTAGAAGCAAACGTAACAATCCATACAAAATGTTTTTAGACGTAGAAAAGCGGCAAACATTGAGCTTCCTCTCCTGTCATGAGGGAGTCCATTCAAACTACCAACTGCCAACTACCAACTGCCAACAGCCGAGTAGAGTTATCTGAGACGATAAGATCCAAGCAACAGTCCCAATATTAGCGTTGACTGATTTTACTACTTATGGTCAAAAAAATTAAAATTGTATCTAAATCTAACATTAAAGTTTAAACTAGAGTCGGGTGGAAAAGCGGCGAACAGACAACGCCAGCGTCCTGTCCCCCTTGTTAATAGGCAACCAATAGGTGACTTTAACAAATGCATTGACTATTGATTATAAACCTTGGATAGTCACAGTATGTCAGCTTAGAGTAGGTCTGTCTTTAAAGGCATAGTACACCCAAAATCTAAATTACCCCATGATTTACTCACCCGCAAGCTATCCTAGGTGTATTTGACTTCCTTCTTTCAAACTAATACAATAAGAGTTGAATAAAAAAAATGTCCAGGCTAATCCAAGCTTTATAATGGCAGTGAATGGGAGCGCAAAATTTGAAGCCCCAAAAAGTGCACCCAGAGTCGCGTGGATTACTTTTATAATGGATGGATATCCATTATAAAAGTAATCCATGCTACTCTGGGTGTACTGGAATGGCTCAGGAAACAGATGGTAAGTTCAGTAGCTTTATTACAGCACAAATAAATGAGTGTGCGCAAGTAAGTTCTGTAATACCACACATAACTTGATCAGAGGTGATTGAAGTAGTAATACTGTCCTTTGTATCTTGCAGGCATCATGGATGATTGGTGGTGACAGTGACATTCTGATGCAATGCATGTTATTTCTGAGGATTTTAATCATGTGGACATCAGTACTCATCTGGGTGGTTTTATGCAGTATGTAAACTGTCCCACAAGACACAACAATACACTGGACCTGTGCTACATTAATGTTAAAGATGCTTACAACGCACTGGCCCTGCCCCCACTTGGAAAGTCAGATCATAACTTGATTTTCCTTAAAACATCATACAGACCCTGTGTGATGAGGCTGCCTATAACCAGCAGATCATATAGAAAATGGACTCCAGAGACCAGCGAATCTCTGTGGGACTGTTTCCAGTCTAAGGACTGGAGCACACTTATGGACACACAGGGGTCTGACGATAATATTGATAGGGTAGTGGACTGTGTTACTGACTACATTAATTTTTGCACAGATGTGGTAGTTCCTGAAAGAACAGTGAAGTGTTTCCCAAATAATAAGCCTTGGATTACGAGTAGCATTAAGCTGAATCTGAAAAAGGAGGCATTTAAGACTAGTGATAGGGACAGGGTCAGAACTATCCAACTTGATCTGCAAAAACATAAGGAAGGCCAGATGGGAATATAAAAGGAAGTTGGGAGAATACTCAAGAACGGCAGTACAAGGGAAGTGTGTAAGGGCATGAGAGCCATTACTGGCTACAAGGGGAAGGGGAATGTGATGTCTGGTGATACTGCTATGGCCAATGAGTTAAATCGTTTTTACAGCAGGTTTGACCCTGCGTGCACTTCCTCACCATCTCTACCCAGCAGCTGCACCATCCCTGCTGTTGCCTATTGCTCTGCTCCATCCAGCGGCTGTTCCACCTATACTGCTACCTCTTGCTTTGTTCCATCCAGCGGCTCCACCACTGATACCTCTTGCTCTGTTCCATCCAGCAGCTCTACCACCTATACTGCTGCCTCCTGCTCCACCCTATGGCGGTGACACCCCTGCAGCTACTGCTGCCTCCAATTCTACTACATCTGGCAGCTGAACCACCTCTGCTGCTTTGGCACCTTCTGCTGGCTATATTTGTTTTGATGAGGTGTGGGCGGAAATGAGAAGAGTGCGCCCTGGCAAATCTCCGGGCCTGGATGGAATTTCACCTCGGGTCATGAAGGACTGTGCGTCAGAGTTGGCTGTGCCTTTGCGAGCCATTTTTAATGAGTCTACGAATTGGGCAGGTTCCTGTCAGGTGCAAGACTGTGTGCCTTGTCCCGGTGCCCAAGGTAGGGAGACCGGCTGGGGTCAAGGACTATAGACCAGTGGCTTTGACATTTGACATTGGTGATTGTGAAGACCTTTCAGAGGCTTCTGCTACGGCTATTGAAACCTCAATTACAGCAAGCACTTGATCCATTGCAGTTCGCATATCAAGAAAATGTGGGAGTGGAGGACGCGGCCTTGTACATGCTCCATCGGACTTGTCCTTCTTAGAAGGATCTGAGGTGTATGTCAGATTAATGTTCTTTGATTTCTCAAGTGCATTTAACACTATTCAGCCTCTGATTCTTAGAGAGAAACTCAAGAAATGGATCCTGTCTTCATTGCGTGGATCTCGAATTACTTGGAAAATCGGCCACAATAGGTCAGACTGGAAAATGCTGTCTCTGGAACTGTTGTGACAAACATCGGAGTTCCCCAAGGAACAGTACTTTCCCCTTTCATCTTCACCCTATAACCAACTGACTTTGCATATAAGTCTACTTCTTGCCACATCCAAAAATATACAGATGATACAGCTGTGGTGGCATTTGTGGGGTGGGTGGAGTACAGGAGGGTACTTGAGGACTTTACACACTGGAGTAGGTGCAATGGGCTCCACCTTAATGTATCTAAGACAAAGGAGATGATAGTGGACTTTAGCAGGCGGAAGACTCATTATCCGTCTGTGTTGATTGGTGGAGAAAGCATCGAGGTGGTACTCACGTATAAATATCTGAGTGTCCATCTCGACAACAAACTTGACTGGTCAGTGCATGCTAATGTAGCATATAAGAAAGGTCAGAGCAGACTCTTCTTTCTCAGAAGACTCAAATCATTTGATGTCTGTAATGATATGTTGTAACTTTTTTATCAGTCTGTTGTTGCCAGTGCTATATTTTTTGGTGTTGTGTGCTGGGGGAACTGCCTGACCATCAGAGACAGTAAACGACTGGATAAACTGGTCAAAAAATGTGTGTCAGTCATGGGGAAAGGCGTGGACTCGATGGGAGCTTTGGTAGAGAGGAGAATGATGAGCATAAATCAGGCCATCCTTAACAACAGCAGTCATCCTTTGTATGACTTTCTGGTGGCTCAGAAGAGCAACCGTAGTGACCGGCTACTCTCCCTGTGCTGTAGGACTGAACGATTCAGGAGATCATTTATCATTTAGACTTTACAATGAATTCCGCTGATGTGCACATTATTACTATTGATAGTAATTCTTAACTTATTTATTTTTTATTATTTGTTATTAGTTTGTGCAGAGTGTGTATTGTTCTTATCTGTTCTTAACTCTTGTATTTATTGTGTCTATTATCTATCTATCTATCTATCTATCTATCTATCTATCTATCTATCTATCTATCTATCTATCTATCTATCTATCTATCTATCTATCTATCTATCTATCTATCTATCTATCTATCTATCTATCTATCTATCTATCTATCTATCTATCTATCTATCTATCTATCTATCTATCTATATGAAGCACATACCGTGAGGAAGACAGGTAAGTACAAGGGTAAGGAATATACGGTGGCCCAGTAGTGCAGCCGTACTAAATTAAACCACAACACAACGGAATTAAACCACAATACAAAGAAATCACCACAACACAACGGAATTAAACCACAACACAACGAAATCGCCACAACACAACGGAAACGAGCCACAACACAACGGAATCGCCAAAACACAACGGAAACAAGCCACAACACAACGGAAATGAGCCACAACACAACGAAATTGCCACAACACAACGGAAATGCTCCCGACCACGAGGGGGCTCTCGGAGTGCAATAAAGTTAGTTTTCCTTGCCATTGTTCTATAGATTGTCTTACAAAGATATAAACACTACGATCAGTTTTAAGTGTGTAACCATTGTATATCGACATTCAATATCAATTCAAAATCACCTACATGCATTATAGCTGCATTTTTATACTCGGAAAGCTTTTACACGGCGCTTGATGCCCAAGGGAACGTCTGCCAATTCCACCGTGCAGTTGAAACATATCATTTGTATGAATTAAAATAACTTTTAACATTTAAAAACAGACATGTTAAAACTGACTCAATAATGCACAACATTGGAACATTTAAACAAAACAAAAAAGTCATTTTAATTAATAAAATTATACGTTTCAACCACTTGGTGGAATTGGCAGACATTCTCTTGGGCATCAAGCGTCGTGACAGCATGTCAAAACGTACACGAGTATAAATATGCAGCTATAGGTGATTTTGAATTGATATTTAATGTAGATATACAATGGTTACACACTTAAAACTGATCATAGTGTTTATATCTTTGTAAGACTGGCCAATCTATAGAACAATGGCAAGGAAAACTAACTTTATTGCACTCAGAGAGCCCCCTCGTGGTCGGGAGCATTTCCGTTGTGTTGTGGCTCGTTTTCGTTGTGTTGTGGTGATTTCATTGTGTTGTGGCTTTTTCCGTTGTGTTATGGCGATTTCATTGTGTTGTGGCTTTTTTCCGTTGTGTTGTGGCGATTTCGTTGTGTTGTGGTTTAATTATCTTGTGTAGTGGCAATTTCTTTGTGTTGAGGTTTAATTCTGTTGTGTAGTGGCGATTTCTTTGTGTTGAGGTTTAATTCTGTTGTGTAGTGGCGATTTCTTTGTGTTGAGGTTTAATTCTGTTGTGTAGTGGCGATTTCTTTGTGTTGTGGTTTAATTCTGTTGTGTAGTGGCGATTTCTTTGTGTTGTGGTTTAATTCTGTTTTGTAGTGGCGATTTCTTTGTGTTGTGGTTTAATTTAGTACGGCTGCCCTACTGCGCCATCGTAGGTATAGTCCACAGATACTGAATAACTGGAAGGAGTCTTACTTTAGGAGAAAAGGAAATATCTCTGGAGAACACTGGAGAATTTGTAGAAGATTGCAGGATAAATGCATGGAGAACAGGTAATGAGTCAGTTACTCTGTACGAGACCAGACCCTGAGTGTGAGGTGTGTGCTTAACTAGGGTGGCTGAGTGGTGATTAATCCATAACAGGTGTAGGTGAGTGCTGAAGGAGTTCAGGTGATCAGAAGGAGGGATAATGGGAAATGTGGTGCGGAAGAGGTGGTGTCCCTGAAAGCACTCCCCCCATCCAGTAAGCGCCATAGATAGTCGAACCGGGGAGGGAGGACAGGCCTCCTGGAGTAGGGCAGTGCAGGCAGGTTATAAAGCCTCCAGGCCAATGCTGACAACTCAGGGGACCTGGGTGGAGCCGGCCATTCTGGAGACCATGACAGAGCCGGCAGCTCAGGGGACCAGGGCAGAGCCGGCAGTTCAGGTGACCAGGGCAGAAGTAAAGCAAAAGGTAACAAAGGTTTTAAGGGTTTAGAGATATTTTGCTTATTGTGATGGGTGTGTTCTCTGCCAATTGGTGTTTACCCCCTGTTGTAAATGACAGGTCTATAGGACTTGATTAATGCTAATTCCCATTGTGAATTCATGTTTACATTTGAAAGAGTTTTCTGTCTTAGTCTGGTATTTAAGGGATGTCGCAGAAGGGCCAGGGTGTGAACCTTTACAACGGTCAGCCCGTAAATCTTCTAGACACCCAGTGTTACGTAATTTTTAGAAGTCAGGTATCCATTTTTTACTCTTTACTTCAGAGCATTTGATTTTATGTGGTATGGATTATCTTTTAATTGATGATGTAATTGGCATGATACATTTAACTGACTAATTATAAATTGCTATATTTGATTTATTCTGACTTCCTCTGAAATTATTGATTTTAGTGCATTATGATGTATCCTTTATTACTGAAAATCTGTGATCAGGGCTAAGTACATACTAGATCTCAGATTGTATGGAGCATGGGGCACATCTGGTGAGATTCTAGATTTCTGACTAACTGCTCAACTTTAACTAGGTTGTTATGCAGTCGCATTATAGGGGCATAGATAAAATACTATTGAGATAATAAGGCATTATTTTATGGTACTGGCCATAACCTCTGGTTAATGTTTCAGCTTTAACTAAGTGTTGTTATAACTTGTAACTTGTTATATAGGTGACTGTAGGGGGCTACATAGCTACTATTTAACAATAGCAAGCATGGGTGGCATTGTTAAATCGCTTTAGCCATACTCTCTGGTTATGATCGGACTGGCGAGGACACTGTGCGACTCAGAGAATTAATGATTTCAATAAGAATAAAGAGTTAAAACAGATTAATTAAATGTGTAGTTAAATTGTTATACAAATGACCTAATAACCAATCAGCATTCTAACCTAAATTCAAGGTCATGATAAAATGGAGTCAGATCAAAGTAAATTGAAATCAAATTACTTTGCCCTGCTGAAAACACAGATCGCTCAAGAAACCTTCACCCACTAATCGTAAGCCATCATTGGGATAATTGGGCGGGCCTTACAAAGTATCTCGCATGTCTCAGGAATGGCCTCATGGGTGACAGCCGTACAGGGGATCTAGGCAGTGCTGGCAGTGCCGGGGCAGCCTCCGTGGACTCAAAGCCCCACCCACAAAATGTTCTTGAGAGGACCTACAGCTGTGCTCTCTGGACTCTGTACAAGGGCGGTGGCCATCTTGACTGAGGGTTCAGGTGTGGCGGCCATCTTGGCTGAGGGCTCAGTTGTGACCAGGTTTGGTGGCCATGATTGGACATCCGGCAGTTCAGACCAGGGCGCAGCCGGAAACTCAGGGCACCAGGGCAGTGCCAGAAGTTCAGGGGACCAAGGCGGCGCTGGAAGTTCCGTGGGTGAGGCCATACATGGCATCTAGCCGGTGCCGGGACAGCCTCTGTGGATGTTTTGTTGAGGTCTAGGGCAGGGTACGTCCCTAAGGTTGCTTTGACTCCTTGTTGCAGGCCTTTTTTCCCAAGGAAGATGAGTCTCGGGTGGTTTCACAGATGTTGTTGGTGGAGTCCTTTGAAGGCTTTTGTTGACCACACTAGCAAGTGGCGTAAGTCTGACCAATTGTTTGTCTGTTGCAGTGGTCATAGTAGGGGTGCAGCTGTTACTAAGCAGATTATGTCCCATTGGATGAGAGATACTTCTGTGGCCTATGAGGTGTGTGGTTTGACTTCGCTTAATGGTTTTTTGGTAATACTAAATTTCAGTAAAAGTGAAGTCCCCGTAAAATTCCCTTATAGTGTATCTACAGAAATAGAGTCACAAATAGAAACAAAGCTTTACTGGCATGACTGTCGGGCATTTACAGTAGGCCTAATTACCAAATGGTTAGTAGGTATTATTCCTATTAGTTCATTACTTAAGCTAAACCATTTGAGCTTTTATCTAAATTAAGGATCGGTTTTGTTGGCACGGAGACCTTAAAGAATGGTTAAAAAAAAAGAAAAAGTAAGATGTTTGTTGACTTGTTTGACCAATTATAATATGCATATGAGAATCTCAAATAAACTTACCAAGCATATGAGTGGAGTGAAGTATTTCCAGCAAAGCATAAATATATAATTGGGTCGTGACTTTGTCATGTCTTCAATGATGTCAAACATTCTCTCTGCCCCTGTGGTGTGTTGGAGAGCAAATACTGTCACTGCAGTCTTTGGCATTTCATATTTAATTTTCTCTGTTAAGTCTCTATTAAGGTCGGTTTCTGTAGAAACTCACCAAAGATCCAACCCATGGCCAGAGACTCAAACACAGACAGGAAAAGAAGACAGGCTCCACTACAGGCATAGTTGTCAAACAATTGGAATACATACATCCCCCCCTGCAGATGACAATACAACACACACACAAAAAAAATTGAACTTTTGTGATTTCAAGGTTAGAAATATGCTTAAATACATTCAAGGAAAATTCTTGTTTTTTTATTTTTATTAGAAAGTTCTATATTTCAAAGACAGATTTTCCTTTGTTAAAGCATGGGAAGTTCTCAGCGTAATAACATTATACTATTATACTATTATATCCAGAATGAGTTAAAACAATTGACCTTAATCTGTTTCAGACAATAGTTACGTTTGTGTAAAATATACTGTTATGTCAAGGCAAGCAAGGAAGAGAAGATGATCTGTTTGCAGCTTTTACTTTTGTTTAACAAAATAACAAAGACCAAATATTCCAAGTTAGTTAGCAACACCCAACTTTCTATGATCCATTCAGTTCCTGAGGATGATTTTGGGGGGCCGAATGCAATGATACAGTATTCCACCTGCCTGTCTACATATTCCACATATTTATTTTCATACCTCTGCACATCCTGTTTTCGCATACATCACACGTCATCAGCGTAAGACTATGCAGAGTTGTAGACAGTCATAGAGTGCCACAAACAAACAGCAGCCACCTTTTACAGTTCCTTCTGAACCAAAACATCGAGCTTATGCTGTGTTTTACGCCATATTGTAAATCAAGAGTAGAGTTAATTTTGGCAGGTCACAAGCTCACATCAGCTGACTGTCAGCTGATATAAATCTACCTATAAGAATCCGATATCTATCACAGCATACATGTTTAAGCTCCTTCAGTATTATCAGCAGCTATTGCGTGTCTTTGGAGCTAATTAACCCTCTTTAATCCCCGGCTCCTCCTCTCGTCACTCTGGATTTGGCATTCTGACTCCCCCTGAATCAGACTAAATTCCCAAATGATGTTCTACATTAAATATTGACATTAATGATATCTGAAATACATTATGTTGTTCTGTTCTGTTTACCCTAAGAGGGGTAAACTGCTGCTCTCCCTTACTCCCTAGACTGCATGGATGCACAGGAGTTCTAACCCAGAAAAGAACCTACCTCCAATCCAAACTATATGCTAATTGTCAATCATCTTTGATGATAGGGGTCCTGACAGAACTGTAATTACAAAATGGCAACCTATTATGACGTTTGTGTCTTTAGACTCGGATTTATGCATACCTATGCAACATTATTAATGGCGAAATTAATCTGCAGCAGTCAGTTTGAAACCGTTTGGCACTACTTCACTCATCGAGCTATTGATTTTTGCTGTTAGGCAAGAACTCACAGTAGGAAAAACATCTGCTACTACTTCCATTCATAGGGGTGTTGAGAAGGGGTATTGTTCTCTGTTGTAGATAAGAAACTTAATTTTAATTTAAATTTGTCAATTTTTTAAATGAGTGTTTTTTTTTTACAAGTTCATAACTGTTCTCTCTCTCTCTCTCTCTCACACACACACACACACACACACACACACACACACACACACACACACACACACACACACACACACACACACACACACACACACACACACACACACACACACACACACACACACACACACACACACACACACACACACACACACACTCCTCTGACCTCTGTAACTATGATGAGTTCTCCGAAGAAGCAAGCGAGACAGAAGAGCAGGACGAAGATTTCTCGGTGACCAGCTCTGCGCAGCGTCGTGGGAAAAAAGTCCATCACTGATGTTATTACAGTCTCCACACCGACAAACTTTAAAGGATGCAGCACAAATCCATTAGAACTATGAAACACTTTTGATAAGCTTAATATTCTAGAATTTATCCAACAATACCAGTGAAATACATTTAGTATTTTGGGACCTACAGTGTATTTACTAACAAGTTACACGTTTTTAATATCACAGCAAAGATCTAAGTTCATTGAGTGTTTTTGAAGTCAAGCCCATTAAATAAGTCATTGTAGGGCACTTAATGTAAACTGCCCAGTTTTGAGTTACTTAGCAAAGTTATTGGAGGATAATTTTATTACATTTTTGTAATAAAAACTAACTTTTCTGTAAAGTTCAAATAATAATTTTGCTGTTGTTTATGGTGTAGCACTGTAATGTGATTACAATCTAGAATTTTAGTATAGCTAATATGGTATAATTGAGAACTATTTTGTTATAGTAGATTTGAGTGTTTCTATGAAAGAGTCATTTTATTTTACTGTTATTGTACAAAAAAATAAACAAACAAACAAAAAACATTATTATAAAGTCCCATTTAGTAACAAAAGTTACAATGTAATATACATACAAACTCTCTAAATTAATATGAGGTTTTATAGATTTGTGTATACAGTATTAGCTCACCTGTGTATCTAGCCCCAGCAAAATAATCATGATGAAGAAACAAACAGCCCACAACTGAGGGAAAGGCATCATGGCTACAGCCTGTGGATAAGCTATGAATGCTAGTCCTGGACCTGACAGAGTGAGATCTGAGATTTAGCTCTTAGTCATTAATTTAATTTTCATCTTCACATGCTTTGTTTTCATGAAATGTTGCAGTACCTGATTCTGCCACCTCTTCAATGGGGACACCCTGCTCTTGGGCCATGAAGCCCAAGACTGAGAACACAGCAAATCCAGCCACCAAACTGGTGCTGCTGTTCAGAAGGCAAAGCCACCAGCAGTCCCTGACAGACACAGTATATTATACAAATATATCCAGCTTTTAATTTGTACACTCATTCATTCTTTCATTAATTTCATAGTACCAGTACTAACCTGTAGCAGTTGTTGTTGTATTGATTATAGCTACCTAGTGCAATAAGTATGCCAACAGACAAACTATAGGAGAAAATGATCTGAGTTCCTGCCTCCATCCAAACCTAAACAAACACAAAGCACCCCAATTTGTGTATATTAATAGTTTGATGTTTTAAAGCAGCTTTAATATGTTTTCATACTTATTATTATGCATGCTTGTACAGACAGTTATATTGTACAAAGTTATGTTTAAATAGTTTAAAAAAATGTAAAATAGTTTGTGTTGACTTTTTTTTTTGCATTTAAAACTACAGTGGTGGACGAAGTACATATACTTCAGTAAAAGTACAGATACTCATATTAAGCACTCCTTTTCAATTTTGCTTGAGTAAGAGTACAAAAGTATTTGATTTTTAATGTACTTAAGTATTAAAAGTAAAAATTTACTGATCAATGAATGTTTATTTTGTCATTTCATATACTTTATAATATATAATTTATATCCTATAATTAATATCATTTTTTTGGCAACACTTCACAATAAGGATTCATTTGTTAACATTACTTAATGTATTAACTAACATGAACTAATCGTGAGTAATACATAAGTTATTGTATTTTTTCATTTTAAGATATTAATATATGTATCTTTTAGAAGTGTAGTTCATTATTAGTTCATTTTAACTAATGTTGTTAATTAAAGGTAATAATGAAACCTTATCGTAAAGTATTACCATTTTTTAAATGTGTTTTATATAACCCTACTGCTCAAAATACCTGGGGGAGGAGAGGGGGTGGCTGGGTCTGACATCATTATGAATTGTCAAGTGGCCAGCACTAGTCAGTATGGAAGATTAGAGTATGCAGATACATTTGCATTGATCTGCAAGTAAGAAAATTAATGTTTTACTTGTCATAAACTATCAAAATATGAAATGTATTTAATTTTCAATTTATGTTACTGATGGGCTACTTTCTGTGTGAAGTATAATATAAAGAATACTAATATAAAAACAGATGTAACATAAGGCTGTCACTGTGTGGTTATCTTAGGAACAAACTGAAGAATCAGAAAATCAAATCCAAACGCTCAAATGATGCTCAGGAACAGGCAGATGGGCAAGGAAACACAACACAACAGTGACAGCATGGGCAAAGAGTGAAGGCAAGGGTGCAACTTAAGAAGTGAACGAAAACAAGGTTGACTAAACACAGATGAACATTATTACCACTTTCAAGGCCCAGAAAGATAATAAAAGATTTGTTAAAATATTGTGACTATGTGAACAACGTAGGAGACTGACATGGAAGAGAAGAAATGTCTCTTCATAACATTAAGGTTGAACCACTGTAATCACATTAACTATTTTGATGATGTTTTTAGTACCTTTCTGGGCCTTCAAAGTGGTAATGATGTTGGAACGATATGAGGGCGAGTAATTAAATAATATAATTTGTATTTTTGGGTGAAATAACCCTTTAAACTGCTCGCCCTTTTACAGCAGATTTTGTTCAAATAACTGACAGTCGGGACCAATCCAATTTGTGAATGAATCGTTTGGTGAAAATTGCAAATCGATTTAACAGGCTCTTTGAAAAGAATCAGCTCATTCAGAAATCGGACATTGAGCATCTGACCATTTCTTAATTTCAAAATGAAGAGGAACGACCTGTTTGTAAGGAAATGTAGTGAAGTAAAAAGTACAATATTATGCTATAAATTGTAGTGAAGTAAAGAGGGGGTGTAATTCTATTTCATGCATACTGAGCTTTTTTACACTGTTACAAAAAAAGTTTTCAGTCTGTGCCAAAAATACTTCCAGTTTCTCACAAGTTTCGAAACTTGTGAGAAACCAGAAGGAGTATCGTTGTAATTTTCCTTGTAAGGGCTGTACGGGCATTTCTCCTGGAAGGCGCGCACACACACTTCAATCAGAGCGAGAGAACGAAAGCAGCATGCCAAACAACACGCTTTGCTCGGCTTTAGTGATGTTGTTGGCTGCGCTGCACAGGTCACAGGACTTCACGAAATCAACAATGTCACCAAAGAAGTGTGTTTACAACCCTCTTCAGTTTGTTCCCTACATTTCGGCGATGATTGTTTTATAAACAAGTCCCAGTTCTACTCTGGATTTGCTGATCGTCTAATGCTGAAAGATGGAGAGGTCCCAATGATAAAGGTTCACGGTCATGCAACTGCATACGGTGAGTAAAACTGCTTCAAATGCCTGTCTGTGTGTTCTTGGCGGTGCGTAAGTGCACATCAAATTGTTTACTTAAGACAACTTTTTTTTTCCACGTTTGTCACAACTTTCAGACACTCTCAACGAATAGCTGTGTACTACTTACCACCCCCCTTAAAGTAAGTTTCTCAAAATAAAAATACTTTGTTACTGTCCACCACTGGAAAACTGTATGGTTGAGACTTTGCATAAGGTGTCATTGAAGTAGACCTGTGGGTCAGCGAGGCGAGCTGGTTCAGGGTACAGGTAAAACACAACCCCCTGCAGAGCTCCAGGAAGAGTCAACCCACGAATCAGCAACACCAGTAGCATCACATAAGGAAATGTGGCTGTGAAATACACCACCTACAGGCACAATGCAATAATATGATAATACTGACACTGAGATATAAAAAAAAACATTAATGCATCTTTAAAAGACAAATTCTACCTTTTAAACAAAATAAACTAATTTTTCAAAGTTTTTCCAAATATTATAAGAAAGAAAACTAATGAAGAGAAATTATCTATGCCCAATGCATATAAAAAAAGCAATATTCTCTCAAACATATTCTAGCACACCTTTCCTGTTGATTTGACTCCTTTCCAGATGCAGAAATAACATACGATCCACACTGCAATGAGACACAGAAGAATCTCCCAGTTGATCTTACCAATCTCCTCAATACCTCCAGAGAGAGCCAGCACTCTGCGCCTAAACAGTGTGACAAGACAGAGACCTTAATCTGACAAGACAAGACTTTTTGCTATTTTTAAAAAATACAAATGAATATATATATATATGAACTTTTTATATAACAGTTAGCTTATTTCTAATGTTCTTGGAAAACTCCTTATCAATTAGTTTATTTACTCCCAGAACTCAGTAGCTGAAGAGGTTGAATTAATCAGTGTTGTCCGGTTGAGGGTCAGATTTCTTGCAGCAAGATTTACACAGTCATCTGTGTAAAAGATTTTTAGTTTGTTTGTTTAATAGCATATCCAGCTATGATTATGAAGATATTATGAAAAATATATGTATATTTAATATATTATAGTTTTTAACATATAACAATGGATTTTTTATTTATTTTGCACATTATTACCTGTATTCCAGGGGTTGTCACAGCTGGCCCAAGGCAGTTGGGAGCTGAAAGAGAAGATGAGGTAGAAAAGCGCCCAGGCCAGAATGATGATGTAATAGATGCAGCTGTACACCATTATCAGCTGTCCTGCATAGCCAATACCTGACAAAAGCAGACAAAACACTGACTAGAAGAGAATAAACACTTTGATTAAAAGGTGATTTATTATCAGCTCTCTTTGACCCTGGACAAATACAAATTTGAGAGGGCCAAAAATTATCTATATGGAACTAGGCTTACAGCACCCCAGTATATGCATAAAGGCAAATACAGTTTTGGCAATTTACATAGTGTGCATTAAAGGTGGGGTAAGTGTTATTTAAAAAAAATATTTAGAAAAGTGTCTCAGACCCAGTACCAAAACAAACCAATCAGCAGCGTGTCTACTAATGACGGGGAGAAGAGATCACTCAGTGCACGTCATTATTTAAAAGACACGACACAGGATGGACATTAGCCGAGCAACGCAAGATGGCTGATAAAAAAAACAAAAGTGGAAAATGTCTGTGGAACTAAAGAAGGCTTGTTTGTCCATTTGTAATCGTATAGTCAATCACTTCAGCTATGATAAAGACCCATTCATTTCCACATCCTATAAACCACTCTCTATTTCAAGCGTCAGCTCGCAATTTGTCTGAAAAGTAAAATAATCAACTCCTAATATGTGTTTGTTTCCTTTGGTTCCTCTTTTAGTGATAGATATAACCCTCTAATCTTGTCATAATTGTAATATATTCGTTAGTTGGACTGTCATGCTCGTGCAATCGAGTTGTTCATGAAAACTGTGTTCGTGTTTTTGGGATGTAAGGGATGACTTTGTAATACGAATTGGATTACCATAGTAACACACATTGCTTTTACTCATTAATGACATCATAGGTTGAATCCGAAATGACCCCCTAAACCCTCATTCACTATTCCCTACGTTAGTCCACTAATATAGTTCACTTAAAGGAGTGAATGAAAACGAGTGCATGAAGTCGGACAGCCGTTGAGTGTAAATCGGCTGTACAGTTGTTATTGCAGTGCAAAATGGGATTGAATGAGTGCACTCAATAATGTCCACTATGGTTTTGGACACCACTACAAATGTCTGTCCCCTCAAATAATGCCCTATTTGAGATTATAGGGGCAGTTTTGGATTCAGCCATAGCCTCGGCCGGCTGGCACAGCAGATTCTACCATAGTCGTTCCCTGAATTGCATACATATGTGTGGGCGGAGCTATCAAAATGGGGCGAGACCCTTTTGGGGTTGGGGCGTGTTTGTTTTGGTGATTTGAAATATCAACATTGTTTACCAGATATGGCTTACCCCACCTTTAAGGAAAAAAAAATGTCATACCCTTTGTTTCACTAAAGGTTTAAATAATTAAATAATTATTTATTCATTAATAAATTAATATTTATTTATTAATTAATTTCACAACTCTCACCCACAGCCAGTGGACAGAGGCGATACCAACATGTAATTCCCCCTTCCTGTGAGTACTGTCCCATAGCTGTCTCGAGTAGGAACAGAGGCACCCCACAGGTAACCATAAACACCAGGTAGGGTATCAGGAACGCCCCTGAGAACACAACAGTACAATAATACATTATCTAAAATAATACATTATCTTATCATGAATATGCATTTGAAAGGCTGTAAAAAGTAATGCCAGATTGTCTGGTGGAGGACAAAGGATACTTTTTGCAGACAACGTAACGCTGTGTGAATCATCTAAGAAGGGCTCTAATTTACATGTATTTCTTTCACCTGCTTCTCCCCCCATCATACTTGACCCCCTCATGCTGTGACTATCGGAAACGTATTAAAAATCTATATGATCTGTGAACAAATGTGAACAAATACTACACAGTATATATGTGTTTGATATCATTGTAAATGTCTTAGTGCGACTGGTACAAATATCTCATCTCCACAGAAGCAAACAAGAACATATTAAAGGTTTTAAGAGTTTAAAGAGACCTTGCCTAGTATGGTAGGAGTGGCTTTCAACCATTTGGTCTTTTGTCAATACTACAGGTCTGAGACAGCGATTACATGTAAATTCCCTTTGTTAACATATGTTTCCATTTGAAAGAAGTGACTGTCTTGCTGAGTACTTAAGGTGATGTAGCAGAAAGTTCAGGGCTCAATATTGTAATTCAGATTCGCCACCTAACGTTGTGTGTCCAGGAACGCATCTCTCACTCTTTACTTCAGAGTATTTGATGTTATGTATTGAGGATCTTTGAATTGATTATGTATTTGGAATTATACATGTACCTGACTGTTTAATAAATTGTTACATTTTGATTTATTCTGACTTACTTTGGAATTATTAATGGGTACTTTCCACAAAGGGTTAATTAAATTCCACAAAGGATTAATTAAATGCTAACTATTAAATATAAATGACCAAATAACCAAATTGGCATTCTAATATAAATTCTAAAATATTATAAAATGGAGTCAGAAAAAGAGGAATTGGAATTAAATCCATGTTGCCCAGCAGAGATCACCGAACGTGCAAATCCCTTCACCCGCTGCCATTGGAGCGAATTCAGCGGACTTACACATTTTTCCATGAAGTTCCACTTATTATAACATGTATGTTCTGTCTGTTTTCTTTTCTTTGTGTTCTTAATTTAGTCCCTGTGACAGTTTTCCTCAGTCTGTCTAATTAGTTATTTCAATCACCTGTGTCTTAATGATCTAATTTGCCCTGTGTATATTTAGCCTTCAGTGTTTGTCTGTCGTCGTCAATGTTTACGTGAGTGTTTTCTGTGAGTTTCCTGAGTTGGTAACACTTTATAATAACTACACACTTTGAAGCATTTGTTAAGCATCAGTAAATAGTTAATTCATAATTTATAAAGCATTAATAGACATTAATAGGCAGTTTATAACTACAGATAAAAATGCTTTATTCTTGATTTATAAGCATATCTTGTGTTTAATAATTGTATTTTCCTACTTCATAAATTTATCATTTTTAAATTAAGTATTATATTATTTACAAACCACTTATGTAGGAATTGTATGTAGTTCATATGATCATTTAGAAAGCGTAAGTAAAGGGTACATAAAATATTTGAATGTACATTTATACATATTATTTAGACATATAGTAATAGTTACTCCGTGTGTTAAATGCTTTATTTACATGTATTCCTACTGTAGTTCATGATTAATTCAGGTAGTTATAAAACATTTAGTAGTTGTCAGTTAACTATTTCTGTGAGCTCATCTAAAGTGAGGACTATTTATGACTCGTAAGGCTTTTACAAAGGCTCGGGCAGTAATGTAAACGGAGCGGTGTGGAGCAAAGTGAGTGTTTCAACTTTTCAAATGAATTCCTATGAAAGTTAAGCTTCTGAAAACGCGCCAGACTGATCACGCGCCGTGAATGACTGCCACGCTTACCTCAGCTCTTCACTTTCGTGATGAATGAAATATGACTCCTGCTGCGTTTGTGCTGGACACTCGTTCGTCACATTATATTGAACAGACACGTTCAGTTTTTATTTGTAGTGTCTGTTCTCTAATTTAACTAAATTATTTTATATATAATTTAATATATATATAATTATTTTTATTATTTCACATTTCTACTACAAAAATGACCAGTTTAAATACACATTCATCTTCCCAGTGCTGATGTACCCCTTTAAATGTAACTTTGATGCGAGTCCAGCAAGCAAGCAAACCCCAGATGGACCTCCCGCTCTTTAGCGTATTGTGCACCGTCGAGCTGACAGCGTAGGTTGTCACGGCAAACCAGCACATCACCCGCCACCCTAGATAAGGATCCAGATGCCGATTGCTGCATCGGGAGAGGCACTGTAATGTGTGTGCTCATGTTGAATCAGATTCAGAGTTGACAGCCATGCTTTCCTAGGCTGCCTCATGCTCGGTCTCGTTATTGAGTTTTCATGGCTGGCGTCTGGGGGAGATTTCATCAAGTCACAGCACAGGCCCTCGGCCAGACAATGTCCACTTTGGTGATCCAGAAGTGCCCTCTGGCTAAAGCTTTTAGGGGTGTGAGATGTCGACAAAACTCGCTTTCTCAATGTCCCCATCTCACAAGGTGGCCTTTCCGGTGATGCTGTTGAGGAATGTGCCCAGCAGTTCTCAGCAGTCTAGCAGGCTGAGGCAATCAAGAGCCTGCTCTGAAGTGCTACCAGGCCATCATGAGCTGCCCCTCAGTGTGCTCATTGCCAAGGGCGTCCATTCTTCTGTGGAAAAAAGCTTCTTGGCAGCCAGCTTATCCATGACCCCGGCAGGAAGATAATGCCATCTGAGGCATCACCCTTGAAAAGGGTGACCCGGAGATGGACGGAGCAGCTCTTTCCCGGAGAAGAGCCGGGCAAAGAAGCTTCACTCTACAGCCAGTGGTACCCAAATTCTCAACAACAAAAAAATGCATTCCGCTACTGCATTGGCAAATCAACTGCCTCAAGTTGTTATCAGTACATCTCCTTTGGAGTCAGAAGCATCTGCGGTAGCTTTGTGCATGGATGCACTGGCACACAGCTGGCCCCGTTGAATGCACAAACATGTGTTACCCCCAGTGAGCCTATACTTGCACAGACGCTATGCAAAGTCAGGTAGGACGAGGAACAGGTCCAGTTGATGGCACCTTATTGGCCCAGCCGGACCTGACTCCCAGAACTCCCAGAACAAGACTATTAAATCCTCCTCGCCCTCATTCTATACCCTCTTGGTATTTAGCTCTGGTATTCCGGATGTGTTTTACCTTTATAATGATCGTGTTAGTTGAGATATGAGCTATGGGTGCCGCCATTTTAGTTTGTGCCGCAGTTCAGAGAATCGGATCTATTAGATTTACAACAACCCGTGAATTCATCCACTTCTCCCGAAATACATGAAAGCAAGTGACTGGTGAACTGCAAGAAGAATAGAGACAACTTAAAAGTTACTTACACAATGTGTATCTGACATAAATAAACTAGTTGTCTAATTATAATGGAAAGGATTATTATTGTTGCTTCCATAGACATCAGTTTGTATTTTACAAACTCTAAATGCATGGTTTTGCTGGTACTTACAATGCATCCGGAAAGTATTAACAGCACTTTACTTTTTCCACATTTTGTTATGTTATAATTTTATTCCAAAATGGATTAAATTCATTATTTTTTTCCTCAATTCTTCAAACAATAGAACGCCCAGCCAAACTGAGTGATCGGGGGAGAAGTGCCTTAGTCAGGGAGGTGACCAAGAACTTGATGGTCACTCTGACAGAGCTCCAGTGTTTCTCTGTGGAGAAAGGAGAACCTTCCCGAAGAACAAACATATCTGCAGCACTCCACCAATCAAGCCTGTATAGTAGAGTGGCCAGATAACACATGACATCCTGCCTGGAGTTTGCCAAAAAGCAGTTGAAGGACTCTCAGACCATGAGAAACAAAATTCTCTGGTCTGATGAAACAAAGATTGAGCACCTTGGCCTGAATGGTGAGCGTAATGTCTGGAGAAAACCAGGCACCGCTCATCACCTGGCCAATATCATTCCTACAGTGAAGTATGGTGGTGGCAGCATCATGCTGTGTGGATGTTTTTCAGCGGCAGGAACTAGGAGACTAGTCAGGATCGAGGGAAAGATGAATGCAGCAATGTACAGAGACATCCTTGATAATAACCTGATCCAGAGTGCTCTGGACCTCAGACTGGGGTGAAGGTTTATCTTCCAATAGGACAACGACCATAAGCACACAGCCAAGATAACAAAGGAGTGGCTACAGGACAACTCTTTGAGTGTCCCTAAGTGGCCCCGCCTGAGCCCAGACTTGAACCTGATTGAACATTTCTGGAGAGATCTGAAAATGGAAAAAAAGAAAGAATAAGAGAATGCAGCAATGGATCCTAAAGTAATGTTTATGAGTCTGGTGGCAGCAAGATTGAGAACAGAATTTACATATTACAGTATTACAAATATTGTACCTGCTTTCTGGGAAATTTGGTGTATTAATTAGGTTCTTTGTGTTGTACATGATGATCAATCGGTCTTAGGTTTTTAAAAGAACATGTATTTTATTTATTTCTTTTATTTTTAATTGCCTTTCAATGTTTTTGGGATATGATTGAAGGTATAATTGACAATTTAAAATTTTGAAGCATTAAAGAAAAAAATTACATTTCTGACAGAATTTTATAAAAGCTTGCTGCTCAGTATTTACAAAAATGGTATAAAAAATATTTATACCATCTAACCTTAAACAAAAATCAATAGCTATATTCAGATCAACAGCATTAGCACCACGCAACAACTGAAGAAGACCAGAGGGTATAGCATCAAAAACAACTGCATAATCCCTTGCAGATATTGGAAGCAAAAGACAATCATGACGAAGCAACTGTGTCACCAATAAAATATTGTTTCTAAACCAATATTCAAAAAAGTGTTTTCTTCTTATATTTAAAATCTTTATTATTCCATATCAAACATCTGTGGGGAGAGAAATTATGTTTATAAGACAGCAGCCAGGATAACGGAGCTTGGCTATGGAAATTAGACAACTTAATGGGAATTTTATTAATATCAAAGTTGTACTTGAGGAGAAACTTAACACTGCCAATTTTGTTAAAAACTAAATTTGGAATATAATACCACAATTTGTTATTAGATTTGACACAATTCTGAATCCATTTAATTTTAAAGATTGTATTAGACACTTCAAAGTCAATAACGTTTAATCCACCTTGATGAAATTAATTACCTAATATACCTCTATTTAAGTAATGTGGCCTATTCCAAATTAAATTGTACATTTTCTTATTAACTTCCTTAATAATTGACTTTGGAGCATCTAAATCCATTGCTATACAAGCTAATCCTGACAAACTTCCGCATTTGATAACGTCTCGGTTACGTATGGTAACCCTCGTTCCCTGAAGGAGGGAACGGAGACGTATGTCGGACGTCACCCACGAATTGGCATCACTTCAGGGAGCCCCTTTCAGCTTCGAGATATAGAGAACAGGCCAATGGGCCATAGGCGTGCAAGATTTGCATCTTGCGCTCCGCCCCGCACCGCGGGTATAAACAGGATACGAGAGCAGCGCACTATTGTTTTTCACTGAGGAGCCGAAGTAGTGACTCGGCCATGCAGTGATGGTACAGCAACTGTGGCGACGGGACGTACATTTCTGTTCCCTCCATCAGGGAACGAGGGTACCATACGTAACCGAGACGTTCCCTTTCAAGTCGGTCTAGTTCGACGTATGTCGGACCCCGTCTGTTCCGGGTAGGGCTGGGCGATATGGCCAAAAAATCATATCTCTGTATTTTTTGGTTGAATGGCGATACACAGTATATATCCTGGTATTTTCTACGTTTTTCTATTTGGATAAAAAAAAATCTGTATTTATTCTAATACAATTCTAAAATAATAATTTTATTTTGCCCAATGATGTCCTAAAAACAATGTTGATATTGAAGGCTATAAACAAATAGGCTAGTGATTGTAATGTTGGCTATGGAATAAATTGGGAGCAAAAAGTGGGTTAAAATCACATCACATTACATTCTAACATTGTAACATTACAATCTAAAAACAAAATTAATAATTCACTGAACTAAAAATGAAAATGAAAACAAAAGCACATTAGCTTTTATTTGATTACCCCATTATAATGGTCACTTTCATAAAAATATACTTACTTGTAGGTTTAAAATTCCACATATGGCACATTTATTGTCCAACAATAAATATTTTAGAAATATTTTAGTCAGAATTATTGCATTCCTATTGCGCTCTGTCTGTTTGCTGCGCGTGCCGCCTGAATTTTAGCTGCTCGTCCTCTCCTCTCCTGACATATTTTCTTGACTTTCTAACATTTACAGATGGAGAAAATACCTTTGAAATGTAAGTTATGCACTGAGGAAAGCACCACATTTCAAACGCATTAAACAGTGCGAGTATGTATCTGTCTGTCAGCACAAGTAGTCTAGCATAACGTTATCTCTCAGAGCATCTGAAAGGGCACGCTGCTTTAAACTATACGTGTTAACTGTATCTTACCAGTTATTTTGAAGCCCTTAATGTAGAGCACGTGTCATGTTTAGGACACGTTGCATCTTTCCCTGCATCAGATCATTCTGATTGCTCCGCTGTTTTTCAGATGTGTTTGTATCAATCTACTGTATATCGATATAAACGGTATTGCCTCATTCGTTATCGCTTCTAAAAAGTATATTGATATGTTCTACAAACTCAATATACTGCCCAGCCCTAGTTCCGGGCGGGAAACTCACGCAGGAAGAGACACTGCTTCTGTTCCGCAAGACCCATTCAGCAGACTATTGCGCTGGGAAAGCGTGCCCAGAGGGGGACCATGTGGAGAATACACGTATGGACTGGCCTCGGGCAGTACAACATACGGAAGTCCCAGGGGTGGCCCTGTCCTTTTAGGCGGGGGAACAACACCGCAGTGAGAGGGCAGAGTAAGGTCTGCCAAGGAAAGACACAGGCTCGCCATAGGGAGACTTACCGTGGAAGAATACACATATGGGACTGCCGTGGGGGTCACAACATATGGAACCCAACCTAACATAAGTTCCACCAATGCATACGAATGTTAGACCTGGCGTCGGACGCTCCACCACGTCCGACTGCCGCGGGTTGCGGAGGACTCGTCAGGGTTCGCAGTTCTTGGGAACTCGACTGAGCAAATAAGCGCACGTTTCCATTCCAAGGGGAAGGGAATGGCGCAGCAAGCAGAAACTAAGAACGGGCACTTCGGTGTTACTGACTATGGGAAGTGATCACACAGGAAGATACCGGCTCTACACTTAGGCTATAGTATCTAGCGAACGTGTTAGGTGTTGCCCAGCCCGCAGCTCTACAACTATCTGTTAGTGAGGTGCCACGAGCCAGCACCCAGGAAGAAGCTACACCCCTGGTGGAGTGGGCTCTTAACCTGAGCGGGCAGGGCGTGTCTTGGGTTCATACGCCAAGATGATGGCAACCCCTATACAGTGGGCCAT
Source organism: Gobiocypris rarus (assembly GCA_023029165.1). Classification (NCBI taxonomy): domain Eukaryota; kingdom Metazoa; phylum Chordata; class Actinopteri; order Cypriniformes; family Gobionidae; genus Gobiocypris; species Gobiocypris rarus. Next base: position 31,477,063 of record CM040918.1, on the reverse strand, counting down.
CCTCAACTTGGAGACAGCCTTTCCCTTCTGCTGACTTCCTTAAAAGATGAAGAGCTGCTTTGAAGTCCTGAAGCTTTGCGTTCTGTCCATGTAAGTCCGCAGGGTGCGGACGGGCAGAGAAAAGCAAGGGCTGGGTCTGCCTCCTCCGAAGGCAGCACTTGTAGGCTCACCACCTGGTCCCGGAAGGGAGTGGTGGGAACCTTGGGCACATATCCAGGCCGGGGTCTCAGGATTACATGAGATTTACCAGGCCCGAATTCCAGGCACGATTCGTTGACCGAAAATGCCTGCAGGTCCCCTACCCTCTTGATAGAGGCCAACGAAGTCAGGAGTACTGGGTACATGGTCCCACACACAATCGTGGACACACTCTAGATTTACTTATCAGTAAGGGTCTAAACATTTCATCAATTGTTATTAAGGATGTAGCATTGTCTGATCATTTCTGTATTTTCTTTGATATTTCAATCTCTCCAGCCATTGAAGCTAGATCTGTCTCTGTCAAAAAGAGAAGCTTAAATGAGAACACTAGTGTGCTATTTATGAAGGCTATATCTCTAACACCAAGCATATCTGCAGACTCATATCTGACAACAGACATATCTGTTGATTTTCTCCTTGACTCTTTTAACTCAAAAGTTAAGAGTGTAATTGATGATATTGCTCCTGAGAAAGTCAGGAAAAAGAGTGGCAGACAGAAAGGACCTTGTAGAAACTCAACAGCAGTGCAAATAATGAAAAGACAATGCAGGAAATCTGATCGCATGTGGCGGAAGACAAAACTTGTAGTCCATTATAACCTCTATAAAGACAGCCTTCATGCTTTCAATGTGGAGCTAGGCAAAGCTAGACAGACCTTCTTCTCAAATATTATAAACAGAAACATAAACAACACGCGCACTCTTTTTGCTACTGTAGAGAGACTAACAAACCCCCCGAGTCACATTCCCAATGAAATGCTCTCTGACAGCAAATGCAGTGAGTTTCCTTCCTTCTTCTCAGAGAAAATAAATAATATCAGGAAGGCGAACAGCACATCCTTGAGTTGCTCTGGGGTCAGTCAGATCCGACCACAACCTCAGAAAGTTACTATGTCTGATTTCGAAGCAATTGATTGTAAAATTTTAGAAGAAACGGTACAGCACATCATCCTGCTCCCTTGACACACTCCCCACTTCTTTTTTCAAAAGTGTGTTTAACTGTTTAGAAGCAGATCTGCTAGAAGTGGTAAACTCCTCACTTCTCAATGGGACTTTTCCAAACTCCCTTAAAACCGCAGTAGTCAAGCCTCTTCTGAAAAAGAGAAATATGGATAACTCCATATTGAGCAACTACAGACCAATCTCAAATCTCCCCTTCATAGGCAAGAACATTGAAAAAGTTGTCTTCAGTCAGCTGAACAAATTCTTAAGCTCAAACAGATACTTTGACAATTTTCAATCTGGTTTCCGACCACATCACAGCACACAGTGCCGCCCCTAGCCTCTTTGGCGCCCTAGGCAAGATTTTTTGTGGCGCCCCCTTATTGCGATTTATATGACCAAGTATTTACACAAAATAATAAAAAATAATAATAATAACACTTGTATAGCACTTTTCTAGATACCCAAAGTTGCTTTATGAGAAAACATGAGCCTAAATTATTTTGCCATTGACGTTTTCATTTATTTTGTAAAAAAAAAGGGTTTCAAATTCACATGTTTAAATAGTGTGAAAGAAAGTGCAACACTTTTGGTAAAAAATAAAATAAAAAACACAAAAGAAACAAAAGCCACTTTAGAAATTAATCCAAATAACTGGATCATAATTTACTCAAATATAAATACAAATCAAACAACAATGATTGAAATAATACAGTAAAAGTATGATACAGCACTAAAAATAACAAGACTAATATAAAATTCTTCAATAGTCTAAATAAGAAAACTAACAAAACAAATCACACATTAAACTTAAATAGCTAAACTGAAACAGTAATTAATGAAAGTGCAAAAAAGGGTCACATGACCCACAGGCCACAGGGGTCCATTTTGTGTCCTGTTTCATAGGTCACATGGCTCCATATTTTCTCCAATGAAAAGTGCATTTTTCACTAATTTCCGTCCAGTTAATCAACCACAAAAAATATGAGTCACCTTCACTGGTAAGTAAAGAAGTATTTTCAAGAACTTTACATTGTATATCATCAAATGTTTTTGAGTAAATAACAAAAAACTGTGTGTTGCCTCAAGGCAACATTGTACCTTAATGGAATGACATAAGGCCATACCAGACACAGTGTTGGATACAAATGTAGTATATTTGTAAGGAAAAGTGTTAGAATTATCGAAATATATTTGCATTTTTGCATGATTTTGTAATGCACGTATAAGATTAGTAATTCACATACTATAACTGCACATATTATGATCTGCACATTTTCTATAGCACTTTAAAAAAGTATAAAACACAACCAATGAGGGTGAGGATGAGGTGTCATGTGATGAGGAAGATGAGGTCATAGTGACAATCTGACAGGGAGAGAGGGTGAGGTGAGATTGAAGATGGAGATGAGGATGAAGATGGATATGATAACTTAATTTGATAACTTGATGATAACTTGATATGATGGTTTGGTAATACTTGTGTTCCACAATGGTACAATGTTGCCTGAGAGCAACAGCTGAATTTGAAATTTTACTTTTTATTAAATATTACATTTTTAATACATTATAAACTGCATAAATGTGTTTGTTCAGGTGTCTGGTTAAAGAAATGCATGTTTGTCAATACATATATTTCTTTTTTCTACATGCAAATGTCAAATGTTTCAATTTTTCCGTTGTGGTACAATGTTGCCTTGAGGCAACAAAATAAAAAAAATAAAATTAAATTAAAAAATTTGAAAATGTTTATTGTTATGGTGTCTAATTTTAAGCAGGAAAAACATCAAAACGTTTTACTCATTGAAATCATATTGTGAACCACGGAGGGTTAAATAAATGAATAGATAATACACATTAAAAAAATATTATAAGAAATACAAAGAGATATTTGAAATAATCCAACATAAATATTACCTGTCTACGCCTCTAGACTTACTGCTCATTTTAACATCCTATAATCAAAGATATTACTGGAAGGTTTCCACCTAGAAATATCCATCTTGTAGTCTTAGATGATGATTCTGAGCAACTAAATGATCCTACTATTATGCCAAGGTGATAAATCATCTCTTGCCTGCTAATATTGTCTCATACAGTGACAAATTATTAGGCCTTTGCTACTGCGTTTAATGTGCCTCTCTAACTAATTACAGAGACATTTCAAACCAATTGGCATAGCATAAAAAACGACAATGTTGTTGTCCTTAAAAAATACTGCTTTTCAAGCCATGGTAATGCATGTTTTTGAAGGATTGGATATCAGTCTGTTTATGTAGATATTCATCTGTAAAGTTAACATGTTATCTTAGTGCACGCGCACAATTAATTAATTCAGTGCTTTCTTCACAAAGTCTTACCTCTGGCTTTTTCGCGTTTTTCCTCCTCTTTTCGTTTTTTTCTTCCTGCACCAGATAATGTATGAGGTTGTTTTGACATGTCGTCATACTCGCTGAGCCGTTACAGAAAGTAAACACATCGGCACACGGGGCCTGGGCGGGTCTCACCTCACTCTGGCCATCCTTCAGGTGTCAATCAATTGTGGGCGGGTGCAGTAATGCCCTTATTTTGGATTTTTATATAATACAAATTATTAATACTAATTCGAAGTTTAGTTTGCTAAAGATATCAGCAGTTTGGTTATGTTTGTAACTTAAAAAAAAATATATATATATATATATTTTTTTATTATCCCTTGGCGCCCCCTAGCGAGATTGCGCCCTTAGCATTTGCCTATACTGCCTATATAACGGGCCGGCACTGACAGCACAGAAACAGCGCTTATAAAGATAATAAATTATATTCGCCTCAATACAGATACAGGAAAAACATAAATTCTGGTACTACTCGACCTCAGTGCTGCATTCAACACTGTTGATCCCAACATACTTCTTGACAGGCTAGAAAATTGGGTTGGACTTTCTGGGATGGTCCTTAAATGGTTCAGGTCATACTTAGAAGGGAGAGGTTATTATGTGAGTATAGGTGACCATAAGTCTGACTGGACATCCATGGCATGCGGAGTCCCACAAGGGTCAATTCTTGCACCACTCCTATTCAACCTGTATATGCTGCCACTGAGCCAAATTATGAAAAAGAACAAAATTGCTTACCACAGCTATGCTGACGACACCCAGATCTACTTATCACCATCACCTAATGACTATAGCCCCATTGACTCCCTGTGCAAATGCATTGATGAAGTTAACAGTTGGATGAGCCAAAACTATCTTCAGTTAAACAAAAACAAAACTGAAATCATTACACTTGGAAACAAAGATGAAATTCTCAAGGTGAACGCATATCTTGAGGCTAAAGATTAAAGCTAAATCTCTAATAACAAAAAAATCAAGTCAGGAATCTTGGTGTGATTTTGGAGTCAGACCTGAGTTTCAGCTGTCATGTCAAAGCAATAACTAAATCAGCTTACTATCATCTGAAAAATATTGCAAGAATCAGATGCTTTCTTTCCAGGCAAGACTTAGAGAAACTCATTCATGCTTTCATCACCAGCAGGGTGGACTATTGTAATGGTCTTCTAACCAGCCTTCCCAAAAAGACCATTAGACAGCTGCAGCTCATGCAGAACGTTGCGGCCAGGATTCTGAGCAGAACCAGAAAATATGACCATTTCACACCAGCCCTCAGGTCTTTACACTGGCTTCCAGTTACATTTAGGATCGATTTTAAAGTACTATTACTTGTTTATAAATCACTCAATGCCTTCGTAGACAGCATTTTAACTCTGCTGACTGCAAAGGCTCAAAGGGCGCTCTCTGTAGTGCAGTTAGCACCAGAGTCCCAAGAGGGTATAGAGGGAGGGCGAGGCAGATTTAGTCTCCTCGCCCCCCTCAGGAACCTGATGATCAGATCGTACTTACCTAAAGACATCTACAATGTCATGATTAGCGGCAATAGCAGCAACATAAACTTTGGGGGTGGAGGGAGACAGCCTTTGCTCCAACCCGTCTTGTAGGAAGAAAAGCACAGAACTGATCAAACATCTTCAGGGGTCTTCTCTGCGAGAAGACTACCAATCGATCAACAGGTTCCACTTCAACGTATGGAGGCGCCTCATTGAGGGAGCTCTAGTGGAAGTGATGGTGTCTACCACAGCCTGTGGTAGGCCACCTAGAACCTCCGCGTCCCATCAGGGACCAGACATGGAATTTCCAGAGGTCCGGATGCAGGTGCAGGTGAGTCAGGAGGTCCATCCTCAGAAGAATGGGCCAAGGAGATGCTGTCACAAGGAGCACTAGTTTTGGGGCCCAAGTCCAGTTGGGCCAATGCAGAGTGACCAACAGGACTTGCTCCTCGTCCTCCCTGACGTAGCACAGTGTCTGTGCAAGAAGGCTCACTGGGGGAAACGTATATTTGCGCAGGCCCCGGGGCCAGCTGAGTGGCAGGGCATCCAAGCCGAGGGTCCCCCGGGTCAGGGAATAAAACAACTGGCAATGGGTCGTGTCCGGGTTGACCAAATAGGTCAACCTGTGCGGTCCCGAAGCGACTCCGGATCAAAACGTAGACCACCCTTTTTTTTGACGTATGCAACGGCCGCAGTGTGCAGAACGTGCTTGCCTAGTAGCGGCATTTTGAAGCGGCCCAGCGCAAGACGAACTGCTATCAACTCCAGGCAATGATATGCCATTGCAACTGCTAACAACTCCAGGCAATGATATGCCATTGCAGTTGAGGCCCCGTCCATAGACCCGAAACTGCAAGCCCATTGTGCGTGGACCCCCAGCCGGTGGATGAGGCATTTGCCTGGACACTTGTTCTCGGTCAGACCAACCGAGTCCAGCTCCATACAGAGAAGAGAGATCCTCTGCGTGGGGCAGAGTTTACTATTTTCTCCATTGACCTGAAACCAAAACCGGCTAAGGTGCCCCATGCCCTCTCATGGGAGCAATGGCTGCCTCCGCGACTTTCATGTAGACACGGGGCGACAGGGACAGCCCGAAGGGTAAGACTCTGTACTGATATGCCCATCCCTCAAACGCAGCATGAAGGAACGATCTGCTTTGAGGGAGAAGCGAGACATGAAAGTACGCGTCCTTCAGGTCGATCGCTGCTAACCAATCTTGGGGACGGATGCACCTGAAGATGCGTTTCTGCATTAGCATTCTGAACGGCAGCCTGTGAAGGGACCGGTTCAAGAATCGCAGATCCAAGATCGGCAATAACTTTCTTGGGTACAATGAAGTACGGGCTGTAGAACCCGGACTTCATATCGCCAGTAGGACTGCGATTGCCGCCTGGAGCACAACTTGGGGGAGCGCTGGGCAAACTGAATCGCATAACCGAGTCAGATGGTACGGATGAGCCATAAAGAAGCACTAGCCAGGCTGACAAAGACCGTGCAAGTGGGACCAACGGCACCACAGACGTATCCGCAGCGTGGCGGTGTGCAGGGACCCGACTCGTACGGCATGGTAGCGGCCTGAACTGGGGTCTGAGTGTGCCGTGCAACACTACCTGCTTCCGCTGAGGGGGTGTGCGAGTGAGGGAAGGCCGCTTGTGTGCGTTCCCACATTCGGCACCCCCTGCTGGCGATTTGGAGAGGCACCAGAGGGTGACAAGGCATGGGAGCGTCATACACCGTCAAGAGCACTCTCCGATTAGAGGAGGGGCGGAGTGTGGCTTTGCACATGGTCTGCATCACTTCCTTCCTCATTGAGGAACAAGAGCGGCGAGGCATAGCGTCGCACACTGTCGCCTCGCACCGCTGAGAAAAGGGAAATGAGAGTGGCGAGGCGTTGTAGTGTCACACACTGCCATTCTCGCCTTCTTGTGGGGAGGGGAATGAGCGTGGCGAGGCTTTTTAGCATCACACGCTGCTGTTCCTGAACTCCTGAGACCCATAGGTATTGGAACTGCTCTTGAGAATTTGGGTACCACTTGCTGTTTTTAACACCAGTGGCAGAACAGAATTACCAGTGGTTTTCCACCCGGCCCTCCTCCGGAGGAAGAGCAGCTCCTGACCAAATCCGGGTCAATGGTGTTTCTGGACCAGGGTGGACTAGTCTGGCCAAGGGCCACTGCCACCCCACTGATGAGGGTAGTGAGAGAGAGGAAAACTTTATACAGCGAAGGGACTCAACCTCGTTTGAGGTTTCATAGTCTGAAGCGCCAAGCGCTGGGTTGCCATGACAACCCGTGCGGTCACCCGGCAGCTAGACAGCACACGGCGCGCTGAACACTCAAACCCTCATGAGGAAGGTTTAACGAACAGTGCGTTGACGTGATCCCATTCCCCTAAGAGAACATGGATCACCCATGAACGCAGTCTCAACATGTTTATGCGAGAGGAATCGTGGCCGTCAGGACAGGAAACAACCGCATCCAGAAATGCACGGGTAGAATGACGTCTTGAAAAGATGCAGTGTTACACACGTGTTGCTCTTTTGTGAGAAAACACTCTTTAAACAGTGCTGAAGCACCCAGGTGAAGACCGCGGCAGCACACAGGAGATAAGTGCAGTCCTGTGTCTGCACTCACTGAGACAACACTCACCGAACCGATAGTTGGTGTGAGAACAGCAGTTTGTTATGCAGATGCAGTGGCTCCCTGAAGTGATCCCAATTAGTCGGTGACAAATCTCTAAATAACCAGGCATTCAATTTCTTTTGTACTTTATCAATTAATGGAAGATAATTTAAGTCAACTCTTTCTTTCTGATTTTTGCATATTTTGACCACACCATCAGGTATATCTTTCAAAGGGAATAGTTCGCATTTATTAATATTTATAATTAAGCCAGAGACATGATGAAAACATATCTAAACACTTGAGTGCTGAATATATTTCTTTGTCACTTCTCAAAAATGTGGTTGTGTCATCTGCAAGCTGTGAACATTTTATTTCTTTGTCCAATAAACAAATAACCTGAATTGGGTTCTTTTTAACATTCAATGTCTGAGACACAACACTTGCATGACTAATAGAAATAAGAAAGGGGCTGCAGGGTCTCCTTGTTTTACACCTTGTTTACACACCTTGTTCCAAAAGGTAATTTAATAGAAGTATTGCAATTGCTATACATTGCACGAAGCCCTCTAATAAATGTATTACCAAAGCCAAAAAAGTATCCATCAAAAATCCATGGTACACAGAGTCAAATGCTTTATAGTAATCAATGAATAATATATAACTTTCATCCTGAATTAAGAAATTATAATCAATTAGGTCTAATACTAAACAAATATTATTTCCAATATATCTGCCACGCATAAAACCAGACTGGCAATCATCAATAATTTAACAAAGTTTCAGCCTTTCTGCAAATATAGTCGATAGCAATTTAGGCCTAGTCCACACATACTCAGGTATTTTTATTACCAGAGTTTTTCCTCCTCCGTTTTAAAAAACAACTGAGTCCACACAAGCACAGTTAAAAAAAAAATCTCTGTCCACATGAGAACGCAAAACCACGCTATGATTGGCTGCCTAATATCCACAGGGGTCCCATCCACGGCACCGATGCACATTGCACTGAGGGATGCCATGGGCTCAGTGAAACCCTTCTATAAGTTCCTATACTTTGGACTCAGTGACAGGTAACTGTATATACACAGGTGCAGGGCCGAAGTGGACTGTAATAGCTTCACTCTTGCCTTACTATTTTGTATTATTGCATTCTGGCGCCTTTGTTCTGCAAGACAATGAAATAACTGCCCATGTATCTGTAGGCTATTGTGATAAGCGCTGTTAGCATAGTCCGCCGCATAGACTCGACTCATGTAAATCAAAAGAGATAACGTGCAAAATCTGACATCAAACAAAGGAGAGAACGGCACACACTTCTCTGGTTTCACCATCTACACGACAACGCTGGAGTTTCTAAAAATCTTCACCCTGGCCAGAGTTTTCAAAAAAGTCCAGTTTCAGTAACCGGATACTGCATTGCGTGTGGATGAACAGCCAAAGCGAATAGAAAAAGCTGCGGTTTTGAAAATACCCGTGTTTGTGTGGACAGGGCCTTAACATCATTATTAATTAGTGATATGGGCCTCCAAATTTTCAATATTAAGTGGATCTTAACCTGACCTGGTTATTAAACACTGATTCATTGTAGGCAGCATTTTCTCAGTGTCCAGTATTTCCTAAAACACATGCAAAAGGAACACAGAGAGATCTTCCCGAAAGGTTTTATAAAATTCATTGGTTAAACCGTCATTTCCCGGTGATTTATTATTTTTCAGTTTAACAATATTTTTATGAATTTCATCTAATGTTATTTCCCGATCACAATTTTTTAAAATCTTCATCTATTAGCTACTGTAGAATTTGATTTAATGTTATGCAAAAAAGTCCTTGTGCCTCCAATACCTTCAGCTTTTGTGTATAATTTTTTATAAAAACTTGTTACAAACTAGGAAATCTCATTTAGGTCTGTTGAAACTTTAGCATCAACCCTAAGTGTTTTTAAAGATGACAGTTCAATATTTCTCTTTTTGTTATTAAAATAACAGTATTATCATCTTTCTCTACAACCAAAATGATCCATCTTCCAGATGATTGTACATTACTTTAAAGTATTTTTTCCCATTAAACATTCCTCTTAAAATCGCAACACCTGCTGAGTTGCTGCTTCCATAGGACAGCAACCCCATTGATTTTTCCAAAACTTGTAGTCAAATCCTAAAGTGTGAGTCTCTTGAAAAAAATTAAAATCAGCCTTGAATGTCTTAAGTTTAAAAAAAAAACAGCTTTTCTTTTTTATCAGTACCCCTCACATTAAACAAATATAAACAAAAATGATAGTACGCATAAAAAAGAAAGCAGTGAAGAAAAAATATCACACGCCATAGAACAACGTAAACAAAAAAGATTGTGTATATTTAAATAAATCTATCAGAGGAATGTGAGACATAATAAATGTCCTTTTACTTAGAAAACAGCACTCTCATAAAGAAAGCGATACAGGAGCTTAAAGATGAATCTCAAACCGAGATAATGTAAAACAAACACATGTAGCGTATCAAAATTACTCAAACTACTTTTCCATCGATTATTGCTTTAGCTCCCACATAAAAGGCTCTTTTCCCTTCTTTACATGCTCCATCATGCTGTATGCCCCTATGTCTTGATTGGGAAAAGAGTGCTCTAAGAGATGTGCAAACAAGGGATATGATGGGATGAATCATGAATACATGGCTCCATGACTTGGAACATTTTCAAAGGGTTCAAATACCAAGATGCTTAATTCCTGAAAATATGAGCAGAATCTAGAAAATAGTGCTGCATCATTTTTCAGATTACATTAGGATTGTTGCTGATGAATAAGTGCATTGCACACTGGTCATGGGTAAGGTTAGAGTAGCTTTCAGCATACCAAAATCCTGCAGACTGTGCGTCTAGGGGTCTCAAGGTGGCAGACCTGATGACCTCAATTTGGTTGATACAGGTCCCAAGTTCTTATGGGAATGAGAGATTATCACTCATGAAAATCCCCGAGAGCTTCTTGTAGGTGACCCTAAGGTAAAGGTCTTGAAAACAGATGCCTATGTAAGAAGCAGCTTTCTTGAAAGACTATCAAGATTCTCAGTTTGGAATACAGCCCTCAATACGATTGCAAGGATCAAAAGACAGCGACAGGTCAGGGTTCATTAGTGTAGAGGAGAGAGAGAGAGTGCAGCTCTTGTGCTCATCAAAGCAGCACAAAGAGAAGCCTTCAAAGAAGAACTGAAATGGCTTGGTCAAAACCCTGCTAAGCTGCCAAAGAACAACAAGTTATACCATCTTGATCCTATCCTCCAGAATTAACTGCTCAGGGTTAGTGGACGCTTAAGAAAATCGAATGCAGCATTTTAGGTGAAACATCCTGTAATTCTTCCTAAGGAAAGAATTGTCACACAACTAATACTTGTCACCGAACACTTCATTGTTGTACTGTTGGAAGACTTCGCTAGCAGACCTGACACCAAATGGCAGATGTTTGAATCTGTATCTACCCCATGGTCTATTTTGACTTGCCAATAGCCATCTTTTTCATCGAAGATGGAGACAATTTTCTTTCCAGCAAACCGACATAGTACATCTCCAGTTGTTGGGATAGAGAAGTGTTGGTGAAGAACAGCTTTATTTAGGTCACGAGGATCCAGGCATACTCGTAATGACCCATTCTTTTTGTCAGTGATGTCACGACTGTTAACCCATGGAGTGGGCTAAGTGACTGGCGCTATAACATCTGCTTGCAACAGCTGATCCAGTGTGTCTTTCAATTTGCCCAGCACAGCTAAGGGAATTTTTCTACAGCTGTGTATGACCAGTATTGCTTTCGGATCAACATGTATATGATTTTCACCTGGAAACTGACCAAGTCGTTCAAAAACTTTTGGGTGTTGTGCTATCAGCTCCTTTTTAGTGGTAGGATGCCACCGCTGTCCATAACCCCTTTTCTTTCTTGGGCCTGTGCCGCTAGCAGCACAGGCCCAAAGATACCAACAATTCTATTCCACAGGCTATAACCCCACCCACGTTCAGAGGCCTGCAGTTCCAGTGGCATAAAACAGTACAAGCGCTCACCTCACACTATCATCCTTAATTTTCTGCCTATCCTCCAACTAACTTTCTTTTTCAAGCAGCAAAGGGTAATCATAGCCTGAGGCTGCAGTCGACATCCGCAGCCCATGCTTGTAATCTTCCCAGCTCTCTCATGCAAACTAAATCTCAACACTCTCTCTTCTCAGCAACACCAATGCCCGTGCCATCCAACGCCGTCGCTATGGAACCATCACCAGTAGCCCAAAACATCTGCGTTCAGATCCTATCAGGTGCGGATGTAGACCTTTCCTCTCTTCTCTCTCTGCTCCCCGCAGCCGAACCGGACCGTCGAGTAGACTGCGGGAATTTCTCCATCACCCTTAAAAACACAAACACTCATTCATCCTGTGTTCTTTCATTTTCTGAGTTTTCTATTGCTTTTTCACATTTTACAGAAGTCATCTGTTTAGCTTTCCCCCACAGGCGGCGCAAACTAAATGATTATCTAGCAATCATAGCCAAGCTCGCGCCGTCCTATGGGGGAGGGCATTTCTACACCTACCATAAACTTTTCTCAGCCAAAAGTGCCGTGCGAGTCGCGCAGTGGAACCAGTGCACATACTGGGGTGCACTAGACACGGATCTCCACAGCAGGGTGTTTTTAGGATGTAAAAACATTTCTTGCGCGGTCTGCAGGTCAGTGGCACACTCAACGTCATCATGCCCGCAGGTTAATCCGTCTTCTCTATCCTGCCCAGAAACAAGCACCGCTCGATCCACCAGCTATGTGCCACGTGCAGCAACAGCCAGCGTAAAACCTGAAGTCGAAGGGAGAGTCTTCTCTTTTGAAGAGAGCAAGCAGACTTGCAGACATTTTAATACCGTTAATTGTATCAGACAGCCCTGCCGATTCATGCACATTTGTACTTTTTGTGGCGGCGCTGATACCCGTAGTGTGTGTCCAGTGTACAAAGAGATTACTTAACAACTCCTGTAAATATTTCACGCATGGACTTTGAACTAACTCATCACCCGGATGCCAGATTTACTAATTATCTGCTATCGGGCCACAAAAAACAGCTTTAAACCTGGTGTAGAATGACCGCTCTCACAATACACCATCTGTAATCATCTTCAATCCGCTCTTATAGAACATGAAATCGTAGACAACCTGATCAAGAAAGAAGTTGAGTCAGGCTTCATGATTGGCCTGTTCGATGATCCCCCATTTAATGTGTTCCGTATCAGCCCCATTGGGGTGGCTACAAGAAAATTCTCGGGCAAAAAAAGGCTAATAATCGATCTGTCAGCCCCGCACGATTCCCCGCTCCCAAGCATAAACAGCTTGTTCCCTCGCGATGAATTTTCGCTTAAATACCACAAATACCAAAAAATACCAAAATCGACATCTCATCAGCTTTAAAAATAATGCCTATCCATCCGGATTCATGGCACATTTTCGGAGTTTGCTGGCTCGGGAAATATTATTTCGCAGTGTGATTAACCTTCGGATGCAAAAGCAGCCCCAAAATATTCGACATGCTATCAGAAGCCGTTTGTTGGATTTTGTCGAACAATTATGCCATTCCCCACCCCTTTCACCTGCTAGATGATTTTTTAATAATCTTACCTCCAGATGCCATCCCAGCCGTTCACATTCTCACAGTTCAAAGAGTTTTCTCTGAACTCGGAATCCCCATTGCACAGGAGAAATCCATGGGACCTGCCACATCCATGGAGTTCCTTGGAATTGATTTAGATTCAGACAAATGCCAGGCATCTCTACCAAAGAGAAAATTGACCAAATAATTCTAGTCTCATCTACTCTCCTCGAAAAAAAAAAAACTGTTCAAAACGTGAACTTCTATCCCTGCTCGGTCATTTAAACTTTGCAATGCACATCATTCCGCAGGGCCGCTCCTTCATATCACATCTCCTCTCACTCGCGTCCTCCGTCCACTCGCTAGAGGACCTAATTTCAATAACTCAAGCATGTCGCGACAAACTCGGGTTATGGTTAACGTTCTTGAACCAATGGAATGGGCTATCTTTTTTCTATAGCAATCTTGTTTCGTCCCCCATCGATATCCAACTGTTCACAGACGCCGCCTCCTCAATTGGTTTCGGGGGTTTTTACCAGGGTCGTTAGTTCAGTTCTCCGTGGCCACTGCAGCTCCAGGACACAACACAGTCCTCAGCGCTATTCAAGCTTTACCGTCTCGTGGTAGCAGTTTTTCTGTGGGTGAAAGAATGGGCTGCTAGCAGCATTCTAGTGCATTGCGACAACGAGGAAACAGTACATTGCATAAATAAAGGCCGTTCCCATACACCTGCTATGATGCCACTTCTAAGGTGTCTTACTTGGATTTCAGCTTGCGACCAATTCATAATAATAGCTAAACATGTCCCCAGATCAGAAAACCAAATCACTGACTCCCTGTCTCGTTTTCTGTTTCAGAAATTCTGGAAGCTGTCTCCAGAGGCGGATCAGTTCCCAACACCAGTACCTCGCTATTCGGAACTGATATTCCCGTAACCCACCCATTGAAACCCCTCCTCGACGCATCGCTCGACACCATCCTCCAAGCAGTTTCTCACAGGACTCTACAATCCTACATAACCGTTTTAAGAAATTTTAAAGCATTCCACATCTCTTACAACATGCTATTTCCCGATTTTTATCTCCTTACAATAACCTCATTAATTTCCTACCTTAATATCGTTAAGGGCCTCCAAGTCCAGTTTTTTTCACAAACTTCTCTCTTGATCAAAGGGATTCAAAGATCCCAGCCCACCCGTCCCGACACCAGACAACCATTAACGCTTGACATCCTCACCAAATGCTTTCATACCCTCCGCACAAGTTACCAACCCCCCAATACCGCCCAAACTCTTGACGCCATGTTCGTCCTAGCCTTTTTTGGTTTCCTTAGATGCTCCGAACTCACTATCACATCAAAATTCGACCCCAAAATCCACCCACTATCTCAGACTTATCAGTAATATATGGGGAATCCATTTCTTATCTGATCAAACAAAGTAAGACTGACCAAATCAAAAAGGGTCACTTCATCTACATTTTTAAACTCTCATCACCGATCCAACCATGCCAATCAGTTATGGCATATCTTCAATGGAGAAGTTCTCAAACCAAATCTCCCCTGGAAACCCTGTTCACGGACAAATCCAAAAAACCCGTGACAGGCTTTTGGTTCCAGAAACAACTCAAATCTGTTCTCCAACAGTCAGGTGTCCCGGCAAAGAACTTCTCAAGCCACTCCTTCTGTATCGGGGCAGCAACCTCAGCAGCTCAAAAAAGGCCTCTCCCAACAGCAGATCCAGGCTCTTGGGAGATGGTCCTCAGATGCTTTTCAAAGCTACATAAGGACTGGTTCAACATAAAAAAAGCCCACCAAACCCTCATTGATTAAAAAAAAAACAAAAAAAAAAAACTCCCGGTTAGGCACTCATGCTTTCTTTCTGTTTTCAGCCTCTCCAGAAGAAACGTAAAGTTTCCATGCAGCGAGTCAGTGGAAAGTTTCCATGCAGTAACTCAGCGAAAAATTTCCACACAATAAGGCAACGGAAAGTTTCCACACAGTAAGTCAACAGAAAATTTCCACACAGCGATGCAACGGAAAGTTTCCATGCAGTAAGTCAACGGAAAATTTCCACACAACGAGGCAACGGAAATGTTCCACGCAGTAAGTCAGCGGAAAATTTCCACACAACGAGGCAACAGAAAGTTTCCACGCAGTAAGTCAGCAGAAAGTTTCCACACAGTAAGTCAACAGAATTTCCACACAACGAGTCAACGGAAAGTTTCCACGTAGTAAGTTAACAAAAAATTTCCAAGCAGTAAGTCAGCGGAAAGTTTCCACGCAGTAAGTCAACTGAATTTCCACACAGTGAGTCAGCAGAAAATTTCCACGCAGTGAGTCAGCAGATAGTTGTCCACGCAATAGTGGATAGTTTTCTCATGTAAATAAATCAAAGCAGCAAGAAAGTGGAAGAATCCACGCTACAAGAAAGCGGATAGGTTTCCTTGCAGTGAGAAGTAGACAGTTTTCCACAGCAAGAACCATACGGAAATGCAATATATGTGTATATATGAAATATAAATATATGCGATATATAAAGTAAAAACATATATGAAACCTTTTAGAAATTGGAACAATTCCATATATTGACATATAAATTTAGCCCATATAGTATATATGTTTATGTATGCATAATACATATTCTGACATGCAGTATGTCTCATTTATGAAAAATACTAATATGGTCATTTAGAGTAAAGGCATAATTTGCACATGAACGGAAATCCAAGACAGCATTGTGAATAACAAAGCTCAATACTGAAAGTGAACAAATAAACAGGAAATCAAACCCAAACCCTGAGTGTTGAAGATGTCCCAATCTTTGTAAAGTCCCAGCAGGCAATGAAGATATCCAATCCTAAATCCTAGATAAGGCACTGGCACAGTCCAACACAGGTAAGAAGTGGTATCAGCACACTCAAGCCCCATTACAGAGTCCTCTGTGAGCTTCTCTGCAAACTTCCAAACACTATGAATTCATATTTTTATGGGTACATTGTAAAGCATTAGAATGTACAATTCACTTAAATCCTCAAACACAATGTGATTCCAGGCATTTTCATCCATACTCCATTGCCATGCCTCTCCTATGCTACTCGCAACCTTAAAACCACTTCCTCCCTTTGTTGCCCTCTAGAGGACAGGATGAAAAATGTCACCCCTGTAACAGGGTAACCATTACATGCTACAGAAGAACAAAACATGAAAGTACATGGCTGATGATGAGCACCAGCCAAGTGCTAAACAAACACACAACACATGGACAAAAGAGTGTATACTGCCCAAGCAAAACCACTTGCTCACATGAGACCAAGCGAATACTCACACTGTATGCTCACAACGGGGGAAAAACACATGGAGCCCCATATGAAAAAAACCTGTATGGTTCATATATGGCAACCATATATGTTCCTTACTTAAATCAGCCAGAATTATCTTATGTGTTTCATATAAGTCCCATATATGTCATACACAAAATCAAACCGTTTATGGCCCATTTCATACTAAAAATCACACAGAAAACTTGTAGGGTTTGTTTTGGGTCATGTATGAATACTGAAAAAATGTTATATGAGTTTTACATGTCAACAGTATGCAATAGTGTATGGTATTAGTAAAAAATACATAATATTCATATTCAAATCATATAAAGTTATTATATTGAATCATATGCTAATCACATTAAAGTCATATAGAATTTATTTCTATTTTGTTTTTTATTTATATGTATTTCATATGTTTTTAATAGGGAAATTGTGTGTTTGCTCTTCAATCTTTATATGTTTCCACCTAATTCCTTATATTACAGTAGTAGTATAACTATACCTCTACATATAATTATCATACATGATTTAAGTCAATATTACATTATCTCTGCATATACTAATCATATATGATTTCAGTCAATGACACAAATTTACAATGGAAACACTTTTATTTCAAAACAAAGTAACAAATAAAATTATACTCCACATGAGCAATGCATAGTTCCAACTTAAATTAGCAAACTTAACTTTGCTCTGAAAAAAACAAACAACCCAATACATCATCAATACTCAATCATCAAAGAGCATTAAGGTTTCTGGATGTTTTTGTGGTTTGTTCTTCACTCTAATTTCAGTAAGTTTGGCATTTATGGCTGCACCAATGCTGGAGGGCACTGCATGAGGCCACTTTTGCAACGTTGCTCCTGTGAGAAAAAAGAATAGAAACAACAAAACTGCTGTTGTTAGGAAGCAAGGTGGCCCACAGTTAATGACTACATAATCAAGTTAGACAAAACAGCAGCAGCATGGGGTGGTCTAGTGTTTAGTAGCGGTGTTAACGGTACACAAAAGTCATGGTTCATTACATAACTCGGTTTTGAAATCACAGTTCAGTACAGCAAGGGAGAGAAAACTAAATAAAACAGCTTTTTTTATTACACAGTAATTTACGGAACAAACCATGTCTGTCCTTAAATTAATTAAATTATAACTAAAAGTTTCTTAAAGGGTTACTTCACCCAAAACTGAAAATTAGCCCATGATTTACTCGCCCTCAAGTCTCCCTAACCCTCAAATAAACTGTCAAAAGAGTAAACAAATATCCCAGCTAATCCAAGCTTTATAATGGCAGTGAATGAGCGAGGAAACGAGGAGGGATATTGAGAAGCACCCATGGTATGCAAACATCAAACATCATTGTATGTAAACTTCATAGTTTTTGCATTAATTTCTAAATCTAATTCTAAAATTATGTTTTTACTCCAGTTCGTTGTTGAAATATAATAACTGATACACAGATAATGTCATTTTCATGACAGATTAATTGAAACACAAATTAAATAATGCAGACATCAGTAACAGTTTCAGTACAATATAATGAATATAACGGCTAATATAATGACTATATGGGCTAATATAGGTGATATATTCAGTGAAAGAGTTGATTTCTCTAGTGAACTCACAGCTGTGGACACTGAAGGACTTCTAAGTTCAATGTTAAATGTTACAGCACATTGTTCTCAAGCCGTTTTTTTGACGTCTTTCCGCCGTTTAAATACTGATTGAGTGTTTACCACATTTGATACGTTTCAGTTGTAATGTATCCTCAACATACCTTCAGATGTTCATTCATGTTTATTCTTTAGGAAGAGGTGATCGCGTTCACTCGCGCGCCGCCGCTTGAACTAACATGTCAACACAGTAATCTGTGTCACGTCACATTAAAGATTGTCAAAATGGCATTTATGATTTGAATTTCGTGATAAAATGGACTGAATACTTAATATGTTCGTGTGGCTACTCGGATTGAAGTTTGAACTGCATGTAAAAAAAAAAACTGCATGACTTTTAACTGTTAAAGACTGTATTCGGTACTCACGTGCACTGTTCCAGAAGTCCTGCACCGGAACAGTTCAGTATGAATATGTGCACCATTACACCCCTACTTTTTTACTTTAAAATGTAACCCCAGACAGTTATGAGTTTGTATTGTGGCCCTGAGCAATATACTTAAACCTAACTTTACTCCTGATGGATCAATTTTTTTTAAAATAATAATAATAACAATAATAATAATAATTGCAATGGGGTTTCAGAATTTGGTGCTTGAACCCATAATAATACCCCATAGTACAGCAAACTTACTGTAGATAGCTTCCACTTTCATTTTGTCAAGAGCCTGGCGTGGTGACCCAGAATCCCTGGATGTTCCTCGAAGATTGCTCACAAGAAGCACATCAATTGGGAACACTGCTGTCAGGAGTGTTCTTGCAAAACAGGAGGCGGAGTTTGCATTCTGGGCCACAGCCCAAGCCAGTCTGTCAACAAATACATTAGATCCAGGAGAAATTTCCACCTGCTTTTAGGAAGAGTACGAAAACAATGTATTATGCAGTGTTGCCAAGGGCTGCAATAGTTTCATATACTGTTCATTAAAAAGGTCAGTCTTCATTGACTTAATGAACTAGTAGACTACCTGTTCTGTGGATACTGCTTTAGGTGGGGAGGGCACCGTTTTACTCTGTGCCAAACCCTGTCCATCTTCCAAGTCAAAGTAGACTGATGACCTTGATGAACAATGAGACTTCAGGGCCATCTTCACTTCATTAATCATATTTGGTAGCTCTAACAACAAAAATATAACAAACCGATATGATAAACCAATCTCTTATAACTATCTACCTACTCAACTACCTCCGATGTGTACATATGGTCATTCAAGCTGATGAATTCAATGTTAATGATGCGTTTTACAAAGCCATGTAATGCAAGATGCTACAGATGTTGAATAAGATTCAGGTTTCTTTCATTTACCTTATAATAACCAATAATTATTATCATTACCAATAATTACATTCTATGTTTCAACTTTACATACCAAGTTAAACATAATGGAATTTCAACATTAATTTACTCTAAAGTGCAAAGACAGTAAACAAAAAAAAATGTAAACCACCAAACAGTTTCATAGCTGATTGCTGATTCACCCCAACAGGAACATAACTTTAATACATACCTCTAATTAGCATGTTTCTTAATTTTTCATTGTCATTTCTCAATTTTTCGTTTTCCACCTCCATTTCTTTCAACTTCTTCCGATTCTCTGTCAAGGTTGTTGCTTGATACTCATCAACAACCTTTTGGGCAACATTTCTCTGTGGTTTGGGAATCACTGCCCTTTTCTTTTGGGTCTGTCAAGGAACAACAAACAAGAGATGGAGATTATATGTATTATTTGTCTTAGATATTTCTCTTCTCACCTCTATAAATGTAAACAGACTGACATAAAATGACTGTACACTGTACAGTATAGGATGCTACATGACAGAACCTGAAGGGGGAAGGAGAGGGATGATCTCAAAATAGTTCTGGTAACACTTTATCTTAAGGGTCTAGAATTATGCATTAGTTAAGCACAAACACACTAGTAATTAATGATTAGCTTAACATATAGTAAGGACATATAAAGCTTTTTTTTGTTGGTTTGTTTAGTAGTTATTCTGCAACATGATTTCAAAATAATACATGTGTATTTTTACATAGAGTATGGTTCTAAGACATATTCATGTACTTGAGTTTTCATACACGGAAACATACAATATTAACAGCACCAGAAAGTAAATTATTTATGTATGAACAACTTTACAGATGTACAAATGTGTATGAATTCCTATTTATGAATATTAAAATGGTAACACTTTATAATAACGTTCAGTTGTAAGTCATTTATTAGTGGTTTGTTAATGATGACCTAACTATTTACCTAACATTCATAAATTATTTTCAAGTGATATGCTAACAATTTATGTTTTGTAAATTCCTTTACAAGTCATTTACAAGTGATTAGTACATGATTAACTAATCATTTATGAAACATGACTATGCGTTCATAAATGATTAATGAGTGATATGTTTATTATTTTATTTTATGTTTTGTAGATTCAGTTATAAGTAATTTACAATTGATTAGTTAATGATGATGTTAATTAGAATCTCTTGAAGCATTGAAAATACGAAAATACAAACTATCTCTTTACTCAGCATTGTGTTCTCTGCCGCGATCCTCCAAAAAGATTCAAACGGTTCATGAATCAGTGAATCGATCAATGATTCGGGTCGCCAATGTCACGTGATTTCAGCAGTTCGGATCGCGTCAAACTGCCAAAAACATTTTTTTGTATAATACACAAACGGGTAACATTAGGTTTAGGAAAGGGATTGGGTTATGTGACGAATAGGAGTTAAATGCTTACAGTAATTAGATGAATTACCTATTTATACATTTCTATTGCAACAGGTGAGGAATAGCAGAATTTAAATTTCACATGTACATTTGTTGTAGCAATCAGGGGACGCATTTGTAACGGATGAGAAAGATCTCCGATCTACAAATAGCGATGCAGATTAAGACTATGCGATTTCCTAGGCAGATATTCACTTGGGACTATATTATGGGGAAGTCCTTCGGCTGTTGAGCGATCATGCTAGCTGGCAACATAGGATTCCATTCATCATGCTAAGCTAAGCTAGGGGGAGGAATGTTTTAGTTTGGCGACCCTGCCAAACTAAAACAATGCATGCAAAGTTAAATAAGCCCTATTTCTAAAAATGGTGCAGTGTTCCTTTAACACATGGGTCCCCAAACTCTGTCCTGGAGGGCCGCTGTCCTGCAGAGTTTAGCTCCAACCCCAATCAAACACACCTGAACCAGCTAATAAATGTCTTACTAGGTCCTATAAAGGCATTGATTAGCTGTTTCAGGTGTGTTTGATTGGGGTTGGAGCTAAACTCTGCAGGACAGCGGCCCTCCAGGACAGAGTCTAGGGACCCCTGATTTAACAGACCAGCTTACAACTTTAATGATGCATCAATAAATTATATATTTATTATTTACTAATGGTTTGATCATCATTTGTTCATGATTAACAATTGTTTATTGAGATAATGGTACGCTGACATTTCAGTGATTAATAATATATTAACTAGTAACTTAACCATTTACTAAGGATCTGTTTGATTATTTTGATATACTATTTTTTTAATGTTAGCATATTACTTAATAATTTATGAACGTATAGTCATAATTTGTAAATGGTTACTTTATCATTATATAATACTTGTAAATAATTTATAACAATGTATTTATAACAATGTATAATTTATTAACATTTATGAAATGCATAGTCATGTTTTGTAAATTATTAGTTCATCATTACCTAATCAATTGCAAATTACTTATAACTTAATCTACTAAATATATGTAAAATAATTAACATATAAATTATTAATAATTTACGAATGCATAGTCATGTTTCATAAATGATTAGTTAATCATTTACTTTTAAATGACTTACAACTTAACGTTATTATAAAGTTTTACGAGATCTTTTATTATGTCACTTGGTAACGGAATTTACAAAATATACATAAAATGTTAGAATATCAATTGTGAATAATCATTTATTTTTTGTAAATTATTAGTTCATCATTATCTAATCACTTATAAATGACTTACATTTATCAGACGCTCTTATCCAAAGCGACTTAGATTGCATTCAAGGTACACACTTTAATTTTGTCAGTTCTTACTTTCCCTGGGAATCGAACCCATGACCTTGGCATTGTTAATGCCATGCTCTACTGTTTGAGCTATAGGAAAGCTTACAACTGAATGTTATTATAAAGTGTTACGGATATCTTTTATTATGTCACTTGGTACTTAAAGGGTTAGTTCACCCAAAAATT
This sequence comes from Gobiocypris rarus, assembly GCA_023029165.1. Lineage (NCBI taxonomy): Eukaryota > Metazoa > Chordata > Actinopteri > Cypriniformes > Gobionidae > Gobiocypris > Gobiocypris rarus. Next base: position 31,454,605 of record CM040918.1, on the reverse strand, counting down.
TAAACAATGTAATTTATTCCTCCCCCTCATGCCGTTCCCTGAGACCTTTGTTCATCCTCAGACACAAATGAAGATTTTAGTGTTGAAATCTGATGGCTCAGTGAGGCCTGTATAGCCAGCAATGACATTTCCTCTGTCAAGAGCCAGTAATGTACTAAAAACATAATTAATTCAGTTCATGTGAGTACAGTCAGTGGTTCAATATTAATATTATAAAGCGACAAGAATATTTTTGGTGCACCAAAAAAAAACTAAATAACGATTTATATATAGGTATAACCAATTTCAGAACACAGCTTCAGAGCGTATCGAATCAGCAAGTCGAATCATGAAATCTTCAAACAATATTCTCGTGGCTTTATAATATTAATATTGAACCACTGTACTCACATGAACTGATTTAAATATGGTTTTAGTAAATTAATGGATCTTGAGAGAGAAATTGTCATTGCTGGCTATGCAGGCCTCACTGAGCCTTCAGATTTCAACACAAATATCTTAATTTGTGTCTGAAGATGAACAAAGGTCTTAGGGGTGTGGAGGGGGTAAATCATTTTAATTTTGGGGTGAACTAACCCTTTAAGTAAATAGGGTGTGATTATATGCATGAACCTTTTTTTCAGTGACAGTGGCAGTCTTACCAGTGTATTCTCAACATCAGTTTCATCTGAATCTGTATATCTTGATGGCGGGACTGAGGCCCTTTTCTTAGGCAATGGCTTGTAATTTTCATCAGACTCCAACCGTAGGTATTCCTTTATCTTAGTGTTAATCTGAAATCGATTGTCTGAAAAAAATTTAAAAGTTGGAGGACAGTTCTGTTTAATGCACTTTACAGCAATGAAAACAATATTTTACATGTATTGTACTTAAGAATTATTGTGCATATTATGTTGAAGTAAAAAACAACTGTCAAAACAACTTCACACATCACAATAGATTAAAATTATGTGTTGGACCTGACATTGTAAAAACAGAATACATTAGATAGATCTACTACTTACTGCTCACAAACTTGATAAAGGCAGCGTACACTGGCCAGCCATGTTTTGGCCTTTTCCCTTTCTGCCATTCCACAGCAGCTGAATAGTCAGTTTGCGGGTATCCATCGTCGTCGATTTTGGTGTCATCATATTTACGTATGGCATCGGTTTTCACCTCACTATACATCCCAGCATCCTCCCCACTGACCCACTGGACCACAGCAAACTTTCTCATCACACCTTGGAAATTAAAAGAGAGTGGCTTTCAGTCAATTAAGGCTTAAGGCTGTTTCACTAGATTTTTTTTTTTTTGTGAGTCTGATTGTAGTGCTATCATTTTTGCTTTGCAATAGTTCATGCCAGCTGCCAGACACAGACATAGGCCCTAATGCTAAGTTAACAGCTAACGTTACATGTGCCAGCTGAATGCAAGTCAGCTGCAGAGCGATAATTAGGGCTGCCGCTTTAACCGTTAATCGTGTTGTTTATTTAAGAAAAAATAACGCAATGAAAATATTTAATTATCAAAATTGTTTCTTATATTAACGCACCGCACCAGACCTAAGTTGGAGTGTAATTAATTGGCTTTAAAAAAAACAGCTTGACAGCCCATAGATGCCATATGCCATTTATGTTAACAATTTTAATACCAATACAACATTAAACGAAACAAAAAATGAATCCAGCTAACGTTACCCAAATACACAAAGCAACGTTGTTGCAAATAATTCCTTGATAAGGCTCAGTTACTAACTTAACTGCTAGCAAGCTAACTTAACTGTTGTCTGATAGACTAACATTAACACATTTGAACAAACCAACTACTTTGCTTATACATTGTTAAATACACTACACTGAATCAACACCAGTAGCTGAGTATAATTACAATACGTGTAAATTCTTCCTACCTCAGCTCGTAGTGATGTTACAGGAGAAGCGATCCTCATCCACTCTGAAAGCAACGGTCCGTTTCACCGCTATGGATGCAAATGAGCCAGTGATCTGGCTTTCCATTGGATCCCGCAAAGCAGTTCAAATATCAATCAAGCGGCGTATTTTACAGTCTCTTTTTTCATGAACCTAACGTCATCTAGGCCTACTACTTGCTTACATGTAGTAGGTATAACAGATGACGAATACAACTTTTAAATAACGAAATGCTGAAACGAAAATCGTATTGCTTCCACACTTGCCAAGGAGAAGAAAGAGAGATTCCTCGTCGCACGCGGAACAGGTGGAAAAAAAGGTAAGGACGGGGGTCTCACCTTGGGTCACTAGATAACTTCTGGTGGTCGCCAGTTTTTGTGAAAAAAAGTAAAATAGTCCAATGTGGCTATGTTGTTCCATAGCAGTGCATTGTTTATGGATATCTGTAACAGGATAACACATGTGAAAATATAGCTGGTACAGTAAAATCCTCCGCAACCTTTGGAGAGGGCTTCTCAGAAAAAAGTCAAAACACTAATATAAGTCTTAGCACAGCAGCAATGCTAAAATGTCATTTATTCTGTCTGTAAGCAAAACGTGAAAGGGGCATACAGATGCTGGGGTGGGTTGTGAACACTAGTCTTATTCTGATGATCATTCCTAGGGGTTGTGACTTGTGACTCAAAAAAGGGTGAGAAACACTGATCTAGACAAATGCTAAAGTACTCTTGAGTTGTAAAGCTATATCTCATAACGTTGTTTCTGAAATTGTACAGGAAAATTGAAAAATATGTACAGGACTTGGAAGAGGAAACTTTCCTGAGTGCCACTAATGATGTAAGTCCTAAGCAGTGTTAATTACTAGTAGTGATTACATTTTCAATAGTGTAATTGCATTACTGTACAAACTACTATGTTTTAATATATTCAAACCAACAATATAAAACTAATGATACAAAAAGAAAATCTAAATAACTTGACAAAGTAACATTATAGACATCATCATATTTTGAAAACGTCTCTCTCTCTCTCTCTCTCTCTCTCTCTCTCTCTCTCTCTCTCTCTCTCTCTCTCTCTCTCTCTCTCTCTCTCTCTCTCTCTCTCTCTCTCTCTCTCTCTCTCTCTCTCTCTCTCTCTCTCTCTCTCTCTCTCTCTCTCTCTCTCTCTCTCTCTCTCTCTCTCTCTCCTCTCTCTCTCTCTCTCTCTCTCTCTCTCTCTCTCTCTCTCTCTCTCTCTCTCTCTCTCTCTCTCTCTCTCTCTCTCTCTCTCTCTCTCTCTCTCTCTCTCTCTCTCTCTCTCTCTCTCTCTCTCTCTCTCTCTCTCTCTCTCTCTCTCTCTCTCTCTCTCTCTCTCTCTCTCTCTCTCTCTCTCTCTCTCTCTCTCTCTCTCTCTCTCTCTCTCTCTCTCTCTCTCTCTCTCTCTCTCTCTCTCTCTCTCTCTCTCTCTCTCTCTCTCTCTCTCGTATATTTCCTTTTGCCCTGTTTTAGGATGATGTTTCACACTCACCAAAGGGGACTGAAGAATCCACCCCCACAGATATAGGCCTCCATGTTGACATTTTTAGAGTAAATATATAACATTATTATTATTATTTTTTTCAATTACTGCAAGATATGCATTAAACATGTATATAAAATATTTTGAAAAGAAGATAAAAAATAGTACTGCATGTAATATTTATCTGTGTGTGTTCATACTGCATGGGTAAATATATCTGCAATATATTACACATGTGATTACATATACAGTACATCTATATATTATGAAGTGTATTACTCAAAATAAAATTACATACATTATATTAGTGAATATATTTGTTTATATCTATATATATATTATTCTGTATATTTTCAAATATACCATTATATAATTTAATACAGTAATCATTAATATATAGGAAAATATATTTCATTTTCGTAAGGGATAGTCCTATTGCTTTTTCTTTTACATAATTGAATAATATTGCCCTCTTTTAGGACAATATACAATTACAACCAGAGACCACAAGAGAGTCATCATCCATAGAAAAACAGGTGAGGAAAAGTTTACTTAAAAGTCCTTCAGCTGTCAGTAAGGCATTTGGATACTGAGAATCACCAAATGCTATTGTTTTGATTTTTATGAATTGACATATTGCCTTCTTTTAGGATATATCACACCTCCCCAAAAGGAAAGAACAGTCACAATCACCAGACACTAATGTAAGATTTGTTCTCTTGGATAGAACCAACTATTAATACTTTAATCTGTATTTCTTAAATAACATTGTCTTTCGCATTCACAATTATTTGTTTATTTTGTCCCCTCATGCAGGTTAATCTACCACTGTGGACAGGGCAGCCTATATCCAAAGGAATGCAGGTAAACATGACCTATTTCTATTTTAGTTCAATTTATACAAGTTTTTATTGCTATGTTTGCTATTGATAGATAAAATTATATATATATATATATATAAGTCTTTTTTTAAGGATGACAGCCCTGTGTCAAATTCACCAGAAACTGCAGAAGAGGGGACCTCATCAGAAGTACAGGTAAATGAGAAATTTACCTCAGAATATTTGTAAATATGGAATGTTTTATGTAATTTTGGTTTACATTGTGACACGTACATGTGTATAACAGTTGTCCCTAAATGTGTAACGAAAAACTGAATTTGAGATCAGATGCTTAAATCAGTAAATAGCCTAATGCAGTGTTGATATGGCAAGCCGTTTTGACTTTTAATCATTCACAGGATATAAATTCTTGATACAGTAATTACATTTTCACTAGCTCAAATGCTAATTCTTGATATCATTAATTCGATTTTTACTAGTGACAATGGCGATTTTTGATATTTCAGGAATAGTCCTGTTGCAATAATTACATAACGTCTAATCATGAATTTGATCTAATTACGTTTGTTTCAATACCGCTTTTTTATAGGCCTACGGCACAAGGGGGAGTTATGTACCAAACTACATAGATAAGCTCCAATCATGTTTTTGCGCAATAAATTCAAAGTCAATTCATAGCTTAATTTGAGGAACAGAAGAATATTTACATTGTTAAATTAAAGTTGACAGAAACTCGTCTTCCGTCCACTGCCAATCACTCTCCATTCAGCATTCAAACAGGACGCCTCATCCGGTTACGTCAGGCAGCAGGATAAAACTCCAATATCATAGATTCCCATTATAATACTTGATCTGTAGCTAAAGGGCTGATCATTTACATAAAATGACTGAGTTTATTAATAAATGTATAGCTGTTTCCAAACGATGTCGTACTCGCTACCAGGTGTCTGTTAGATTGCACAACACAATGACTATGAAATGGCATCAAACACACTATAATTTAAAACTGTAAACAAACAAATAATCAATAAACAGTTGGACAGACATAGAATACACTGTGATTTGTGCGCTCAACATCTCTTCTGTTTGTGCCGTTAACTTTTCAATGTGCACTTTAAGCACATCATTCTGCTCCCGAGATACACATAAGTGGTTCGTGCCTGTTTTGAAGCATTCTTCTAAAAATTGTTGAATGTATGAACACATGAATGTATTTTATAAGAATACAAATAGTAATTTGTTATAATTAACATGTTTACATTTTGTAAAATGACTCTGCAGCAAATATTTTTTCAAGAATTAATTTTAGCTGCAGAATTTTTTCTTACTTGGTTAAAAAAATTCTCATAACTTATGATTATATATTTGTATTAATATGATGTTTTTCTGTATAATGACATAGTGTGTATTTAGTGAATTCTGGATTGTGTTTACCAAATTAAAAAAGACCATTAGTTCTTACTTTTGGGATTGAGATTGTTGGGATTGTTTGTTATGTACAGAAATTAACAAATTTCTTTAATATTTAAAGGTGTTAACTGTACTTTTACAAGGGATGCACCGATACCATTTTTTCACAACCGATCCGATCCGATATAAAAAATTCTGAGTATCGGTAGATACCGATACTAAACCGATCCGATACCAATGCAGTTTTGTTTAAAATGATATGTAGAATTTCTAAACCTTAGTGTGTTGAATAAAAAAATCACTCTTTTGTGAGTTAAACACAATCAACTAAATACAGACAACTTCATTAAAATATATACAATCACAATCTATGACAAAATAGCCTACCACAAAAATGGGGAATAAATTAGATTAGTGAATAATTCAGCAGCAAAAGTTACAAAATCACAAGTGCACAATAATTGTATAAAATCTAAACATTTATTGGGGAAAAAATAAAGGAAACCACAAAAGTGAATAAGTGTAGCTGTAAATCTGGTAAAATGTTACACAAAATATATTCATGAAAAACAAGTAAATATGTTTATAGAAATAGGGCCTATATACTAAGAAATTACATTTATTTTAAATGAATAGTGCATCTTTTTAATGAGGCAGCAACATATTATAGATAGGGCAGAACAAGAAAGGCTATTAATAATCTTTCATAGCGCAAAAGTATTATAATATAGAGCGGCACAAAGCATGTATGGGCATTCCGTGTGCAGGATGATGCTCACAGCGCGCCACGCTCCGTCCACATTGAGGAGTTCAGAACAAGATATATAGACACGTAGTGTATCTATGAGTATTCTTATAAGCCGTTTATTTTAACAGTTTAACCTTTCAGTTACTGTGTGTGAAGAACAATACAATAACTTGTCCAGTGTTGTGACCTAACAGACACCCAGGAGAAAGTAACACAATTTACAGAAATAAACACAAGCAAGATAAAGTCTTTTTATGAGAAACCATACAGCGCTATCTACAGATCAAGCATAATAACAGAAACAATAAATAATCTTGGAGAGAGTTTCATCGTGTTGACTGTCGTGGTAACCAAACGCGACACAGTTTAAAGCTGAATGGAGAGTGACTGACAGCTGCAGCGGAGGAAGCATGCATTGACGTGAACTTGAATTTAATGACTTAAATATTCATCTGTACTCGCATTAAACTATGGAATGGCTTCAGAACTCTTATAATATTGTACGAATCGTTGATGATGCTTTATACTTACGTGAGTACACTTACGTGACTGTTGAGTCTGAAGAGGAGGGGGCGGGGCAAACAACTCCCTCCAATATTTTAAATTTGGACTGCAGTACCTATTTTTACCAATAGCTCGTAATCCTACATACTACACCTTTAATGAATGAAGCACACAAAAATGTATGACAAAGCCCTAAAACAATAATTGGCATAACTCCAAATATTTTTGACAATTAACGATCAGCCTAATTTCATAATCGTGACAGGTCTAATCAGGAATTAGATTTACACTAGTAACAATGGCAATTTTTGATATCAGAAATTACATTTCCTCAAGTAAATTAGCTAATTCTTAATATTAACAATGACGCCATCACTCGCAGAAATGCACATTCTTGATTAGTTAAATGTCACCATGTGCTGCCATTACAATTCAGTTGTTGATATCAAGAATTGATTTCTTACTAGTTGAAATTCCTATTTCACAGATCAGAAATATAAATCTTACTAGTAAAAATCTGAAATTTTATATCAATCATTATTTTGTTACTAGTAAAAATATAAATTTCGGATATCAAGAACTACATTTTCACTAGTATAAATGTGAATTATTGATATCTGTAAATGTATTTCTGATATCAATAATTAGGAGAGTAATTTAAAATGGCTTTCTTAGTAGTAACAATCATATTTATGATGTCAGAAATTAACATTGTCACTAGTGACAATCGAATTATTGATATAAAAAAATGTACATGTTTACTTGTACTTGTTACTTGTTAAATGTAATTTCAAATAATAAGAAATTAATTCATGATATCAAAAATAGATTTTTAATGGCAGCATATGATGACATTTAACTAATCATGAATTTGTATTTCTGCGAGTGATGACGCCATAGTTAATATGAATAATTAGCTAATTTACTTGAGGAAATGTAGTTCCTGATATCAAAAATTTTCATTGTTACTAGTGGAATAAGCATTTCAACTTATGAAAATGTAATTGTTGATATCATGAATTCATATTCAGGGAATGAATTAAAGTCCTTTCTCATATTGTTGATTAGTTTCAAAATAACAATATTAACATTTAAACTGTAACACATTTTTTGGGTACACACTTTGCTTATGATCATTCATATTTTGATTATTTCCCTTTTTTTTTACAGAATACCAACCAATCAAACCATGCCTCTTCAAGGCCCTCAAATGACCATGTCACAGATACCAGTTGGCTGAACATCCTGGCATTTTCCCTGAAGCACAATGTAACAGGGACTTTAATGGAGGACTTGCTGAAGCTGTTAAGGTTATGTAGTGGGGATGCTGCAAGCATCCCACGTAGCAAGTACATGTTAGAGAAGGCGTTTAAAGATTTTGTAAACAAATCAGAAAACCATCACTATTGTGGTGTTTGCAGCTCTTACATTGGCCTTTCAATGTCAAAGGACGGTGAATTAAAATGTCAGATTTGCTCATCAACCCAAACTGTGAGACAAAATTTAGAGTTAGGTAATTTTTTTATTTGTATACCTTTGAGGGATCAACTTAAAGCTCTTTTGGAGAATGAACCCATTACAAATATTTACAATGACCATAACAGAAATGGAATATCAGATATTTCCGATGGGATGTTGTACAAATATCTAAAATCAGTTAGTGGTTCTTTCTTTTCCCTGTCATTCAATTGTGATGGAGTGCCTGTGTTTCAGTCATCTAAATTCAGCATTTGGCCATTACTATGCTCTATTAATGAAGTACCCCCAGAGGAAAGAGATAAAAATGTCATACTATGTGCCTTGTGGTTTGGGTCATCAAAACCACTTATGACTAGCTTCCTGAAACCTTTTGTGGAAGAATGCAAAAGTCTTGGACAAACAGGTCTTCAGTGGCAAGATCCAGTAAATCACTCAATCAAAATGGCAAAGGTCTATGCATTATGTGCCATATGTGATGCTGTTGCACGACCTTTACTGCAAAATTTCAAGCAGTTTAATGGAGAGTATGGGTGTGGGCACTGTCTTCATCCAGGTGTTCAAGTGAGAAAAGGCAATGGGACTGTACGAGTGTATCCTTGTTTGGAGCAGATGCCAGAACTTAGAGATCATGACACAACTGTGCAAATAGGTGAGATTGCCAATAATGAACAAAGCATTTTGGGCATAAAGGGCCATCTCCAATTGTGGACTTGCCCAATTTTGACCTGATCAATGGCATGGTCCCTGATTACATGCATTGTGTGTTGCTGGGGTTTGCCGGCAAATGGCCACTTTATGGTTTGATTCCAAAAGCTACAGTAAACCATGGTATATTGGTTTGAACACTGCAAGAGTGGATGGAAATCTTTTAGCAATCAAACCTCCAAGCGTTTTCCCCCGAACCCCACGGTCTATTGTTGAGCGAAGGTTTTGGAAAGCTCATGAATGGCAGAACTGGCTTTTATACTACAGTTTGCCAGTCCTGAAGGGGATACTTCCAAACAAGTATCTTTGCCACTGGGCTTTACTTGTGGAGGGTGTGAGCATTTTGCTAGGTTCAGACATTAGCCAAGAGGACATTGACCATGCTCATGAGGCTCTTGAGCTTTATGTTAAATCAGTTCAGTCTTTTTATGGCGAAGATCAGATGACCTATAATGTGCATTCCCTTTTGCATTTGAGTAAGAGTGTTGCGAATTTGGGTCCTCTCTGGGCCCAGTCTGCTTTTATGTTTGAGAGCTATAATGGCTACTTGCTCAAGCAGGTCAAAAGCAGTAATGCAGTGCCTCAGCAGCTTTGCAAAAGAGTAGCATGGTCTCGGGCATTGCCACGCATAGCCAAGGCCTGCTCATCTTATGATGTCTCGCCTGAAATGAAATCATTCTACACAGAAATGACCTCCAGTAAACATCATGTAAGGAACTATGCTAGATATGACAGGGTGACTGCACTTGGAGTTCCAAAGGTAAGGCTGGTGTCTGAAAATGATATGAATGCATTGCATGCATTGCTAGATGTACCTGGGACCCCTATTGGCAGGTACTACAACAGAATAGTTGTCAATGGAGAGGTCATTCACAGCCAAACATACACAAAGACAAGGAAAAGGAGCAACTCTGTTGTGACATTGAAAGATGGTAGTATTTTCAAGGTTTCACACTTTCTCTGTGTCAATGATGACCAACAGCACCTATATGCTGTTGGCAAATTTAAATTGTACAGTGCAGAAGCTGGTTCGAGGATGTACTGTCAAAATAGCACTGTCCTTTATGAGGACTGTTCATTTTCCTACAGGATTTGAAAGAGCAGTTGACAGCAATGACATTGTGAGACCGTGTATATACATTAATTGTGAACAGGCTGGGCCTGTTGTTTGTGAGCAAATCACTACATATTATTGCAAATGAACTAAGTTAAGTGAAGGGGGTTGGCTGGAATATATTTGGCAGAATCATTTTTGTATATGTACATGCATAATTATATTATTTTTTATATGTGATAAGAATAACATTTTGAAAAATTGTATGTGACAAAATTTAGAGATTTTTTTTTTTCACCAATGAAAACTATAAATGTATAATAATATTGAACTGTATCTTGTTGAATAGACTTTAATAAATACTTTTATATTTAAAATGTGTGCTTGTGTGTGTAGTAATGTTGTAATTAATCTAAACTTGAAAGTCTATGGGGGTGTCAAACTCAGTTCCTGGAAGGCCACTGTCCTGTGCTGCATCCAGGTCGTTTTTATTCTGCCCTTCACTCGTGAACTTCCCTCCGTCTTGTTCACTCGGATGTGCGTCATTGCTTACATTGCATGAGTGCCCACTACTGGCGGAACCTTCGCAATGGACTGAACTGGAACGCCCTAAGCCCTTGATCACTTGGAATACATTATGGAGTTATTTATTAAATTGGTTTCCCCTTATGAAATTGTTTAAAGCGATAGTTAACTTTAACATGAAAATTCTGTCATCCTTTACTCACCCTCAAGTTGTTTCAAACCTGTATGAATTTCTTTCTTCAGCTGAACACAAGGGAAGATATTTTGAAGAATGTCAGTAACCAAACAGTTAACTGGAGCCATTGACCTCCATAGTATTTTTTTTCCTACTATGGAAGTCAATGGCTCCAGTTAACTGTTTGGTTACTGACATTCTTCAAAATATCTTCCCTTGTGTTCAGCTGAAGAAAGAAATTCATACAGGTTTGAAACAACTTGAGGGTGAGTAAAGGATGACAGAATTTTCATGTTAAAGTTAACTATCCCTTTAATGCAGCATGAATATAGGTGTTTTGGGGTTGTATTTAAAACTAAAGAAAATATAGAGTTGTTTGTGGTGGGATGAATTAAACGTGATATGCTGTGACGTCACAATCGTGTTGCATTGTGGTATATGGAGCTGCCTGAAGTGTACATTTGAAGTAGACTCACTCCCTCAATTTTCACAGAGGGAGCGAGTCTACTTCATATGTACAATAGACATATAGAATGCTGCATTAAACAATTTAAGAGGGTCTGTCCTTATAAACTTCCCTCGTCCACTTCACGAAGTGGAACGCCCTTAAAAATGGCGGCAGGGATTCCCTCAAGGAAGTGCTTAGGAAGTGCATAAGTGCGTGTCTAAAAGTGAAGTGGAATGCAGCCCAGAGTTCTCCTCCAACCCTAATAAAATACACCTGTACCAGCTAATCAAGGCCTTCAGGAATTCCAGGCAGGTATTTTACAGCTGATTGGAGCAAAAGTTTGCAGGACTGGAGTGGAGACACATTATATGACCATGATTGACTATAGGGCTCCACTTGGGACAAGATAAGAGCAGCGCCATTATTAAGTACAGTCTTATACTGATTGGTAAACTGCACGTTTTATACATGTCTCAAGAAATATATACTACTCATATTAAATTAGCATTGTTTTCCTATGTTTTTACATAAAAATCTATAAGGCTTTACTTGTATGTAGGGCATATATTACATATATGATTCAAAATACATTAATATTATGCAATTTGTGTATGTGTTTTTTGCACCATATATGTCCCTTACAAAATTCTGTCAGAACATATAAGAATCACAGGTGTTTTTAGCTAAACTTTTCCATATGGGGCATTAATGTCCAAAGCCTAAACCAAAACCAAACTAGCATGAAACTAGGATTCAACTAGGATTCAAACACCACTATATAAATCCATTTAAAATCCTATACAAGCATACTGAAAGTTGTTGTTTAAATAAACTTACATATATAAATTAGACATATATTTTTTACATAAATGGCATTAACATACAGTACCATATAAAAAGTCATCATATAAATCATTTTAATATATATATATATATATATATATATATATATATATATATATATATATATATATATATATATATATATATATATAGATTCTTTTATGGATATTTCATACATGGTATAAACCTATATCTTCATATATCGTGAGGATGTATATATGTGCTAATAATGTATTGCCTTATATGAAATATATATGACTTCACTACTCGGATATAGGTACATATATGTACATATTACATTTCCGTGTGGGGAAACGGATAGTTCCTACACAGCAGTAAGTGGATAGTTTTCCACACAGCAAGAAAACCAACAAGTTTTCACACAGTAAGAAAGGGTATAGTTTCCCACAGACCTTCCAGATGGATAGTTTCCACAGGAAATAGATAGGTTTGTCGCAGCAAAGAAGGGGCAAGCCCCACAAATCTCTCAATCAATGTCTCACGTTTTCTTTTTGGGGGGTTCTTTGGGTTCGGGCCAAAGTCCGAGCTCGAAGCCCTTCCCCCTCTAAAGTATATGTAAGTGTGAACTCGTGAAATGATTTTTTTTTAAAATGAGGTACGAGAGGTTCACTTTCAGATAATTGACACAGGTGGGGAGCACTCAGCTAATCAACAAGAGGTGTATATATACACAGCCGTCTTACCTCCATTTTGTTGACAGTTTATCAGCATCCCTCCACCACCCCATCTAAACATTTTGATCCTTTTTTTTTTTTTTAGCTCTAAACCACTTACGTACTCTGGGTTCAGGCCAAAGTCCGAGGTCGAAGCCCTCCCCCCCGACAGCACGGCAAATATGCTTTTTTTTTTTTTTTAAACAACATTTACAAAATCACATTTACTCTCTATAAAGTATATATAAGTGTGAACTTGTGAATCGATGGTAATCAAATCAGGCATGGGGTAAGCCCAAAATTGGTGTCTTTCGAAAACAACATTCTTACTGGGTAAGCAATACTTCTCCAGTGCTGTTACTATATCTTGCATTGTTTCGTCCTCTCCTTCTGCCTTACAACTGAAGACAGCGAGTTGTACACCTCTAAGGCTTTCTCTCCTAATGTGTGAAGTAGAATGGCTACTTTTACCATCGTACTTTTTAAGTCTGATCCTGTAGTGGTCATGTAAATGTTGAACCGCTGTATCCATCTTCTCCAGTTTTCACCTGTTTTTCCCGTTAGAACTAATGGAGGTGGTAATCTAAACTGATCCATGTTTATTTTTCCTTTTGCAGACTCACGGTCACGATGCGCTGACTTTCTCCGTCGCATCTCAGAACTGTTAAATGCAGGTTCAAGTTCATTAAAATGACTGTCTTCTGACACCATGTAGTATCCGAAGACAAGAGAGGCAAACAGAGTATTACTTGAGCAAAATTATAGAGATGCCTCTGAGGACTACAAGAAACACCCCATCCCCAAGAAGGAATTTCATCCGAAGGGGGCCCACAGCAACAACATTTTAACATTAAAAAAGCGTGGATGAACTTTATTTTTAACAAAGTTCCAGATCTCAGCAGTTTTTTAAACAAGACACGGTTTAATGCAGGCTTTTCTAAAATAAAAGATGCATTGAAGACTGTATTGAATCCAAAAGTATAGCGCAACACAGAAGTGTGAGTGACAGTGTTTTATGTGTCACTATTGCTTTGTCTGCCACAGGTAGATTGATATGTCTGTCAACTAAAACTGTGGTAACTCCAAGTACTTAAACTATATTTGCCACAACTAAGACTTACATAAGGCACATTTGCTTACATAAAGCATAAAGTAATTTGCATACATGTTTCACAGTTGGAAAATGTTTTAACTATACACACTGGTATGAAAGCCTTGAGCGGTTGACAGAGGAAACAGTTGGTCAGGGTTAACAGTGCTTTTTTTTATGGTGCGTGGTGACAGTCACACAGAATGGGTGGGAAGGAAACAAAAACAAAAACTTAGATGCAACAGAATTTAAACTGCACAAAACATAAGGTCAAAGCAATATCAAGAAGTCATAACCTGACCTGCATGTGCAAACTGCACTACATAAGTAGCACTTTCCCAGAGACTCTCTCACAGTCTCCAGTCACAGACTCTGACTTTGACTGTCCATGGTCTGCCTAGACCTCTCCTCACCTCCTATCTCTGAACTATAACAAAAACTATAACAAGAATAATAAATGCAAATAAACATACATGCAAAAAAATCATATCTGCGAATATACATAACATACATATTCAAAGAAAACAAATAACGCATTTCTCTCTTACAGCTATGAGCATAGACTCTCCGGTGATGTCACTCACATGAACGCGGCACAAGATGTCGCGGCCACAAAGACCTATAAATACACCGGATGTCTAATTAAACAGGTTTGGCAAAATTCCTCATCAAAAGTGGTAAGCATAATCTGTATCTCTCTTACAATGTATTCAATAAAATATGTTTATTTCTATATGTGAGAAAACAATTCTATTATGCCATCATCATATGCGCTCGTGTTACATTTACTCATATAACTCAGGTAAAACTACATACAGGACATCATACAACAAGGTTACAGCACAGTGACATCGAATGTTACACAGGTCCAATGCATACATGAATATATGTCGGCTAACAGACTGTAATGCATGACACCGTTGTATGCGCGTAACGTGCGTATGTGTGTGTGTAGTCCATGCATTGTCGCAGGCTTACCCTGTGACACACACCTTTGTGTATCGTCTTCATTTAAACCAATATAATGCAGTAACTACCTCACACATGTAAGGAATTATGTACCACAGTGTCACAGTTTGGAGTATTCTTGGTATTTCAGGTGTAGGTTCTTTGTCTTCCGATCCGAGATCAGACTCTAGCGCAAACATATATGGCTGAATTTTACTGGTTACCATTTGACATAATATGCAAAACTGTTACTCAATCATAGCAGTAGGCATTTACTTCCAAATCTTGAATGTGGCACGTGTCTGCTTGGGAGAAGTTAATCCTTTTCCAGCTGTTCCCATTTAGTTCCCTCATTTACTCTTTATATATTCCACAGCCAGAACAAACCGCCACTGTCAATACAGTTGAATAGCTTAAGCAGATACACAACAGCTTCATTATGCAGGTATTTGCAGTAATTTTTGATGACCAGCACAGCATAGAGTGCATTGATTATTTCATGAACCACATTTACAGTATCATTTTATTATGGAGGATAGTGATGGAGATGCAACATTTTTAACATTAATGTTAACAACCAGCTGTGCTGGTCACCAAATATTACTGCAAATACCTGCATAATGAAGCTGTTGTGTATCTGCTTAAGCTATTCAACTGTATTGACAGTGGCGGTTTGTTTGAAACTATTGAGAGCGCCATGAACGCATGTCACGGCTCTGGTTTTAACTGTTATGCCACATTAAGTGCGCCAATACGCTATTTATTGTTAGAATTTCGTTCTAATGGCAATCCTGCATCATTATTTATGTGACAGCTTGCCTATCAAAACTAAGTGTTTCAATTAGAGTTAGGAAAGATTAGAAACAGGATAGATTGTTTAAAAATTCTAATTTATTTTTTAGGTAAAAATCTTATACAATTCACTTCATCTAAACCACCCAAATCCGCACCTAACCTCCTACATTTTTATTCCATGTGATCCTGTTTTAGTGGCTCTTCTTTTAGTATTCCTAAAATGCAGTCAGTTATGTTCAGCAATTTATAGTGAAATATGTATTTAGGCTGCATCATACCTCCTCCATTCCTGTAACAGAGATAAGGAAACCTCCACACGTTACCCAGTCCAACCACATTCCCTGCCACAGCCAGAAGAAACTCTGCTTTACTGCCCCAGTGCCCTCTCTCCTCTATTTGTCCTTCCATTCTAGTCATTTCTTCATTCCGTTCTCAGCAGTTCTGTCTGATCCTACCTGTGGCCAACGTCTCTAGGGTTCAGTCTGTCCCCAGCTCCATGCCCTCCACCGAAGCCTCCACCCCTTTTCTGTTTTGCAAACTTTGTTCTGTCATGGAGGTTGCACCTTCTGGGGGGTAGGATGGGGGGAGGGACATGTTCTAATTAGTTTTCATGGTGTCTGATTAGGTTAATCCTTGCCCATGTAAGGTTTTACTGCTAAAACAAAAACTAAGATTCAACACTCTGCAATAAAACAACAAAACTCACTAATCTGGAGAGAAGATCTCACAGAAAGACTGTAGGACCCTGCCCAAAACCTTCTCACCCTCTCCCTGCACCCTTTCCCCTGATTCAAGTCACAGAATGCCAATCTACCACAGATTATTTATCTTGTAAATCTATTGTTTTATCCCTTTCATGTGTGTGTTTTTAAAGGTCTCAGTGCCATTGGTAAAATGGTCTAAACTTTACTGTAGTCACTGGTAGAATGAGAACGACTGAAACTTATGAGAATTCTGTTCTCCTTTTTGAAATCTTTGATCTCTTCAAAGATTTCTGATCCTCTTCCCCAAAACTACGTATTTGTGTTGCAAATATTTACAACCCTTTTTCCCTAGCCTGGGTATTTAAGAAAGGGTAGCATAACTGCCATTTGGGAACATTCTAGCCAGAAGTTCTGTCTGGCCAAAATAAATGTTAATCTTGATTTATTCTGTCTTTCTGAAATCATTATTCAAGTTGTGTCTCATGTGGAATAAGTAGGAGTTTACGCAAATCCTTCTGTTAGGGCAGATTTATACCGAGGACCCCATGACTGGAGCATGGCGCTAAGCATGAGGGAAAATCCAATTTCTGACTGTCACTGTTATTAACATGTTGCAGCTCTCGTGACTATTGCTGAAATTACATTTTGTGTTATGAGTAAACGTGTGTGATTCACTTAAAGGTAAAATAGTTCACTCTGCAATCCTCTATATCAGAACTAACTAATTTGTGTCCGTGAGCTAAAGTAATTCGTGAGCATTAGCCTCTGTGCGACTACGGGTTCCATGTTGGAATGAATATTTGAAAATAAGAGATACTAAGAAAAATCAATGATCTAAACAATGTGATCTCACTAAAATACGTGAGTATTTTTACGTAAAGTGTGATTCTACTACACGTACATTTACTTACGTTTCACACACAATAAAATGTACAATACTGACTTATTGACAGCACTAAAATGTACAATATTGACGTATTGACAGCACTAAAATGTACAATATTGATGTATTGACAGCACTAAAATGTAAAGTATTTACGTGAATGTGTTACCAGCCACAGGCTCCCATGCATTAATATCATAATTGTGGCATTATTGTTTATTTTATGTTTTATTAAATGCATTTTACTAAGTTAATCTATCTAATATAAAATAACATTTTGCTCTGTTCGTGACTTCTGCTACAAACTCATTTCGGATGACTAGATAATGTTAAAAGAAAACTGCATTTTAAAACCTTAAGATGAATAACATTCTTGCCAACCATTTTGTAGTATTTAGCTTGTTGTTTGCCGTGAGACATAAAAAGGCGTTTTCTCCTATTCAGCAACTGGCGATCACAAGATACACCAAAACACAACATTAATTCACAAAACAACACTTTATTCGTTCGCTGTAATCCAAATCGTTAGAATCCATATGTTTGCGAGAAACAAATCCAAATTGAGCCTTTATCCAGTGATCTTCATCTCCATTAGCCTTCCATTAGTCTTCATCTCCTCTCAGGAGCGCGACCGTAAACATCAAATCTCGCGCTCGTTGTGAATTCGAATTCAAAAAACGCGCCCTCATGAAGCGTTACGACATGATTTACAGCAGTGGCATCGAATGCTCATTGGCTCTCGCCTGCTTCGTCACAGATTTTGACATGTCGTGTTTCAGTTGATTTGTATTTGAAATGGCAAACGCGCAACTTCACGGAGAGAAGCCGGATTAATATTTTCATTTATTAATAACTTGCATTCTGCTTTGTACCTCATACAAAACTAGAGGACTGCGACTGCAACATATCTTCATTTGAACTACTTTTGGTAGCGCTTTTGACATTTTTGCAATAAATAAATTATTGTGATTACACTGGTCTGTCTGTTATGTTATGTTATGTCCTTTTATTTATAACAGTTCGTTGTTTTAATAAATGCTAATGGGTAGGTTTAGGGGTAGGTGTAGGATTAGCCGTTCAAAATATATTTTAATGCTATATTGTTACCAAAATCGTCATTTTCCAAAGTTTTACCTTTTATTCTCTTTATATTCTGAATTAAATTGGTATGTTTAGGTTTGGGGTAGTGTTAAGGGATCTTGCATTAATCAATAAAATGGTCAAAGGGAAATTATATTGATATCTTTATGATATAACAAAAAAAAAATGTTTTTACCAGTATAAAGTTTTGTATTCTTTAAAAAAAGATTTGATGATGGATTCGTAATTATTTTACGTTTTTTAGCTGTAAAAATGTAATAATACTACGTTAAAATGTTGCAAATACGTCTATATTTTACATTTTAGCACTTCTCCAAACGTACTAAGACGAACGTTTGGTCTCTTTGAAAGTAACGTATTAATACCTACGTATTAACGATGAGACCAGGCTGATCTAAATTAATTCACAACGAATCTAATCATCAGCTGTTAACAAATTTAACGAAGTCACATTAAAATTGGAGTCAGATCAAAATTATTCATGGAGTAAAATGAGATATCAATAATAATTGAATTTAACAGAAATGCTTTAAAGGTTTACACGCAGAAGTCCTTCATCCAAGCCGTTAGATTCCGTTTTTGGGCAAACAGATGGACCTTACAAAGTGGTTACCCGGACCTCCCTGATCTCCAGGATGTGAGTGTCTTTTCAGCAAAATATTGGGATTGCAACAAGCAAGAGGTTTGATTTCCTTCTCTTTCTTCAGCTGTTATGTTAAGTCCATTCCTTTTTAGAAATGTTGGGAGTATACTGAATACTGTATAAATCTGATCGGGGCATGAGAATTAGACAATCACATTGCTTATCAGGGACATGAAAGCAACAGCATAGAGTAGAAATGATATCCCTTGCTTTAAATTTCTCCTTGTTTGCCTATGCAACAAGAGAGAAAACCTAAACTGGAATAAAATCATCCTCATTTTATTTTGGTACTCAAAAGAGGCCTCTAAGTTAAAATCAAAATTCTGAGGAGAACTGTCCAGTTACATTTGTTTATTTGCTTTGCTGCAACCACGTTGCAACTCAGACAAAGAGCAAATGTTCATGTTAAATTGTAAATTAAATCTTGTAAGTACGTGAGCTAAATATCAAGGAAAGTATCTCACTGGAATCCTTTGTGTGTAAAATGTGAAGGTGGACAAAATTGGTTCAGGACTGATGTCACAATTACAAATGTCTTATAAAATGTAGAGTTTTACTTTGGTCTTATTTCAGACCTTGCAATCGCTGCACTTTTGTGTTATTAGTGTCCCAAAAGAGACTGAGAAAGTTAACAGACCAAAAGTAATCTTTTGCAGGTATAGGGAACAAGACAGCAAGAGTGTTGAAATGATGGAGAATAGGAGAATAAAGATGGTTAAAGAAAGAACTGTTAAGAAAGAAAACTGAAATGAATAAACTAAAGAGAAATAACTTCTTTACCTTCTATTTGTGCAAGACTCTTTAATGAGAAAAATTACAATGCCCGTTTAAAATCATTAACCTGATTGTTGTAACTTGAGTAGGCCGAAAACATTCAAGGCCTACGAATTTACATTTCAGTGATCTGGAACCCATTGAGAAAGTGGAGGTACAAGTTTTACATTGTTATAAAACCACAAACAAAGTGGCTCAAGTGTTTGCAAACTCCTCTCTAGGGAGCGTCAGATTACACGGGATCCGATTGGGGAAGTTATTTTACTGGAAATGTAATGAAAGCTGTGTTATTTTAACCTCAGGAATTAACTCCACAGATTTTACACACCAAAAGTGTGGTCAAGTGTTTGAATGGCACCATAAATATTCAATTCAATTCAATTCAATTCAAATATATTTGTATAGCGCTTTTCACAATACACATTCTTTCAAAGCAGCTTTATAGAATGTGCATTTCATAAATGTACATTGAAAAATGTTAGAAAGAGAATGTTAAACAAAAATGTAGGAAAAGGTTAATCAATCATGTATTAATTTAGGCCATAACAAAGCTGGCGTTGAGTCGTCTCTTCACAGGCGTCGAGTCGTCTCATCACAGGTGTTGGGGCATCAGAAGTCTCCATGAGAGGCTGGATACAAACTGGAGCTGACAAACTATTTACCTCAGGACTAGTGTCCCGAGATAATAACAGAAAAGCAGATGGGAAATAATTAGCATAGTCGTTAAAATTGGTGTTATACGATCATATTCTCTTGACCTAGTAAGAACTCTAGCAGCTGTGTTTTGGACTAACAGTAGCTTGTTTATTGAGAATGCAGGGCAACCAGCTAATAAAGCATTACAGTAATCTAGTCTCGAGGTCATGAATGCATGAACTAACTTTTCTGCATCAGAAATAGATGGCATGTTACGTAGCTTAGCCATGTTTCTAAGGTGGAAAAATGCCGTTCTTGTAACATATGAAATGATTTTCGAAAGACAAGTTGCGGTCTAATATAACACCCAGGTCTTTTACTGTTGTGGATAAAGTGACAGGACATCCTTCGAAGTAAAAGTTGTATTGTGAGAGGTTTTGTGGGCATTTTTTTGGACTAATAAGTAATACCTCCGTTTTATCTGAATTTAATAGCAGAAAATTACACGTCATCCAGTATTTAATATCTTCAACACACGCTGTCAGTTAAGATAATTTAGCGTTTTCATCTGGTCGTGATGAAATATATAATTGAGTGTCATCAGCATAACAGTGGAAATTAATTCCATGTTTTCTTATAATATTACCAAGTGGCAGCATATATATTGAGAATAGCAGAGGGCCTAACACAGGTCCTTGCGGCACCCCATAGTCTAGTGACGTTATCTTTGTGTTATTACGTTATTAGCAGTGTAATTCTGAAGTCGATCTAAGAGTATTTTATGATCTATAGTATCGATCGCAGCACTAAGATCGAGTAGAACTGGTATTGAGATACAGCCTTGGTCAGAAGCTAGAAGTAAATCATTTGTGATTTTAACGAGCACAGTTTCTGTGCTATGATGCAGCCTGAATCCTGATTGAAATGTTTCATAGATATCATTAGATAAATACCAAATCCTAAACAAACGGCACAGCACCACATCAGGTGATCTGATGCTCTAAACACAATTCTGGCTTGTATAAACAGTATCATTTAGAGAGACTCCCCTCAGGGGACCTGGATGTGAAAATGAACACAACAAAGCAGATTGTGTAAACTCAACTGCAAACAGAAGGTGCAACCTGTCTGACTGCGCTGAAACACCAGCAGTCACATCTGGCTGACCATTATAAATCAGTTTATTTGACCTTTTCTTTACAGAAACATGATCATGATAATGATCCATGTCTTTGTAAACTAAAACAAATGTTCTTATAATTGCATAAAAACTTAACAGGTTAAAGTCATCTTCAACAACTGTCAGGCTAAGGCCATTAAAGAAAAAATAAGATATACCAGTCTACTAACATTCTACTAACACTCCAATGATATTTAGTGGACGTGTAGGTGCAATGCTACTCAATAGAATATGTTAAAGTGACCATCAAAATAAAGTGAAACCGATATATCTTTGTGTAAAGGTTCAATATTAGACTGTTTCTCTCTGTGTTTGTTTTCCTTTCAGGCTGGTGGCTGACACCATTCAGACCCAGATTACACAGGGACTGGGCTGGCCTGCATCAGCCAAGGACACGTACACAACTTAAACCCAGCTGTTCCTGTTTAGTTCCCTCATTTACTCTGTGTATATATTCTCCCTGTTCAGTTCAGTTGCCGTTGGTTATTGTTTGTGTATACTCGTGTCTGTGTTGTTAATAATTGTTACTGTGATCTCAGTTTCATATCTCAATACAGTAAAATAATAGTTCATCCAAAAATTTTACTTCTGTTATTAACTCACCCACATGTTGTTCCAAACACACACAACTTTTGTGAATAACAAATTAAGATTATTTTTTAATCTCATATTTTTTTGTCCATCCACTAAAAGTCCACTCAACCAAAATATCCCAATTCAAAAAGCGTATATGGATTCTAATCATGGATTACTTTAACAATGTCTTTATGCACTTGATGCTAAACAACTTTGGTTCACTGGATAGACAAAAATGAAGAGAGAGAATATGAATTAATTTGTGTTCTGAAAACGAACCAGTCTTATGGGTTTGAAACAACATAAGTGTGAGTAAATGACACAATTAAATGTTTTGTCTAAACCAGTGTTTAAAACGTGTTTACACATCTTATGAATTCTTTCTTTTATGTAAAGGTTCACTGTGAGGATTAACCCTGACAACAACAAGTGCTCTTCAAAGTTCCAGGTCAGCAAAATAAATATGAAAATGGTGCAAAGGAAGAACTCTGGCCTGAACCCTCATGATTCCTCCTTCATTAAGGAGTTTTGGGATTTCAGCTGGTAAAACTATTGAGCTACTAATTGTGGAAGCTTGTTTCCGCCACGGAATAAGACATTTAGAAAGAAAATAGCGTCTTTTTATCTCACAATTCAGTTTTTTTCGAGTTATAAAGTCAGAATTGCAAGGGGAAAAAAGTCTGAATTGTGAGAAAAAAAGTCACAATTACCTTTTTTATTTTTTTTACTCTGTGGCGAAAACAAGCTTTCTGTTATTATTGATCTTTGTCTTCTTGTTCTGATTTATTATTATTTGTAGACCTTTTTTGTGTATGTGTACAGCCCTTTGGTCTACTCTCTAGTGGAAATGACTTTTGTAAATAGATTGGACATGAGACCTTTTGGATCTGTAAGTTTTTTATGAATGAACCTGTTCATGAAAAATATGTTAAAAGTTTCTGCAGGCTTTCAGAAAAAGTCTCGGTTACATATGTAACCCTCGTTCCCTGAAGGAGGGAACGGAGACGTACGTCGGAACTGACCGACGAATTGGGATCTGTTTTCAGAGACCGACCTACTTCGAGTGATTAAAAAAGAGCCAATGGACATTGGCATGGGGTTCACGCATTCCACGCACCACGCTGCGCGGGTAAAAATACGGAAGTGGAATACCGCATCTTTCCTTTTCAACTGAGGAGCCGAGATAAGTGACTCGGGCCTTCAGCTGAAGCACAGCACCTGGCGACGGGACGTAAATCTCCGTTCCCTCCTTCAGGGAACGAGGGTTACATACGTAACAGAGACGTTGCCTTTCAGTCGGTCACATTCGACGTACGTCGGAACTGACCAACGAATTGGGATCCCTACCAACTCGCCAGGGATGCTGGCCCTTCCAGCGCCCTGCCTGAGCTTGCTGGACCACTCCTATGTCGGAGTGGGAGTCAGTGCTCCCGGCAGGGAAGGACAGTCACTGCTGTTCCTGCAAGACCCACTCAGCGTGAGTTTTGGATAACACTGGGAAAGCATGCCCGTCTTAAGGAGATGGCACGCTGCGGAGCCACGTCCTTCGATGGAAGGAGAGGTGGCGAAATACACATAAGGACTAAGGGTAGTGCAACATATGGTAGTCCCTGGGGTGGTTCCAACCTGGTTCCAGGGGGGGGGGAAGAGCACCTCCAGGAACGACAGAGGGAGCTCTGTCGAGGGAAGACACGGGGCTAGCCAATTAGGGTAGTTGGTACCGTGGAGAATACACATATGGGGTTACCGTTAGGGAACCGCTACATATGGATACCCAGCCTACACACGTTCCACAAGCATACGGGTGCAGGCCTGGCGTCAGATGGCCGCTACGTCTGACCCTGAGGGGTAGCGGAGGAGTTCACAGGGTTTGCCATTTCTGGGGAACACAACTGGAGAGTATAGACGCACGTATCCGGACCCTGGGGCGGGAGTGGCATTGCAAGACGACACTAGAACGGGCACTCCGCGCTACTGGCCACTGGGGGCGAGTACACGGGAAGATACCGGCTCCACACGGAGGCTATAGAATCTAGCAAACGTGTTAGGTGTCGCCCAGCCTGCAGCTCTTCATATATCTGTCAGCGAGGCGCCTTGAGCCAGCGCCCAGGAAGAGGCAACACTCCTTGTGGAGTGTGCTCGCAACCCAAACGGGCAAGGCGCGTCTTGGGACTGGTAAGCCAAGATGATAGCATCCACTATCCAGTGGGCTAACCTCTGCTTGGAGACAGCCTTTCGCTTCTGCTGGCCTCCGTAACAGACGAAGAGCTGTTCTGAGGTCCTGAAGCTTTGAGTCCGGTCAATGTAGGCCCGAAGGGCGCAGACGGGACATAACAAAGCCAGGGCTCGGTCTGCCTCCTCTGAAGGCAGGGATTGCAGGTTCACCACCTGGTCCCGAAAGGGAGTGGTGGGAACCTTGGGCACATATCCGGGCCGGGGTCTCAGGATGACGTGAGAATTACCCAGTCCAAACTCTAGGCACGACTCGTTGACCGAAAGTGCGTGCAGGTCCCCTACCCTCTTGATAGAGGGCAAAGCAACCAAGAGTACTGTCTTTATGGACAGGATCTTTATCTCTACAGACTGCAAAGGCTCAAAGGGAGGGCTCTGCAGTGCTCTCAGCACCAGAGCTAGGTCCCAAGCGGGTACCGAGTTTGGGCGAGGAGGATTTAGCCTCCTCGCACTTCTGAGGAACCTGATGATTAGGTCGTGCTTCCCCAAAGACTTATCATCCACTGCGTCGTGATACGCCGCTATTGCTGCAACATACACTTTCAGGGTGGAGGGAGACAGCCTTCGCTCCAACCCATCTTGCAGAAAGGAGAGCATGACACTGATCGAGCACCTTCGGGGGTCTTCGCAGCGAGAAGAGCACCACTCAATGAACAGGTTCCACTTCAATGCATAGAGCCGCCTCTTTGAGGGCGCCCTTGCGGAAGTGATGGTGTCTGCCACTGCTTGTGGAAGTCATCGACATGGAGTTTCCAGAGGTCTGGACGCGGGTGCCCCGTCCCTGAGAAAGAAGGTCCCTCCTCAGGGGAATCGGCCAGGTCGTAAGTCGCAACTAGAAAGACCTGCTCCTCGTCCTCCCTGACCTTGCACAATGTCTATGCGAGAAGGCTCACTGGGAGGGGCGTGGCGAGAACGCATATTTGCGTAGGTCCCGCGGCCAGCTGTGTGCCAGCGCACCCGTACCGAGTCAGGCAATAGTACAACTGGCAATGGGTCGACTCTGGAGAGGCAACAGGGTCTACCTGCGTGACTCCGAAGAGGCCCCATATCAGCTGGACCGTCTGGGAATGGAGACGCCATTCTCCCGGAGGTGTCAGCTGTCGAGAGAGCTCATCGGCTGTCTGGTTCAGCACACCTGGGATATGGATGGCGCGACCTCAGATGCTTCTGACTACAAAGGAGGAGATGGCGGGCGAGTTGGAGCATGCAACGGGAACGTAGACCACCCTGATTGTTGATGTACGCAACGGCCGCAGTGCTGTCCGTGCGGACCAGTACATGCCTACCCTGGAGTGGCTTTCTGAGGCGGCCCAGAGCGAGACGTACTGCCAGTAACTCCAGGCAGTTGATATGCCAACGCAGTTGGGGCCCCGTCCACAGACCCGAAACTGCGTGCCCGTTGTACGTGCCCCCCCAACCCATGGACGAGGCACTTCATGCTTCCATCTGCTGAAAAGCTTTATGGAGATGAAGATTTCGTTTTTCAGCACGACCTGGCACCTGCTAACAGTGCCAAAACCACTGGTAAATGGTTTACTGACCATGGTATTATTGTGCTCAATTGGCCTGCCAACTCTCCTGACCTGACCCCCATAGAGAATCTGTGGGATATTGTGAAGAAAAAGTTGAGAGACGCAAGACCCAACACTCTGGATGAGCTTAAGGCCGCTATCGAAGCATCCTGGGCCTCCATAACACCTCAGCAGTGCCACAGGCTGATTGCCTCCATGCCACGCCGCATTGAAGCAGTCATTTCTGTAAAAGGATTCTCCACCAAGTATTGAGTGCATAACTGAACATAATTATTTGAAGGTTGACTTTTTTTGTATGAAAAACACTTTTCTTTTATTGGTTGGATGAAATATGCAAATTTTTTGGGTTTTCATGTCAAGTCAAGTCAACTTTATTTATATAGCGCTTTTAACAATGCAGATTGTTTCAAAGCAGCTTCACAGTGTTAAACAGAAAAATAATGCAACAGAATATATTATCATACAGTAACAATGTGGGCTTTAGATCAGTAATTAGATAAGTAATTTGGTCTATATGGTTAATTTAGTTTAATAATTAGATTTATTTTGAAATATATTTGAAAAAAATTTTTTCCCCAACTGAGCAAGCCAAGCCAGAGGCGACAGTGGCAAGGAAACCAAAACCCCATCAGGAGACCTAATGGAGAAAAATAAACCTTGGGAGAAACCAGGCTCAGTCAGGGTGTCAGTTCTCCTCTGGCCAATTAACAAACAGCGTATTATTATTATTAAAGTTATTATTTTAAAGGTCAGAGGTCATAATCGATCTGAATATTCGAAAGATCTGAGGCAACACGCCGGAGACGGGTTTATTGAGGATGATGTATCAATTAAATAATTATTAAAAATAAAAAATTTGAAATATCGGAGTCATTACGCCGGAGACAGGTTTTTATTTAGGATGCCATATTGATTAAACAATTACTAAAATGTAATATTCGAAAGATCAGCGGCAACACGCTGGAGACGGGTTGTTTTGAGGATGACATCGATTTAAAGAATTGTTAACTAGGACTATTCAAACAATCGGAGTCATCACGCCGGAGACAGGTTTATTGAGGATGCCGTGTCGATGAGGCAGCTTAAGGGGGAGTCTAAATGACACGGTCTCTGCAGACACTTCAGGGTCATGTGTTGGTCACATCTGGGTGCAGGTCCACCGTCTGATCTGGATACAGCCTGGATCCGGCTGACTGCAGTAGACCTCGGGATAAAACAGAGACACTAACATTAGCGTAGATGCCATTCTTCTGATGATGTAACGAGTACATCAGGTGTTATGGGAAGTGTTCCCGGTTCCGGCTGACCTAGATAATGCAGCCTTATAATCATTTAATTGAAAAAGTGTTTTATGTGTATGCCATAGAAAAGAGATGTGTTTTAAGTCTAGATTTAAACTGACAGAGTGTGTCAGCTTCCCGAACAATGCTAGGAAGACTGTTCCAGAGTTTAGGTGCTAAATAGGAAAAGGATCGACCACCTGCAGGTGATTTTGATATTCTAGGTATTATCAGCAGGTCAGAGTTTAGAGACCGCAGTAGACGTGATGGAGTATAATGTGTTAAGAGCTCACTCAAGTCTGGGGAGCTAAACCATTTAGTGCTTTGTAAGTAATAAGCAAGATTTTAAAATGTATGCGATGTTTAATAGGGAGCCAGTGCAGTGTTGACAGAACCGGGCAAATTTGTTCATACTTCCTGGTTCTAGTAAGAACTCGAGCTGCTGCGTTTTGGACCAGCTGGAGTTTGTTTATTAAGCGAGCAGGGCAACCACCCAGTAGAGCATTACAATAATCTAGCCTTGAGCTCATGAACGCATGTATTAACTGTTCAGCATTTTGCATTGAGAGCATGTGCCGTAATTTAGATATATTTTTAAGATGGTAGAATGCAGTTTTACAGATGCTAGAAACATGGCTTTCAAACGAAAGATTGGTATCAAAGAGCACACCCAGGTTCCTGAGCTGTATGCCAAATCATGAGCTGTATGCCAAAATCCATCCATCCATCCATTATCTTCCGCTTATCCGGGGCCGGGTCGCGGGGGCAACAGTCTAAGCAGAGACGCCCAGACTTCCCTCTCCCTAGCCACTTCCTCCAGCTCTTCTGGGGGAACCCCGAGGCGTTCCCAGACCAGCCGGGAGACATAATCCCTCCAGCGTGTCCTAGGTCTTCCCCGGGGCCTCCTTCCGGTGGGACGTGCCTGGAACACCTCCCTGGGAAGGCGTCCAGGAGGCATCCGAAATAGATGCCCTAGCCACCTCAGCTGGCTCCTCTCGATGTGGAGGAGCAACGACTCTACTCTGAGCTCCACCCGAGTGACCGAGCTTCTCACCCTATCTCTAAGGGAGCGCCCAGCCACCCTACGGAGAAAGCTCATTTCGCCGCCTGTATCCGGGATCTTGTCCTTTCGGTCATGACCCACAGCTCATGACCATAGGTGAGAGTAGGAACGTAGATCGACCGGTAAATCGAGAGCTTTGCCTTACAGCTCAGCTCCTTCTTCACCACTACAGACCGGTACATTGACTGCATTACTGCAGAAGCTGCACCGATCCGCCTGTCGATCTCTCGCTCCATCCTTCCTCACTCGTGAACAAGACCCCAAGATACCTGAACTCTCCACTTGGGGCAGGAACTCTCCACCAACCTGAAGTGGGCAATCCACCCTTTTCCGACTGAGAACCATGGCCTCGGACTTGGAGGTGCTGATTCTCATCCCAGCCGCTTCACACTCGGCTGCAAACCGCCCCAGTGCACGCTGAAGGTCCTGGTTTGAGGAGGCCAACACGACAACATCATCCGCAAAAAGCAGCGCCGAAATCGTATGGTCCCCAAACCGGACACTCTCCGGTCTAGAAATTCTGTCCATAAAAATTATGAACAGAACCGGTGACAAAGGGCAGCCCTGCCGGAGTCCAACATGCACCGGGAACAGGTCTGACTTACTGCCGGCAATGCGAACCAAGCTCTTGCTCCGGTCATACAGGGAACGAACAGCCAACCCCATACTCCCAGAGCACCCTCCACCCTCCAGAGCACCCTCCACAGGATGCCACGAGGAACACGGTCGAATGCCTTCTCCAAATCCACAAAACACATGTGGACTGGTTGGGCAAACTCCCATGAACCCTCCAGCACCCTGAAAAGGGTATAGAGCTGGTCCAGTGTTCCACGACCGGGACGAAAACCACACTGTTCCTCCTGAATCCGAGGTTCCACTATCGGCCAAATTCTCCTCTCCAGTACCCTGGCATAGACTTTCCCGGGGAGGGTGAGAAGTGTGATCCCCCTATAGTTGGAACACACTCTCCGGTCCCCCTTCTTGAAAAGAGAGACCACCACCCCGGTCTGCCAGTCCAGAGGTACTGTCCCCAACCGCCATGCGATGTTGCAGAGGCGTGTCAGCCAAGACAGCCCCACAACATCCAGAGACTTGAGGTACTCAGGTCGGATCTCATCCACCCCCGGTGCCTTGCCACCGAGGAGCTTTTTAACCACCTCGATGACTTCAGCCCGGGTGATGGGCGAGTCCACTTCCGAGTCCCCAGCCACTGCTTCCTCAATGGAAGACATGTCGGTGGGATTGAGGAGATCCTCAAAGTATTCCTTCCACCGCCCGATGATATCCCCAGTTGAGGTCAACAGGTGCCCATCTCGACTGTAAACAGTGTTGGTAGGGCACTGCTTCCTCCTGAGGCGCGAACGGTTTGCCAGAATCTCTTCGAGGCCAACCGATAGTCTTTCTCCATGGCCTCACCGAACTCCTCCCAGGCCCGATTTTTGCCTCCACGACTACCCGGGCTGCAGCCCGCTTGGCCTGCCGGGTACCCGCCAGCTGCCTCAGGAGTCCCACAAGCCAGCCAGGCCCGATAGGACTCCTTCTTCAGCTTGACGGCATCCCTTACTTCCGGTGTCCACCACCGGGTTCGGGGATTGCCGCCTCGACAGGCACCGGAGACCTTACAGCCACAGCCCGAACAGCCGCATCGACAATGGAGGTGGAGAACATGGTCCACTCGGACTCAATATCTCCAGACTCCCTCGGATCCGGTCGGGTTCTGCCGGAGGTGGGAGTTGAAGATCTCTCTGACAGGGGCTCGGCCAACGCGTTCCCAACAGACCCTCACAGTATGTTTGGGTCTGCCGAGTCTGTCCAGCCTCCTCCCCCTCCATCGGATCCAACTCACCACCAGGTGGTGATCAGTTGACAGCTCCGCTTCTCTCTTCACCCGAGTGTCCAAGACATATGGCGAAGGTCTGATGACACGACCACAAAGTCGATCATCGACCTCCGGTCTAGGGTGTCCTGGTGCCACGTGCACTGATGGACACCCTTATGCTTGAACATGGTGTTCGTTATGGACAAACCGTGGCTAGCACAGAAATCCAATAACAGAACACCACTGGTTCAGATCAGGGGGCCGTTCCTCCCAATCACGCCCAGGTGTCACTGTCACTGCCAACGTGGGCGTTGAAGTCCCCCAGTAGAACGATGGAGTCTCCAGTCGGAGCACTTTCCAGCACCCCTCCCAGAGACTCCAAGAGGGCTGGTACTCCGCACTGCCGCTTTGGCCCGTAGGGCACACACGACAGTGAGAGACCTATCCCTGACTCAAAGGCGCAGGGAAGCGACCCTCTCGTTCACCGGGGTGAACTCCAACACATGGCAGCTGAGCTGGGGGGCTATAAGCAAACCCACTCCAGCTCTCCGCCTCTCACCATGGGCAACTCCAGAGTGGTAGAGAGTCCAGCCTCTCTCAAGAAGTGTGGTTCCAGAGCCCAAGCTGTGCGTGGAGGTGAGCCCGACTATCTCTAGTCGGTACCTCTCGACCTCCCGCACAAGCTCCGGCTCCTTCCCCGCCAACGAGGTGACATTCCACGTCCCTAAAGCCAGGTTCCGTGTCCAGAGATCCGCCGGGGCCTCGCCGACTGTCGCCCGATCCACTATGCACCGGCCCCTTACGCTCCCTCCTGCAGGTGGTGAGCCCACAGGAGGGCCAAAATCATCAGTATTAAAACAATAAAAGACCTGCAATATTTCAGTTGGTGTGCAATGAATCTTAAATATATGAAATTTTTATTTTATTATTACATTATGGAAAATAATGAACTTTTATCACAATATGCTAATTTTTTGAGAAGGACCTGTATACACACACACACACACACACACACACACACACACACACACACACACACACACACACACACACACACATCACCTTTTAATCCTCTGAACTGACCCCAAGGTTTCACAACTTTTTAATATTTTAATTTTTAACACTGCTAACCCTAATGACAAAGTAACAAATGTTCTTTTTAAATTATTTATGATGAGTAATTACCCAATTGCTTAATGTATTGAACTAATGTTAACAAAAGGAACCTTGTAAAGTGTTACCATGTTGTTAAATAGAAAACATTTTATATTTAACGTCAGTTTAACAGTTAGTGTGTTCTTAATCTCAGATTGCATGATTGTTATTCATTTTTCACAGAAACCTTGAAAGACAAATAATGTCTGGAACACACATAATTCAAGTTGTCTTTAATATGAAACATATGCATTTTCATACATGGTTGCAACAATATTTCAGTTCAGTTTCTTTTTATGTGTTATTATAATAATTAAAGCAATACAAAAAAATTGATGTTTGGACCCAGAACTTTTTTTTAGTGGCCAGGTAAGAGCTAGTGATTTTATTGGGATGGCCAAAAAAATCCTGCTTCAAATCTAGAGAAAATTACTGTATATCCTGTGTGGAATACAATTAAAACGGATGTGGAATGGAACACACAAAACGGATTTCATGTAACAGCAACAAACTGGTTAAACTGTATTTGTAATGATTGAATTTTTGCCTGGCATAAATTCTTTTCCATACAGGTCTCTGTATACCGTAACCAGTAGAGCTCTTTGACTAGCCTATAACCAATCAAATGTCTTATAATTGGCAGTAAACATCGCAAAAAATGTTTAAACGTTTTTTTGATGAAGGTCTTTTCTTCTATTTCAGCTCATTGCTTACAGATAAGAGGGAAGTTTGTGTAAAACACGTTTTTTACTTTTTTTTTTTAAGAAGGGCGTATTCATTTATATTTTCATTGCAAAGTACAAATGGCTGTGCTTTCTTTGTGCTATCACAGGATATGTGAGTACTGTATGAATGAGCGTGTACATAACCATGTATAATATTTCATTTTGTTGGCTAAACAAACATGTACACATGCATTTGAAAAAAATGTTTGACTGTTGTGTTTGCGTCTCGCTCTGCTGTGTTTTTGTTTATGCTCGTAAAGCTGCTTCACAAAGCACACATTTGCAGCGTTGCCATGTCCACTTTTTACAGGCATCTTTGGGCTTGTTATTTGTCCCTTGTTATTTATATTTATACATATACACACACACACACACACACACACGCACACACACACACACACACACACACGTCTGGTTCACTATCTTTGTGGGGACTCTCCATAGACGTAATGGTTTTTATACCGTACAAACTGTAGATTCTATCCCCCTACACTGCCCCTGCCCCTAAACCTACCCATCACAAGAAACATTCTGCATTTTTACTTTCTCAAAAAAACTCATCCTGTGTGATTTATAAGCCTTTTGAAAAGTATGATAATGAATAGCTGATAAATGACAAAGATTACTAAAACCGAATTGAAATAAATAGCAAAAGTTGAGCATCTTTTAGTTTGTGTTACTCTTCACTAAGTCTTGCATCTCTGTGATTTCAGCTCGTTGCTGAGGAAGATTTGTGTCAGGAGTACACAGGTGATGCCAACGCTGTCAAGAAACAGATACAGAGAAACAACATTTATCTGTTAGTTGATTTATTCTTGTTTTTTATGCAGTTTAGCTTTGTTAAATAGTTAAACATATACATCTCTACCCTGATGATATTTTAGTGGCTTGTTTATCTCTTGAAAATGTTTAATCTCACCTGTTTTAGGCTTCCTTTCTTAGTAAACAGTCGGAACAGCGCCCATCCAGGCACCAGCAGAATGGAGGACAGGGCCAGTGACCAGCCTAGCGCGTATGCCCAGTCCGGGTACACATACCAGCGGTTGAAAGTGAGAGGCTTGTACTTAACCATTGAACAGACAAAAGACACCTAAAAAAGGGAAGAAATAGAAGTTGTGAAGAATGGATGTAAAAGAAAAAGGAGAATGCAATCAGATGAATGTGAGAAATGGCTTTAGGGATATACAACTAAATAAGGATCAGAGATGAATGAAATGCAGAGACACTCACCAGGGATACAAAAGGAGTCAGGTATTTCCAGCACAGCATAAACATGTAATTGGGTCGTGAGTTTGTCATGTCTTCAATGATGTCAAACATTCTCTCAGCCCCTGTGGTGTTAGGGAAGAATTGAGGATCACTAGCTTTTAGATACTGTCAATGTTGTCTATTGCTGTTTCAGATACTGTCATTGTTGTCTCATATCATAAATCATTTTTATTTAATTTATAGAAAACGTCTCGGTTACGTATGGTCACCCTCGTTCCCTGAAGGAGGGAACGGAGACGTACATCAGAGATGAAATGGGATGAACTTTTAATCCCCATGAAATGGGATCTCGTTTGAGAGCCTAATCCACTAAGAGTGAAACTAAACGAACGAATGAATTTCGCATCACGTTTTGTTTCACCCTCACAGTGCAGGTATCAATACGGAATCAAATGCCGCATCTAGAAACACACAAGTAAGAAAAGGGAAAGAAGGGAAAGAAACGTTCTCTCAGTGCTGAGACGCACAGGGAATTGACACGGCACATCAGACAGGGAAAAATGTGCTCTTGCTCTTAGCTCTCTTTAAAAGGCACGGCACACAAGTGGTGAAAATGCAGCCCACTCTGCATACTCTCGATCTCAGGTCTCTTTGAATGTGCGGCACAGCTGTCAATGTGCACTCACTCTAAGGAGAGCTGTGAAAACAGCTGTTAAGCTCTGTAGTAAGAGTGCGACCACTCGCTGCAGTGTCATCTCGCCAACACGTCCTAAAGAGGCAAAAATAGCAAGGCTTGTATGGAGTACTCTTTGTAGAATGCAGAGCTGTACATAAGAATGCTCGGCTAAGGGAAATGCAAAGAGATGCGGCATCTGCCTCCATATTTATACCCACACTGTAATAGCCTATTATGATGCAAAGTTCACATGCCAAAGTTCATTGGCTCATTTAGTTTCACTCGAAGTGCATTGGGCTCTCAAGCAAGGTGACTAAGAACCCGATGGCCACTCTAAAAAGAGCTCCAGCTGTTCTCTGTGGAGAGAGGAGAACAATTCCAGAAGAACAACCATCTCTGCAGCACTCCACCAATCAGGCCTGTATGGTATAGTGGCCAGACAGAAGCCACTCCTCACTAAAAAGCACATGACAGCCCTCCTGGAGTCTGGTCTGATGAACCAAAGATTGAACACTTTGGCCTGAATGGCAAGCGTCATGCCTGGAGGAAACCAGGCACCGCTCACCACCTGGCCAATACCATCCCTACAGTGAAGCATGGTGTTGGCAGCATCATGCTGTGGGGATGTTTTTCAGCGACAGGGACTGGGAGACTAGTCGGGATTGAGGGAAAGATGAATGCAGCAATGTACAGAGACATTCTTGATGAAAACCTGTTCCAGAGTGCTCTGGACCTCAGACTGGGGGAAGGTTCATCTTCCAACAGGACAATGATCCTAAGCATACAGCAAAGATAACAAAGGAGTGGCTATGGGACAACTCTGTGAAAGTCCTTGAGTGGCCAAGCCCAGAGCCCAGACTTGAACTCGATTTCCCCCCATTTTTTTATTTTTAATACATTAGCTAATATTTCAAACACACTTTTTTCATGTTGTAATTGTGGGGTATTGTTGGTAGAATTTTGAGGAAAATAATTAATTTAATCAATTTTGGAATAAGGCAGCAACATAACAAAATGTGTAAAAAGTGAAACGCTATGAACACTAGATGCACTGTATATAAATCTCATAGTAGATCTATGCAGGTGGAGTTGGGGAGGTGGAGGTTTCCAGAGGAACTTTGATAATGTGCTGAAAGACCAATTTACAGTGACTAATGAACCAGACTTTTTAAATGTTGAGCAAGCAATTTCATTGTTTGCAGAATCAAGAGAGGCCAGTCAGCTTATGTCCTCTGGTAATGGTGAGACATTTTGCAGATTGCATGTAAAGGACCTATCAGCCTGCACAATCTAGAGTTTAATGACTGAAGGGAAGGACATTCTGAATATTGTACATACTATTTACAGTATGTCTTTATATTACAGTTATATTTTCATTTACAGCTCTCAGTTTCTGTAGCTTCTGTATAACTCACCAAAAACCCAACCCATGGCCAAAGATTCAAAAACACAGAGGAAAAGAAGACAGGCTCCACTGCAGGCATAGTAGTCGAACAACTGGAATACATACATCCCCCCCTGTAGGTCACAATGCAAAATTACAACTCAAGCAGAACAAATGTGTTGAAGTCAACATAAAGAATTGGAATGCATACTGCACAATATGTGATGTATACTGCCTACTATTTTCAAAAGTAGTAACTTGTAACAGTATAAAGAATACAATGTTAAAGGTTTGAAAGTATGTAGCAAGTTAAACAAACACAAACCTCGGTAACCATGACAAGTTGGCTGAAGAAGCAAAAAAGACAGAAAAGCAGAAGGAATATTTCTCGTCGTCCAGCTTTGCGCAGTACCATGGGGTACAGGTCCATCACTGATGTCATGAAAACTTCCATCGCAACAAACTTTGCAGGAAGCAGAACACAAGTGCATTAGAATTGTAAAAAACTTTCAAATACATCAAATGAGGTTCTGTTTATTACATCTGTTTAAGACTTCCCAACTTAAGAAGGCTTTAACATATCAGTACACTCCTCAATCATGGCTCATGATTAAAGTTTTAAACCTCTATGTGTAGGCTTGAATTTTAGATCACCTGTGTATCTAGTCCCAGCAAAATAATCATGAAGAAGAAACAAACAGACCACAACTGAGGGAAAGGCATCATAGCGACAGCCTGTGGATAAGCTATGAACGCTAGTCCTGGACCTGGGAGAAAGTCAGAGAGATAATCTTCTTGAACACTTTGCAAATAATATTTGCATTAATTTGTGTCAAATATTTTGTTAGTCTTGAGATTCTTCCCATCAGTGAAGAAATACATAGATCCGCTGTTAGCAGTTGAATTCCTTTGTGGTCTGGTGGTAGATTTTTTGTAAACCATGTAGAAGGTTACAGATTCTAGTCCGCCCTCATATAATTTTTTTCTTCATTAAAATCAAAGATGTTCAATGATTGGACGTTTGTGTGCATTTTGTTTCGTGATTTCACCGGAAGGAATAGATATCCCCATAATGACATTAAGTTATAGATTGACGCGGTTGTCTGTGTGAAGACTGCATGATCCAAAACAGAACATAAACCCCGCCTACTTTGATTTGATTGACCATCTCAATAATTTTGACATTGACGAGTACCGTTAGACCTGAGGGAGACCACAATAAAAATTTTACCTTTTTGTCATCCTAACATACAGAGCCCTGTAAAATCGTGAATGGAGTGCAGGAGAGCAGTGCAATAATTAAAAATTTTGGACAATTTGTCCATTTCTAATTACCGGTATTGGGGGTGGACTTGTCCCCCTCAATGTCTATGTTGGTTATGGCCCTAGTATTAATAATTCAAAGAATGTTGCAGTACCTGATTCTGCCACCTCCTCAATGGGGACACCCTGCTTTTGAGCCATGAAGCCCAGGACTGAGAAGACAGCAAAGCCAGCTACAACACTGGTGCCACTGTTCAGAAGGCAAAGCCATAAGCTGTCCCTGATAGGGAAAACGTAGATTATAAAAGTCCTACGAAAATCAATGTGCCTAAATTGTATGTTTTGTAGAAGAGAGAAGAGGAGGGGGCCAAACACCGAACCCTGAGGTACATCACTGATTAGTTTGTAACTTAGACACCATACTCTTCAAGATACCCTGAGGTAAGAATACCTTTGAAGTAGTATTTCAACAAAAACAGCAGTATACAGTATAGTTAAAAGGAATCTTGAAGAAAAACAACGATACTGAAAAAAGATTATATTTTTGAATAGTACCAAACTAACCTGTAGCAGTTGTTGTTATATTTATTGTAGCTGCCTAATACAGTAAGAGAGGCTGTACCCAAAGCATAGGAGAAAAAGATCTGAGCTCCTGCTTCCATCCAAACCTAAATGCACAAGAGATTAGCAGTGAACACTTGGGAAGATGCTCAAGAATTTTAGAATTAATGCTAATTTGATGTCCATAACATTTAAATTCTGTTTTGCTACATATAACAAGAAAATAGCATACTTTTTACTGGTTGTGAAAGTAATTAAATATGCAAAAAACATTACTTTATACAGTAATATCAACTGATCTATGGTTGGATTACCTGTGGGTCAGCGAGACGGGCTGGTTCAGGGTACAGGTAAAACACAACCCCCTGCAGAGCTCCAGGAAGAGTCAACCCACGAATCAGCAACACCAGTAGTATCACATAAGGAAATGTGGCTGTGAAATACACCACCTACAGTCCAGGCGCAATACAAGAAAGGGAAATAATAATAATAATTTCAATAAACAGGCAAAATACTGTACTGACATTCAGTAGTAATGAATGCAAACATAATACCATTTAAACTGGACCAATAAGATAATTTTTTGAATTTTTTTGAAATTTTTGTTTTAAGACAAAATTATCTTCAAATGAATTTTTTTTGCACACCTTGCCTGTAGACTTGACTCCTTTCCAGACACAAAAATAACACACGATCCACATTGCAATTAGACACAGAACAATCTCCCAGTTGATTTTACCAACCTCCTCAATACCTCCAGATAGAGCCAGCACTTTGTGTCTAAAAAGTTTGAAAAGAAACAATATGACTTTATAATTATAATTATGCTAATGTGGAATGGTTTTGCAAGATTTTATTTTATTATTGTCAGATGTTATCATGATGTCATTTATATTTATTTGTTTACTTCCAGAACTCAGTAACTGCAGAGGTTGAATTAATCAGTGTTGTCCAGTTGAGGGTCAGATTTTTTGCAGCAAGATTTACACAATCATCTAACACAGAGAAGGAGAAGAACGGAAACAACAACAACAACAACAACAGTTTGCAAACCCTTTGTTCAGTATATTTATATATGATATTCAGCAGATGTTACTTTCAAATTATCACCTGTGTTCCAGGGGTTGTCACAGCTGGCCCAAGGCAGTTGGGAGCTGAAAGAGAAGATGAGGTAGAAAAGCGCCCAGGCCAGAATGATGATGTAATACATGCAGCTGTACAGCACTATCAGCTGTCCTGCATAGCCAATACCTGACAAAAGCAAACAGAAACACTGATCATCAGGGGCACAGTTAACAATATTAATAGGGACCATTCAATTAACTTATTGAGCCATCGATTGAAGCTATTTTTAAGTAACCAAATTAAGTTGTCTCAAATAGGTTTTATATGTATAATAGATTGCACATTTAGAGATTTATAATAATTGAAATATGAAATAAATCAAATTTAGAAGAGAAAAATGTGTAGAAGACACAATATGATATGTGGGAAGAGGGACTTATATTATAGGGGCTCTATACTTTAGTTGAGAACATTATTTTTGAATGCTTTAATTCCATGCCAGTGTCATGCAGCCAAACAGTATGACAGATTAATCACTTTTATTTAGTTGTTTCTTTTTATAACAAATATTCACAAATATGTATATATATATATATATATATATAGTTAATTAAATCATGAACTATATGATATATTCCGATTGTCAAATATGTGTAAGTGAATGTGTTTTCATTTAAACACTAATGGTCATGTTAATTGATCTATAATGTGCGAAGGGCGTTTCCATATTAGTTTGCACCACAATTCAGAGAATCGCATCCGTCTGATTTACATAACGTAAATTCATCAATTTCTCCCAAAATATAGAATACAAAAATACAAATACCAAAGTAAGTGGCCGGTGAACTGGGAGAAGAATAGAGTGCACTTTATAATTT
Organism: Gobiocypris rarus; assembly: GCA_023029165.1. Taxonomy (NCBI): domain Eukaryota; kingdom Metazoa; phylum Chordata; class Actinopteri; order Cypriniformes; family Gobionidae; genus Gobiocypris; species Gobiocypris rarus. Next base: position 31,415,619 of record CM040918.1, on the reverse strand, counting down.
CCTTACTTAATAAATATATTTTCTTTAGACACAAGCCAAAATGTTACTTAATGTAGGTCAATATTATTTATTTATTTATTTATTTGGCATTTCCCAACTTAATTTCATTATAAACAAAAGCTAGATTTTAATTATAATATAAGTAGAAGATAAAACTTAAACATTGTGTTACTTATATAATTAAAGAATATTCTCTTTCAAATACTGTGATGTATTTATAAAATATCTATAATCTAAAAAAAATCACAATAATTTCTGCAGTCAGTAGTAAGTGGTGTGAAGTGAAAATTTTCTTTAAACTAAATTGTATCTTTAAATTTTTTTCTATGACGAGTGTTATTTCCTTAAAGGGACACTCCACCGTTTTTAGAAATAGGGTTTATTCAACTTCTTTCCTACATTTAGATGTGGGCAAATGCGTTTTTGTCTCAGTGCATGCACTGTTTTAGTTTGGCAGGGTCGCCGCTAGCTTAGCTTAGCATAATGAATGGAATCCTATGTTGCCAGCTAGCATGTCCCTAGTAAAAGTTATAAAAAAAAAAAAAAAAAAAACATTTAAAATGTTATTGTGGCCTGCGTATTCACAACGTGCTTCTGTGCTTCCCCATAATATAGTCCCAAGTTAATATCTGCCTAGGAAATCACCTAGCCTTAATTTGCATCACTATTTGTACTCGTTGTGAACACGCAGGCCACAAGAAGTAATTTTTTTTTTTTTTTGGATCACTTTTACTCGGGACATGCTAGCTGGCCACATAGGATTCCAATCATTATGCTAAGCTAAGCTAGCAGCGACCCTGCTAAACTAAAACAATGCATGCATCGAGACAAAAATGCATTTGCCCACATATCTAAATGTAGGAAAGATGTTGAATAAGCCCTATTTCTAAAAACAGTGACGTGTTCCTTTAAGGTTTTAACCAGGAACCATAATTTTGAATTAGACCAAAATAAAAATGCACTTTAAAGAAATACACTCAGTGTGCCAAATTTTTATAATACAGTTCCAGGGGCTGCCACAGACTTATAACAATAATAATGTTGACTCGATTAGTACACTGCCTCACATTTAGGCTACTTTAGAAAATGTGAATGCTGGTTGCCTGTCCAAATCTCATCTGCACAAAGAATGCATATAAAAATCAATTAAATTTTTAAAAAATATTTTGACTCACCTTCAGCCAGTGGACAGAGGCGATGCCAACATGTAATGCCCCCTTGCTGTGTATACTGTCCCATAGCTGTCTCTAGCAGGAACAGAGGCACCCCGCAGGTAACAACAAACACTAGATAGGGTATCAGGAATGCCCCTGAGTACAATAAAACATTAAAATGCCAGAGAGGTAAAGTAGATCATTCATATTTGTAACCACTAAAATAATGAAATTTCAAAACAGCAAGCAACATTTGTGTATTTAGGCTGCCTCATACCTCCTCCATACTTGTAACAGAGATAAGGAAACCTCCAAACATTACCAAGTCCAATCACAATCCCTGCCACAGCTAAAATAAACTCTGCTTTACTGCTCCAGTGCCCTCTCTCCTCTATTTGTCCTTTGATTCTAGTCATACTGTCACACCGTTTTGACCAGATTGCTCTGATCCTCATCTGCTGTCCAGACTGGTGTAATTTCACAGTGAATTTAGCTGCTATTTATTTATAAATTAAGTTATTTATTGACTGATCCCCGTCAGATGAAATGACGACCAAAGTGCAAAATAAGTAATGGGGTGAGTCTAAAGCAGATACAGTTCCTCGTGATAAATGACATGCCTCAGGCAACATTTGTATTTCAAATTCTAGTTTTAAATAAAATTGTTAAATTAAGCTAAACCTATGGCATCCAGTCTAGGAGTACATTTTGTGCACTGTTGCAAAACCACTTGATAAGTCCCCACTACCCCCTCAGTTTTCAAGAACAAACCTAAAAATGCATAAAAAATATATTATTAAAAAAGCAAAACCCAGTTTTCAGTTTACCACATATTGGTATTGTGGTGTTTTCTTTTTTTGTCCTTTGTAAAGAGGTTTCAGATCCAATTCACCTGTCTCAATTAAGTTTAAGATTCCTCAAACTGTGATAAATTAGTCCTAAATTAGTAAATACAAGCTTTAAAGGGTTATATAGACATGGTAATATAAGAATATCCTTTAAGTTTCAGAGCTGAAAACTTCCTTTTTAGTCAAAGGAAAGCTTTTATTGACACCAGGTCCAGCAAACAATCCATCTCAGAATGTGCCAAATTATGATGTGAGTCCCATCAATTTATGGGACTTTTTGCACTGATCATTGATTTTGGGTTTATGTTTGTATGTATGTGTGTAAACTTGCAGCACATCTTATTTGCCAATAATGAGTAACAGCAATAGACATTTGTCAAACCAATTCACTCCTAGTCCAGTGGGCAGAGGCAGAGGGATTTTAGGTGTTCCGATTCCCTTTTCAATGGACAGCCCCAATACTGGCAATAGTGATGATAGACATGACACTATGAGAAGGGTGTGCCCTGTTAGAGAGTATGATGAAGCAGACATGCAGTCAAATGTCAGTCATACGTTTTCAGGGGCCTGCACGTCAACACCTAATGCTGAACATGGTGTGTCTGATATGTTAGGGCAAATTAGTTAAATTGTCCATCAGATTGGTCAACAGTTAGCAGACAACCTTATGTCTCATCTTAGTCCTTATAGCTTGGCCTGTTAACTGGCCTGTTAAATAGACAACACCCTGAAGATTCAAAGGCTTGTAGCCCTTCAGGCATGGTGAATCTATCACAAAATCAAGTAATTCAGCACATAAAAGTCAAAGAGCCACCTTCATTCAGAGGGGCTAGTTCTGACACAATTGAAATTGAGGAATGGGAAGATTTGATGAGGACATTTGTTAAAAAGAGCAACATGAATACTGATGAACATGTGGAGGAAATCCTTGTGCACCTGTGGTAAAGCAAAAGATGTAGTCAAATTCTGGATCAGGAACTGTGATTCTGCCACCACTGTCTGCCCAAATTCTGTCTATAGCTTACTGCGCAAACATTTCAGTTGTAATCATTACTCACCTGTCCCACTTGCTGATTTTTACACTACCTTGCCTGAGGAAGATGAGAATCCCTACGACTACTGGCTGAGATTTAACAAGGCAGCGGATGTTGCTTCTGAATGTCTGCGAGAGCAAGGTAAAACGCTTGACAAGCCCAGTGTGGAAATGGTCCATATGTTTATCAAACACTGTTCGAGTAAAGACTTAGCCTTAACCTTCAGGTCCAAACCAATTGACAAGTGGTCAGCACATGAAGTACAGGCTGTACCTAACGAATATCAGTCTGATTTAACTTTCAAAGCCAACAGTACGGTGCATTGAAGCAAAAGGGAAAGAATTTCGGTCAACAAGATTGATTTTAATACAGTTCCAGTGCCCGCTCCAACGTTATGTGAACAACAGAAACGTTTCTCTGCTCTTGAAAAGGTCATTGACATGCTTGAAAAAGTCCTGCTGACCAACACTAACAGACCTCAGTCTCATCCAAAACGCCAGCCTTACAGGAGTCTCCCTAGGATTGAAGGTTTTGATGCTTTGCCGTGTGCTATCTGCAAAGATGCTGCTCATTCTGCCTTAACGCATTGTCGTGAGCACGGACTGTGTTTCCAGTGTCAGTCACCAGGTCATTCCAGACGTTTCTGTCCTAGGTGGAGAAGACAATCGCCTCAGCCCGATCAGGAAAACTAGCAGGTCTGTGCATAAGGGAGGTTAGTACAGACCAGATTGATAACCCTCCCATCTTTGACATACCAGATCATGAGTCTGTAGATGAGCAGCACAAACCCAGTGTCTCTCCTGATGAAACTGCTGTCTTTCAAGGCTTACAACGAGTCCCCAGAGCTGATTTATTGTTTTACACAACTGTTGCAGTGGAAAATGGCCTGCCTTTCACTGCATTACTCGACAGTGGTTCAATGGCCTGTATTCTCAGCGAGGCTGCTGAAGTTAGTTTGTTGGCAAGTGCTTTCACACTGACAAAGTGTTCTGCCGATGATGTTGTGATTATTGGATGTGGTGGTCATCAAGTCCCACCAACTGCAATGTATGATCTGTCTGTCTGTGTTTACGGATGTAAAATGATAATACCTGTGCTGATCGTTCCAGGCCAGACAGATGAGATGAGATGATCTTGGGCAGTAATGCCATCAAAAACCTACTGACTCTCCTGAAGAATACAGATGACTACTGGACATTGATTTAACTTCCAAGTGGTAATGGATAGAATGAGAGTTTAGAGTTAATTTCTTTGCTGTCCAACACACAGAGATGGAGAGGTGATCATGCACCTGAAAAAGTAGGTACTGTTAAGCTCAAGCACTGTGTGACACTTCAACCTCAGAGTGAACATCTTGTCTGAGGCAAGCTCCCTGCCAATGCCATGATGTCTGTGGGAAGTACAGTGCAATCCAAATGTGGCCCTAAACAGATCATGGTAGGATGAGTCATTACACCTTTATGGGGCGACGGATGGGTGCCTGTGAAAGTTATAAATCCTACGAACAATGTGTTGACACTAAGAAGAAATGCATCGCATTGGAAGATCTTCCAGAGAGTAACCATATTATGTCTCAAGTTCAACACTTTCAAAATAAGGAAGCTTCTCAGGAATCTGAGGATGAGATGGTTCGTATCTTAAACGACTTGGGTTTGAAAGACCTGGATCTAAAAGCGTGTGATGTGTCTTCAGCATGGAAAAGTGAATTACTTAGTCTCATTGTGAAATATGAGTCCATATTTTCAAGGAACAAGATGGACTGTGGTGAAGCCAAAGATTTTGTACATCGGATCCGCCTAGTGGACGACAAACCCTTTCGTCTCCCCTACCGCTGTGTATCTCCAAGTCATTATGAGAAGTTGAGAGTAGCGCTGGATGAAATGGAAGAGAAGGGTATTATCAGAAAATCAAATAGTGAGTTTGCTTCTCTTGTCCTGGTGTGGAAAAAGAACGGTGATCTGAGGATCTGTATCGACTTTCAATGGTTGAATGCCAGAACTGTGAAAGACGACTATCCTCTGCCACATCAGTCAGACGCCTTAGCTGCTCTTGGGGGGTTTCCCTTCTTCTCCACTATGGACCTTACCTCAGGTTTATATAATGTCCCGTTACACAAGGACGATATGAAATATACTGCTTTCTCGTCACCATTTGGACTGCATGAATATAACAGGATGCCGCAGGGCCTCTGTAATAGTCCAGCTACATTCATGCGCATGATGATGTCAATCTTTGGTGACAAGAACTTCACAAGTTTACTGTGCTACCTTGATGAACGTATGGTCTTTGCTCCCAACGAGCAGGTTGCACTTAATAGGCTGGAGATGGTGTTCTCAAGACTCAAGATCCCAGAGAGTAGCACTATGGCCAGGCCGATGGCATTTGCTAGCAAGACACTGTCATGTTCTCAGATGAATTACCCAGCTCACAGGCTGGAATTCCTTGCACTTAAGTGGGCGATATGCGACAAGTTCCATTATTGGTTAAAGGGGCGCCATTTTACAGCGTGGACAGATAATAATCCCCTCACCTACATACTCACCAAGCCGAGACTCGACGCTTGCGAGCAATGCTGGGTTTGCTAAGCTAGCCTCCTTCAGCTTTGACCTGAGATTTGTACCCGGTTCTAAAAACATAGTCGCAGACACGTTGAGCAGGGAACATTTTGTCCAATCCAGTGTTAGTCACAGACTCGTGAAAGAACCTTACCAGTCTTTGCTTAATCAGGTTGATGGAGTTGTAGATCAAGTCGTCCAAGATTCTTTCCGACTTACCATTAACTGTCAAGTACTGTGTCCTACGGATGATTCTCCTGGTGCAGCTGGAGTTGGCAGTCGATGTCAGGTGTCTATCGATGCTTTGAGTTCACAGGATGTAGCTGCAGTATTTGACGCACATTGTTCTGGTGGTGTTGGACAATTCATGGGCGTGGAATCCATTCCGCCCTGCCCTAATGTTGACCAAACTGTTGCACTCAATGCGAGCACACTTTCAGCTGCACAAGAACAGGATACCGCTGTGAGTAGGGCACTCTTTTATGTTCAGAGGCACCGACGTCCTGACAAGCGTGCTAGTGAGATTCGTAGACTTCTTAAGCATTGGAGTAAACTTACCATCAGAGATGGCATGCTTTTCAAAGTCAAAAGAGACAATCAAATGAACAAAAAGTTGCATCAATTCATTGTCCCAGATGCTTTAAAACTACAAGTGATATATGGTTTACATGATGCAGCTGGTCATCAAGGGCGCTCCAGGAAAGACAACGATTCTTTTGGACTGGCATGGAACACGACATAGCGAATTATGTGAGGAACTGCATGCGATGTATTGTAGGCAAGACACCTGAACCGAAAGATCGTGCTCCCCTTGAGAACAAACACACTTCTGAGCCGATGGAACTCATCTGTATTGATTTCTGGACAGCAGAGCAGGGTGATAAGAGTGTGGATGTCTTGGTAGCAACAGACCATTTCACCAAATTAGTCTATGCTTTTCCCTGTAAGAACCAGTCTGCAAAACAGGTTGCTCATCATTTATGGAATGGTCTCTTCTGCATTTATGTATTCCATAGGCGTGTGCATTCAGATCAAGGTCGAAGTTTTGAGAGCAAAATGATGAAGGAGTTGCTGAATATGGCAGGTGTCAATAAATCACACACCACTCCTTACCACCCAATAGGAAACGGGATCACTGAACGCTTCAACAGAACCTTAGGAAACATGATAAGAGCCTTACCTCCCCAGTCCAAAGCCAAGTGGCCACAGTCTTTGCAGATGCTGACATTCTGTTATAACTTCACCGTTCACGAGACCACAGGTTTTGCGTGGTCTTTCTGATGTTTTAAAGAATTCCGCTTCTTACAATTGATGTGATGTTCCAACATGTCCTGAGGGATGATGCTGTTGTAAAGTATTCAGATTTCGTATCCAAGCTTAATTGTGACCTTGGTGAAGCTGCAAAAATAGCACAGAAGCACAGTTCAACTGAGCAAGCCCGGCATGCAAGGATCTACAATCGGAAAGTGAAGGGATCACCTTTGAACATGGGCGACAGAGTCCTTTTGGCGAATCGTGGTGAGCGTGGCAAACGGAAAATTGCAGACAAGTGGGAGTCCAACCTCTACGAAGTGATGTCTGTGAGATTGCCCATTAATGTATATCAGATAAGAGACACTGAAACAGGCAGAGAACAGATTGTACACAGGAACCTCTTACTCCCTGTTAACATTTTGTATAAGGATGGAGTCGGTTTACCATCTGAGTCTTTTTCAAGTGATTCAACTGCAGACTTACCTTTTTCCTGAGAGTGATGCAAGAACAGCTCACTGGGTTATGCAGTTTGATCAGCACGACAGCCCTGATAATAACAGTGACTCAGTTCAGTGTTCTTTGGATGTGCAGAATTCCAATTCGGAGGCAGATTCTGATACCTGTAACAACTCTGTACAGATTGAACTGGTAAGTGATCTTCCGCATTTCTTAGATGAAGGACTACCTCCTGATGGTGAGATAGATCAGAGTTCCCCTTAGCACTCCTTGACTACGCCAGTTTTTCCACTTTCACATATAGTCAATAACCCTGTTCTGGATAAAATTGACCCTGTAATTTGCAATCAACCACAACACTTTCAGACAGGCATACTTAGGACTAGGGCTGGTAGGACCATTAAACCCCCACAAAGATTGATTTGTGAGATGAATACTCAGTTTGTGGACGATTCGTCACCACCAGTGATTTCTCTTTTTGATGTGGTGAAAAGCCTTTTTCATGGGTGAAATTATGAGTTGGAATTAGTTTTTAGTGGAGATTTTGTCTCAAGTCATTTCAATCCTTGAATTGTGTATGTGAAGAGAGGTGTTTAGGGCATCTCTTTAGTCTATGTTAGGTCTGGATTTTGGTCCATACTTGGTCCATACTTGCATACTTCCAATTGAGGAATTTTGAAATTGATATTTACGCTACAGGGTGTCAAGGAGTTTCAGAGTTTCTTTTTCTTTCTCTTTCCCTTTTATGGTTCTTGTATTACGTTTTCTGTATAGGTGCTTCCCCAGTTTAGCATAATTTAAGGGGGTGCATGTAACGGAGTGTAAATGTGTTAAATGATGCATAAATGGGGACAGCGCCATCTGTAGGAATACGTGATGGCATTTAGAGCGTGGAATGGGGACCGCCCACAGCAGAACTAACGAGATATGCTGTGGAACTGATTTATTCTCCATGCATTGGATCCTTCATTTCCATGTTGTTTCCTCATTGTGCAGCTCGACTAAGCAGAAAGACCATCACATATGGACCAGGGCTCGCAAAGCCCAACGTCCCGGGGCAATTTGTTTTCCAGACAGGCTACCAAAACGTAAGTCTGGCCTAACGATCGGCTATCTTAAAGAGTGAAACAAAATTATTTTCTTGATGTGTGTTGTTCACTGCCTTGACTTGATATTTGGAGTAAAAATACAATCGCAGAAGTTTTGATAATGCAGTCTGCAAGTACTTAGCGTGTGTGTGTGTATTTGATGCACGGTTCGCTCTTATATCCATAGACAGTAAAATAAATGGACACAGTGACCCCATAGGCTTTGACGTGGGAAAGTGAAGTCAGTTAGAAGCACTCACTTCCTGATGGCTGAGCGAACTGCGCAGACTCAGACTGAGCTTGACGACGTAGATGTGACGTACGCAACCTGTCTGACAGCTGTAAGTCCTCTAGTAGTTGTGGAAAGTGAAATCTGATTCACGTTGTTTAAATATTTTGTCCCGTTGCTTTTGGCTCTCTATGGGCTTCTCCCCATGCTTCTCCCTGGACTTTATAGGACATTATGTCTCCATGTCCCCCCGATTGCCTCATAGACAGTAAAAGATTGCCTGCGAGCTTCTCCCCCTGTCTATACGGTAATTTCTCTACTATGCGACAAGAGTCGTGTGGTTATGACGCAATCGTTAGCCTATTTTTTTACAAAAATGGCTTCTACGGGGGGATAGTGTAAGATACAAGGTGATGGAGCCTTTTATACATTGTCGTGTTTCTTTAGAAATAAACAATGGACAAATGTCAAAAAGTCTTTACACACCTCAGATGTAAGGTTATTCGCTGTCAAAGTGATGCCAAACTGAATGGGAGCCAATGGAATGCTAACAGCAGGTGATGGCTTAGTTAGCAATGGCCGCCCCTATGGAAAGTACGCTTTCTGGCGGCTGGTTACCCCTTTGCTTATATCCACTGATCGGGCGGGCCAAGTGATAAAAAAAAAACATTCCACTCAATCGTGGGTGGAGGAGAGATAAATCCTTGTGTTTGTTTGATAAAGATATTTTTGCGAGCCCTATGGGACGAATCATTGCCGTTTCTCCAAACGCTTTCAAAACAGTTTGTTGTGTACTCATGGGCCAGAGCCGAAGCTCATTAAATATGCACAACTGTTATCCAATCCTAGCCGTGGGCGTTTACTTCCAAATCTTCAGTGCGGCACGCCCATCAAAACCGAGTGTTTCTTGAGAGAGCCTCAAAACCAGGGTAGAAAATAGCCCATTATTTATTCATTATGATGTTTTCGAATGTAAAAACCATGCGAACGTCATAAGTTGACCTCAAACAACAGTATAAAATTTTTTTTAAAGCCAGTTCATGACACCTTTAAACAAAGTCATCATTTACACATCATTATACTGGCTTTTAGTGCATAATGCTGCCTTTGTCACATGCATGTCCTGTCTCGTGTTGCACATGTGGTGTTTTGTTGTTTTGGGCCATGTGCTCGTGTCTTTGTTTAGATCCCATCACACTTGTTATTTCGTTATTGGTTTCATTTGCCCCACCTGTGTTCCCACATTCCCAGCTTGATTTCTCCACTTTATATACTCTTTGTGTTTGTCAGTCTTTGTCGGATCGTTGTATTGTCTACGTCTCCCGGTTCCCCTTCATATGTTGTTTTGTTCTAGTTTGTGTTTTGTGTTCAGAACTGCAAAGATTATGTGTTTTTCCCCCTCGTGGGTTTTGGTTTTCTGTTTCTGTTTTATTTTTTGTAAATAAATACACCCTTTTCTGCACTTGAGTCCTCGCGCTAGTTTTCCTTTGTTGAACGTGACATCCTTCTTGAGCATTAGTGAATGTTTGCATTTTTTTTGTAATAGTTACACAAGGACGATAGAATGAGTCCCTTAATGGACTGTATACACGATCGCTTCTCCCTTTTCCCTCAGTGGTCACCACAATTTCCTGTAAAGAGCAGTGTATAGAAAATCAAACACAAAATTACATATTGAGGAAATTTCCCACCACAGGACAAAGCAATTCCGATCTAATATGACTTTTGACCTGTAATGTTGCCAGAATCATAATCATACACTGTCTGTTTGTTGGCCAGAGGAGAACTGGCACCCCGACTGAGCCTGGCTTTGCTTTCTCATTCGGGGACATTAAATACTCAACTAAATATTCAAATAAATGTTCAACTAAATTACTGATCTGCCCACATTTTCACTATATGATAATTGAACTGAGCTGCATGACATCACCATTTTCTCCAGAGCGGCTGTACAGCTGAATCAAATTCTGTAGCATTATTTTCCTTTTTAATACTCTGAAGCTGCTTTGAAACAATCGGCACTGTAAAAAGCTTTCTCAAAATCATAGCTGCTGTTGGAAAATATTTGATGATGAAAAACCAAAGAATGTCAAGGTTCAAGGTTGTGTAGTCACAATGTAAAATCAGCATTTGAGGACATGCTGTGATCTGGCTGTGCAATTTCATCTTCCATTTTCATTTAATTTCACAACAATATCATAAATGTCCACATTTAGGAATATTTTCAACATTTTCAATATATTTCAACAAAAAGCCGATTGACCTATTCTACAACATCCCTAAGTCCTACCTGATACCCAAACTTAAACACTACAACAACTACCTTACTATCTATTAATGACCTTATTGTGATTCTGAACAAATGTTTCAGGGGACTGAGTGGAACTGACAAAAGGTTCCTAAATCTTTATATGTCATCAGCTAAGACTACTGTTGTGCTTTTTGTGGGGGCAAACATGGGAAAAGTTATAATTTAAACGATGTACAGAATGAAGTGTCTTTGAAAGTTAACACAGGGAAATATTAACAAGATTACAGGTCACAACTGACCCAAAAAAGTTTACTCGGGTCTCATGAAAAAAACAAAACGCCTGTTTGCCTGTGGTGACATATTTGCAAAAGGATTTTAAGAAATCATATCCACTGAGTGGGTGCTAAATGCATGTTCAGTTGTCACTGAAACAGATAAACATGATTGTGGGAACAGTGGAATAATACTTGTGACAATTCTTTGAGCACAAAATCACATGTTGATTGCATAAACGGTAATTTGTAGAGAAATGTTTGTTTGTCATAGAAGAAAATATTTTAAGTGCACTAAAGTCCATTTTGCTATAAAATAATAATAATAATAATAATAAAAATGTGTTTATCTAAATGTGTACAGACATCCTATGGAGCCACAAAGGCAGGGGTCTCCAGTCAATGTCCTTTGGGGTCCATGGAACTGCAAAGTTCAGCTCCAACCAATTTAGTTAAATGATAAGATATAACACGACAGACTGAAGCAGCAAATTAAGTGGGTATAACAAGGGTATACACACATATTGATAGTTAGAATACACAAAAAGCCCTGGGAAGAAAGTAAGCATATGGCTCATTCATCCATCCATTTCCCAAATCCTGTGTACATCCTATAGGCTGGAGCCTATCCCAGAATCTTGGGCCATTGGAACTGTGAACTCAGTATTAACAATCAGTGGTTGAAAGATCCAATTAAAATTTGAAAATACCAACCGAGTTTATAACTTAGTAAGTACTTTAAATTATGTACACTGTTTTTATGTGTGTACGTTTTTTACTTTAATTTTTTTTTTTTTACTTTCATGCCCCCCAGAACATTTTTGTTTTATTAATAACTGGAAAGAAAGAAAGAGCAGAGAATTTGTTTTTAAACAAACAATAACATCAATGGCAGGAAAAGAGTTAAGAAAATTGTAATTCTACAACAACGGAAGCAAAGGAGGATCCCATGGGCTGCTGACAGAGAAATAGGAAACTCAGAACTGAGGGAGCTCATTAAATAATTCTTATTTTTTTCCACAAAAGGTAACACTTTAGTAAGGGGAACAATTCTTAGCTTGCATATTTGCTGTTTATTAGTATTATTAAGCACATATTAATGCCTGACCTGCATGACCTTATTCTACAACATCCCTAAATCCTACCTGATACCTAAACTTAAACGCTACAACAACTACCTTACTTTCTATTAAGCAGTAAATTAAGAATTTAAGGCAAAAGTTAAGTAAATGTTTCCCATACCAAAGGTTTACACCACAAAATATTTTACCTATATCACCATGCATGTATTTTGTATTACAGTTTGCAAGGTTCTGACATCCGTATAAGTAACACCGAGCAATGTTAAATGAAGTAAGCCTAAAACAAATTAATTAAGTACTAAGTTAAGAAACGATTTTATGTATACTCTGTAAATTCTACTTTCTCTTATCTGCATTTCACCTCTGCTCTATGTTTCCTTCTAATAAACCTGACATTATATGGGATCTTTGATAAATTGTTTATGTTCCTAGATTCTTCCAAAACCTCAAACATACACTACTGTTCAAATGTTTGGGGTCTGTAAGTTTTTGATGCTTTTAAAATAAGTTTAACATTTTAAAACCATTAACCCCAGGTTAGTTCAGTGAGACTGTGAGTCTGAAAAGCCTTTAGGATAAAATAATCAGCAAAATTAGACGAGGTGACAAATTTAATGATAGTTTGTGATAAACATATTATGATAGCCTCTAAAATGTTTGAATTATATCACCAATACAATATCGGGGGTAAATATATCATTAGAGTTTTTACAGTTGTGTCTGTGCTCTTGTTTCCAGATGAGATAAGGCCCAGCATTTGGTGCTGAGATTCTTCAGGACAAGGCCTTGATGCCATCTACACTTGGGACAGTTTCCCAATAGATGCCACTATCCCAGATCAAAATACTGAACACAACTGGCTTCAATCTGTATGAATCTGTTTTGATAGGTTTAATGTTACATTATTAGTCTGGACAATACACTCAAAAACAAAGCTGTTGAACAAACTTAAATTAAGGTTAACTTTTTAAAAAAATTTAATTTTTCACTTTACGTTTTCAAGATCTCATTTGTTTGAAATTATTTGTTGTAATCTTGTTGTATGAACTTAAAGGGTTACTTCACCCAAAAATGATAACTACCGCATGATTTACTCGCCCTCAAGTCATCATAGGTGTAGATGGCATTCTTCTTTCAGACAAATAAAATCAGAGTTATATTAAAAATGTCCTGGCTCTTCCAAGCTTTATAATGGCATTGACTTGTTGGGTCATTGGGTCCATAAAAGTGCATCTATCCATCATATAACTGTTCCACACAGCTTCGGGGGGTTAATAAAGGCCTTCTGAAGTGAAGTGGCACTTTGTGTAAGAAAAATATCCAATATTTAAAACTTTATAACTAGTTTCCGGCAATCAGCGGAATAGTCACACATCAGTACACTTAAAGTCAGGGAAAATAATTTTTTTAGAAGTGCTCACATTGCTCACATTTAGGCTGCGGACACACGATGATCACGATGATATGACGTCACACTCTGCAGAGTCTTTTTATAAACATGAATTCAACGTTTAACAAATAATCTAAAATTATTCAAATTCTAAATCTAAAAATATATCTACTCGACTTTACTACAAAGGTTTTTTGTCAATGGAATGTAAAGTGTAGTGTGACCGCACATTTACTCTGCGTTTGCTGTACACCTGTATCAAAAGTGTGAATTATTTTACAATTAATATGTAAGACTGTGTTAGAGAGGGATACAAGTCATTTTTATGAATGATATGATTTTTCCCCCCTTAAACTTTACTTAATTTGAATTATCTAAAAAAAAAGAGCCTATATACGAGTTTATTAATTTGTGATTTTTTAGTAAAAAAATTGAACTGTTGTGTTGTGTTGTGTGAGAGTGAAAAGAAAACTACAAGTTTTCAAATCCTAATACATTTTTTTTCAGTGACTTTACTGAAATATTCTCCACTGTCACCAGTGTTTTGCAAGAATAATATTACATATTATACAGCACATGCATAATTTGAATCGCTGTTACATTTTTTTCCAGTCTCAATTTACCAAAGCCAAACCACGTCTTTCTTATTAACTATTAATTTAGTATGTAATCAATATATAAACAATTTATATTTAATTGTTAACAAAAAGATTGCCTGGACCCTGCTGACCCAGTATATCTCGTCCAATGGTCAAACTTTAATTTTTCAGTTTATCTAGTATTGCATCCTTCTCATGGGTATTTAATAATTTCAGTGTGGGTTAAACCTCCAAAACACCAATAAACATGCAAGCTGAATTTCAGCAATCTCTATTTGATTGGTTCTGCTTAAAGTGTCATTCAGTCGGTCTGTGTTCTGTCATGACTCACAAGCTGCTTGTGCTGTTTGTGATTGTGTTAGCTGAAGAACTGCACTTGTGTGAGCTGCTGAAATAAGCCAATCAGGGCTCAACATTAATATTCATGACCCTTCCAAATAAGGCAAAAACAGACCATTTAAATCTAGGGACAATTTCTAGGGTTGTAAATGGACCTGTAAAACCCAACGTTATCTCATGAAAATACGTGAGAATTTTTACGTAAAGTGTGATTCTACTACACATACATTAACTTACGTTTTCACACACAATAAAACGTACAATACTGACTTATTAACAGCACTAAAATGTACAATATTGACATATTAACAGCACTAAAATGTAAATTATCTACGTATCCAAGTGTGAATGTTTAAGTTACCAGCCACCGGCTCCCATGCATTAATATCAAAATCGTGGCATTAATATTGTTTATTTTATATACAATAGTCACATCAATACATGTTTTCAGTCGCATTTATTAAATGCATTTTACTAAGTTAATCTACTGTAGCAATTGTGGCCGCAACAGACACAAATGAATCTTACAGATGATTCATTCAAACATGAGTCCACACAAAATTAACTCAACATTCCAGGGCCAGTTTCGGCCTGGACCCCTCTCTCTCCACAACAAGCGGACAAAGATTTACGATACCCGTGGTACCAAGCCAGGAAGTAAGGGACTTCTCATTGGTCCACAGGCAGTTTCTTCCCTTCCCCCATCGACAAAGTAACTTCTAAGTCCGGCTCTGTGACACCATAAATTCTTTAGAGATTCCAGCACTCTGTTGAAAATCAAGGAAACCCACAGAAACCTTGATAAGTATAAACTGCATCAAATCACTAAACCAGTGATTGTCGAACAGACGGTAACCCCGCCATCTGTCGAATGCCCAAAGACACTTTACACCCACATGAACACATATATGGATCAATCGTTTTTATACGATGTATTAAAATGTCTAGGGTGTGTACTTTATGTAAATCAAACTATGTATTCTAGTTACTGTGGAATTCTTGTATCTCTGTACTCTCAACTCTTAATATTATAGTGTTTAGTACCTTCTCAGTCAGAAAAACTCAATAGTACCGAATCTTGTAAAATAATTTACAGGAAAAGTTTTATTATTTGAATACCAGCTTTGTACGGATAAACTGCTCCATCTGTCCAGCAGCCAGGAGGTGTAACCGAACTGAACAAAGAACTTTTGCGCGCCAAAAAACTGACAGACACGATTGGGTCAACCCGAAAGTGGGCGGCGCTCGAATCTTATCTATAAGAGCAGAGACCCCCTCACCCGTGCTCTGAAGTAACCCTGTTGTAACCCTGATGTGAGCCTGATGAAAAGTCGGCTGTTCGCCTGTTCGTCCTTCCTGCTGTTCCTGATTTTGCAGTCCACCTCGAAGGAGTTGGAGAACTCCAAAGGTGGCAGACCAGAATGAGTTGAATTTCATTCAAGCCATCTAGAACTCTCACTTTCCTTTCTTTTACTTAAGTTTATTTTCTTTCCGCGAGTCTCGTGTTCTAAGTTAAGTTTTGCGCCAGGCCCTACTGAAAGCTTCTCAACGAATCTCCAGCGAGCGCGCTTCAACTTCAAACAACCACGAGACCCCCTCATCCAGCAGCCAACCCGCCACGTGGTTGGCTTCCCAAGATCCCCCAAGACGCCCATCAAAGACACGACCAGACCTTCCGCGAATCACAAAGAACCGGGAAACCCCTTTCCAGCCAGGATCGAGAGGGAATCCCCGTTCAATGATGACACGCGCGACAAACGCAAGTAACCTCCAGATTCTAAACTGAACTGGTGCATTGATATCAAATTGAATAATCCCGCCTAAGCAACGATAGGAGGGTTTAAGTCAACCGGTGGTTCATTCAGGTCATGTGTTATAAATGCAGATACTGCTAGAAATGTGGGACTCCATCTCTCTCTCTCTCTCTCTCTTAAAACTCACTTTTTACTTCCCTCCTCTCTGCAACGCGTGAATGTGTGTATGTTTGTTTTTGTTAGATTCTAGTTTTACGTGTTAGAGTAATCAATAAAGCTGTGTTTATAAATTAAAGATAAGTGTTCTTGTGTTATGTGCTTACGAATTTTAATGTCTTGAACTGCCGATCTAAGTTACCTGGCTATTAAATAGTGTTTCACTATTCTGTGGATATTAATATCCGCTGCAGAGTTGATAGTTACGGTCTGTTCAAATGAACACTAGACGAGTCATTTGCTCGGTCGTAAAATAGACTCCTGCAAAATTCCCTATGAATGAATTAATTCATTACTTTGAGCTAAATAGACCTGTTCCCTTATACAGAGTCCCCTTGTTACATATCATATATGTAATACATGTTACACTACCTAATATAAAATAACAGAAATATAAAATAACATGTTGCTCTGTTCGTGACTTCTGCTATAAACTCATTTTGGATAA
The DNA here is from genome assembly GCA_023029165.1 of Gobiocypris rarus. NCBI lineage: Eukaryota > Metazoa > Chordata > Actinopteri > Cypriniformes > Gobionidae > Gobiocypris > Gobiocypris rarus. The sequence goes on along the minus strand of CM040918.1, from coordinate 31,398,650 downwards.
CTAGATAATGTTAAAAGAAGACTGCATTTTAAAACCTTAAGATGAATAACATTCTTGCCAACCATTTTGTAGTATTTAGCTTGTTGTTTGCCGTGAAACATAAAAGGGCGTTTTCTCTTATTCAGCAACTGGCGATCACAAGATACACCAAAACACAACATTAATTCACAAAACAACACTTTATTCGTTCGCTGTAATCCAAATAGTTAGAATCCATATGTTTGCGAGAAACAAATCCAAATTGAGCCCTTTATCCAGTGATCTTCATCTCCATTAGCCTTCCATTAGTCTTCATCTCCTCTCAGTAGCGCGACTGTAAACATCAAATCTCGCGCTCGTTGTGAATTCGAATTCTAAAAACGCGCCCTCATGAAGCGTTACGACATGATTTACAGCAGTGGCATCGAATGCTCATTGGCTCTCGCCTGCTTCGTCACAGATTTTGACATGCCGTGTTTCAGTCGATTTATATTTGAAATGGGAAACGCGCAACTTCACGGAGAGAAGCCGGATTAATATTTTCATTGATTAATAGCTTACATTCTGCTTTGTACCTCATACAAAACTATTATATACCACCAGAGAGGACTGCACCTGCAACACATCTTCATTTGAACTACTTTTGGTAACATTACCGCTTTTGACATTTTTGCAATAAATAAATTATTGTGATTACACTGGTCTGTCTGTTATGCTTTTATTTATAACAGTGACCTTGCGTTGTTTTAATAAATGCTAATGGGTAGGTTTAGGGGTAGGTGTAGGATTAACCGTTCAAAATATTTGCTATATTGTTACCAAAATCTTCATTTTCCAACGTTTTACCTTTTATTTTCTTTATATTCTGTTTTAAATTGGTATGTTTAGGTTTGGGGTAGTGTTAAGGGATCTTACATTAATCAATACAATGGTCAAAGGGAAATTATATAGATATCTTTATGATATAACAAAAAAAATGTTTTTACCAGTAAAAAGTTTTGTATTCTTAAAAAAAAGATTTCATGAGGGATTCGTAAATATTTTACGTTTTTTAGCTTTAAAAATGTAATAATACTACGTTTAAATGTTGCAAATACGTCTATATTCTACATTTTAGCACTTCTCCAAACGTACTTAGACGTACGTTTTGTCTCTTTGAAGGTAACGTATTAATACCTACGTATTAACGATGAGACCATGCAGGCTGGTAAAACCATATCTGAACAATATTAACACTTAAATAACCACATACCCTCTAGATATCAGAGAACAATTTAAAATATAGTTTCAACTCATTCTAGGGCACCTTTAAAAATATAAGGCAGCTTTTAAAAATATTTTTTTATTTTTTATAGTGTAGGTTTTTATTTACTAGAATAGTAATGAAAAAAAAAAAAACTGACTGCAAAGTACAATACATCTTCATTCAAAGTCCATTTTCATGTTCCTCTGTGTTGGTCCTGACTAAATCTTCCATCTCTGCAGTGAAAGCAGTTTTCTTCATTTCAATTAGTTGTTTAGAGGTGAGAGGAAGCTCTGTATCAGAGCTACACAGGTGATGCCAACGCTGTCAAGACACACAAATACAGGAAAACAACAGTTAGGTAGTACTGAAAAGCAGATAAGTTTCTCTTGGTTAGTTAGCATTGGTTAAATAGTTTTACATTTGCATCTCTGTTTTGATCTTAGGCGTGTTTAACTTTTCAAATATGGGTGTACTAATATGCATTAATTCCTGCTTAACTAATACATAGACAATGACTATTAATTAATTTTTAATATGTAATTTTGGTTTAGACATCCACTTTTACTAGTACATTTTAATTGAAACATGGACTTCAATTTCTAGCCGTCAGCGATTCCACTGTGCAGAGGTGGAAAGAGTAACAAAATATTCTACTCAAGTAAAAGTACTATTACTTCAATCAATTTTTAATTAAGTAAAATTTCCGGTCTAAAAATCTACTCAAGTAAAAGTAAAAAGTAGTTCATTTAAAATGTACTAGTAAAAGTTACTGAAAAGTTTTTTAACAGCAGATGTGGGGACTCTCCCGTGGGTTGTGATAGAACAACACAATCTCATGACAATGCGTATCAATAGTACGAGTGTGCAATCTCGTAGAATGTATATGCCAAAGCATCATGATATTAAAACAATTATTTAATAAATAAACTGAATTATTAGATCATGGTTATTAGTTACATTGGCCGTTAAATTAATGAAAACTGTTTTTATTGGTTGAACAAATGCTTCATTATAACAAAATTGAAACCATTTGTTTGTTTTGTTTATTAAAATTTCAGTACAACATGTCTTATCAACTAAATTCAATAAATGGTTATGAATTAGATTAACAACTTATTTTTATCATTAATTTTTAAAATGTTTAAGAATAAAAGAGTCCTATAATTTTTTTCTTTTTATGATTTAATACAAATATATTACGAAAATGGTGGTAATTAAATAAAATGTAAAATTTGTATCCTTTTTTTATTTTATTTTTTTGCAAAGTGCTGCAAAACAGAGATTTACTAAATTAAACCATGGATTAAAAAATATTCTTAAATAATGTTTAAATTATGTATTATTATGATATTATTATTTTGACAAGTACATTCTATTGTAGGCCTACAATAGTAATATATTTCTGTCTAGAAATTTACTAGATTTATATAGATTTACTAATTTACTAGAATTTCTTCTAGTTAAACCAAACGTTTATTTTGACGGGTTGTAGTTAAGACCTGTTTCAGAGTGTATTTGACAATGGTTTTTATTCAAATAAAATGATGAAATGCTCATTAGGGGTTCTATCAGATCAGCTCTGTAAATGTTCATGTGTCCATGTCCAAATATGGTTTGTGAGAAGTTAAAAACACCATGAGCATCACGCATACTGCTATGTAGAAACAGCGCAATGTAGAGACAGAACAATAATATTCACAAACCATGTTGCCATTTGATTCATTGTACAGCTCTACTTTGAATGTAGGCTATTCATTCATCCATCAGTCTTCGTGTTTTACGTGACATCTGTTATACACAGTAAATTCTATTGCCATGGCTGGATTCCCTCTGCATCACAGAAATAATTCAGCCTTAAATTATAAAGTTATATACATTTATCTGCACAAAGGGATGTGTTCCCGAACTTGTTCTATGTGTTTCCTCATTTGCATCAACGTTTTTTGCAAATTGGATATCCTCCAGGACAACACAACGCTATTTTTTTTCTATATCCAAAGCATCTCCACACTAGCCAGGGGTTCACGACGCATTTGGCTTTCAGATGGGTCTGCATCACTGACGTCTGTCTTCATATTATTTATTTATTTTTACTCAGTAATGGATCTGGTTTAAAATGTAGCAAAGTACAAGACTTCAAACAAAACATGCTTAAGTAAAAGTAAAATTACAGATTTTTACAACTACTTAAAGTATAAGTACAAAGAAAAACTACTCAATTACAGTAACGTGAGTAAATGTAATTTGTTTCTTTCTACCTCTGCCACTGTGCCAGATGAACTGCGTTACAATGGTTGTTCATGGCAAGGTCAGGTTAAGCTTGAGGTCAAAGGCGGAACACTGAGAACATGCAGTTGGGCATTGCTATTTCATAACACGGTGTCTAGACCAGACAAAGACAATAGAATCCATTATAATAAGTGATACACGTGTTGCGGCGCACCACTACACAACACAACAAAACCCAGACAGTAAATAATTCTATTTCTGACGTACTCCAAGCTCTTGTGCTACTTCTGTTATGAAGGACAAATGAACTTGCAATGGTCTGTCATGTAGCCAGCTCTTGCGGCATGACGCCATAATGGTCGCATTCATTTGAAACACAGTGTAACAGCGTTCAGTAGTTCAGATTCTGGCGTGCTGTGCAGCCCAACTTACCTATTCTTTAAACATTCTCTGACATTATATTCACAGCATGTGCAAGTGCCCCACATAGTGATTAATTAAAGCAGATAACTGGAAGTTGAAGTACATCACTTTGACCAATTGTGGTAATAAATGCATTCATTTACACTATTTGTTAATACTATATACTATTAAAGGGGATTATTATGCTCCTTTTAGAAGATGTAAAATAAGTCTATGATGTCCCCAGAGTGTGTATGTTAAGTTTCAGTTTAAAATACCCCACAGATCATGTTTTATAGCCTATTAAAATAGCCACTATTTGGGGTAAGCAAAAACACACCGTTTTTTGTATGTCCCTTTAAATGCAAATGTTCTAGTTTTTTCAAGAAGAGGGCGGAGCTTCAATTGCTTGTTCAACAACAACAGAACATGTCTCCCACAACCAGACAAGGGGCCTATTGCACAAAACTAGGATAAGGGATTAAGAAGGGATATCTTGGTGATCCTGGCTCAATTTATCCGCTAATATTCAGTTATCTTTCGTTATCGTTATCGTTCTTGGTGTGAGTGTACCTTCAGGGTCAGTTTACACGACAGCGGTGTACTCAATTTTGCATTCAGATGACAAGATCATAAAGATATCCCGGCTTAATCCCTTATCCTAGTTTTGTGCAATAGGCCCAAGGACACCAATAGAGCCAGATAATATATTCTGGATGGACAAAGAACAGGTATAGTTTAATTCTGTCTTGCTTTTATCCACTAATGTTATTAGTACAAGCATGTTGTAGCAGACCCTCTCCGAATGAGGGCCAGAACTTTACTGAATTTTTGCTGAAGGGAGAGACGGTGTTTATGGATAAGACTTCTCCCTTGCATTGATCAGCTTTCACAGCGAATTAAACAAAACACTCATTAATAGTAAAAAAATATAGGCCCCACTTTATATTAGGTGGCCTTAACTACTATGTACTTACATCAAAAAATAAGTACAATGTACTTACTGTGTTCATATTGTATTGCAAAACACCTTTGCTGATATTGAGGTGGGATACGGGTAGGGTTAGGGACAGGTGTGGTGGCATGGGTCAGTTTAAGGGTAGGGTTAGGTGTAAGGGAAGGGTCAACAGTGTAATTACAAATGTAACTACAGAAATTAATTACAGATGTAATTACATGAAGGTATTTTTAAAAATGTAAGTACAATGTAAAAACATGTATGTACAGAATAAGTTCAATGTATCAAATGATTAATTAAAATGTTAGTACATAGTAGTTAAGGACACCTAATATAAAGTGGGTCCAAAATATATACAGATCTTATGCCTTTTCAGCGGGTGCTTAATAAACTATTAAACTTTATATCTGTAAAACATCTCAGATAAAGCAGTATAAAGTCCGTGCTCTCCCTTTCATGACTATATCATGGGGAAATTTTGTAATTGGAATACTGTGTTTAGTGCTTTTTGCTTTCATAATATCCTACCTAAAACATAACACTTTAAATGACATCTCTACTGTACATTAGACCTTAGTTCGTTAGGGAATAAATCTGTCAAAAAAAGGAGATGAGAGAGCAATCTTTCCATAGTTTTACTGTCCACCCCTGTGTCTGCTGTCCATGGGGGAATTGGCCTACCAGTTTTCAAGGGACAGCAACAGTTTCCAAGCTTCAGTCACTCACACAAAAGGGAGAATGGAAAGATATTAAAGCATGAGATTATTTGCTATAGACAGTGCCGCCGCTCCCACCACTTGCTGCGCCTAGGGCACCAAGTGCTCAGGGGGGCACCACAATTTCGTGAACGCCGTCACCACGGGGCATCATCAAGTGATCGCGGTTAGGGCATCAAAACGGCCAGTGACGGCACTGGCTGTAGATGATCTTTTTCTCCTTTTTGTGATATGTCTTGTAAGGGGCAAAATATTGAGACCCCTTCATCCAGTTTGTATGCGTTTCATTCTAATCAGTCAAGGACCCTAATTCTTTTTATGGCTAGTAGCTTATGATTCCATTATAATGTTGAAATTCAAGTAACGAGTTTACATTTACATTATTATATGAAATCACCTACTACTGTCACGATTCACCAGTGAGAGTGCCCGATTACCACCAGAGGGCACGCCACCGCGCACTGTCACGCCATCAAGGACTACATTACCCATAATCCTTTCCACATTACTCATTGTTTACACCTGTGTCTCATTTATCTCATTACCTCCACCTATATAAACCATGTTCACCTTGTCATTCACTGCGAAGTCTTTTTAAGTTTAACACTGCATTTCTGAGCATTCTCCCTGGTTTCTTGTTTCTTGTCTCTTGGTCTTGGATTACTTGTCTCTCCTGTCTTTTTTGCCTGCTTGGACTGGTTGCCAGTGTATGACCTTTTGTCTGTTTTTGACTATGATTGTGGATTACCTTTTTAATAAAGATGCATTTGGATCCTCAACCTTTGAGTCTCGGAGCAGTTACGTTACAACTACAGTCAGTCATTGAATGCTATGGGCTTATTTATTTATGTTTGTTATATAGATGTATTTTATTCTTTTTATTCTATAGATGTATTGTATTCTTCATTCTATTAATTTTTATTTATTTATTTTCATTTAACTTTTTGATACACAATGCCCTGTTGGGGCAACTTAATGGCTGCTCTTTGTTCTGCACTATGTTCCACCACTTTAAGACAAATGGATTTGTTGTGTTTTCATATTCAAAAGGTTATAAGATAGATGCAGCTTTTTTGTGTGTTTGCAACAAATGTTTTTCGACTTTTATACATAATACATTTGTTTATGAATAAAGATTGATCTGTTGAAAGCAGTTATTTTGAGTTAGATGCCAAATGTTCTCCTCCTATTCAAATTTGACATTGAAGGGGTGCATACAACATATTTGCCCATCAGCAAAGTTGCTGCACATTCAAATATGAAAAACCTGAGGAAAATAAATGCAGAACATGTTCACATAGGACACTATTAACATGACTATATGCATGAAACAATTCAGAAAATTTGGGGGCACAAATGGGTTAATTAAGCATGAATTGATGCATATTAGTGCACCCGTATTGTAAAGTGTTATCAACATCTTTTCATCCTCACCTGTTTCAGACTTCCTTTCTCAGCACACATTCGACCCAATGCCCATCCAGGCACCAGGAGAATGGAGGACAGGGCCAGTAACCAACCTAGTGCGTACGCCCAGTCTGGATACACATACCAGCGGTTAAAAGTCAGGGGCTGGTACTCCACCAAAGAACAGATGAAAGACACCTCAGAATGGACAGGAAAAAGAGAAATGGTAAGGAAATATAAAGAACTGAGTTCAACTGAGGTGGTTATGTTTTGAGAATGCTTCAGGAATTCAGGAACAACTATTAAGACAAGACAAACACAAACCAATGCATGAAATTCAGAGACACTCACCAGGGAAACGAGAGGAGTCAGGTATTTCCAGCACAGCATGAATATGTAGTTGGGGCGTGACTTTGTCATGTCTTCAATAATGTCAAACATTCTCTCAGCCCCTGTGTTGTGAAGATGATTTAGCTTTTACTGGCTTTCCAGCATTGTCATTGTATTCTGTTGGCTTTATTATGTAATGGTCTGTAGGCTGTGTGTGACTCACCAAAAATCCAACCCATGGCCAGAGACTCAAACACAGACAGGAACAGAACACAAGCTCCATTACAGGCATAGTAGTCAAACAACTGGAATACATACATCCCCCCCTGCAGGTCACAATATAACATTACTGTCAGAGCCAGATTAAGATATTGAGGTGGTAAAAACTCAGGCTCTCAGTCTTACAGCTTTGGGAATTTATAGAAGTTTAAATAGGTTTGTTTTAAACTTAAACTCTTCTAAGATGTGTTAAAGGATTAGTTTTATTTTACTGATAATTTACTCACCCCCAACTCATCCAAGATGTTCATGTCTTTCTTTCTTCAGTCAAAAAGAAATAGTTTTTTTTTGAGGAAAACATTCCAAGATGTTTCTCCACATTATATAGTAGACTTCTATGGCAACCAAAATGTTGAAGGTCCAAATCAATGCAGTTTCAAAGGGCTTCAAAGGGTTTCAGAGGCTCTGCACGATACCAGACGAGGAATAGGGTTTTATCTAGCGAAACATTAAAGTCCCTGTAAAGTCAAAATTAAACATGGTGTTCTTAGTTGCTCACACCACAGATAAATGTGTTATTAACCACCTAGCCAAATTTGAATAATAAAAAAATCCGCTAAGTACATAAAATATCTTATAGAAATCTTGAAAAAATAAGCAGCATTGTCTGCTCTCAAATGCTGGGGGTGTGTCCATATTTGGCGCCGAAACAACGCCCACTCACGGGAAAGCTGCAGCTCACGAGTCATGACGACAGCACCAGATGTTGGCGGGACGGAGACGGGAGGATGAAGGCCTGGGCGGGAGATAGTCGGTTCGGCCCTGTTCTGCAGCGGATTATCAGTGAATCCCAGTTGTTGTCGGTGAAAGTTTGTAAAACTATCCGGTGTAAAGACACTGCAGAGGCAGGTGTTGGTGGTGATCCTCAGCACTCCATCAAGGTAGCTGTTCTCAAATTAATCCACCTCTTCTTGAGATCGTATTTTTGTTTTGTAGGCTGTTTTGTAAGTTATAGGCTGTAGTAACTAACGGTACTGACAGTAAATCGCAATCTAGCTGGTGAACTGATGCGAAATTGCGACTGTGCTCTCATTATGGGGGAGGGGCCATATGCTCAGTGGTTCCAGTGCGTCATCGAGCCACCGTTTTAACCCCGCCCAAAAAATCCGGAACACAGCAAAGGTGAAAAACTTCTTAAAGGTCTAACTTCTGAATTCAGTACTACATAGTTCACAGTCTTTGTAATGTGTTTCAACAATACATTTCTAACATTTCTAATGTGTTTAGAAACAAATCTCAGAATTGCCTTTACAGGGTCTTTAAAAAAAAATCTGCCTACGTCTAGCGTTACCATCACAATCAGTGGCGAGCCACAGAGCAGTTCCTGTGGTACGAATGATTTAGTAGTGTCTAACCCAGCACAATAGTAACTACCAGTGACAAAAGAATGTTGATTGGACGAGCACATGCGACACAAAACACCGACAACCGCCATTTACAAAAAGTCATGTAAACACAGTTTACTCCATGAACATGGAAAACAGATTGATGGACCAACAGCGAAGTCTAGGCACTTCTCAACGTTTTCGATATGGAGGAAATTCAATGCAACTTTGAAGAGTCAAAGCCAAAATCCTTAGCTAGAATGCAGCGTTTAAATTACATCCCTGGCTTACGTCACTTCAGAGTTCCTACTGGCAGTGTGAATGCAACAAGGAAAATGGCCCTAGGGGAATGTTTCTATGACTGACCATAACTACCCAGTGCGAAAGCCCCTAATGACTTCCATGGTATGGAAGAAAACTGTTCTTTAGAATAGCTTCATTAAGCAGAAGAAAGAAATTCATACAGGTTAAGAACAACTTGAGGGTGAGTATATGATGACTCATTTGTTATTTTTGGGTGATCTATCCCTTTAACATTAGGCCATTATACAGTAGGTAAAAAAGGTAATTTTTGCTTATTTTAATCTCTCTCACACACAAAAACTATTGGTAACACTTTATTTGGATGGTCCCTTTTGAACATTCTGTTGACTATAAGTAACGTTGCACCTACATGTCAACTTATTCTAACCCTACCCTACCAGTCTACTGAAACTCTACTAACACTCTAATGATATTTAGTAGGTGCAACACTACTTATAGTCAACATAATATGTTAAAGGGACCATCAAAATAAAGTGAAACCAAACTCACTCCTTACCTCTGTAACCATGATGAGTTGGCCAAAGAAGCAAGTGAGACAGAAGACTAGGAGTAAAATTTCACGTCGTCCTGCTTTGCGCAGCACCACAGGGAACAGGTCTATCACTGATGTCATGACAGCTTCCATTGAAGCAAACTTTGAAGGGAAAGTCACATAGGTTTGGTACAACATGGTACGAATGAGTAAATGAAGACATTATTTTAATTGTTGGGTGCGCTATCCCTGTAAGACATTGGAAGCTGTTTTTCTAACTAACACTAAAAGATCCAAGTGGTTTTGTGGAAGCTGTTGTCTTTACTCTGCACAAGTCCACAAATTACTCTAAATAAAATGTTCATAATTTATTAATTTAAACATTTACCATGTGCTTTTCCATGTCAATATTTTTTGGTTTACACTCAGCACATATTTTCACTTACCTACAATACTTTACTCTATCTAAATTATTACACCCCATCTTATGCAACACCAAAAAGGCATAGTTCAGTGTCAGTCAGGGACATTGTGGATGCATTTGTGTATTTATTGTAAACATATTTTTGTACACGCAGAGAGACAAGTCAAAATTATTGTCTGGGATAATTGACAGCATGCCACAGATATGGAGTATAGATATAAAGATGAAAATACTGGGTTATATGAGCTTAACTTTGCCAACTTTACCTAAATAATATAACAAACCAAAAATTTGATTTGTGGTTCAATAAATATTTCTATAACACAACTATGAATATAAATATTAAAGGTAATTATATTCTTAATTATAAATATAATTGCTACTAAATATTAAATTCAAATTCAGAGAACATGCAAAATAGTGCTTAAGGCATTTATATTTAAAATGTATTTTTGTTTGATGAATCAATTTACATTTTACAGTCATGTCTGGAGTTATATCAATGGTGACATTAGGCAACACAGCCCATCCCTCCAGACACTGTGCAAGGTCAGGGAAAATGAGGAGCAGGTATTGATGGTCCTCCCGAACCTTGTTTTAGGACCTAATGTTGCTTGCGACAGCCCCTCCCTGGCTGATTCCCTGAGGAAAAAACTACTTCTCAGGGACTGCAGAGAGCACCCTTTGAGCTGCTAAAGTTAGTTGAGCTTAAAATCCTGTCTCTAAAGACAGTCCTTCTAACCATGCTCACTTCCATCAAGAGGGTGGGGGAACTGCAGAAGCTTTGAGCAGCACTTTGCTGCTTTGCAGGTTAGCAGAAGGGAAAGGCTGTCTCCAAGCTGAGGTTGGCCCACTGGATGGTGGATGCCATCGCCTTGCCATACCAAACCTAAGTTGTGTCGTGCCCCCTTGGAGCGAGGGCTCACATTTTGAAACTAGGAATGTTGTTTCCTCATGCTCTATAATGCATGCGTGCGTGTTGGGTACAAACAGGTAAAGCGTGGAAGGACTGGCTGTTTGTCTTGCTTGCAGCACCATTCCCCTCTGGGGGGATGCAAGCGCCCTCTGTGCTCTCCATGAGAGTTCCATAGCTGGCGTACTCTGGATTAGAGTATTCTCTGGGCATCCCTCGGCAGTCGGATATGGCAGAGGAGTCAGACGCCTGGCCAAGTACTTGAGATGCATGCCCGTTCAGTCAGCCCCTGTACTGAGCAAGGTTCCCTGCTGATAATCCCATATATTAATTTTCCACGGTTTGGTTTCCCTGTCGGTAAACCTGTGTCTTTCCTTTGACAGATTTCCTCTGCCTACTCTCTATGTTTGTAGTAGCTCCATCCTCCGTGGGTCAGTCCACATGCATATTTTTTCATATTACCTCCCTACGGTTAGGTTGTGGCCCCTGTAGCATCTCTCTCCACTTGGACTAGGCATGCTTCCAGTTGTTAAAAAAAATGGGGAAAGAGCTAAAACACACTTTTTCCATAAAGAAGGAAAAAGGAACAGCAGCTAACGACTGTCTCCATGGTAAGCTGATGGACTATTCGGCTTACATGGGGCATTGGAAAGGTTACGATTGGGCAAGGGCATTTGGTAACAGGCATGCTACAGCTACATGCTCCAGCATCTGCATTGCTAACAGTGATTGTGATGCTTTTCATTGTGACTCCTAATGTCAGTATCAACGTAACATAAAATGTGACCGACAGAAAGGGAACATTTCGGTTACTGTCCTAACCCTTATTCCCCGATGGACAGAACGGAGACATTATGTCACTCTTACCCCAACCTTGAACTAGCCGCTGAATGGCTGGAACACTGTCTCTGCTCCTCAGCACAAAACTGAATGAATGGATGCATGCTGTCATCTTATATACCCGTATGTCCGGGGGAGTAGCTAGGCATGCAAATTCCAATCGCCAATTTCATTGCCCGCTTTTTGTAAAATTCAGCAGTGATTATGGCTCTCAGTTAAGACCCCTAATGTCAGTATCGGCAAACCGTCTCTGTTCCCTCCATCAGGTTATTCTTTCAGTTATTCTTTCAATACTCATTTGCAGTTTTTAGTTCAAGGTACAGTATTACAACTTATGTGTTAGGTTTAGCTCACCTGTGTATCAAGCCCCAACAAAATAATCATGATGAAGAAACAAACAGCCCACAACTGAGGGAGAGGCATCATGGCTACTGCCTGTGGATAAGCTATGAATGCTAGTCCTGGACCTAAAAAATAAATATTATTTTAAGCATTCTGTGTTCTTAGTCATTAATTTAATACAGTCTCGGTGTGCAACATATCATTATGTTTTCAATTTTATAATACCGCCTGTGTTTTCATAAAATATTGCATTACCTGATTCTGCCACCTCATCTATGGGGACACCCTGCTCTTGGGCCATAAAGCCCAAAACAGAGAACACAGCAAAGCCAGCCACCAAACTGGTGCTGCTGTTCAGAAGGCAAAGCCACAAGCAGTCCCTGATAGACATAGATAAAAACACATATCTACCATGCTGGCTGAGCAACACAAAAAGCAGTATACATACAGTTCAAGAACTTCTGCTTCATAGTGGTCAACATACAAATCGTTCCCTTTCAAAATATACTTTCAATGCTGCGCTCATAGTGCTATAGGAAAACATGTTTGTTTGTCCGGTTTTGAGGTATGTGTGGCAAACACGCCAAGGAACTTGCCTTTTAATAACCTCTGACGTCATTGGAATGTGCGTCCATGAGAGGCTATAAATAGACATGAAACAGGTGCACCTTCAGGTTTCTTTTTCTTCAGAGACCGCATTGTGTGTGTGTGCTACACTTTTTCTATCTGTCCACTTTGTTAGGAGTTAGAGTTCCAGTTGTCAGTGTGCAGAAATTTCAAGGGCAAGCTTCAACATTTAGATTGTGGGACTCACAAGTCAATTTGGCTGAGAAACAAGCTACAGGTCGTCCCTTTTGCTTGCTCTCTCTCCAGAACGGAATGACATTGTTTCCGTTTCTGAAGCATGCCCTGGCGCCTGATTGCTTGGGCAGAGGATGCTGCATCTCTTGTTTATGGCGTGATGTATTTCTAGTCTCTAAGCTTTCCTCCTGTGATGATAAAGTGCAAGAGAAACTACTTGATGTGATGAAGGTTGCAACTGCAATGGCCAATAGGAACAAGAGACCCCCAAACACTCAAATTTAGAGGAAAGATTTCTGTCCAGTGGCCAAAAAGAGGGACCTAAGTGATGGTCTCTCCCCTTCTTTGAAGACTTCCATGATAAATTAACTTGTTCATGGGGAAAACTATATACATTGCGTGTCTTTGTGTGACATATTTGACTATCGGTGTGGAGGCAGGCAGTTATACAATGTTGCCTCAGATAGAAGAGACTCTCTCTCCTAGAAAGCCATGAAGAACAACAGCCATGCTGATGGGGAAAGTGTTAATACAGTCATCAACTGGTTCTGGGAGGCGAAGAGCGGTTTTGCTTCCTGCTATCTCCCAACATTGGATATTGGTCCTAAAGACTCCCTGGGTCTGGATGCAATGGCAAATATGTGCCCCAGGCTGCATCTATAAGATCACTCTAATCCTGGTCCTCTCCACACACATTTATCAGATTTTATATTTTGGATGTTCTTGCTACTCTGGGGTTAGATGCCATTGAATTGACATCCTAAGCTCATGCCTGAGACCTTTCCCGCACGCATCAGAAGGTATTTAAAGCAAAGTTCCTTGGTGTGTTTGCCACACATACTTAACAAACCGGACAAACAGATGCTTTTCCATAACCCAATGAGCGCAGCATCTTGTTCTATTTTTTTTTTTAGGGAACAAGGTTACAGTCAAGTAACCCGAGACGTTAATTCTTCAATTGTTGACTCATTCCTATGCTCATTCTTTGGAACTGTCTTTTTATTGAAAGCACCAATACTAACCTGTAGCAGTTGTTGTTGTATTTATTGTAGCTGGCTAAAACAGTGAGAGTGCCAACAGACACACTGTAGGAAAATAAGATCTGAGCTCCGGCCTCCAACCAAACCTACACATACAGAACACATCAATTTAATATGATAATACATAAAAAAAAAAAAATAAATAAAAATACACACACATATATATATATATATATATATATATATATATATATATATATATATATATATATATATATATATATATATATATATATATATATATATATATATATATATATAAACTAAACGAAAGGCTGACATCCAGAGTTTTTTAAACCAAAGAGAAAAGGAAAATCAGAGAGTGGAAGGTGCAGATAACAGAAAAATGTATACGTATAATTCAGTTGTGGAAGGCAGCAGAGAAGATGATGGAGTGGTGGAAGAAAGAAATATAGAAATGGATGACAAAGAGCTAGAAAGAGGTGATGAGACAGAAGAAATACAGCATGAAGCGAGTGAAGAGGTGGAAGAGAGAGGACTAAGGGTGTAAGAGAGCTCAGACATTGAAAGAGAAGAGAGAGAGCTTGAGAAACCAGCACCCTGTGTGTCAGGTGCCCATGGTATGTTGTGTTCAGTGTGCCTTTATTTGTATATCCTATAAGTTCTGATTTGTATAACCTATAAGCTATGGTTAAATATAACTTCCTAAATTATGGTTACAATCAGTGCTTTTGTTATTAGATTCTGGTGAGGCAAGATATTTGATGAGTTTAGATTGGCATTTTGTTGCTCTTATTGAACTAAAACCTTTTTTTTTTCTTTTTTAGATATATTTGTTAGTGATTGAATGCATCACATCTTAATCTAAATGCACTACAACTTGTGGTTTATATGTATTTGCCATGTGTTGGTGATAAAATAAACCAGTATGCATTGAGGCTTACAGTATATTCATATATAATCTTTTTTTTTCAAGCTTTGTAAATTAATATTGATATGAACTTGTACTCACTTTAAGTTTCCACTCCAGCTATCAGGTTCATGCAAAATCTATCACACAGCAGTCTTTGATCTCTATAGACCATAAAAAAATGAGTGCCCTGTGTATATACACTGAATATGTATATTATTACCTGAATCCACAAGAACCATGCAAGGATGCTAGCTTCAGTGTTGCCACCTCTCATAGTTCACATGCCACCCCCTTGCCACCCCAAAAATACTTTTCTAGATCTGCCCCTGGATAGTGGAGCACAAAAACGGAAAATAAAGGTAAAAAAGAACGATGTAACCAGAAAAAATCCCTAAATTGACTGGATACTTCAAGACTGCTGAATCTTCATCCAGTCGAAGACAAGATCCACAGCAGAAGGGCTGCAAGCTAGCATCGGATTTTTAAGGCTGGTAGTTTTTACGTTATTTCACGTTATGGAGGGCGATCAGGTATTTCTTTTAATTGTATTATTAATCTGTATTTACATTGCTCAAATAGCGCACTTTGTCAGCTACAGAGAAATGTAACCAGGCAACAGACAAGTGACAAATCCTGAGTGGTGATCTCACTACATGCATTCTACCAGATAATATTGTATGGCGGCATTGGAATGGCATTAATAACCGAGCGCACAACTGATGCTTCCGCGCGCAGTAAATCACTAAAACAAAAACAAATGTGCACGCGAGGAAACGGCAACCCGCAAGCTCATTTGAAGTGGTGGTTGTAAACGATTTTCCTGTCCGAAAGCCCTCGGGCAGATGAGGCAGCGCAAATTCGCCTGCATGCTGCACTCCCAAGCAGTTCACACACATTAGATGAATGTCCCCACCCGTGACACATCTCTTGAAATGCTCACTCGTATTTTCACTTTCTTTCACACAGTTTTACTTTAATGAACTAAAAACCAGTCTTTCAACACACAGCTAACTTGCTGAAGAGCGAAAAGCTAGCGCTGTTGTGATCCATCTCTTTATACTTCTGGGTATGCCGTCACATACTACGTCATGACGTAGCACCAATCAAGATTGTGATTGATCAGACGTGCAACACTAAGGGAGCATCCCTAAAGTGTCGTTCTGACGCAGTGCAAGTTCCCTCGAAAGGGAACTAGGTGTCTAACTACTAGGTACTTACATAAATACAGGTACAATGTACTTATTATGTTTGTGTTGTATTGTAAAACACTTTTGCAGCTATTGAAGTGGGATAGAGGTAATGTTTGTTCCCTTTGTCATGTCTGGACTCTAATGTTCTCAGTTCTGTTCCTGTTTCCTGTTCCTCTCTAGCCCAGTGGTCCTAGCGCTCTCTAGCCCAATGGTCCTAAGTCCGATAGCCCCATGCCTGGTGGTCTCAGCGCACCCATGCCCGGTGGTCTCAGCATTCCCAATACCAGGGGTCTCAGCACTTCCAAACGCGGTGGTCTCAACATTCCCAAACCCAGTGGTCCTGGAGGTCTTCCCCTTGTTCTAGGCGTTCTCAATGATGACAGCCACCATTTTGTGTGTCTGGGCCACACACACTTCAAACTGAGGCAGCAATGACTCTGTACCCATGTCAGCTCTATTACGATCACAGAGATCATTCATTAACTCTCTATGCTGCCTGTTGTGGCCATGGAGGCCATCTGCCCCTACTCTGCTGACTCTTCCTCAGTCTCCAGACACAATTTCACCACATGGGCCTGGATCTCCATCCCTCCCCATGGTCCACTGCTGCTCCACAACGCACTTGGACTTTTGTTTTGTGCTTTTTTGGTTTGCTGTGGAGGGCT
Organism: Gobiocypris rarus; assembly: GCA_023029165.1. Lineage (NCBI taxonomy): Eukaryota > Metazoa > Chordata > Actinopteri > Cypriniformes > Gobionidae > Gobiocypris > Gobiocypris rarus. The sequence goes on along the minus strand of CM040918.1, from coordinate 31,381,894 downwards.
TCCAGATATGTGGACTCTTATGTTGTTCTGTTCCTAGTGCCATTGTTGTAGTTCTGTAGTTTTCCCAATTGATGAAGGGTAGGGTAAACAATGTAATTATATGTGATTACAGAAATTAATTGTAGCTGTAATTACATCCAGGTATATATATATATATATATATACAACATAAAAACCTGTATGTGTCAGCAGTCAACAGCACACTCACCGCATCTGCACTTCACTTCCAATAATCCTCTCTGCTCACCACCTGCATACACTCCACCGTCACCTGCCAGCAATTGTCTGGTCTTGTCTAGGACAAGCACACATGACCTACCCTGTCTTGCTCACCTGAGAACCTGTATTACCTGATCCGTCTTCTGTCTGCCCATGTCCATTCATCTGTACCTGCAAGGATCATCTGTCCACCGGTTTCACCACATCTGCACCAGTCCTTCACCTGCACCAAGAACACTGTAACCAGTCAGTTAAGTCACCAACTATCATATGCATATCCTCTCACCTGTTTATCTCTTCACTCTGCCTCCGGTTTTCTCTACAATAAACCATTTACATTGACTTACCTCGTTTGTGCTCATCTGTGTCTGACAGAAGACCAGACCACAAAAAAGAAAATGTGTTGGGAACTCACGTGACAGATTGTGGCGGTGGCTCAAGAGAGCCAAGATCTGTTTGAATTCCCTGCAGGCGTCTGTCATTTTGTCGCCACGAGCCCATTTGATGCCCTCTAGCAGATTGGGGTGGACTATGTACATCCAAAGGACCTCCCAGACATCTCAGGATTGACTGGAGAGAGGCCATCAACAGATGTCTGGAGAGATATGCTCTTCCGTATGTATTACCACCTAACCCTGTCCAGAGTCCTGTGCTGTCTCCTGACCCCATCCAGAGTCCCATGCCGTCTCCTGTCCCCATCCAGAGTCCCGTGCCGCCATCTGTCCCCGTCCAGAGTGCCGTTTCCTGTCCCCATCCAAAATCCTGTGCCGTCTCCTGTCCCAGTCTAGTCCAGTGAGTACCAGAGTCCAGTGATGGCTCCAGCCCCTGACCAGAGTCCAGTAATGGGTCCAGCCCCTGACCAGAGTCCAGTGATGGCTCCAGCCCCTGACCAGAGTCCAGTGATGGGTCCAGACCCTGACCAGAGTCCAGTGATGGCTCCAGCCCCTGACCAGAGTCCAGTGATGGCTCCAGCCCCTGACCAGAGTCCAGTGATGAATCCAGCCCCTGACCGTTCCAAGACCAGAGAGGACTCCGTCCCCCGTCTGGGCTTCTTAAGCCGCCATGGCTCCCTAAACTTCCTGAGCCGCCATGGCTTCCTAAGCTGCCATGGCTCCCTGAACTTCCTGAGCCACCATGGCTTCCTAAGCCGCCATGGGTTCCTGAACTGTCTCTCCACTCTGCCTCCGTTTTTCTCTACAATAAACCATTTACATTGACTTACCTTGTCTGTCCTCGTCTGTGTCTGACAATGTGGACATTAAAGTCCCTGTAAAGGCAATTCTGAGATTTGTTTCTAAACCCATTATAAATTTTAGAAATGTATTGCTGAAACACGTTACAAATACTGTGAACTTCGTAGTACTGAATTGTGGAGTTAGACCGTTAAACAGTTTTTCACCATTGCTGTGTTCAGGATTTTTAAGGTGGGGCTAAAATGGTGGCTTGATGACACACTGGAGCCACTGAGCATATGGCCCCTCCCCTAATACGATCATAACTAGAGCACATTCGCAATTTCGCATCAGTTCACCTGCTCGATCATGAGTTATTATAGGTACCGTTAGTTACTACAGCCTACAACTTACATAACAAAAGCAATGATATCAAGAAGAGGTGGATTAATTTTGTGAACAGCCACCTGGATGGAGAGCTGAGGATCACCACCAACACTTCCCTCTGCAGTGACTTTACACTGGATAGTTTTACAAATTTTCATCAGAGACAACTGGGATTCACTGATAATCCGCTACAGAATGGGGCCGAACCAACTATCTCCCGCGCCGGCCTTCATCCTCCCGTCACGCCGACATCTGGTGCCATAGTGAGCTGTACGTGAGCGTCTCCTATGGCAGCTTTCCTGCGAGTGGCCGTGGTTTCAGCACAGACAGCGGACATGCCCCCAGCGTTTGAGATCTATTTTTTCATATTTTATTTACTTGGTGGATTTTTAATGAATCAAATTTGGCTGGGTGGTTAATAACACATTTTTCTGTGGTGTGACAAACTCAGAACACATGTTTAATTTTGACTTTACAGGGACTTTAAGTGCATTGTATCAAATTATTTGTTTAATGTTAGTATAGTAGTTAAAGATATATAAAGTTGAACTTGGTTTTTAATGTAGTGATATATTAAAAATGTTAAATACTAAATATTAAAATATTTTCATGTGATTTGGTCATTGCCTTTAGGCTTTATGTTGTTATTAGATCACAGTGAGGTAGAGAGAAGATGATTGATTACCTGTGGGTCAGTGAGACGGGTCGGTTCAGGGTACAGGTAAAACACAACCCCCTGCAGAGCTCCAGGAAGAGTCAACCCACGAATCAGCAACACCAGTAGCATCACATAAGGAAATGTGGCTGTAAAATACACCACCTACAGTACAGACACAATACAAGAAACATGTTAATTTGATGCCTTCTGCCACATAGCTGCACACCTACTATACACTTAATGTGCACAGCAATGCTAATTTTGTAAGTAATAGATGAATAAAGTGGCATTCTTGCACACCTTGCCCGTAGATTTGACTCCTTTCCAGATACAGAAATAACATATGATCCACATTGCAATGAGACACAGAAGAATCTCCCAGTTGATCTTACCAATCTCCTCAATACCCCCAGAGAGAGCCAGCACTCTTCGTCTGTAAAGAGAGAGAGACAATTTGTGTTTGTTTTTATGAACAAATAAATAGTTTCAAATTCATTTGGTTAATTATTATGACATTTGTTATTGCAGAATGTGCATTCAAAACTCAGTATCACAATTTGTATTTATTTACTCCCAGAACTCAGTAGCTGCAGGTGTTGAATTAATCAGTGTTGTCTGGTTGATGGTCAAATTCTTTGCAGCAAAATTTACACAGCCATCTAAGAAAAAAATAAAATAATAATAAGATATTCAGCAGATGACACTTATTGTTTATAGTTTTAATGTTACTTTTGTTTATTTATTTAATTAGATTATCACCTGTGTTCCAGGTGTTGTCACAGCTGGCCCAAGGAAGTTGGGAGCTGAAAGAGAAGACGAGGTAGAAAAGCGCCCAGGCCAGAATGATGATGTAATACATGCAGCTGTACAGAAGAATCAGTTGTCCTGCATAGCCAATACCTGACAAAAGCAAACAGAAACACTGACTAGAAGAGGATCAAAAAGAGAAAATGAATGAGAGAATTAAAGATTTACCCAAATGAATATCTGTTGCTTTTATACAATATGCACTTTGAGTTTTGGTTCTTTTACTGATTATTTATTAAACAAGATGGTTTCTTTTGAAGTCTTTTTCTACTGGATCATATTTTCTTTGCTTAACTAAAAAAGAAATCTGCTGATATAATGAAATAAATGCTTTCAGTTACACTTTTTTCAAATGTGTCTATTGAATGTATAAATGTAGTCTAATTATACATTTACTGTAAGTACTGTGTAATATTAATGAATACTATTTACTTGGGTTAGGGTTGGTTGCATGCAATTATGCATAATTTACTGTAAAATAAAGTGTCACCATGGTTTCTTTGTCACTGCTTAAATACAACTGCATGACATTAAAATTGTTTGCCTGCAAAAAGATTAACAAAATTTAATTAATTTGTTTTTAATGTTGGTAATAGCTACTTTATTTTTATGGTCCCCAAACATACATTCTACTGACTATACAGGTCCTTCTAAAAAAATTAGCATATTGTGATAAAAGTTCATTATTTTCCTGTATTTTTATGTAATGATAAAAATTTAATTTTCATATATTTTAGATTCATTGCACACCAACTGAGATATTTCAGGTATTTTATTGTTTTAATACTGATGATTTTGGCATACAGCTCATGAAAACCCAAAATTCCTACCTAGCATATCATGAAAAGGTTCTCTAAACGAGCTATTAACCTAATCATCTGAATCAACTAATTAACTCTAAACACCTGCAAAAGATTCCTGAGGCTTTTAAAAACTCCCAGCCTGGTTCATTACTCAAAACCGCAATCATGGGTAAGACTGCCAACCTGACTGCTGTCCAGAAGGCCATCATTGACACCCTCAATCTAAAAACAATTAGCATATTTCATCCAACCAATAAAAGAAAAGTGTTTTTAATACAAAAAAAGTGAACCTTCAAATAATTATGTTCAGTTATGCACTCAATACTTGGATGGGAATCCTTTTGCAGAAATGACTGCTTCAATGCGGCGTGGCATGGAGGCAATCAGCCTGTGGCACTGCTGAGGTGTTATGGAGGCCCAGGATGCTTCAATAGCGGCCTTAAGGTCATCCAGAGTGTTGGGTCTTGCGTCTCTCAACTTTCTCTTCACAATATCCCACAGATTCTCTATGGGGTTCAGGTCAAGAGAGTTGGCAGGCCAATTGAGCACAGTAATACCATGGTCAGTAAACCATTTACCAGTGGTTTTGGCACTGTGAGCAGGTGCCAGGTCGTGCTGAAAAACCAAATCTTCATCTCCATAAAGCTTTTCAGCACATGGAAGCATGAAGTGCTCCAAAATCTCCTGATAGCTAGCTGCATTGACCCTGCCCTTGATAAAACACAGTGGACCAACACCAGCAGCTGACATGGCACCCCAGACCATCACTGACTGTGGGTACTTGACACTGGACTTCAGGCATTTTGGCATTTCCTACTCCCCAGTCTTCTCCCCAGTCTTCCTCCTTCCTACCACCTGTAGCCCATTTCCTGCACACGCCTGTGCACGGTGGCTCTGGATGTTTCTACTCCAGACTCAGTCCACTGCTTCCACTGGTCCCCCAAGGTCTGGAATCGGTCCTTCTCCACAATCTTCCTCAGGGTCCGGTCACCTCTTCTCATTGTGCAGCGTTTATTGCCACACTTTTTCCTTCCCACAGACTTCCCACTGAGGTGCCTTGATACAGCACTCTGGGAACAGCCTATTCGTTCAGAAATGTCTTTCTGTGTCTTACCCTCTCGCTTGAGGGTGTCAATGATGGCCTTCTGGACAGCAGTCAGGTCGGCAGTCTTACCCATTATTGCGGTTTTGAGTAATGAACCAGGCTGTAGAGTTTTTAAAAGCCTCAGGAATCTTTTGCAGGTGTTTAGAGTTAATTAGTTGATTCAGATGATTAGGTTAATAGCTCGTTTAGAGAACCTTTTCATGATATGCTAATTTTTTGAGATTTTCATGGGTTTTCATGAGCTGTATGCCAAAATCATCAGTATTAAAACAATAAAAGACCTGAAATATTTCAGTTGGTGTGCAATGAATCTAAAATATATGAAAGTTAATTTTTTATCATTACATTATGGAAAATAATGAACTTTTATCACAATATGCTATTTTTTTAGAAGGACCTGTAAGTTTGCCACTACATGTCTACTTATTTTAACCCTAACGAGTTAGTAGACATGTAGGTGCAACATTACTTATAGTCAACAGAATGTGTTAAAGGGACTATACAAATAAAGTGGAACCTAATTTTATAAAGAGATGTGTTGTTTCCACAACTCTCACCCTCAGCCAGTGGACAGAGGCGATGCCAACATGTAATGCCCCCTTCCTGTGTGTACTGTCCCATAGCTGTCTCTAGCAGGAACAGAGGGACCCCACAGGTAACAACAAACACCAGGTAAGGTATGAGGAACGCTCCTGAGTACAATACAATATTATTAAATACCACTGAAAGAATTGTGCATAAGTGTATTATGCATTTAGGTCACTGCTGGTTTCATACCTCCTCCATACTTGTAGCAGAGGTAAGGAAACCTCCACACGTTACCCAGTCCAATCACATTCCCTGCCACAGCCAGAAGAAACTCTGCTTTACTGCTCCAGTGCCCTCTTTCTTCTATTTGTCCTTCCATTCTGTCCATTCCACACAGTTTTCACACGTCCATGAAGGTCAAGGCTGCCTCAATTCTGCAGTGGTGGTGGTACTGAATTCTGGTTAGTTAAAGGTTTATACAAATGCGTCAAGGTATTTATTGACTGATCCTCTCCAGCTGAACTGACAACCATGGTTACATTATTTAAGAAACAAAAAAAGACAGAAAAGTTACTAGATCGGTATGATAAAAATTATACTTTTATGTAATGGGTAAATGAGTAAAATAATGTGGCTAAGTGAAATGATGCAAAGTGGCTAAAAATATGGTTTGATTAATCAATATGTAAAACCCACAGCCTCCAGTCTAGGAAGATTTAACGTTTTCATTTAACGTTTAACCAAGGAAAAGCAATAGATTACTGTTCGTTACACTGTTTCTCTAAAACATTGAGTGGAGAGATCCACCTATGGGAATGGTATCCATACCTGACCTCTTTTCGCAGCAAGTCTGGCTTGACAGACAGGAGCGCTTGTCCAATCACAGGAAGAGAACCTAACTAATAGCTGAATGCATAAAAGAACTGTATGTGCTATCTTCCCTTAGTAAGCATATAGTAAGCTTCTCGTAGAGCAAGTGATGTTCAGAGAACCGGGGTAAGCCTAGAGGAGTGCATCCCCCTTGGTGGTTGAAATGTGCTACTCTTCATATCTGTAAATAGAGAAAAATCTGGAAATCGTTATGATAACAACTTATGTAACATCCTTCATTTAAAAATATCAGTGCTTCCAAATAGTCAAAACAACAGCATAAAATAATGCACTTGCTTAGATGACATAATTTTTCAATTTTTCATTCCATGTGTTGCTGTGAACCATATTGATCTGCACATTCACACAGAGCCAAAGTACAACCAAAAAAAAAATATTTATTTTTTTGCTAGAGGGCCAAATATATTCTTTGAATTACTTGTTTTCTTTCTTTTTATATTTCCCACCGAAATTTCCTCCTCCAATACGATGATAAGTTCGTTGTCAATGTATCTTGATCAATCACGGAATGTGCAGTTAAACTAATATATCTTGCAGGCTCATCTGTTGCTTTGGTCACTGCACACCTTATGATATTCCAGAATGCCTAGTTAACTTCATGTTAACCTGGGCTGTTTAACACTTACATTTTACATTTATGCTTTTATCAGACGCTTTTATCCAAAGCGACTTACAACTGAGGAGTACAGGAAGCGATCAGTCATAAATAGGCAAGAAACGTCAGTTTCTTATTGTATTTCGGCCACACTACAAGGTGTCACTGTGGCCTCAACGCTTCACCCTTGCCTACTCTGAGCTCGATTGCTATGTCTGAGGTAAACCACGCCCTCCTCATTAGCCTACGGACAAAGAAATGTAAGAATAAATAAATGTAAAAATAAACAAATGTATAAATAAATAAATGTAGAAATGAATAAATGTAGAATTTTTTTTTAGAAATTAATAAATGTGTAAATAAATAACAGAATAAATAAATAAATAAATGTGAAAATATGTTTTTGCTTTTCTATGTAAATGTATTCATTACTTATTTTTGGTTTTTTTATTTCATTATTTATTCTTTTATTTCTTTGTATATTTATTTATGCATTTATTTATTTTTAATTTTGGCAGCTTTGGGATTCCATATACCTTTGGGTCTTTAGCGACCCGGGACGTCATTCACTGCCCTCCTCCTCATTAATTTTTTTAAGTTAGACATCAACCTTCTTAGTATTCCTCAATCAATCCATTTTAAAAAATATAACAAGAAAAAATATAATTATAATTGAATGCCTGTTTTTCCACTAGTTTTTTGTCAAAATTGTATAGGGTCGCTAATGACCCGAGGTGTGTAAGATTGTATGTACATATATTTTTTCTGCACAATAATAAATGAATCTATAATGACGAAATAAGTGCAATTAACCTTTATTCCACACGGTGGCAATGTCTGACACGCAATGATGAAGTGACGTTCACTCATAGTTACCTCAGACAGAAAACAAACAATAATAATCTGCAAAACTTGAAATGGCTCAGAGATTTACTGTAGAGCAAGTACTGAACACATTCAGATATTAGTGTCACTGTCACTTGATGATGGATCTGGTCAAGAAGCTGTTATATTGATTTTGAAGACATTGAAAATTAGTTTTGAGAATATGCGTGAGATCGCGAATATGAGCCAAATGCTGAATGTACTGGGAAATGTGCTCTGACGAGGATAGTGATGATGTTATAAAACATCTGCTCAAACTGAATCCTTCCAAGCTCCAAAAGGTAACGAAGTATGTTTTATTTTATTTTTCTGTAATTGTTACTCTAATATCAGGACAGGAGTATATATAGTTATATCAGGAGGGAACCGGTGGGAGAAATGAAACGCTAATCAGATAACAAGGGGGAGGGATCAGACAGAGACAAGAGCACATGGCCCAAAATAACAAAACACCAAAGGTGCTTCTCGATATCCCTACTCGTTTCCTCGCTCCTCCGTCCTCCATCCAATGATCCGGAAACTGACCGAGCTCAGCCATCTTGTAGGACATCTTAATTCTCTAATTGCACCGCGAGGATCGAGGAGTGAGAGGTTTTCAGAGGACGGGAGTCATGAGTGAAGACACACAGGTGTACTCTTTGCGGAAGTGTTTTATCGACTAAACATGATGGCGCACGTATTAATTCTCCTCCCCCATCACGTAATCTTGCTACAGTTTGTTAATTATATTATTATGTTTACATGTACAAGACACAAATGTATGTCAAATAACAACAACTGTAGGACAGTTATAAGAATTATATCAAATCACAAGAAAATTAAAGAAAATTAAACAAACTGTAATACTATACACTAAATGAAAAGCAGTTTACTGGGAATAATTCATTGTTAATAATAACTGGTAATATTAAATAAAATATGGACAAATGTGGAGGTTTAAACTATTACAAATAAATAATAAATAGTTATCACTATGTTCAAGATTACCGAAGTGCAAGCTAAATCCAGTGGTGTAGCGTCATCACTGAAAGACTGTAAAAAGAAATGCCAGATTGTCTGGTGGAACACAAAGGACACTTTTTGCGAGTGAATCAACTGAGAATGGCTCTAATTTACATGTATTTCTTTCACCTGAATCTCCCCCCATCCTAATTCACCGCTACATGCCGTGACTGTTGGAAACGTACTCAATTAATTGACGACGATTTGAAGTGACGCTAAAGGGAGCAAGGGGATATCATTTCTCTTGATTAAATTCCTCAGTCCTCCTTGTGTATTTTCCTTGCGTCCTTCCCTCACATCCTGAAGGGGTGGAGCTGAGACACGAGTAAAGGAGGCGAGGAAAGGAAATGAGGATGCACAAATAAGAATTGAGACCCCACATGTGCTACACAAGACAGGAAAGGCATGTGACAGACAGGTAGAGATCTATTTATGTTAGATGTGTTAGATAAGACCCGAATATGTAATCATGATTGGCGAAACAGTCATGCATTTAAGGGTTAAACATAGACCCAGCTAATCAAGGTCTACAAGATTACTTGATTATTAAAGGCAGGAGTGTTTGATTAGTTTGACTGGAACTAAGAGATGTTCTTTGGGAGGAGACCAACCTTAGCTCTACCACTGGAGAAAGCATAATTATCATGTGTGCCTAATAAACCATTCACTTTCTGCAGTTTTTCGACTGTCTATCACAATTTGCGGATACCACAGAAATGCCAAAATCTGAATGCTAGCCTACTGTTGCTAAATTGCCTGTTCCTTATGTATATATCAGCTTTTTATAAAATTGTAAGCTCAGCATTGCTGGTCACCAGCATAATATTATGCATGGGAAGCGGAAGTGCTGGTGGACAAGCTACACCAGCTCAGTTGTGCTTGAGAACAGCATGTCTATGCTGGTCCACCAGCTAGGCCAACACTATTCCAGCTCTAACCAGCATAAACCAGCCTGTGACAATATAGAATTCAAACTGGTTTATGCTGGATTTTTTTTAACCTTAAATAGCTCAGAAATAAACCAGAAAAACCAAGCTCCGGAGCATGTTAAATTAAGAAAAAAAGCAACTTACATACACAATGAGATTTCCTAGCCATACGTATTGTGGCATTGTCTTTCTTTTCTCTCTCCGGGCCATGCCACATTATGTTTCAGCAACGTCCAAGGGGGTGAAAACGTAATGTAAATGTAAAAACAGAGAAGTGCTATTGCTGCTAAAATAAAAGGTGAATTGCATACACCACTTCATTTGGCATGTTATACATTTTGACAACTTGAAATCATTAAATTAGACTTACAAAAAGTATGTTTATGTTTGTATTAAAATGTTGTCCTTCTGACATAGTAATACAAATGTCCTGTGAAGACATAATTTCCAGAATATACCATCCCTGAGTGACAATTTTCTGTGTGCTATTATTAAAGCATAAGTACTAAACACATAGTAATATGTGTTTTGTGTCCACATATAATTGCATGATAAACAGTAAATCAAGCAAATTTAGATTTTAAGATAACGCTGTTACGACCCTGTCTTGAGTGAGGCCGCAACATAAACTGGAATTGGCAATCATAGATTCGTTGTGTACACTTGTACACGTTGTACACTTATTTACAGAGAAAGCACAACTTCAGGGGTGAGCAAAGGCCAAAACAACAAACAAACACCAAATAAAGTCCTAACGGAAAGAAATGACTCCCCCTACAGCTTCCAAGTGTGGAAAAGATTATGTTATAATACAAAACATTAGAAAATATTGACAGCAACTTGTCAACACTGAACCAAAATTGTAGCAAACAAACAATGGGTGTTTCTCAAATGGAAGGCTGCATCCTACGAAGGCTGCATATCTCGGCTGCTGCGTCATCAAAAGTTTCTGAAGGCCATCTCAATTTGAAGGATCCTTGGAAGGCAGTCTTCATTTCACATCCTTCATTCTGCCTGTGCACACTGTTAAATTCACAAAAATAAACTGACCAACCAAGTCGGTAGGCTACTGAGCTTGTCTGAGTTTATTATGAAATGTAAGACAAAAATAAGGTTTTCAGACATGAAAGCATAGATGTTATCTTTTGTTTTGCTGTAATTGTATCACTAACACTGAACTGACAATAATGGCTGCAGACATCTGTCATTCACTGTATTGGATTTATAGAAAGCCAATTAATATGAAGATTTGTAATACAAAGTATTGTTCCAAAATGAAGTGCCGTGAACGTGGGGTAGGGAACGTGGATGAGGTAGCCAGGCTCACTTACTAGACCATCTCATTCTAGTGTTTAATTGCTGAGGAGGACACTAGCCTACAAGCCTCAGAAGACTGGACTGGGAAGGACACACGTCTCAGTAGGATGCAGCCTTCTGTTTGAAAAACACCCAATAGCACATGTGCAATACAACAACAGGAAGTCACAGTTTGAGCAGAGCTCCCTCTTCAGGTACTGCAGATCCTTTTATTGCTCCTTGGTCCCATTAACATCAATGACCTCTGGAGATCCCTCTTGTCTAGTCCAATCCTGTGAAAGAAAGGACAGGACAAAATAGAGGGAGAAGGAGAGAGAGAGAGAGAGACAGACCAGCAAAGCAACAGATATACACAATATGTCTCAAGACATAACGATAATCAATGCTAAGTGACCTGACAACATGAGAATTAGCAGTGAAGTAAATTCCCATCTGTGCGCCCCATTGTTTTCTCGTAACGCCCTCTGCTGACTGGCTATGAGAGGACAGCTTCTCATATTACCCGCTCTATCCCACAATACTAGCTCTGCCTGAGGGGCACAGCAGCCTGAAGAATAATGCATCAATACAGGCTTCCCTTTAGTCCATTCACTGATGTTCACTGGAAGATCCCCATTAACTAACTGGACTTCCTCTAGCATTTGATGTCCATGTTCAGCTCCTGTTCCAAGGTGGTGATTACTGATTTCTGAGGTGTCTTTTTGTGGCTGTAGCAAAGGAAGATGGACTCCACCTGTGGTCTCTTCATGAAGATTTGGGAATTGTTTTATGCGTCTCTTTGTAGTCACTTCAGACAGAATGAGGATGCCTTCACCTTGTGCAAGCTGAATAGATGCCAGTCCAGAGTGACCTCTGTCTTTTGCTACCAGTGAGACTTTCCAGTTGCCCTGAGAGCACAGAGAGGGGCAGGAGGACTCCACATGCAGGGAAGAACATGCCGGTGGAGTTTTGTCAGGCTCCTGGAACATTGTCACAAGACCATGTTAAAAAACATTCACAATGTTTAATGTAACAGGCTAGTTCACATATGAGACAGTAGACCCAAAAAGTAAGTCTTGAGTCATATTTAAAAATGCATGAATTTCATTTTATTAGATGTGAAATTATCATGTCACCTCCATTTTTGCCGAGAGCAACTTGTTATTTTTAGAAAAATATTTTTTAGTAATTGGATGGAATAAGTTGCCCTTAAAGATATTACGTGGATAATATACAGGTGCTGGTCATATAATTAGAATACCATCAAAAAGTTGATTTATTTCACTAATTCCTTTCAAAAAGTGAAACTTGTATATTATATTAATTCATTACACACAGCTGATGTATTTCAAATGTTTATTTCTTTTAATTTTGATGATTATAACGTACAACTAAGGAAAATCCCAATTTCAGCATCTCAGAAAATTAGAATATTGCTTAAGACCAATACAAAGAAAGGATTTTTAGAAATCTTGGGCAACTGAAAAGTATGAACATTAAAAGTATGAGCATGTACAGCACTTAATACTTATTTGGGGCTCCTTTTGCCTGAATTACTGCAGCAATGCGGCGTGACATGGAGTCGATCAGTCTGTAGCACTGCTCAGGTGTTATGAGAGCACAGGTTGCTCTGATAGTGGCCTTCAGCTCTTCTGCATTGTTGGGTCTGGCATATCGCATCTTCCTCTTCACAATACCCCATAGATTTTTGCCCATAGGGGCGAGTTTGCTGGCCAATTAAGAACAGGGATACCATGGTCCTTAAACCAGGTACTGGTTGCTTTGGCACTGTGTGCAGGTGCCAAGTCCTGTTGGAAAATGAAATCTGCATCTCCATAAAGTTGGTCAGCAGCAGGAAGCATGAAGTGCTCTAAAACTTCCTGGTATACGGCTGCGTTGACCTTGAACCTCAGAAAACACAGTGGACCAACTCCAGCAGATGACATGGCACCCCAAACCATCACTGACTGTGGAAACTTTACACTGGACCTCAAGCAATGTGGACTGTGTGCCTCTCCTCTCTTCCTCCAGACTCTGGGACCCTAATTTCCAAAGGAAATGCAAAATTTACTTTCATCAGAGAACATAACTTTGGACCACTCAGCAGCAGTCCATTTCTTTTTGTCTTTAGCCCAGGCGAGACGCTTATGACGCTATCTGTTGTTTAAGAGTGGCTTGACACAAGGAATACGACAGCTGAAACCCATGTCTTGCATACGTCTGTGCGTAGTGGTTCTTGAAGCACTGACTCCAGCTGCAGTCCACTCTTTGTGAATCTCCCCCACATTTTTGAATGGGTTTTGTTTCACAATCATCTCCAGGGTGTGGTTATCCCTATTGCTTGTACACTTTTTTCTACCACATCTTTCCCTTCCTTTGCCTCTCTTTTAATGTGCTTGGACACACAGAGCTCTGTGAACAGCCAGCCTCTTTTGCAATGACGCAGCCTTTTTGTGCAAGGTGTCAACGGTCATCTTTTGGACAACTGTCAAGTCAGGAGTCTTCCCGATGATTGTGTAGCCTACACAATTAGATTGAGAGACCATTTGAGTTAATTAACTGATTAGAGTGTAGCACCAGGTGTCTTCAATATTCTCTTTCACAATAATCTAATTTTCAGAGATACTGAATTTGGGATTTTCCTTAGCTGTCAGTTAATATCATCAAAATTAAAAGAAATAAACATTTGAAATATATCAGTCTATGTGTAATGATGTGCATTGGAATGGAGCTATCTGTTTAACATAGTGTATTAGCATTTAGTTAATGTATCCTGAACAACAATACAAATATTTTCCATGGATCTTCCATCCATTCTCCAAACCACTAGAGCCTAAAACAGCATCTCACCGCAAGCTGAGGAAACACCTTGAAAAGATGGCTAGTCCATCACAGGGTACACATGTTCACATTCTTTCTCAAACCTACTGAAAATAGTGTCTCTAATTCTCATCCATGTATTTGGATTGAGGGAGAAACCCACACAGAAACTGGGAGAAAAGGAAACGTCAATAAAATGGCTCCTAGCTCAGCCGGTAACACTTTATTTTGATGGTCCCTTTTGAACATTCTGTTGATTATAAGTAACGTGGCACCTACATGTCAACTAACTCTCATTAGAGTATTAGTAGACTGTCTGCTTAATATCTGGTAACACTTTATTCTAATGGTCTTTCAACATACATTTTACTGACTATTAGTAACTTTGCAACTACATGTCACCTTATTCTAACCATAACCCTACCGGTCTACTGAAACTCTACTAACACTCCAATGATATTTAGTGGACCTGTAGGTGCAACGCTACTTTTAGTCAACAGAATATGCTAAAGGGACCATCAAAATAAAGTGAAACCGCTCAGCCAGGGCTTCGAACCTGGGACTTTCTCCATTATATAACATTGTGATGGTTCTTACCTCTGGTATCACTGTCAAGTGTAACACAGCATAGTTTAAGTCTGGTGAGTTTTCTGCTTGAACAGTCAGAGTCAGGGTGATTGCCCTCCCTGTTGGAGCATTATGAGGGGTCCTTATCTCAACCTCCCTCTTCACAGAGCTCCTCACACCGATAAATAGCCTAAAAAAGGAATAATGGACCCACTTTATATTAGGTGTCCTTAACTACTATGTACTAACATTTTAATTAATAATTTGATACATTGCCCTTATTGTGTACATACATGTTTTTACATTGTACTTACATTTTAAAAAATACCTGCATGTAATTACATCTGTAATTAATTTCTGTAGTTACATTTGTAATTACACAGTTGACACTTTCCTTACACCTAACCCTACCCTTAAACTTACCCATACCACCACACCTGTCCCTAACCCTACCCGTATCCCACCTCAATATCAGCAAAGGTGTTTTGCAACACAATATGAACACAGTAAGTACAATTGTACTTATTTTTTTATGTAAGTACATAGTAGTTAAGGCCACCTAATATAAAGTGGGGCCGGAATAATTGTCACACAGTGCGCAGAAGTCGACAACTTTCTGCAGTCAGTAGCAACAGACCTCCAAACTTCATGTGGCCTTCTGATTAGCTCAAGTACAGTGCATAGAGAGCTTCATTGAATGGGTTTCCATGGCCGAGCAGCTGCATCTAAGCCTTACATCACCAAGTGGGGATTATAATTGGTTTTTTTTTTTTTTTTTTTAGGTATTGGGCTTGACACTCCCTAAGGAACACTTAATGCTTCAGTATACCAAGACAATTTAATTCCCAACAACTTTGTGGGAACAGAGTAAAAAAAAACATACAACACACTACTAAATCTTGTGGAAAGCCTTCCCAGAAGAGTTGAAACTGTTATAGCTGCAAAGGGTGGCACAACTTCATATTAAACCCTATTCATTAAGAATGGGATGTCATTAAAGTTCATGTGCATCTAAAGGCAGGCATCCCAAAACTTTTGACAATATAATGTATTTTCATCTTTAACCAAACTACTGATAAACATTCAGCCTTTAGGTAGACCTTATTTTAGTAAAACCTGTAGTATTTGTGTAATTTAACTAGCTCTTTCTTTCTATCATTCTCACCTTTGTTGGTCTCTGTGGGAGAGATACCCAAGGTCATCATCTGCTGAAAGACTGAAGTGACGGTTGGGACCATGATTAAATATTTCAAACAGCACAGTCGAGCTGTGACCTGGGAGAAGTTGTGGAGCAGAAAGCACCTGGGGGCAAGGGGAACTTTTCATTGGGCTGTTTCACATTTTGCCAGCACATTATTTTTAAATTCACTAATACCTGTATTTGTACGTGTGTTGGTTGAATCATCTCAGTGGAAACTCTTTCGAGCAGGTTGCCACTACCATCCTTTCCAGAGAGACGCATGGTGAATGGCATCCTAGGAACTGAGTCCATGTAGCCCACTAACTCCTCTCCAGACCAATGAGAAGATGAGGAGTTCAGCAAAACCTTCTGCAGGCTCTCGCCGTTGGGTCCCAACAGGGTCACGTGACTGAATGAGGCCTCCTCATTGGGTGAGAGGCCTGTCACTGCAACCACTAAAAATACTGGGACACCTAAGAAGAAATGTGAGGGCAAGAAGTCAACTCAATAACAATTAAAATGTAAATTTTAAACTAAATTCAACATTACACAAATGAATCAGGGAACAATGGCAAATACCTGCTATAGGACTGCCCTCCATTTTCCTTAGTCCTGGATGTGTCTCATTAGATTCTTTTGCAAAATAGTACAGGAAGTCCAAGCTGCTATCACCTACAGAACATCAGTTAATGCCACTTTGGAAAAACTCGAAGAAATTTGAAACACATGTTGCCTTAGTAACATTTTGTTACTTAGTTTTAATACTAACTTAATTCTATTAAGTTAAGACTTGCATATTTACCTAGGATGCTAAATGTAGTTGGTCCAATGGCTTTGATCGAAAGCTGCCATATACCTATCTCTAGTGGAGGTAGCAGGCTTATTCTGTAAAGACCCTTAGACGAGTCCAGCATTGCCAGAGGACCATCAGTACCAGGAAGAGATTGTTGAGAACCTGAGAGAGAAAGATAGATATGGCAGATCATCCAGAGTATCTTAAATGAGGAATACTACAATGCAAATTATTCATCCTGGGGAGACTGTAAAATGTGAAGTGGTTGAATATGAAGTTCTATAATTGTTTAGAAAGGTGCAATATAATATAGAGATGTAGGTGATACAGACTAAAGCAGAGAGAGGATAAAGTGGTTTAAGATGAAGTGCATCAGCTCTTGTAAGTGCTCAAGGGATACTGTCTTTAGGTGTTTTAATGGAGGTACAGATAGTTCCTCCTACCTCCTGAAATTTATGTTTTGACTAATAAAGACTACGATTCTGCACTGGGCTCTAGAGGTCAGCTTGTGCTGTATCCGACAAGGTTTTTGGCTTCTCTGTGTGTGCTGAAACCCTGGTTTTCACTTTCTTTAACAGTCTCAGGCCACATGGGTAATGGAGGCCAGCTAGTAAGAGCTTTTAGCATGCCAGCCTCTTATCCAGAAGACAACGGTTCGAATCTTGCTCGGAGAGGTGCGAGTAGAACCAGAGGAGTTAAAAATGGAGGCCTGAGACTATAGTTGCATTGTTGCAAGTGCAAATTCTCCAGCTTCCCTCTAGTTTAGTCGCTCACAGTAATTGACTATTGGCTGTAATTTTTACGTTTACCTTAGGATAACCTTTAATAACATGATTGTGGCAGTTTGGTATTTGCGACTTAGTATGTAAAGTTAATCTGGTCATCAAATGACCCAATATAAGGTAATATTCAGGGAAGAATACTTTACTTTTTTTGTTCTCTGTGTTATTGTGAGTACCTGAGGGACTGACAAGCTCACAATGTGTGAGCTGACCAGTGATGTGCAGCATAACTTTTGTCACAGCCTTGTCCACTCTGAAGGAGTTTGATGAATCCGATTTACCCTCTGTGTGAAGCAGAGTCACCTATTTAGAGAAAGAAACATGGTTATGAAGAATGATGTATCCAGAATCCTGACAGAGCTGTATGAAATTATTGAAACAGGCAGACATTATGGTCTTTTGGTCCTCTTATGTTTCTAGTTGACTGTACCTTGCTGGAGGTAGTGGTGTCTTCTACAATGGCTGACACTTTGTGGATGTCTTTGTTTGTTGTGAAGATGGTCATTCCTCCAGATAAGGATGAAAGAGAGGAATACAGAGAGAATCTACCAGGAGATAAAGTTTCTCTTCTTTTTCTCTTTCTAAATCCTCTTTCTCTTCCTTTGAGGCTTAGATCCTCAGTGAGCAAGAAGTTCACCTAGCATGATTTGAGAATAGATGGATGAAAACAATGTCCCAAACATAGTTGCCTACATAGACAACTGCTTTCTAATGGTGCTTACATACCAGACACGAATGAAGCGATAAGCATGAATGATTTACATGTTAAGTCAATGCAAAGACCCGAATAGACATTCTGCGGCGCGAATCGCGTGAATGAGGCTTCGTGAATGAGGCTGCGTGAATGATGTGAAAAATCTGAACTTTGGCGGATAGTAACGCAGCGTTAACCAATCAGGAGCTTGCACTAGTAGTGGCAACAATGAGGACAAAACCATATGTGGATACCCAGAGCTGTACGAAACATCTTTGTGCTTTATAGAAACAGGAATAAAAAGGATCTTGCTTGGAAGAAAGGAAGTGAAGAGGTAGGACAGTCTGGTAAGTTCTAAAAAACATTCTCTACTCAATTTGAGCTATACATAGGGTGATTTCAGGGTGATTGGGACACTTTTTTTACCATTGAGATGACTTGAAAAAAGTGTCCCAATCAATCTGAATTCACCGTATTGACACTACAAGCTAGTTAAAACCTGAAAATTGAGCTTATTCGTTTATGTTTTAAAACAATCCATGTAAGCCATTTGGCAACAAGACAAGCCGCCTGGCCCCTCCCATGACGCGAAATGAAGGCTGTTGTGTAGAGAATGTCTTGCGCGAATTAAGAAAGTAAACTCAAAACGTTCAAGCGGTCAACTACACGCGAATAGCGTGATTTATTCGCTTAATTTGCGTCTGAATAAATAGTATATTTTTAATTAGACTGAACTATTTTCATTAATACTTCTCATTATTGAATGTATAATAGCATTTATTTTGCTTTGAATGTAGCCAGTGTGTTTGTGAGTTACCTTTGTTTGCTTTTCCAGTATGAGAGCCTGGACTGCTCTCTGCAGATGATGGTCTTTAGGAGAGGCGTCTGTGAATACAAATATCTCTGACAGCGGAGGGCTATGGGTCAGAGCCAACTGATCCACAGACACATTCACACACATAAGATACACACAGATAGAGACACACTTAGATTGTACATCATTGTAATTAGTACTCAATTGATTTTTATTTATCTCAACCTTGGCATTATAATTATATGTAAAAATATACACTCATAAGTAAGGCAGTTTTTTATTCATTGCATTCAAGTCATATATTTTAGTATATGCATTCCATGGGATTGCAGCCTAACGCAATGGTCTACTATTTGAGTCTACTAGGTAATTTAGGGAATTTTTTAAAAATGATTTAATTCGAAAAGGTTTGTGCTGTTTATCTTCATTATATTTTTCCAATTTACCATACCATGAGTTGCTCATCCTCAAAATGCAGATTAGTGGTGAAAAACATGGGGTTCTCCCTTATTATATCAGTAGTAATGCTGTGTTCCAGGCAAGTTTTTGAGCCCGTAAGTTACGACTTCAAACCACGACTCACATGGTTGCTTTTTAGGCAAAATCACCTAAACTGCCTGAGTGCCAGGAAAAGGAGGAGAAAAAAATGGCGCATAAAGCAAGAGAAGCTGTTATACCTTTTATTTTATGTTATTTGTATATTTGGAAATGTATTTGGTATTAAATTATTCATGCACTCAATGGACTGAAAACTAGCAAACGCTAGAAAAGCTGCTGATAATCCATAACATTTGTGGATAAATAACGTTAGAGCAATACCTTATTTTGATAAACGGTTTGGTTTTAATGTATGACTAATGTATGGCTGCCATTGTTGTTGCGCGGGCTAAGTGATGTCAGAATTGTAACTGGTAGTACATCGATCTAGTACGAGTTCATGGGTGGGAAGTAACGAGTTTGACGGACGTTCCAGCGCACTTTCAAGGGTAGAAGGTTGGAAAAACACGGGTTACGGGTTGCCTGGAATGCGGTATAAGTCTGATATAATTGCGTTTAGTTGTGTCCAGTGTTTTCTGATGAAGAATGTCAGATTACAATTTTATGGTTACCTGAAGAGCAGAGAGACACATCTCTGGTTCATCCCCACCCCCAAGAGCCGTCAGATCCTCCATGAATTGCATGAACTGATGAGGGTCATCTGTCTCCATCACTGGCCCAAAACCTGAAATATAACAGACTTCATCATCAGTGTGCACAACACAGAATTAAATATAAATTCATCAACATTTTCTTTGAATTTTTATATATGCCACACTGTGAAATCTAATTAGTTAGACTTATTTGAAAAAAACATGCAAAACAGTTTATCCCAAATTGTTTTTTTCTGAGTAAACAAGGAATAGTATGTGAATAGTAGCCTACAGATTACTATATTTTTACAATTAAGTTAAGACACTAAGTAAAGTTAAGTGTTAGTTAGAATCACTATTGGATTTTACAGTGCAGTTGCACATATTGTTTAAGTGACACAGCAAAAACACAGAAAGCCCCTCAACTCAGATTAGGGTTTTGTTCAGTGTTATAATGTGCTTGTAATAGATAGAGGATATCACACCAGGGTCATGGAAAGGCACCAGAATGAAGGTGCCAGGCAGACTAGTGCGTTGGCTCTTTTCACGGGCCTGTATGATGGAGAAGGCTCGGAGACGTGCAGCTGTGATCTCCTCAAACATGCTGCCGGTGGTATCCATGACGAAGACCAATGCTGGGGGCTGCTGGACACTGAAAAGCCTACAGGTTTCCACAGACTACATCACTTATGTGTTTTGCATCTTTGGACAGCTCTGTTTCAATAAACTAACAACAGCAAAGCAAAACTTCACAAACAGACAAACCTTTTCTCATGCACTCAATATAAAAAAGAGGTGTCTAAAGTAAAACAGAAATTCCTTTCTTGCCTCATAGATCACTGTAAGCAGTATTTAAGTTAAAGTGACCTCTGACCTGAGGAAGCTTTTGGGCCCCACCTCTTTGCGGAGGTCTTGGAGCACTCTGAGGGTTGCTGTGGTAGCCAGATGGGCAGCTTCTTTATGGAGGAAATGATGAGGGGAGAACAGCGGAGATGTGCTGTCTTTGTTGATTCCTCCTTCAGCTCCTTTGTGACGGCTACTGTCCAAAATTCCACCGTGACTGCACTTGCCTTTAAATAGCAATACAACGCATGCTGCTTTTCTTATAAGTAACTTACTAAATCATCAGAATGAATCATAACTCATTTTAACTTTACTAATTCAGAAGACACACACACACACACACACACACACACACACACACACACACACACACACACACACACACACACACACAAAAACAACAAAAAAACATTTATTAAATAAATATCTTAAAAATAACATTACATTAATAAAAAATAGTTTCATAAATAAAATAGGTTTCATTTTCTTTAACCAAAATATATGTAATTTTTTTTTGTTCATTTGACTTCGAGGTAAAATGCGTTCAGGACACGTTTTAGTCACTCGGGTTACACGATGATGCCTATACCTGGTGGTTTGACAGGGTAAGTGCTGAAATAGCCAGTAGTCAGTAGCGGTTCTGTCTGACGAATCATTTCGTCCAGGAGATTGCTGTAACAGCTAAATCTGTAACATTGTGCACAGGTAGGGGTGTCCCCTGAAAACAATAGAGGTTTATTTAGTTACAATCAGAGAATTATGGTGAATAGTGACTGTTTCATGATATTACAAGGGAGTCACCTGAGGCTACAGGAACTGAAGGCTCTTCTGGGTGAAGAAGGTGGAGATACACGGCTTGCTGACCCATCTCCACCCAGTTACTGTGACTGTAGAAGTCCTACACGCAAATAAATGCACACAGGATTGCTTAACATATTTTCCATTGCTAACAATATTCTGATTAAATAAGAATCGTGTTTACATTTTGAGCCTCGTAATCTCTTTATGTATTATAAAGGCATTATTTAGGCATTTTTTGGTGTTTATTATGATAGGACAGCTGATACAGAGACAGGAATTGATAGGAGAGGGGAATGGAATTGGTAATGGACCATGAGCCAGGACTTGAACTTGGGTCACCTGAAGCACAATTCCATAGAGTATTTGTTGGAGCACTGCCAGAAAGGTTATATTTCTGACAATATTTTATGTTAAAATACTTTCTGCTATCCAACCAAATATATAACTATGAGGAAACCATTATAGATAGATTTCGCCCTGAAAGGTGTGAATAATGTGACTTTGGCACTAGCTAAAACAAAACTCCTTACACAACATTGGCTCCAATGTCATGAGATTGGGGTGGAAATATCCAAGAAACCAGTTTGTAAACAGTTATTATTTGTACAATTCTGACTGGTGACACTGGTGGCGCAGACTTACAATAAAAACAGTGTATTACATGTATGTGTTAGCCAACCTGTAATGAGTGGAAAAGCTGGCCCAGACTATGTCTAGCCCCCTGGTATTCTTTAGCCTGGGCCAGAAGTACGGTCTTGCCCCAGAACTCTCGCAGCATCTGTGTGGCTCCTTCCACCCTCTCAGAGTCAAAGTGGTACACTGGATCAGACCGTGTGGCACTGAGGAAGTCCATGGCAGCGTTAGCGCTTGCTACCTCACCAACAGCATGCCAAAACCCCGGTCAAGCCCAGTATACTGGAACAAAAAGATCAGTGAAACTATATCCAATACTCTATAATCTCCATTGGTAAGACTAGTTAGACTTTTATCGCAAAAACATATAGACCTATATTTATAGGCCAAAAAGAAAGTTGCTGTTTGTACTTTTATAGGCAAATGCTTAAAAGCATATTGGATCATTATTGCAGTGATTATTATGCATCTAGCATGTTGTATGTTTGGCAACAGTTCTTCTAACCCTAACCTGTAACCTGATGTAGTGTGTAGCTTTTAATTTCTTAAACAACCATGAAGACACATCATGGCCATATTCCAGGCTGACAGTGTCAAGATTCATCAGGCTCAAATTGTTTAAATAATTCATAGTAATAATGACAGCGAGAGAAAACAAAACTGTGTGCGGTCCAATTCAATGTATTCCACTTTATTGTAGCCTACTCAATCGAAATATTAGTTCTTTCCTGTCAAACACTCAGTCAGCACATTATAGTTGGCCTATAGGCATCCTAAACTGTTCATTGGATGCAACACACAGTAAAAATATCTGTGCTAAACTTATTCTTAGCCTATAGCTCAGTCACTGCAGTGTAAAAAATGTATTAGAATGTATTTGACTATGCAAGTAATTTAGCTACTCACAACCTTCAAAATATCACCAGAATCAATTGCATTCAGCAGTAAAATAACTGGAAAAGTTCACAAGCATGAAACCTACCAGCTCCTCGTTATTTAAATCATGTTGATGTTCCACCATTCTGCTCAGAGTTTCCATTGTGATGTTGAGTATAGCTTGTTCTGTCATGTATTGGTGTGTGTATGAATCCCAGGACAACGTAAGTACGCGTGACCAGAAGTTGGGCAGAAAGGCTTGACATATTGGCATATAGATGAACAGCACGAGCACACAGGTGGGTCAAAGCTGAGGAGCCCATTCCTTCACACATCATTCCACACTGGTCAAAACACCTGAACTGTTGTAGAAAGATGCATCACACCTGCAAAGGATGATGAGACAATAAGGCTCACAATAAGGCTCAAACAAGCTGTTGGTGTCTACAGGATGTGGTGAGCTGTTTTACCATACAAACCACTCTATCCAGCTATCCATAGCTGCAAACATTCAAAAATATATTTTGGCCTATTCACATAAATTAAGCAATGGTGGCACATAATATTTACAATAATATCTCATATTAATTTTTCAATTTCATTTTATTTTACTGTTAATGATTAAACTAGTGATTTTCAAACTTTATAATGCCAAGGACACCCAAATATGATGAAACTTTATGAGGGACCCTCTTCCTAAAATCCATCTATTTGTATGTACACAAAAACATTTAAACTGTTGGATAGTAAGTGTGACATTATATAACATATTCTTTCCCAACTTAAAAAAAAATATATATATTTGTATAAGCAACTTTCAGCTTACATACTGCATTAAGAACTGCATACTGCCTTACAACCCCAGTGAGCAAGATAAAGGGTACTATAGTGAGAAAAACTCACTAAAGATACAAAGCAAACATACACAATTCTGGAAAGTATACGACAGAGAAACATTTAGAAATAAAACAATTAGAATATTTGGTAGACTTTATCCATTTTTGCTTTATCTTTTTTATTCTCTGAAAATTTCTGCGGACCCCTTTGAACCTTCCGGAGGACCCCAGTTTGCAAACCCATGATTTAAACTACACGCCTACTTATTTTCAAGATTAATAAATTCCAGACCAAATTGAGATTAAATGTTTGGTCATGTTTGACCAAAAACATATTTCTTAATAGATAGATAGATAGATAGATAGATGATAGATAGATAGATAGATAGATAGATAGATAGATAGATAGATAGATAGATAGATAGATAGATAGATAGATAGATAGATACGTAAGTGCTCTGAAAAAATAAAAAATAATAATAATATATATATATATATATATATATATATATATATATATATATATATATATATATATATATATATATATATATAATGTTTTTGATAGAGGTTTCTTATGCTCATCAACCCTGCATTTATTTGATCAAAAATAGGCAACAGGAAAACAGAAGGCTAATTTAAAGGTTTTCTATTTGAATATACTAAAATTTATTTAAAAAAATTTGTGATGAAAATCCAGTCTTCATTATCTCGTGATCCTTCAGAAGTCAATCTAATATGCCGATTTATTATCATTATTGGAAACAGTTTTTTTCAGTATTCCTTGATGATTAAAAAGTAAAAAAACAAAACAAAAAAATGTGACACTGAAGATTGGAGTAATGGCTGATGAAAATTCAGCTTTACATCAAATAAATACATTATTTTAAAGTATATTAAAATAGAAAACTGTTATTTTAAATTGTGATATTATTTCACAATACTTTTTTTCTGTATTTTTTATCTAATAAATGTGGGCCTCATTAGCATAAGAGACTTCTATCAAAAACATGAAAAATAGTAATGCTTACAAACTTTTGACTGGTACATTCATTTAACTTTCAATTCCAACTACAGCATTAACACAAATCCGAACATTAACTAAAACCATATTAAATGCATTTTTTTTTTGCTTGACAGATTTGGGTGTGGCTTCATCCACCTGCTCTGCGTTTCATCTGCTGATTAAATTTAAACTTAATTTATTTTTGTCATAATGCAACCATGAAAATCACTTTTATAGAGTGCTGTAACATATTATCACAAAAGAGATATAAAATAGGTTTTTTTTTCTTACCTCGACTGTCTTCTTTCCTTTTGTGGTCTCAGTCTGGCTTTTTTTCAGATTGTATCTTCGTGCTTTTAACCATTTGACAGTTTCAAACTCCAATCAGCAATTAGAAAAGCATTGTGCACCTTGTGGTTTTTACACAGACTATCTCCTCACCACATGATGTGCAGTCTTTTGAATAACAGAAGCTGAATAACAAGTTTTAAGACTTGTTTTTGTGAATATTTTTCTGGAGGTGCTCCTTAGCTAAAGAGACAGAAACAAGCCTGCAACCTGGTTAAGATGGATGTCCACAAAACACATATCCTTATATCCTCATTGCATGTTCTTCCCTCCTTGTCTTTTTTCTCCTCTCTCTCTACTGTTCTTTTTTCTCCTTCACTTGCCCCATTTTAGCATGCTGCATTGACTCCACACAATAGTCCTGAATATATTAGGGGTCACTGTGTCCCACTTCCCTGCTCTTCAGTTCTGTCTTTTGCTTGACATGAAAACACACACCATGTTCACTTCCCCAGTGCTCCTATTGTCATTTCATGGTGAAAGACTAAAGACGTGTTGCTAACCAACCCCTCTCCTGGCATTAGACTTTAGACCTAAGCTTTAGGAGGGCTGGAAGGATAAAACTGCTTTGTATTGTGGGTATTTTGTAGATTGTGAGTTTTGCCCATGGAGGGTCTACGGCTGAATGTTTATATTTATTACTTACTAAATGCAATTCAGTACATAAAATATTGCATGCACTGCAACAGCACTGGTAAAGCTAGTGTACCATCCAAGTTGACAATTAAGAGTAGGACTCACAACTTAAAATGGACAATCAAATGGACCATTTAGCAAGTATTAAGAGCTTTTTTGCCAACCTCTTTCTTTCACATCCAGACAGATAATCATCCACGTCACTCCCAATGGTTCACTGGCATCATCAATATATATATATATATATATATATATATATATATATATATATATATATATATATATATATATATATATATATATATATATATATATATTGAAGTTTTTTTTTATATACAAATGTTTTACTTTGAGCTTCCTCACAAAAACGTTTGCAACAAGCAAAAACTCTTTGTTTACTTACAAAGAGCTCAAAGGTTTTGTGAGTGGACACAAAGTTTCTTGTTTTTCTGAGAGAATGCAAAAAAAAATATTTTACATATATATATATATATATATATATATATATATATATATATATATATATATATATATATATATATATACTCACCTAAAGGATTATTAGGAAGACCATACTGATACTGTATTTGACCCCCTTTCGCCTTCAGAACTGCCTTAATTCTACGTGGCATTGATTCAACAAGGTGCTGAAAGCATTCTTTAGAAATGCTGGCCCGTATTGATAGGATAGCATTGTGCATTTGATGGAGATTTGTGGGATGCACATCCAGGGCACGAAGCTCCCGTTCCACCACATCCCAAAGATGCTCTGTTGGGTTGAGATCTGGTGACTGTCGGGCCATTTTAGTACAGTGAACAAATTTTCATGTTCAAGAAACCAATTTGAAATGATTCGAGCTTTGTGACATGGTGCATTATCCTGCTGGAAGTAGCCATCAGAGGATGGGTACATGGTGGACATAAAGGGATGGACATGGTCAGAAACAATGCTCAGGTAGGCCGTGGCATTCAAACGATGCCCAATTGGCACTAAGGAGCCAAAAGTGTGCCAAGAAAACATCCCCCACACCATTACACCACCACCACCAGCCTGCACAGCGGTAACAAGGCATGATGGATCCATGTTCTTATTCTGTTTACACCAAAATCTGACTCTACCATCTGAATGTCTCAACAGAAATCGAGACTCATCAGACCAGGCAACATTTTTCCAGTCTTCAACTGTCCAATTTTGGTGAGCTCGTGCAAATTGTAGCCTCTTTTTCCTATTTCTAGTGGAGATGAGTGGTACCTGGTGGGGTCTTCTGCTGTTGTAGCCCATCTGCCTCAAGGTTGTGTGTGTTGTGGCTTCACAAATGCTTTGCTGCATACCTCGGTTGTAACAAGTTGTTATTTTAGTCAAAGTTGCCCTTCTATCAGCTTCAATCAGTCGGCCCATTCTCCTCTGACCTCTAGCATCAACAAGGCATTTTCGCCCACAGGACTGCTGCATACTGGATGTTTTTCCCTTTTCATACCATTGTTTGTAAACCCTAGAAATGGTTGTGTGTGAAAATCTCAGGAACTAAGCAGATTGTGAAATACTCAGACCGGCCCATCTGGCACCAACATGCCACGCTCAAAATTGCTTAAATCACCTTTCTTTCCAATTCTGACATTCAGTTTGGAGTTCAGGAGATTGTCTTGACCAGGGCCACACCCCTATATGCATTGAAGCAACTGCCATGTGATTGGTTGATAAGATAATTGCATTAATGAGAAATTGAACAGGTTTTCCTAATAATCCTTTAGGTTAGTGTATAAGTATATATATATAGTATACTATATATATATATATATACTTATACATATGAAGAGTTTCCTAATAATCCTTTAGGTTAGTGTATACATATGAAGAGTTCAGATGCAAACCCTCTAAAAGCCACTTCTGTCAAAAATGAGATAATACTGAGTGAATGCTCTCCGCATATAGTTTAAATGCTTTCACTTCAAACCCACTGTGGTGAGGTGGACGAACGAGCGACATGGGAGGAGCGAGTGGAGACCGGTGTGTGACTGATAATGAACGTTACCTGCAGCGAGGCAGACCGGTCTCGAAGTCCTCTCATGAGGGAGCTCGGAGGCATAAAAGGGCTGGCGATACCATTGAAGGGCGGGAGAGGACCAGGCCTGGACTTTACGTTGAGGTTTATTTATGTTTTGTTATGTGTGTGCGGGCAGTCGTACGTGAGGGGCTGCCCGCAATTTACTTTTGTTTTGTTTATACATTTTATTAAAGTCTTTTGAATGTTTGCCGGTTCCCTCCTCCTTCCTTCAAATAACTGCGTTACATTGGTGCCGAAACCCGGGAGGAAGGAGGGACATGCTGTCGAAGAGCCCTCGCTGCTGAGGGGCATCGCTGTGCTGAGGAGTTCGGGCAGCGCGGATGAGGAAAGACCGCGAGTGCATGGTGAGAGGCGAGGCGATGGTGCTGGAGCGGCTGAAGATCGGTGGGACGGAGAGCTCACTGCCGCGCCCCTGGGTCGAGGTGGGGTGGCTGCCGTCCTGGAGGGAGCGGAGGAGTCGCCAGGGTTTGCAGTGGGCTGGATCCTGTTTCCATCCGCCATGATGGGGAGGAGCAGGGAGCGCGGGACTTGCTGCCGGCTGCCCTCAATCGGAGGAGCCACCACCGGCCGCCAGGGGGTGAAGGAGGATCGAGCGGTCCATTGAGCGTCCAGCTCTGAGTCTTCTCCTCTAATGCCTGATGAGTTTGGAGAACACCTGACAAGAGATCACAGAACATTCCTCCATACAGAATCTCTCCAGATCCTTCAGATTCCCAGATCCATGTTGGTGCCTCTTCTCTTTAGTTCACCCCATTCATTTTCTGTAGCGCTAAGGATTTTTTCTACTGGCCCATTCGGGCCAGTGGTTCAAACTTTTCCTTGCCCTACCAACATTTTTACTGGCCCCACCACAAATTAAAAATAAAAATAAAAAATAGGCCTAGTTATTGTTTTGATCCATTTAACCTTAATAAAAAAGGTTGACTCCAAAAAGCCTAACACATAATTTTTTTTTTTAAATATTGCTAAAGACAGTCTGTAATGAAAAAAATAACAAATAATACAATTACGAGCAACAGCACAAATAAATACAACAGAACAAACAAACAAATGAATGTTATTTTCAGGTTTTTCATAGGTCTGAACTAGATTTTCAGGTAGGCTACAGAAATAGTAATCAAATGTAAAATATAACTGCATAGTCTTCACTGTATAAATATAGATTAACCCTTATTAAAGTTATTCAGTCAAGAGAGTAAGTGTTTTTTTTCTGTCTTTTGTCATCTTGTCTTCTATGAGAACCATGCTTCCCGAGTAATTTCTGGATTTCCCTGTTTTTACTGTTATACGCTAGGGTACGCTATTACGCACCTCCTGAACAAGTACATAATCATCTGATCAAAACAGCCGAAGAAGAAACAGAAATGAGCTCACTCAAATAAGCAGATGCATATGAAAAATAATGCGATCATCAGCAATAAACAGCATCTAAATCAAAACGGCTGTGTTATTGGATGAAATGTCGACCCAGGATGAGCTATAGGACTGTGAAACTTTGAGGTGTTGATGGACTCCATCTAACAGTCCATCTGTGTTTTGATCATCGTTCTGAATCCGATCTGGATGTAATGTTAGTCTGGATGTAAGGCGATTTTTCTCAGCTTTTTTAAATAAAACTTACCCACATTCAAGTGTTGATAAAACAAAAAAAAAAAAACAGAATGCATGATGCTAGAATTTCACTGGCATATTTCATGTTTACATTCATTTTAAAGACATAACTGACTATGTTTGCGATGCTAATGGACAAGACAGGCATTTTGACATCATTTTGTGTGAATATTCACACGCTTGTGAGACGCGTGGGTACGCTTAAGCTACTGTTGCTCCGCCTTAGACACTTTCTCGTCTATGTGCGCTTGAATATTTAAATAGGCAAAGCTTACAAATGCGAAAATTATTAACTGATGCAACACTGGCCCGAGTGGGAAAGTGACAGTTCCCTCAACTGGCCCGAGTGACTTTCACACTGGCCCCGGGCCATCGGGCAGTCCTTATCGTTGAGCCCTGCATTTGTGTGTTGATTTTGATATTTGTTTTGGATCTTTGTCCTGATGGAAGATCCAACCACGGTCCATTATAGGATTTCTAGCAGAGGTCGTCAGGTTAAGATTTTTTATCTTTGGGTATTTGCTAGAATCCATGATACCATGTGTCTGAACAAGATGTCCAGGACCTCCAGCAAAAAAATAGGCCCTCAACATTAAAGATCCAGCTGTATATTTAGTCTTGGGCATGGGGTACTTTTTATCCCAGTTTGCACCAAACCCTTCTGGTATTTACTGCCAAAAAGCTCTTTTTTTTAGGTCATCTGACCATAGAACCAGGTCCCTTTTAAATTTCCAGTCGTGTTTGACCACTGAATATGCTGGAGTTTGTTTCTGGATGAGCGAGGAGGATTTTTCATGAATCTCTCCCAAACAACATGTGGTGATGTAGGGGTTTGTTTGATTTTTTTTAGGCTTTCTGGCCCAAGACTCAACTAATCTCTGCAATTCTCCATCTGTGATCCTTGGAGAGTCTTTGTCCACTCAAAACTCTCCTCCTCACCGTGCATTAGGACAATATAGACACACGTCCTCTTCCAGTCAGATTCATAACATCTTTAGCTGATTGAAACTGCTTAATTATTGCCCTGATAGTGGAAATGGAGATTTTCAATGCTTTAGCTATTTTCCTACAGCCACTTTCTATTTTGTGAAGCTCGACAATCCTTTGTTGCACATCAGAAATATATTCATGCATTCACGTGATGAATGATTAAGGGACTTTGGCCTCTGTGCTTCTTTATATTTATACTCTTGTAAAACAAGACATCATAGCTGAACAATTTCATGTTCCTTGTCACCCTGGTGTGCTAAAAAATGTCATAATGGGAATATACTTCAGAGATATTTTACTCATACATTTTTTTAGGGGTGCCAACAATTGTGGCCGATGTGTTTTGGAGAAAAGCTTTTATTTCATAATGTGATTTATCCCCATTTTCAATTCTTTTACTTTAATGAAAGGTTAGAATTTTGTGAATTTTTAAAATAAAAGATCAAAAGGGATAAACAATGCTAATTTATTTCTTACAGACATATTTGATCATATTTACCAGGGGTGCCAACAATTTTGACCATGACTGTATATACATATATATATATATATATATATATATATATATATATATATATATATATATATATATATATATATATATATATATATATATATATATATATACACACACACAGTATCTTGGTATCCAGTATCCAGACCTGGGCTAAAGGATCTTGTCTATCCCTCAAAATGTGTTTAATTCCAAAAGCTCTGTGAATTATCCTTGCACCTTCCACAAAAGGTTGCTGTCGTAAAAATGGACAAGACATGGCTGTGGCAGGCTTCCCGTATCATCTCTGTTTATAAAGCCACAATCTAATCTTGTTTATATGAAATAAGCCTGCTCCCGAGCATCAGAGAACCAAACAATCCGAGATCATGCCAAATTGTCAACAATCAAATCTAGCTAACTGAATTAGTGACGTACAAAGAATGGACCTCTGAGCTCATCTCAGGGGAAATGTGTGCTGTGGTCAGATGGTAGAAAAATGGACACTGATTTCTCTGTCCTAAAGACAAAAGGGACCATCCAGACTTTCATCAGTGACAGGAGGAAAAGCAAACATCTCTTATCAGAGCAAATTGCATGGTTTGAAGGTATCACTGTCGTGAAAGCATATTTTGGGATTGTAAAGACATATACTGCCATCTAGATAACATATTTCCTTAAGCAAGACATCCAGACATGCATTCTGCATGTGCAACAACAGACTGGTTTCTTAGATAGTCTACACCATACAGTGAATGTGCTTGACTGGCCTGCCTACAGACCAGATCTGTTTCTTATTGAAAATGTATGGCCCATAATGAAAAAGAGAATCAGATGGCAATGATTCCACGATTCAATGATTGACAAAAATTCCACTTGCAAAAATGCAACGTTTAGTATCCTCAAAACCCAAACAATTAAAAAGTGTGATTAAAAGGAAAGGTGATGTGACACAGTGGTAAACATGCCTCTGTCCCAACTTTTTTGGAGTGTGTTGCAGTCATCAAAATCAATATTGAAGACTTCAGATGCAAAAGCCTCTAAATCCATGTCATGTTTTTCTTTAAAATTTCCAATTTTGTCCAGCAACTACAGTATGTATAAGTTTCTACCTAAGAACCAGTACTTCTGAATGGGCTGAGAATGGGATTTAGTGGGTTTGAAGTGAAAGTGATGAATGTATACAATGTGCGGAGAGCATTTACTCAGTATCTCATTTTTGACTGAGGTAGCTTTTAGAGGCTTTTGCATTGGAAGTCTTCATTTGTTTTTATTTACAAAAATACAATTAAGGTTTTTTACTAACAGCTTGCGCCAGAGCAAACCATCTTTTGGAGTTAAAAGACTACTGTCAGGATTTACTAAAGACACGCAGTGATAAATTAGCTCTGAAAAGGAGTGGACAGTTATTTTTCTGGCTGAACTTATAGCATGTATTTGTAGGAGTTTCCCTTTCAGGTTCAAAATTAATGGGAGGTGAGTAAATGAATCATGTAAGGTGATTTACAAAGGTTTGCGCTTGTACTGTACTGGTGTTTGTGCCATTATTTACCGTCCCCAAAAAGCATGTCTTAAACCAGACGCTAACGGGTAGATTGTGTTGGTCATTATGGAAATGATCCGGCTGTTCCTGTGTGCTCTAATTTGCGCATCGTCAGTAGATCACATGCTGTCCACTCACATCGGCTCTTTTCTGGGATTGCGCTCTCACGCTTTTTTGTCCTGTTTAGTAAATCTGGCCCTTGTTATTATTGCATTTTACAAAATGTCCCAACTTTCTGGAAATGGGGTTGTTCAATGACTAGCTGTAGTCTGCATTACTTAAAGATGAAGTGTTCTGATGAACTGGTCTTCCAGCAGTCTTAATGGCCTTCAGATGGCTACATCAATAGAGCAATGCAAGGCCATATGTTTGATTCCCAGGGAAAGCAAGAACTTATAATGTGTACGTTGAATACAGTGTAAGTCGCTTTGGGTAAAAGTGTCTGCTAAAAGCATACATGTGTAGTACAGCTGCAGCATGAATAAGGCTAACCCCTTTAGGTTAGCCTTTTTTATAATAGATTTAGTTTTTTACTTGAATATCATTTGTTTGTCACTATTGTTGTTTTGAGTGTTTAGTGTTCTCTTTGATGAAGTTTCTAATAACAGTAATCTTTTTGGTCCCAAGAAAACAGCTTATAAATAATACTAAGTGATGTAAAATGCAGAATGTTTTCTGTGATGGGTAGATTTCAGGGTAGGTACAGGGTTAGGGGATAGAATATACAGTTTGTCTATGGAATTTCCCCTGTGTGTAGGTTTGGCTATTGTGAGGGCCACTTATACAGTATAGTGAAATATTATGACAACTGATGACATTTTCTGGTCCTCACTAGTTAAAAATGCTCATAAATAAACTAAAATATGTTTTTATTTAAATTTCTTTCTTTAAAAATCTTTGTGATTTCTTTGATGAGTAGGTTTAGAGGTAGGAGTTAAGTTAGGCAACAGGAAATAGTATCATTGACCTGAAGTCTATGCAATGTCCTCACTAATATATTGTGAAACAAACGTGTGTGTGTGTGTGTGTGTGTGTGTGGACTGGTAATCCCTACGGTATGGGGACAAAATGTCCCCACAAAGATGGCAATATCCAAATTTTTGTCCTTGTGGGGACATTTTTTTTGGTCCCCATGAGGAAAACATCTTATAAATCACACTAAGTGATGTTTTTTGAAAAAGTAAAAATGCAGCATGTCTCCTGTGATGGGTAGGTTTAGGGGCAGGGGCAGTGTAGGGGGATAGAAAATACGGTTTGTACAGTATAAAATGCATTACGCCTATGGAATGTCCCCATAAAACATGGAAACACAACATGTGTGTGTGTGTGTGTGTGTGTGTGTGTGTGTGTGTGTGTGTGTGTGGGGCATGTTTTTGTGAAATATCAGGACACAAATGTGTATAATGACATGGGTATGACATAGGTATTACAAAAAGGGGGTGAAATATGAGGACGTTCCCCATGTCCTCACTTTTCAAAATGCTTATAAATCACACAGGATGAGGTTTTTGTCACAGAAAGTAAACTGCGCAGTCTCCTGTGATGGGTAGGTTTAGGGGCAGGGGCAGTGTAGGGGGATAGAAAATACGATTTGTACAGTATAAAATGCATTACTCCTATGGAATGTCCCCACATTTCACAAAAACAAACATGTGTGTGTGTGTGTGTGTGTGTGTGTGTTTACCTCAGCTTTGCTCTGCAATGAAGTTGCATTTGCAATACAAATGTGACAATAAAACAACATTTGATTGCACTACATTGATAATCGCTTGACAATGTGTCCAAATGAGCTGTGCTACACATTGCCTTCATAGAAATAGTGGTTGAAATGATATGAACTATATGCTGCTCCATAAAGAAAGTATTTTGAAATTTATGTTGAGGGAGGTTATATTAGGTGGCCTTACTTGCATCAAAAAATAAGTACAATGTACTTATTGTGTAAATATTGTATTGCAAAAAACTTTTGCTGATACTGAGTTGCGATACGGGTAACGTTAGGGACAGGTGTGGTGGTATGGGTAATTTTAAGGGTAGGGTAAGGTGTGAGGGAAGTGCCAACAGTGTAACTATAAATGTAACTACAGAATTTAATTACAGATTTAATTACATGTAGTTCATTTTTAAAATATAAGTACGATTTAAAAACATGTATTTAAATGTTAGTACATACTAATTAAGGCCACCTAATATAAAGTGAGTCCATCCTATTTGACAAAGATTTGACAATGTTTCCGGCTTTAGAACGCCTTCTCAGCATGACTGTTATAGATGCTGTACTTTAGTGCAAGCGCTGCATATTCTGTTCAAAGTGCGGTGACCCTGTAACAGCATATTGACTGCAAGCTAGGAATAACTCAATTACAAACTTGAAAGAAATCTTGATCAGCAGCCATGGTTGGTGTGTTTCTACTTGCATGTAAGTACAGAATTTACAAAATCATATATGTTCAATAAATTAAATCTAACCAAATGTTGGTGCTGTTTGTATGATATTTTCTTCTTCTTCTAGATATCTCAGTGAATCTATTCCTTCAAAGTCAAGGTGAATAGTACACTAAATAAACACCTTTGAAGTAAATGTATTGTACTTTTCAAAATGAACAAACAACCCTAACTTATTTCCTTCACAGCTCAAAAGATCCAACAAGCTAAGATTTTCAGTGAAAATACAAAAGTACCAGAAGGTGGTAAACTGGAGGTTACTTGCAGCATATTCGATATGACAGAAAAGCCAGTTTATGTATATCTGTGTAAAGATGGTAAAGCTATAGATATGAAAAATGGACCCACTCGACAAGACGTCACCTTTAAAATAGAGAGAATAGAAATGGACCATTCCGGCTACTACAGCTGTGTGTTTTCTGAAGAACAGTTGGAAATAACCGAAGTGATGGGATACGGTCATAATAAAATCTTCATAAATGTGATCGGTAAGACTTCTGCTTACATTTGTGAGTGTGTTTGGTTCCTGTGCACATATGAGACATGTTAAATAAAACACTTGTGCAGATTAACTACAATAGACTCACTGTTGTGCAAAATTGCCTTTAATGAGAGAGAAATGTTTGATATTTTGTCTTCTCTACAGAATCTTTGATTAATACACAATTACATTTGCTAAAGTCTGAGGTGGCTGTAGGAAGTGATGCTGAGTTTAACTGTACAACATCCAATCCTATAAACAAAAACTTGTCCAAGAATATGATTTGGGCTTTTCTCATCAAAAATGAAAAGCCTATTAAAGTCAATATTTGGGACACAGAAGAGATGATGACAACATTCACCCTCAGAAAGGTCCAGATGGAAGATGCTGGAACATACAGTTGTGCTATTTTGTTAAACGTTTTCCCTTACCACGGAATGAGACTTGATCGAAATAATAAAGTCAACCTTCAGATCATTGGTAAGAGGGGAAAAACAAAACCAAACTATTGAGGGTTAATGTTTTTATAAGGCTGTATGTGGTGCTGAAATCACATGACTTTGGCGATCCGAATCATGATTCGATCGCTGATTCCTAACGCTCCAAAGCTTCATGAAGCAGTGTTTTGAAACCGGCCATCACTATATAAGTCGTCATTTAGTTTTTTTGCACACAAAAACTATTTTCGTCGCTTCATAAAATTATTGTAGAACCAGTGCAGTGAAATGGACTTTGTAACGACGTCTTTAGTACCGTTTATGGGTCTTGAGAGAGGAAATGTCATTGTTGCCAATTGAGGCATTTCTGAGCCATCGGATTTCAAAAAAAATATCTTAATTTGTGTTCCAAAGATGAACGGAGGTCTTACGGGTCAGGAACGGCATGAGGGTGACTAATAAATGACACTATTTTCATTTTTGGGTGAACTAACCCTATAAGTAAGACCAAAGTCCCATTAAGACAAGTAATTTCACTCGGTGGCCATCTTTGAAACACCTCTCAGGCATGCAAGTGCAGCTCCTATATCTTTGAATGGGGAAACAGCAAATTCTCTAAAACTGTTCGCAAAGCTTGCGATTGAATTTCATATTTAATCAAATTTCAACTGTCTTGTAAATTTTGTTTCATGACAAAAAACTGGATAAAGCTAATGCTCATGCAGTCCTAAGCACACATATGAGAACACTGCCTGTTTCCACAGCAACCGGAGCTTCAGTGACAGAATGAGTTTACTAATCAGCGATTAGTTCTTTTATTTAGAAGGCGGGGCTTAATTGCCATATTGGACATTGCACTTTGTCCTATTCATACATAATCCGAGTACACCGTCTTTGGTAGGACATACTACCGAATGTACTGACAAACATTCATGGTACACTAAATGTTGCCGTGATTTTGAAAAGTCCTAACGCTATCCCTTTCCCTAAACCAACGTATCCCTAAAATCAGAGGGAAATATTAATAATGTTAATAATAATAATGGTGCATAAGCCCCTAAACATTGTTGTAAGCCTAAACTTGACTTTAACTGTAAATCTGTCCCTCAAATCTGATTGGCTGATTGGAATGTCTACTTGGTGAAATCAGGTTCACTGTACAAAATGCACTTTAATGCAATATCTTTTAAAACTCAACTGATATGTATCTAAATATATCTACACATTTGATGGCTGCAATTAAGTACGTTTAGTAAGTTAATTTGAAAAATATATTAGCTTTAAATAATATTGAACAACACATCACAGTTAAAATTAAAACCAAGTACTTTAAATGTGCTTATGGTAGTCAACATATGGAAATAAATGTCCTTCTTTAAAGCATAAAAAAAAATATTAAAACATAATAATTTTATCATAATGAAAGAGGTACTTAATTGTGTTAAAGGGATAGTTCACCTAAAAATGAACATTCTATCACCCTCATGTTGTTCCAAACCTGTAAGACTTTTGTTCATTTTCGGAAAACACAAATTAAGATATTTTTAATTAATTATGAGCAATGTCTGTCCCTCCAGCAACATTGACTACCACACTGACATAAAGAGATTGTACAACTAATCCAAATGAATCGAGCCAATTAGTCAACAACACAATCTCATGACAATGCGTATCAATAGTAAGAGTGTGCAATCTTGTAGAATGTATACGCCAAAATGAGTTTTGGCGTGCATATGCTACACAGTTTTTCGCGTGCATACGATACGCACTTTATGGCGTGTATATGACACACTTTTGGGTAGGGTGAGGGTGGGGGTGTGGGGGGTTCGTACGTATAATACGCCATAAAGTGCGTATATGCACGCCAAAAATGGCGTACCATATGCACTTAATTACTGAGATCTTGAATATTAATTAATTTGTGTTGTTTAATAATCATTCATTGTCATTCTTAAAAGTTTTGCTTCGATTTTTCTGTACATATATGGGACAATGGTACATCTCAGAGGGGTAGTTTGCACAAGAATGACAATTTTGTCATCATTTACTCACCCTTATTCCATCCCTGTATGACTTCTGTGGAACGTAAAAGAAGATTAGGATTGAAGAATGTTGGGGTCCAAATAATATTGGATACAACTGAGATTACACACTCATACTATTGATACGCATTTTCGTGAGATCGGGCTCTTCTGAACGTGCGAGAACAAACCACTTGCGGAAGCTCAAACGTGCTGTAATAAGAGAATGAACATCGTTGGTTCTCACACGTCAAGCGAACATGCTTGAGCTTCCGTTGAACTGGCCTTTATTTAATTACTATCATATTAACTGCAAGAATAGTTTAAAACAAATACTTTTAAGACTTTTAAGATTTAATATACACTATAAATACACATTCAATAAGCACACTTCTTTTTCACAAGGGTTAACTACAGTATTATATTGTAAGAATGAAGCAAACTGACAAAATAAGACATTTTTCTGTTTCTGGGTTTCCTTTGACAGTGCACAGCAGCTTTGACAAAGTCAGAATTATCATAATGAGCTCTTCCATAATGTTGCCTCTCAGTCTGTTGGGAATTTGGGCTGTGATCCGAAAGCGAGGTACTGCAGAGGCACATTCTCTACAACTGCAAACATTGACACGTTTCACTTTCTTAAAAGAAATCCTAATACTCACAGCATTTTGTTTCTAATAGGATGCCTTGGATTCCACAAGGAAAGGTCTGTTTGAGAATGCTTTTTTGAATAAAATATATACTCGATTTAGGACATTTTTAATGATTTTCTAATCAACAGATCCTTGAACGAGACAGAGCTCAGAGGAAACGGTGTGTTCTTTGAAGGTATTCATTGTACGGTTCTTGTTGCTTTGTTAAATTATTTCCTATATTGACAACACAAGGTCTGGATAGTGTCTGAAGTATTGGGGGGATGAGAGGGGGTGTAAATGGGTACACTGTCACTATACTTAATTACTGAGATCTTGAATATTAATTAATTTGTGTTGTTTAATAATCGTTCATTGTCATTCTTAAAAGTTTTGCTTCGATTTTTCTGTACTTATATGTGACAATGCTACATCTCAGAGGGGTAGTTTGCACAAGAATGACAATTTTGTCATCATTTACTCTTATTCCATCCCTGTATGACTTCTGTGGAACGTAAAAGAAGATTAGGATTGAAGAATGTTGGGGTCCAAATAATATTGGATACAACTGACTTTCATTGAATGGACAAAACAATTGTTCCCTTTATTTTGTGTCCCATGCAAGAGATGCATACTAAACATCATGTACACTTTAAATGTATTTCTCATAAAAGTTAATTTTGTAAGCATTTGGGTGTCCACTACAATACTAATAACCAAGAAGC
Organism: Gobiocypris rarus; assembly: GCA_023029165.1. NCBI lineage: Eukaryota > Metazoa > Chordata > Actinopteri > Cypriniformes > Gobionidae > Gobiocypris > Gobiocypris rarus. The sequence goes on along the minus strand of CM040918.1, from coordinate 31,342,414 downwards.
TAAATAAATGGACTTTACTTCTGTTCAAATGTTGTCTCATACTAATTTATATTCTAGAAATGCCCAAACCTGACACAGCTGGTACTGGTGAAATACGTAGTGTTGTCTGGTAAGCCAGTAAAAAAATGAATGAATGAATGATGTTTGTGCTGTTCTAGCTTTTATTTTCAAGTCTCTGATTGAGTATATTTTAGCTTTCAGATTATTGATGTTTTAGTATCTGTTTTTGTTCCTTATTTCTTTGACTTTCCATGCAAATGCTGTAAATCAATGTCCATGATGGATTAGTTCTGCTACAGTGTGGGAGGAGTTCTCTGATTCTGGTAAGTCAGAACTCTAAAAGATTTATTGTAAATTAACTGTTGCGGATATTTTATGCAATTTTACTGTACTGGAAAACAGGCTATGGCAAACAATATCATCCCAAATTTCTACCATGAAATTCGGCCATTTTGTGCTGCACAATTACAATGACTAACTGTGTCTGCATTATAGAAATGTCTTGTATTTTCTTCTTCTTCTTCTTATTTTAAAAGATGAAGATGAAGATGAAGCGTACGATGAACTGGTCTTCCAGCAGTCTTAAATGCCTTCCTGTGGCTCAATCAGTAGAGCATGGTGATAGCAATGCAAAGTCTTCGATTCAGCGAAAGCAAGAACTACAAAAATGTGTATTGCAATGTAAATCACTTTGTAAGTGTTTGCCAAAATCAGCATGAATAATAGGCTTTTGCATTTTTAAGAAACTTGCCATTTTCTGTTTTTTTATTATTTTTTCTGACAAATTATTATTTGTCTTTAGTCATTGTGCAATTTTTTTTTCATGATTATACTGTAAATTCTAAACAAGACTAGATATCTCTCAGAATTCATAGCAAAATACAATATGCATATTGTTTATGTAACACATGCAATTTCAGAATACATGTTGAATAATTAATTAAAAATGTAAAATCTGTTTTCACAGATGTACTGAAGAATATCTCATAATAAAATGTTTTAAATGAAAAGATATTATCAGACTGTATTTCATAATCACTGTAAAAAATACAACTTCCATTTTGTGAAACTATATTTTAATTGTTGATTAAAATATCAAATGTAGAAAAAGTTGACATGCATAAACATTTAAATATTAAAATTAAAATCTTAAAATATTAAATAGCAAGTACATACAATGTCAAATTTAGTGATGAGGGTCTAACTAACAAACTGATGAGGCACTTGAATCATTTTTGTTTCAAAGCACAGGGATTAGTTGATATGATGACATATAGTATATATTATTCAGAATTTTAGTTTTTTTAGCTATGCAATGTTTTAAAACACATTTTGTTGTAAAGGTTGTGTTATGATTTCAGTCAAGAGTGCTTCATTTTCTCTCCGATGACGTTTCTTCCAATATGTACAACTTGTTTTTGGTGTATAGAATTAATAATACACAACCTTTTCAGTTTCTTAACAAACTGATACACAAAGTTCCACAACAATATTATTTAATGTTTGATGAAAACAAAGACCAAATGTAATTATGTTGATACAAAATTTGGATTATACTAAAAAAATGTTTAAAACCTATTTACCTTTATCTTAAAAATCACTATAAAACGAAGACCTGCATCTATACATCACCTATATCAACAAAAAAATTATAATCTGTTGTGAAAGGAAATCTCATACAAACATTCAGCATACATATAATTCAAATTACGTTACATAAATGAATCAATGTCTTTGTGATGCTTGTTTTTGTTTTTGTTTTTGTTTTTGATAGGTAGGTCTTCTGTCTGTTTCCAAAGAGCAAAATGCATGTTATATGTCAGACTCAGATGTGAAATTCTTTCACATAGATATATATGAGTGAGATATGTAGGACTTCAATGAAACTGGTTCAAACATGTCATACGTAATCTGAAATTAAAATGAGAAATCAGAGATAATTTTACTTGTGTTCACACACATAATGATTTGTTTACTGAGTACTTATATACATATAGATTATATATCACATTGAGATTAATTTGCCTGTTCTTTTTCCTTTGAACGAATACAAAGAAGAATGCCAGAACCCCAAAAAAATGTAAACGAAAAAGCTTTCATCCTGTTCTTCGCCACTTCCGCTGTGATCTTAATATTATACCTAATGGAAAATTTGCAAAAGGTATGACCATTATGACTCACAATACACTTATGCTGAATATATTGTCACATGTCAGGTGAAAAAAAGTCAGTTCAAACTGATAAATTTAATCAACAGACATTGACCTCTCGAGTCAAAGAAAACAGATTTTGTGTGCATTACAGGTTTTTAATTAGTTGTGCATTTGTGTATTTTTGCAGCACATGTACAATTATTTGTGCATTTGTGTATTTGTGCAGCACATGTACAACCACACACACACACACACACACACACCCCAGCTGACATGCATTTTACCACCTTCACATCATACGTCTCAACAAATGCCGCTTCACAAGAGGTGAAGCTAGAAATAGAGCAAAGTTCTGCATCACACGTCTAGCTTTGTTTATCTGCTCATATAATAGTTCTAACCACAGCTCTCTATAACAAGCAGTGGAAAATTTACTAAATGACTTTCTGTAACTTCAAACAACAAAAACAGCACAAATTTGCTTGCCCAGTGAGAGCAATTATTATCTATAAACTCTTCCACCATGTAATTGCTTTATACCAAGCCTAATTTAAAATCTTGTGCAAACTGTCGCAAGAAGGTAATCAGTAAGGAGTTTGTTATGGCCACATAATTTAACTAGGGCCTAATTTCGAATTATAATGTGAACAAATGGCATTTCATTTGTAATGGTTTAAGGGATAGTTTACCCCAAAATACCCACGATTTACTCACCCGCAAGTCATCCTATATGACATTCTTCTTTCAGTCGAATACAATCCGAGTATATATATATATAAATGTCCATGGCTTTTCCATGCTTTATAATGGCAGTGAATGGCTGTTTCTATTTTTAAGTCCATAAAAGTGCACCAAACTCAGTAAACATAATACCAATAAAGTATTACTTGACATGTAATTGAACACGTTGCGTTCATATTCTGGGCTCATCTGATTTTTTGTAAGTATACTTTATTAATATGATGTTTCCTGTTTGGTCTGTTAACACTGTCTTAGTACATCAAGCCACTGACATGGTTTTAAAGCTATTGCTATCCATTTTTGGCTTTCAAACATCATAAAATGCATCTTAAAATGCCTTCCCCCCACCATCAAACTAGCCTACCTCAAATTTTGTAAAACCAATATTAACCCTGCCTACCGCCCTGCTGCTTTTATCCTCCTGGATCCTCAACTTCTTCCTTTCTATGACCTTATTTTCTAATGATTGTCATCACTATCGTCAATACTTTCTGAAAAAGGTACAGCTTTTCTTCTCTGTCTTCTATAAAACTTACTAACATCAACCTAAAATGACCAAAACTTTAGACAGCACATTTGGATGTACAATGATATTTAAAAAAGAAAATAATAATAATAATTAATCTAAGCTATTTCCTAGTCTCAAAGGAACTCACTATGGCACCTACACAGCATGCGACCTAACAAGTCTCTTTCACCTCCTTGCTGCCAAAAATGTCAAGCAGATTTGTATTTTATTGGCTGAAAGGGATGCCATATGACACTTAAGTGTTTTTTGTTGTTGTTTTTTTTTTTGGTTGAATGTTACTATTGTACTAATGCAATTTTCTCTGTGTCATTTATAAATGATGGTGCACCTTTGAGGGCTAAGTATCTATGTAAGTAAGTATTTATTATGTGAATATAATAAATAAAATTTGTGTTTCACAACCCAGTTTACAGCCTAAGTGAGATTAGCAGAAAAGGAAGAGCAAGTTATTATATTTTTTTGATTATAGATTACAAAAAAAATAATAATAATAATAATTTGGAATAACATGAATCATTCACATTATGACCAGCAATGTGCAGTATGAAAGTAAATAGGGTAAATATGTATTTAATATGGTACTATACATGTGTGTTATTTATAGTGCAAGCAATAAGCCTGTCAATTTTAGACATTATTTAATAGAGGTTCTTTGCTGTTTCTCTATCCACAAAAGGGTCATTAGCCTGAAAAAAATGGAAGGACCTCTGTTGTACTCTCATTAACATGTGTGCATGTTTTTGAACAGGAGAGGGCAGGCTTTGCAAGATAATGTGTGATCCATGGCTGTGATTGGCTGTTTTTTTTTCTTTTTTCTGTGGGGGAAATTGCAAGGGGTGAGGGGTGGGGCTGCCTTTCAGGGGGAGGAGGCGGAGGAGGTGGAGGAGAAGGAGGAGAAGGAGACCATGACGGCTTGTATGTGAGTAAGAGCCACACACATGCTGGTTGGCATGGACACACGACAACCAAATGGAAAAGAACAATTCTAAAGGATTCCGCTCTCTCCCAGTCCATAATCAGGTAAGAAAAGGAACATGACAAACAGAGAGAGAGAGAGAGAGAGACACTGGGTGTTTGCAGACTGATGAATGTGAGTGTCAGACAGGTGGATAGATACATGCTTTGTGTGCTTGTGTAAAGGTCCGTTCACATGTGCATGATGCAGAATTTTTTTTGTGATTGCACACACATGAAAGATGCAGCGTTTAGGTGCATTTGCAATGACTTCACTGCATATATGTTTATTCATATATGTGCTAACAGGCTTGTGAGTCTTCAATAACAGATCTGTATTTGTGTGTAATAAAGTCCATGCATGCCTATGTCTGCTTGCAGGTCTTCTCAGTGGCTTTGCTGCTCCTGATGGAATCATGGTAACAGCTCACAGCACTGCCAGAGCTCTCCTCCTGCTAGTCTGCTGTGCTGTCCTCTGCTCCTCTATAGGTTAGTGTCTCTGACCTTGGCTCAATGCCCCATGACATCTATGCCTGGGTGAAATCTCATGAAACCTGTCATGCCCATAATTCAACACAAAATTTAAAGAAAGAACGTTTATATATAAAAAGTATAATATGATAATTTCTATATTTTGTCAAGAAAATTATTCTTATCTTTAGGACCATTGAGAAAAAAACTTTATTTATAATAAAAAAGTATTACAAGTGTGCTGATACAGGGCTGAACTCAGAATAGTGCTGTACTATTCTTACTAGTAAAGCTAGGGTAGGTAATTTTGGAGAGGCTAACAATAGCAAGCTAGGAAAGCATTAGATCCCACCGTCCCTTCAGAATGCTCTCCAAAGGCACGAATCCTTCAAAACACATGAACGCACAGCCAGAGCAGCAGAGTCTGCAAAGCGTCACACGAGACCTCATGTCTCAAAACACATAACGTTACAATAATAATGAACGGAAAAAGCTTAAAGAGCTATGACTTGTACCACCTAAATGCTGCAGATTCACTTTGACAATAATAGTGTTTCGAAGCGTCATTCGCATTTTTTCCCCATTGTCCAATCAAATTAATGGAGAGGCGGCCTTTCTTGATTAGACTGACAGCACAGCTGACTCGGGGGTTGCCTAGCAACATAGCACAACATAGCACACTGCTCTTTTCTAAATTAAAAACATCAACTAAAAAACAGGAAGTGCGGTGTGCCTCGCGTTTTCAAGCCGGAAAAACGCGTTCTGTCCAACCCGATCTCACGGCAATTCGTACATATTTTACGAGGTGGCTAATTCGTACTAATTTATGCGACCTCACTCATCTGAATTCATACGATTTTTAGTAAATCGTACATATTTGTGAGTTGGCAAATTCGTATGAATTGTCGTCACGAACCTACCTCAACCCGCCCTAAACCTACCCATCACTGGGGTTTAGGCAAAGCGCCTCGTAAAATATGTACGAATTGGTCGTGAGATAGCGTTGGTTCTGTCTGATCAGGGCTTTAGTGTTGAGCGGATCACAGTTATATCCGCTCATATACCCAATGTATATAAAATATAACATTGTAATTAATTGCGGGTGGATGAGAGAAAAATAATGAATATGTTGATTTTATTAAAGACACAGAACTCTAATTTCACTGTAAAACGCAACAAACGTGCGTCACTCCTTAACTTTCGGTTTCAAAACCAGCATCTCTTCAGGGAAAACAACCTAGTGGACAGTATATAAAACAGAAAGGAAAAACCCTAATATTTTACCCTTAAATATACACTAACTTAACAGAAATTATTCTGATAAGAATTTTCCAACATAATGATTGGAAATATTAATGTGTTTAAAATGTATTTTCTTTTCTTCAGGTACTAATTTGCAGAATCTAGCAAATTAAAAAACGAAAGGAAGGAAAGTCAAGAAACACATGGGAGCATTTTAGTGAAGTAGTTTAGAATAGTTAAATTCATTTCGGACGACCAAAATCTGGTCAGAGCCTGCCCGAAGGGCTACCAGCAATTGAACATTTTTGCATAATGAACATTGTCATCATTTACTAACCCTCGTGGTTTCCTGAAACTGTATGACTAAAAAACATGGATTTTTTTAGAAATTTAAGTGAAGTATTTTGAGAATAATTTTTGGTTGTTCATACAATGAAAATCAATTGTCACCATTACAACTTAATTTTTTACTATATATATATTACACTGTTACATTATAAATATACTATTTGACAATATAAATGGATGACAGTGACCTCTGAATGGTGTGATTGGCCAGAATTGATTATTCCAGAGTAATTTGTAATACAATATAATATAATTTCCCCGCCTCTGCTTTTAATATCCCATTTTAGCCCCGCTTCTGGTCAGATAGCATGGTCTTCTCATTTCTGACATTAGATGGTGATTTAAGTAAATTGTTGAACATTTTATTTAGTTAATTAAGTTTTTCTACATTTTTTTACTGTTCATTTCATGTGAATTACACTGGATAAATTGTCTAAATTGTAAATTAAATAAAAATTTCAGTGATGACATTCTTGTTTAAATATCCCTTTGTATGCCTCAAATTTACCCTTTGGGTTTTTTAACAAATCACACCTTGATATAATATAATAATGTAAAATATATAATGTCATTAATACGATCACACTCCAACTGTCTCCTTCTCTGTGTTAGTCAGTGAGGGGCTGAGAGATAAATACTTTTATGTTTATAGAATAAAAATATCAGGTGCCACAAACTGTACAGTATACTCAGAATACTACTGTACTATTCTTACTAGTAAGCTAAGGTAGGTATTTTTGGAGAGGCTAGCAATAGCAAGCTAGCTGTGAAAGCATTAGATCCCACCGTCCCTTCAGAATGCTCTCCAAAGCCACGGCTCCTTCAAAACACATGAACGCACAGCCAGAGCAGCAGAGTCTGCAAAGCGTCACAAGAGACCTCATGTCTCAAAACACATAACGTTACAATAATAATGAACAGAAAAAGCTTAAAGAGCTATGACTTGTACCACCCAAATGCTGCAGATTCACTTTGACAATAATAGTGTTTCGAAGCGTCATTCGCATTTTTTTCCCCATTGTCCAATCAAATTAATGGAGAGGCGGGCATTCCAAGTATATGTCTCTGCAGGTTAGTAATAGGAGTTACCTCATCAGTGGGTGTGGCCATAAACGGAGGGATGGTTTCAACTGTGTTACCTGATTTGCCCACGTCACAGTGTGGGTAGGGTTTAGGGGTGGGGTCGGGTGAAGGGGATAATTTTCATTGCGCGATTTATAAACACCCATCAATTTGAAAACACCCACTAATTTAGAAACACCCACTCTTGTTCCGCAGAGACCTCATACTCGGGCATTGTTAGTCAGTGAGGGGCTGAGAGATAAAGACTTTTATGTTTATAGAATATAAATATCAGGTGCCACAAACTGTACAGTATGTGGCATGTTTATACGAAGTCACAAAAGCCACTAATAATCCAAGAAACTTTTGTATTTAGTTGATTTCAAAATATAATGTTATGCAGTACATGTACAAATAAACTGATGACAGCTGAGAATAAGTGAGGTTATTTGAGGATTGGGCCAATCCATTACAACCCATGCACACAGTGCACCTCAGAGATGTTATAGACAGCACTTTTGGGTTCAAATCACACATTTTACAGCATGGCTTTTGAGGAAATAGATTTTCTCTGCTTTTCCCTTGGGCTCATAGCTTTAGTACACTGTAAAAAGTGAAAATCCAGGAAGGTATCTAACCCTTAAAATTACTTCTGTTTGTATAACCTAGTCATGTTGATTTAGTCTGAATTCTATCATTTAGTCACAACTTTATTGTACTGACCACCAGTCTTGCTTGTATACATATGGGATACACAATTAATTGTGCATTAGTATTCCATTTGTCACGGTTATTCTTTGCATTTTAATTAGTAATGGTCAATTCAGTTCATTAATGTGTTGCTTTTTTTCATCTAAAATTCATGCTTAGTGCAGAAATCGGATTATGCCTGCAATGATTCAGTGTTTTAATAAGTCATGGTCCACATGTTCACCCACACTGATTATCAATTTATGAGATAATACAGGTCAGTTGTATCAGTGTGACGTGAGGATTAATGCTTTTTCTAATCAGTCTTATATTGATCAAGGGAGACCAGAACCACAAATATTGATCAATGGCAAAACAAGCTGAAACTGGAATACCATCTGCGGTTGTCTGTGATAAGACCAGTTAAAAAACATCAAGATTTATTAGGACAGAAACTGAGCTTTAGGGCAGAGATAAAATTGCAGAATCCAGTCAATATCTAAATATGGTGCTGAATAATCGGCATATAAATACATCAATAAATATATGCTTATTGGGTCTTACCACACTTTTTTATGATAAATGCGGCAACAATGACCAACAACCTCATTTTAGACAGAAATGAGAAAAATGACGCTTGCAGTGTTTTATGGCTTCTGGGTCATTCCCTCGAGTCTAGAATAGTTGACTGATTCTGTCTTATATTACGTCCATCTTTAGATATCCCAAAAACTGAATTCCAGCTCTACCAAATATTATATATGGTTAAGAACAGGCTGGTGACTGTAATATACACCGATCAGGCATAACATTATGACCACCTTCCTGTGTTGTTCCCCCTTTTGCTGCCAAAACAGCCCTGACCCGTCGAGGTATAGACTCCACTAGACCCCTGAATGTGTGCTGTGATACCTGGCACCAAGATGTTGGCAAAAGATCCTTTAAGTCCAGTTGTGAGGTGGGGCCTCAATCGGACCTGTTTGTTCAGCACATCCCACAGATGCTCAACTGGATTGAGATCTGGGGAATTTGGAGGCCAAGTCAACACCTCAAACTTGTTGTTCTACTCATCAAACCATTCCTGAACCATTTTTGCTTTGTGGCATTATCCTGCTGAAAGAGGCCACAGCCACCAGGGAATACCGTTTCTATGAAAGGGTGTACATGGTTTGCAACAATGCTTAGGTAAATGGTACATGTCAAAGTAACATCCACATGGATCGGATGGCAGGACCCAAGGTTTCCCAGCAGAACATTACCCAAAGCATCACACAGCCTCCGCCGGCTTGCCTTCTTCCCATAGTGCATCCTGGTGCGATGTGTTCCTCAGGTAAACGGGGCACACACACCCGGCCTTCCAAGTGATGTAAAAGAAAACATGATTCATCAGACCAGGCAACCTTCTTACATTGCTCCTTGGTCCAGTTCAGTCCACGTGCCCACTGTTGGCATTTTTGAGCGGTGGACCAGCATGGGCACCCTGACTTGTCTGCGGCTTTGCAGCTCCATACACAACAAATTGCGATCTTTCTATAAGAAGAGCTACAGTAGCTCGTCTGTTTGATTGGACCACACAGCCAGCCTTCGCTCCCTGCGTGACCACTGTTCCTTCCTTGAACCACTTTTAATAGATACTGACCACAGCAGACCGGGAACACCCCACAAGAACTGCAGTTTTGTATGTAAATACTGTATATAGTTCTACAAGCAGCTGATGGGTGTACATAGTTTGTCTCCATTTTATTTTGTTAAATAAATAAATAATGAATAAATAATGTTGAATAAATAATGTTATTTTGTTAAATTAAATAAATAAAGATAATGTGTTAATAATATGTTATGTGGTATTGTTCATCTGAGGTTGTATTTACTTAATTTTATGACCTGCCAAGGACCAGATTTTTTTTCTTTTCTTTCTGTTTTACATGACTAATATGAAAAAGTCAGAAGATTAATTGTAGGCCTAGTCATAATGCACAGTATATTGGGTTGTTAGTTTAGCAACATGCTTATGGAAAACTTGTGCTTCAAATATGCACATGAAGGGCATTTGTATGATGCATATAATTACTGTATTTGTAAAACATTTTAAATCAGTCCCTTGTAAGCTTTCATTTTAGAAAGCTTCCTTTGGATGTAAAGCAGTAGACAGCTCACTAGGTTTTGGAACAGAGCTGTAGTGTTTGACATTCCACTTTGAAGAATATCCCTCCCACCAGTGACGGTAACACAACCCAGATCATCTAAACCAGTTTCACATTCAGAGATTAATAAATCTCAATTCATAACTCCATCTGCCCACAGAAAAGAGCTTGTGCTTAGCAAATCATGTTTCCCTTAGTGACTCAGACTTTGGAAGCACTGAGAGGCAAATCTGATCACACAGGATATTGGCATGATAGCAGCAGCTGCTGAAGATCCAATGACAATACCAAATGAGCTTCATTAGAGTTCATCAAGTATACACTGTACATTAAAACAGAAGTAATTTTTAAGGCAGCTTTGAAAGGATCAAGCTCTGATATTCACTGATATTCCATAACTCCAGTAAGAATTCATTCTATCAATCTAAATTTGTAGATGACTCTAAAAGGTGCAGGTGCACGCTTGTTGTAGCCTATATGTCTTGGGTGAGATGTTCATTGTGAGATCAATATGTTCATTGACAAAGTGTCAACCAAATTGTCACACCTTCTATAAGCCTGCGGTCCTTGAATCTGGGACTGTTGCCATCTAATTGCTGTTATTTATCGTCACTGTCCCTCCTGAGGGAATGAACGAGAGATTAACATGAACTTGTTGATTTCTTTAAGGGCCTCCTGTGCTGTCTTCCTATGCCAAGACAGAAGACAAGCTGTTTAAACATCTCTTCATCAACTACCAGAAATGGGTGAGACCAGTGGAGGATCTAAATGGAACAGTGCAAGTCAAATTTGGCCTGGCAATCTCCCAGCTGGTGGATGTGGTGAGAATTAGTTATTAGCATTCCCCTCATTCAGGCAAAATCTTACTTTACAAACTATATATATATATAATATATATATATATTTATTTATTTTTTTATTATTGTTAACTTGTATGTTCTGTAGTCAATAGGTATAAGTTTTCATGTTAGATTAATTGGGTAAAACATCCATAATATCTGACATGTACTGCATTGGAGTATCTGGGACCCCAAACATAATGAAAGGTAAATAAAAAAAGGTTAATATAATAACACAGATATAATATCAAATTTGTTGTTGTTGTTGTTGTTGTTGTTGTTGTTGGTTAGGATGAGAAGAACCAGCTGATGACAACCAATGTGTGGATAAAACAGGTAAAACAGGACTTAATAACCCAATAAGGTTTATCTGAATAATATTAAATATATTTTTCTTTATTTTGCCTTCATATTGTCTGCATTTCAATAGTAGTTAACATTTTTTGATAGATTCGATTTCCAATGTGTTCTATTCTGGTGTTTTTTGGTAATGGGCACACAACACACCCTTCCAACCTACACACATTGCTTTCTTTACGGTTTTAGTTATGTGATGAACAGCTTTGCAGATAAATCCATGTCCCTCTGCATTCAGGAGTGGACAGACATGAAGCTCAGATGGAATCCGGATCATTACCTGGGCATCACTTCCATCAGAGTTCCCTCAGACTCCATCTGGAGACCCGACATTGTGCTCTATGACAAGTACGTGTATGAGTCTGAAAAGAAACCAGAGAGGGACTCAACAGTCTAACATAGGCACATTTCAGATTAAAAGGAAATGGCAGCCTTTTCCTACAACTTCCAAATAAAAATATTCACATACGGGAAGAGCACACTCAGCATTCCCCATGCTCACAGTTTGAGATGTTACACAAATCATTTACACAAGTGGAAAAGGAAAGACAGTACCCTGGTTGTGCACGTTTACACAAAAGAGAATTCACTAATTCATATACCCGTACACTTTCTGTTATTGGAAATCACAATTCTGGATCAGCGCAAGGATTAAAGTGCGTTGCTGTCAGCATTACTTCTCTACACTGCTATACTGCTTGGGCTTTGGTGACATTCACTCACTGATGTGCATCAGCTGGAACCCAATTAGCATGAGAGAGAGAGAGAGAGAGAGAGAGAGAGAGAGAGAGAGAGAGAGAGAGAGAGAGAGAGAGAGAGAGAGAGAGAGAGAGAGAGAGATTATTACTCTCCCCAGATCTAATGCATCCACAGGACATAACAAAATATGTAATATGTACGTGAGTAGGGCCTAATAGTTTTTTTAATCATATTTCATTTGAAGTTTGATCTTATTTGTAAAAAGTTCTTAATTTTGATCTATTTTTGTAACCTGAAAAACTCAACTGTTACTTTGAAAGTTTGGCAGAGAATGGAAAATAACTTAGACCGCTATTCTATAGTTCTATAGGTCAATATTAATGTTTCCGAACTCTTGCCATGCTTGTAAAAGTACACAAACCTTCACTTCTGTCAATTTACTTTATTTAAATGTAGACTCTGTATCTCATGACTGAATGATTCTCACTTGCAGTGCAGATGGTAATTTTGAGGCTACAGTGACAAAAGCAGTGGTGCGATATGATGGCACTATCTCCTGGACCCCTCCTGCCAACTATAAATCTGCCTGCACCATCGATGTGACATTTTTCCCCTTTGACCTTCAGAACTGCTCCATGAAGTTTGGCTCCTGGACCTACGATGGTTCCCAGGTATGTGTTTAACTATTATTAGAGGCATTAAAACTAGTGTTTGCTTGTATAAAGGAATAGTTAACCCAAAAATGTAAATTCTGAAAAAAAAACTTTATATTATTTAAACTATATTAGTTATTATGTACCTATGTATTGTTGGTTCATAGTGAACGCTTTAATCAGACTCATTAAAATATCATAAAACCCCATAAAAGTAGCTAAAATTACTATATTCCAAGTCTTCTGAAGTCATATAGTTTCTGTGTTTAACATTTGGATATTTATGTAACAACTGCATACTATTCTTATTTTTAAGGTGGACATTCTCCTTGAGGATGTACATGTGGACAAACGTGACTATTTTGACAATGGTGAATGGGAGATTGTGACAGCCACTGGTAGCCGGGGTTTGAGAAGCGACGGGACATTTTTCTATCCATCCATCACCTACTCCTTTATTATCCGACGTCTTCCACTTTTCTACACGCTATTCCTCATCATTCCTTGCATCGGATTGTCTTTCCTGACTGTGCTGGTGTTTTATCTCCCATCTAATGGAGGAGAGAAAATCTCCCTCTGCACATCTGTCCTCGTCTCCCTTACTGTCTTCCTTCTGGTCATAGAGGAGATCATCCCTTCCTCCTCCAAGGTGGTACTCTTTTTAAGAATTCAAAGCTATATTAAATGACTTCTATATTTAAATGAGGTGTGCCACACACAGCACTTTCTGAACTATTTCACAGCTAACGTATATTGAGGAGATGTTTGCTTTATGTGACAAAAAATGTTTTGGCCTAAAAAACGTTTGACATCGCTTAGAGCACCTTTAAGTATGAGTAATATTAATTGACCATGTGTACTTACTATAGGGTTAGGGATACGATTAGGTTCATTTTAGGGTTATTTGCATTTAATTATGCATAATTTATTGTTTTAGTCTATTGCTAAATAGTCTATTACTATTGTAATTACATGTTACGTATATAAATGTGTTTTATTGTTTAATTCTCATTTTCAAATAGCTCTGCAATTGTCAAATTACTTATGTTTTCTGTATTATTTTCTGTCCCAGGTGATTCCTCTCATTGGAGAATATTTGGTCTTCACTATGATCTTTGTGACGCTTTCCATTGTCATCACCGTCTTTGCCATTAACATCCATCATCGCTCCTCATCTACTCATCACAGCATGGCGCCCTGGGTCCGCCGGATCTTTCTGCACCACCTGCCTAAACTGCTGTGCATGCGCAGCCATGTGGACCGATACGCAACCACTGCAGGGAGGCAGAGAGCAGATATGACTGGAAGAGGAGGACTGGTCTATGAGAAGAGTTTGGGCCAGGATACCGCTCTGCTCAATGCAGAACAAAGTCTGCGGGCAGCCTTAGAATCTATACGGTACATCACGCTTCATGTGGTGAAAGAGAATGAAGTCAGAGAGGTAAGATAGTTATTGTCTCACTTTAGCATCGCAGGCATGATGTGATTTAATGTGAGCTTTGAGTTCTGATTAATTCTAATATGATGCCTCTTTTTAGGTTGTTCAGGACTGGAAGTTTGTGGCCCAGGTATTGGACCGGGTTTTCCTGTGGGCATTTCTCTTAGTGTCAGTGCTTGGCTCTGCTCTCCTTTTTATCCCTGTCATCTATAAATGGGCCAATATCATTGTTCCCAGCTATGCTGGAAGTACCACATAAAAAACACATGAATGTATAAAATTTGAAAACCTTTTGCTTGGATAAAGTTTTTGCATTATTGTTACATTTATTATTACATCTATGCAACTTGAGCGCTGTCATATATGCTGTAACATGCTGCATCACATTTTGTTGTATGCTGATTTCATTACAATAAAATTTACTATAAAAAATAGTCATTGTGCATTTTGACAATTTATATTTTTTTCCTTATGGACCAAAAATATTATAGAAACATCAAGCAGCTAAGGGTGGGTTTTCTGGGATGTGATGTTAGCAAAAAGTTTGTGGCTATTTACCCTTGTGCGTTCTTGAGATTGTTGTCTTTTTTAGTTTTAAAATGTTTTTATCATGTTAATGCCAACTGCATCAATTTTGTGTATTTTTATTGGAATTGTACTGTTTCACCCTCATTTCCTTTCATAAATTTATTTCACATTAGGTACACAAAATAGTTACACTTACGACCTTAAAGGGTTAGTTCACCCAAAAATGAAAACTGTTATACATTTTTGACCTTTGTTCATCTTCGGAACATGAATTAAGATATTTTTGATGAAATCAGAGAGCTCTCTGAACCACCCATAGGCAGCAACGTCATTGCAACTTTCATGGTCAAGAAAGGTAGCAAAGAGATTGTTAAAATAGTCCATGTGACTCCATTGGTTCAACCTTAATTTTATGAAGCGACAAGCTGCTGTTTAGTCATAGAGCTCAGAAGTGCTGCACTGTATCAACATCTTAGAAGACTGACACAGACAAGATTAAATTGATAAATAAAGTCGTTACTTTTGTTAGTTTTTTGTGCACAAAAATTATTCTTGTCGCTTCAAAAAATGAAGGTTGAACCAAAAGAGTCAAGAATTGGCACACCGCCACTGCTGCCTCCAAACATTTCATAAAATGAACACTTCGACCAAAATGTGTTGTACAAACTAGCAAATGAATTACAAATATATACAGTATATATTTCCCCCGTCATCACTACCCTCGATGGGGCACTGCTAAGGAGATCTCCCCCCAGTGGAGCGGTCTGTGGTGATGCAGCTGTGTCTAAAGATCGCTACCTCTTGGCAAGGTAATCCACGTCTCCCCTCCCGGCGTGTAAGTTCTCGTCCTCCCTGGTGGGGAAGGCTTACACAGCTTGTGGAGAAGCCGCTTCTGCTTTGCATGGCATGGTGCTCCTGCAGGTCCAAAAGGCCAAGGCGCTCAAGGAATTGAAATGTCCATGTTGGAGGTCCAGGAACGCCACCTGTGGCTAAACCTGGCGGATATGCATGAGCCCAACAAAGTTCGGTTCCTCAACGTCCGCTGTCTGCCAGGCTGGCCTCTTTGGCGACGCTATCGAAAGCTTTGCCCAACAGTTTTCGGCAGCACAGAAGCACACGAAGGCAACCAAGCACATCCTGCCCTGACGACCAACAGGGAGCAGAGACTTATGTCCCATCGCCACAGTTGCTGTACCACCGTTGAACAGCCGAGTCACTAAGTTCGGCACTAAGCAGAGACTTATTTGACATCTTGTTAAAAGGGGCAGTCAACCACCCATTTAAGTGTGTGTATATACAGCTCTGGAAAAAATAAGAGACCACTTAACATTGACTTTTCAGACATTGGATTTTTTTCAGAGCTGTATATAAAAGGCTTCTCTTTGTAGTAGATTTTATTAAAGTCACCTCCCCTTCTGTTTTTTTTTTTATTTAATCTCAAACATGTTTTTTATTCATATTTTATATAAAATAAAGTTCAAAAATAATTTGTATAAACTTTTTTTTTTTTTTTATAATCTGCCAAGGATCTTCTTTAAAATGAAGCCAAACTTGAATCTGTGCTCCAAAGCTTAAAGTTTTTATCAGACATTTTTGACCTCTAACGACCCCTTTATTTTTATTTTTTATTAACACACAACGGTTAAAAATAAAATAAAAAAATCAATATGACCATCTTCAAATTCATGCTTCAATAGAAAATACATCAGTTAAAGAAAAAACACATAATACATATAGTTGTCATATAGTCCACTGGTATTAAAAAATACTGGTTACACTGTATGCAAAAAAATAACTGCTTACTGAGAAAAGTCCCGGTCCTCCCTAATACCATCACATAACTTCTTAATAAATCACATATCTTTTTAATTATTAATGACATAACTTCTTTATTAAGAAAATACATAACTGTATAGTTTGAAACGGTATGCTGAATGGACATATTTTTGTCAAGTTTTCTCAGCTCCTGTCTTTAATAATTCATTTATTTAAACCTGTGACTCTACACTGTGGTTCAAGGGTTAACTCTCTGTTATCCAACATCCAGCCCTCACTCTGCAGACATTCACTTAGTCTTTGTGACACTAAAGCTCACTGGCTTCATCTAAGGGTAAGAGTTTTTTTTTAAATTACTATTATTAAAAAGAATAAGAATTTATCCAGTTATTTTATTGTTAGTTCAAGTTTCTGTTAATGTGTTACCATACATTTTTTCGGTAACACTTTGAACTACACTTCTACAGCAGTTATTTATCTTATTAATTTAAACATTTGCTAATACTTGTTTTAAATCAAATGTTGTAATTGTTAACGTTAGTTAAAGCTGTGTTCTTACATGAACAACTGTATTTCCAACATTCTTTAGTCACTAAAATTAAAATGTTCCGATATGTGAATTGCATATGGTATTTCATAAACAGTTACCTAAATACGACATACATTTCAGCCAAAAATAGAAAGTAAGAATGGAGCTGTGAAAAACATAGAAAGATTTAAGAAGATCCAGGAGTATGGAACCTACAAAAAGATGATGCAATGAGATAAAACAGTAAGAAAGAAAATGGTAACACTTTTCAATAAAATCTGAACTAAAATGTGAACAACATATTTAATATTTGCTAATGTTAATAAAAAATGCTGTTGTTTAGGTAATAAAATAATTATTAAAAATATAAAAACTGTTATCCAGTTATCTTGCAGAAACACATTCTGTTTGTTTTTCCAGTAGAAATATTGAAACTTACCTAAAACAAAATTACTCTAGAAGCAAATTGTTGAAATAATAAAACACGGAAAATAGGTTTCCAATTGTTTTCTGCTGTGTGCTGTATAACATTTAATTTCAAGCCCCTACATATTTTCTTAGTGTGTAACACTGCAGAATGGGCACATTCTTTTAAAGCAGAGCAACCAGCTTCACCAAACAGAACTGCAAACACAATAAGCTCATTTGAGATGACAAACACCTCGCCTTGAATGTAAATGAGAATAAACAGAAGAAGAGCCAGACAAGGAACCAAATAAGAGCTGTCATGAGCTGAGAATTTCCACTTATCTTAGTGGGCAAGAAATATGTGAGGACAAAGCTAATTTTTATTAAAATATCACACTTATAAGTGGATGCATTTGAAACGTATTAGAGATTATAGTTAACAGAATAACATTAGATAATAACAAAACATCACAGTTGTGAGACACTGCTCAGCATGAACATTGCAAATCGTATGTATTTTACGAGGTGGCTAAATCGTACGAATCTGTGCGAACTCACTTATACGAATTTGTACGCTTTTTGCTAAATCGTATGTTTTTGACGGATAGCCCAAATCGTATGATTTTGTAAGAAAGGAAACCCCACCCCACCCCTAAACCTATCCATCACTTCGGTATAGACAAATCGTACCAATTTCTATGATTGAGGTCATACAAATTAGTCACCTAGTACAAATACATACGAATTGGTCGTGAGATAGCGTTAGACTGTCTCTGGCATTTTTAACCGTTGTGGTGAATAGATTCCATGATTCAGAATACATGGTCAATTGGGTCTTCTGTCTATATACATATTTATGAAACATAATGGCGATTTTCAAATGTTTAACCCACTGGGGATTATAGGGGTCTATACATATAAATACTGTGAATTCAGACATAATACTACATAATTTCACATACTGTTTTTCAACTAAACTATAGGGAAGTATGCGGTTTTGGATGTGATTTCTTTTGTGCAGAACTTGCTCATCTCAATCGAGCCTGAGGACCTGAACACACCCATCTGCAATTGTTTAAACAATCTGACAGTCCCGTATACCAAGCTCACACCATTGGTTGCAGTGTTGGATTTTTTGGGATGACCAAACAAACAGAGCAATGTTTTGATAGTCCCACAGAGACAGTGTTTATACTTTTCAGGGAAATTAACATACAAAAGGTGTACTTGTCACTGTTGTCACTAAAAACATATTTCAGTTTTAAAACTGTTTGTGCATTGTTTCTTAAAGGACTCAAATGGATCTGAGAGGGTACTTCAACAGGATCGGGTTTACTGGCCAATATGACAAACCCGACCTGGACACTTTGCGCACCATCCACAAGCTGCATGTTATGACAATTCCATTTGAGAACCTCAGCATCCACTGTGGAGAGAAGAACACGACAGACCTTCATTTAATCTATGATAAATTAGTCAAGAGCAATCGGGGAGGCTGGTGTTGTGAAAACAACCTCTTGTTCTCATGGGTCTTAAAAGAGATGGGTTACAAATACACCACACTAGGCTCCAAGGTTTTCAACAAGTTCCAAAACGATTTCCACCCGGTGGACTCTCATCTCATCAATCTTGTTGAGATTGATGGGAAGCCTTACATTACCGATGTGAGCTATGGAGTGTCATGCCAACTGTGGTATCCCTTAGAGATGATCTCGGGTAAAGATCAGCCGCAGCCTCCTGGTGTGTTCCGCCTCCTAAATGATGGGATGAGATGGGTTCTGGAGAAGACATCAAGAAAGCAAGTGGTCAAAGATCAGGCCTATGCTAATTCCAGCCTTCTTGACTATCGCCTGACCAAAAAAATGTATTGCTTCCAGTTAACACCCCGTGATAAAGAACATTTCGTGGAGACACTGGATTGCCTGCAGACCAGTCCAGATTCTCGTTTTGTGCTGAAGTCCATTAGCTCCCTTCAGACGCCCACAGGCTTCAGAGCTTTGATCGGCTGGACTTACAGCGAGATCACCTACAACCCAGAGGAGGACTCTGACACGGTGGACATGAAGGAAATTCCTGACTGTGAAATAGAGGCTGTGTTGAGGGAAAAGTTTAATGTGGTGTTAGTTAATAAGTTAACACCTAAAAATAACAAAGCTCATTATTGCATGTAATGCTCAGAAGCAGTACTGACCCGTAAGCGCTTTTATGCAACTCTATGGTCAATACTTGTCATTCACTAGACAGGGAAAAATATAAATCCATTTCATGCTCAATGCTTTTTCATGCTCTCAGATTAAAATTAAACAAAAAAGAACTATATATAATATGATGAAATTTGTGCAATTTAAATGTTGTTACACAGCTGTCATTTACTTAAATAATCAATTTTGGTTGATTTGGTTGAAAGTCCAGTTGAGAATTATTCTTTTAAACCACAATCTAACCAAACTTTTACCTTATCAATTGCTAATAAAGTTTGTGAAATGTCCAGACCCTTCAGTCATTGTTAATTCAAATTAGTCACTAAACTACTGGTCAGGTTAAGATTTAAAATCAGGCTCTTCGAGTTTTGAACAGTGAAAGGTGTCATGAACTGGCTTTTTAAATTTTTTATACTGTTGTCTGAGGTCAACTTATGACATTTGCTTGGTTTTTAACATAGACCGTAATAAAATAAGGGCGACGCGACTTCATTGGCTTCTGCTGATGAGAGTTAAAGCTTTCGGAGGTCGCACACGGCGCTGACACCTTGCACAGATTTGGGACCGGAGTCTGCGCAGTAGCGATCTCGGGACCGGAGTTGCGCAATAGAGAGCAGGAAGTAGACAGTTTTGCCAGATCTTGCGAGACAAATAAGCAACAGGCCTATGAAAACAAGCCCAAAACAAGCCACTTTTTTACTTTTCCCCCTATAGGAAAAGTAAATAAACTGCTTGCATGGTTTTACAATCCGCGGGGACGGATTTTAAACTGTCGGTACAGATTGTCAATTTACATCCATGTGGACAGATTGGTAAACTGTGCATAGTTGCAAAATGACATCATGACTTTGCGTAAACATACACGCCACTTTCTAAAGCCAAAAATGGCGTGTTATCTGTGCGCATTTTGAGCTATCCGCGTGTATGTCTACGCCGTGTGATTCCGCGTGTATGTGTACGCCGAAAACGCGTGTGTGTGTGTATCCACAATGTAAATGGACTTATAAACATTCTAAATGATTTTTTTTTTGAAAAATGTTTCTTGTGATGGGTAGGTTTAGGGGCAGTGTGTGTGTGTGTGATGGGTAGGTTTAGGGGTAGGGGCAGTGTAGGGGGATAGAATGACACGGCGTTGATAAACACGCTAAAAAGTGATTATGAGTCTTGATAGCACTCCAAAATGGAATACGATTTGGCGTGTCATACATACGCCATTTCATGAGATCATGAATGGGTGAGTTTAAGAAAAGACTTAAATAAACTAAAAAAAAAACATTCCTGTCAAAACCATTTGAACAGGTGAGGATGAGGATGTGCCATCAGTTGCAACCAAGGGGGTATCCAGCCCCCGGAAAGCGTACCTTCCATAGGGGCGGCCATTGCTAACCAAGCCATCACCTGCTGTTAGCATCCCATTGACTCCCATTCATTTTGGCGTCACTTTGACAGAGAATAACTTAAAATCTTGTGCGTTTAAAGACTCCATTTGTCCATTGTTTATTTCTAAAGAAAACGACAATGTATAATAGGCTCCATCACCTTGTATCTTACACTATCGCCCCGTAGAAGCCGTTTTTGTAAAAAATTGTCTAACGATTGCGTCATAACCAACGTGACTCTGTCGCGCAGTAGAGAAATTACCGTATATGGAGGAGGAGAAGCTCACAGGCAATCTTTTACTCTCTATGAGGCAATCGGGAGGACGTGGAGGCATAATTCCGATAAAGGTAAGGGAGAAGCATGGGGAGAAGCCCATAGAGAGCCAAAACAACGGGACTAGATATTTCAACGTGATTCAGATTTCAATCTGCACAACTTCTAGAGGACTTACAACTGTCAGACGGGTTGCTCACGTCACATCTACGTCGTCAAGCTCAGTCTGAGTCTGCGCAGTACGCTCAGCCATCAGAAAGTAAGTGCTTCTAATTGACTTCAATTCTCTCCATTGAAGTCTATGGGATCGCTGTGTCCATTTCTTTTACTGTCTATGGTTGCAACTTGCGCGCATTCATTTAAAGTTTACGTCACTCACTGACGACGTTTTCCTAACCAGAAAAAAAAATAAATAAAGATCGCCCTGCTCTGCCTCTGATTGGCTAGTACTCGTTGCCATCTGGGTCAGAGCCAATTAGAAGCAGGATGTGGGTGGGAAAAAACTCTGCTGTCTCTTGTGTGAATGGGAAAATGGGGAGAGACAGAGAGAACAGGCATGACTAACTCTACATTTAAATAACATATAGAAAATATCTGCTTGACAACTTATTATGGAGCTGGGTTCCAGTATAAATAAGCAACTATACTTTGGAAACAATCCCAAAAAAATGCAACCCGCGACTACCAATATTTGTAAGCGACTTTACAGAAAAAAACAAGCCCAAAGTCGGGAAAAGTGAAAACTCTTTAAAATTATTATTTTCTCTTTATTCACCAAATAGAAGTACAAGCATTAGTTAAATTTAAATTGAATTGTCAACCATGTCAATCCTTGTCAACTGTTTAAGTTGATGGGTAACACAGTTGACAGGTAACAGTGACATATCTGTCACGTAGAGGGAGGACTCAATTGCAAGTAAAGGAGGTGTTTATTAACAAAAGAAACAACACAACACAAAAACCCACAAGGGGAAAAAAACAACAACACATACTAGAAAGTAACAATACAAACTCAAAACATACCATATAGAAGTCACGAGGGGGAGACATAGACATAACAACGATCTAAAAAGACTGACAAACACAAGGAGCTTATAAAGGGGACAAATCAAGCAGGGAATGAGTGAACACATGTGGGGCAAATTAAACCAATAATGAGATAACAAGAGACTTGAGCACATGGCCCAAAATAACAACAGACGTTAGGCTTGTTCGACTTCATCCAGCGATGCGCAGACCGATCGGCAGCTGACTAGAAGCAGTGCATGCCGGTTAGAAATTTTGTTCGGCACGTGACTGTGACGTATGTCAACAAAGTACCGCAAGAGCGATTCGAGACTAGCCGGCTGATGCAGCCGGTGCAGATTCTCTAGGGTGGCTGCACCAGGCTGCACGAGCTCTGATGACGACACTGATTCGTGTTTATACGTAACACTGATGTTCCACTAATGCTCACAGTCACAAATCATTTATTTATAACAGTGAAACCTCTTTTCATGTAGTCGCGATTTTATATTGTCATGTTCATCAAACTAAAACTGATAAAAACCGTTGACCCCACTTCATTGATAGTGTAGGTTTATATGTTGAACTTTATTCTTGTTCAAATAGATGCTTTATTAAGCAGTGCATAAAGTTTTGACTGAAAATGTCATCTGAAACATTATATTTGAGAAATATTGCTGCATTTATTTAACTTCAGCTGTGATAAAGTTTGCAAACACAGCGCAAGCGTCACTGCGGGAATCAGAAAATGTCCGACTTCAAGTCTCCTCCCGGCCTGCACGCGGCTACTCTCGCCGATCGGATGCATCCAGCCGCAGTCGATGTCGAACACACCTAACATGTGCTCCACAAGACAGGACAGACATATGACAATTTCGGCCATTTTAGGGTCTTGTGCAAACTGCTGGCCTTGGACTAGTTAGTAGTTGACCTTGATTAACTTATGTTTTTATATTCTTTCTCTACACATTTATAAATATAACAGAACACGTTGATAACACAGTTGACGGTCAATTAATCAACTCTATGTGCAGACAATAATATAAATCATATATTGAAGAGGAGAAGTTATAATTTACCACACTGTCTTCAAATTTACCTCCGCTGGAAATGTGACTGAGGAACAAACCTTTGCTGATTTATAGGGGGTTTTATAGGGAGTAACACAGTTGACACTGATCTCTCGGACACACACAAAATGGATGATTTAATGTAGATGCATGAGCAAAATATTATAATCATTTTACAATATAAAACATCTTTCTCATAATTTAATTATAATTTTGTACAGATAATTGTAAGAAATATATTCAGAAATATATTCATTTTAGAGATAATCTGAAGATCAACATCTCACATTTACCAAATCGGACAGCACAAAAACAGCAAGTTCCAGTATAGAATTTGCCTTTTTTTGCAAAATAAAAGATGGGTACCTGTTGGATTTTTGTATTAAATGAATAAAAAAAGTCCCCTGATATAAAAGCGATCATTGCTTGAAGTGAAAAGTTAATGATTAGTTAATAATTAGTAAAATTGATAATTGAGTCCGGATATATGTACCCCTAATTATAGAATGACTCAATAAGTAATGAAAATGCTTTGGGGAGATGAGTAAAAGTATAAATTTTATGTAGGAAATGTAGTGGAGTAAAATTAAAAGTTGACAAAAATATAAAAACTCCCCAAAAGTCCTGTAGCTAAGTATTATTACTTTGTTATATTACACCACTGCATATAATCCATGTCTATACTTAATATGCAAATGTGTCACTCAGTTTTCCTTTTTCTGCTGCAGCACTTGACACACAGATATCTAACTGTTAAAAATATAGATATAGTGAAAATCAGAACAACTGCAAACAATGTAAATGCCACATCTACTGAGTAATAGGAGTACCAAGGCAGTTTGTAGGACTCTGTACGGAGGTGAGCAGCACCTTTGTGTCTCATTACAAACTCAATCCAGAAGAGAGCGCTGTCCAAAGGTTTAATTGGCTTGTCTCTGTGTAGATGAGAGAGTCTCTGCATATTCAGTCTGTAAGATGGTTCATTGATTAGTTCCTGTATGGCTGCATGCAGTGTGTTATTGTTTAAAGTTGCGATGGAAATGATCTTGGATCCTCCCCTTTCTTGTAATCGAAGAAGATTGTCATACTGGTCAAAAAAGAATGGGATTCCAACCACTGGAATACCATGGTACAAAGCTTCTTGAACCCCATTGGTTCCGCCATGTGCAATAAAAACTTTAGTCTTTGAATGCCCTAGAAGATCGTTCTGTGGCATCCAGTCAACTAGTAATGTGTTGTTCCCCAAAGTAGCTGGTCTCTTTCCAGTGTATTTCCAAATCACCTTTTGAGGGAGCCGAGCAAAAGCAGTAGCTATTTCTGCTGTTAAATCATCTGGTAAAGCACTGATAAACGCCCCTAAAGACATGATAATGACTCCATGCTCTCCAGAACTTTGCATGAAGTTTTCCAGATCACGTGGAAGGGCATTTGCTGGTTTACACTGGAAGCCACCAATGTAGATGATATTTGGCATTGTTGGACGTGGAAATTCAAAAACAAAATCAACCCTCATAAGCCATATATCAGCCCCCTGGAGAAGTTCATAAAAACTTACAGGCGGATGGAAATATTTGTCACACAGTGCTTGGTACTGTGGCAAATTAAAATAGCTGTACTGAAAGGCCATTAGGAAATAGTAGAAAACATTGTTTACTCGTTGAAAGAAGTCCATCTTGTCAGTGTTTCCAGATCCTGTGATAGGGATGTAGGACATCGGTGAGGGAGCAATGTCAAAGTGTCCCTCTCCAGTAGTGGTCCATCTCACATTATATACCATGGGTAACTTGAGTTCATGAGCCAGGAGAATGCCTGCACCCCATACTGGATCAGTAAGCATCAGATCATACTTATTTTCATGCAGTGCCTTCATAATTTCCTCACTTTCAAACATGTTTGTTATAAGTTGACATATCATTTTATGCATTTTATACGTGTTACTAACCACATCCAAATTCAGCCGTATAGTGCTCAGCCAGTGGCTCTTTCCTCTTTCATGATCAATTAGTTTGGAGATCATATCTTCTACAAATTCTTCATCCATTCCTTTGGTGTTAGGTATGGTTATAGAGTTGTAATAAGTTGAATTCTCCTTTACGAACCAGCTATTGAAGGTGCGTATTACATCAATGCTGTGCCCTTGACCATGTAAAGCCTTGATGAGGATGTCCATGTTCACCCAGTGACTTCCCTCCAAAGGCACCACCAGGATTTTGCCACCATCACAGTGAGAACCAAAAAGGATTACAACTGTTATCCAGAGGGAGACAGAAACCATGTTCTTTGAAAATGGTGTCATCTTGCCTGTAAATAATAAAATAATTGGATTACATTAAATTGGATAATATTATTTGGGTAACACTTTACAATAAGGTTGTATTATTTAACATTAGTTAACATAAACATGAACACCAACATGAACAACTGTTCAGCATTAGTTAATCTTTGTTGATGTTAACTTACACATATATTAATGCATCTATTCATGTTAACAGTGCAATTGACCTGTTAAAACCAATAGCTTATTGAACAATGTTGATAAGTTACACAACAGCATTTTTACCTTTAGAGTAAGCTGGTGAGGTTTATGTGTGCAAAAACAGTAAAGCTACAGGCATTGTTCATTAGTTCATATTAACTAATGTTAACTAATTGCACTGTTAACGCGAATAGATGAATTATATGTGAGTTAACATTAACTAATGCTGAACAGAGGTGTTGTGTCACATGTCTGTCCTGTCTTGTGGAGCACATGTGGTGTGTTGTTATTTTGGGCCATGTGCTTGTGTCTCTGTCTGATCCCTCCCCCTTGTTATCTGATTATTGATTTCATTTCCCCCACATGTGTTCCCTCATTTCCCTGCTTCATTTGTCCCCTTTATAAGCTCCTTGTATTTGTTAGTCTTTGTCGGATTGTTGTTCTGTCTACGTCTCCCGGTTCCCCGTGACCCTTCCTGGTATGTGTTTAGTTGTATGGTTTTGGATTTGTTGTTTTGCCCCCTCGCAGGTTTTTGTTTGTGTTATGTTTACTTTATAATAAATCCAGTTCTGCACTTGAGTCCTCACTCTTGTTTTTCCCTCACTTAAATGTAACATGTTGTTCATGGTTCATGTTAACTAATGCATCTTGTTAACTAATACAACCTTATTGTTGTAATTACTTTGGTTAACTTCTTAACCCGCACCGGTGCGCCGTGTCGTAAGTGGGCGTGTCTCTACTTTTATTTACTTTTGTTTTATACAAACTATTCAATCAACTATCACAAACTACACATCATTTGAAAGCTAAAACACTCAAGATTCATTTTCTGAAGGCGTTTTTGCAATAAAGACACCAGAGAGAAAAGGGTTAAATGAAATGCTGAAGCACTAGCTATTTAAACACTAGCATATAATCGCAGTACTTATCTTTCATCTCCTATCATGCAGATCAGATCGGATGAATCCAAAAACCAACACTGTACATGTCCATGTAAGAGTCCACTCATCAAAATGAATCCCACTTTTTAATCCAAAACAACGAAAAAATTAGGAAAAAAAACAAATAATACTCGTTTGTTTGCGTGAGCGTTTTGATTTAGAGTAATCAATCATGTCCATTTTCAATGAAATAGTAGTGATGTCCAGTTCGCAAACAAATCGTTCTTTTGAACCGTTTTTTTTTTTTTGTGAGCCGGTCGAACCAGTTCACCAAATCGGACTGAATCGTTCGAAACAGTTCACAGCACTAATCAACAAATTTATAAGTTACTCACTTTTTGGCCTGTCTGACTGTCCCTCTGACTTGAAATAAACCAACATCCTGGAGTTATTCAGTTACTCCAACAATACACTGACTTAACCTACTGTAAGAGAGAACTGATTATGATGAGCACGTCAGCGAGCAGAAGCTGATGATGTGTGCAGCGTACACGAACGAACGTACACAGCCTGTCACAGTTCTCGTTCTCGAGTCAAGAATCGGTTGCAAACGGTTGCAACGGTTATCGGATCACCAGTACACGGAACCGAGAACTGTTTATTTCGGACATGTCCGTTTTGAGAACCAATGAGATGATACTGACTAAGAATGCGTGTCATTTTTCTAGAGAGAACAAAAAGCACGTTACGTTTTGTTGAACATCGGGACGTGTTATAGGGATCATAATAATTTATGAAATACCTGTAGGCCTACAGTAATTATAGTTAATGATGACGCATTCACAAATTGGGTTTGTATTAAATAAACAATGTTTTAATAAAAAATTATTAAAGTGTTCACAATACACACATAAAAAACAACAACAACAACAAACAAAAAAACTATTGCTGGAAAGTGCATGTATGTAAACATAGATCAAACTATCTAATGTTCAGAAATTGTTATACAAATATATTTGTCTATATTAATGTTGTCTAAAAAGCATTACGGTAAAAATATGCAGTTGTGCTTGTTATATTATTTTTAAACATTGGAAACAAGTATTAGTTTGTACAACTATCAAACTAAAGACTTGTTTGTTTCATAAATAATCCATATGTTATTTTCAGGATCAGTGTATTTAATTTCTAAACAAAGTGATATAAATATAAAAATTATGTAGCCGTAAACTACAGTGAAGGCGAAGCAATTGCGACTCCTTTTGAATCGCTCTCACGGTTCTCGAATCACATTTTCGTTCTCGAGTCCAGAATCAGTTGCAACCGGTTGCAGTGGTTTTCGGTCTCAGTTTACTCATGTAACCTATGTTCTCTGAATAGGGAACGAGATGCTGCGTAGTGACACATAGGGGAACGCCCTCTGGGTGTGCCGATTGTCTGAAGCCCTTATAGAATCACGCCAATTCATTGGCTGATGGCGCAGCGCCGCCCCCCTGCTCAACACCTTGAATCTATACCAGCGCACGCCATCTTATCTCCAGATTTCTCTGCCGGAAAAGGCGGCTTGTCGGCAGTGCGAGGAGCTTGGCAGCGTACGCAGCGTCTTGTTCCCAATTCAGAAAACATAGGTTACGTGAGTAACCTGAGACGTTCTCTTTCATAGGTTCACTCAACGCTGCGTAGTGACACATAGGGGAACGGTATACCACACACGCCAAGCTACGTGCTGTCGCATCTGGCACAAAACTCCAGGAAGAACCCTGCATGACTGGATTTAAGCTGACAGAACATGCAAACCCGGAGCCATGTCAAGATCCAAACTATAAAACTTTACAGATGTGTGCGGGGAGGACCATCCTGCCGCTACACAAATGTCCTCCAAAAGAGCTCCTTTGAAAAGAGCCTGAGAGGAGGCCACACCTCTAGTAGAGTGTGCCCGAATGCCTAGAGGTGAAGGAAGCCTTCACACCTCATAAGCCAAAGAAATAGCCTCTGTAACCCAATGTGAAACTCTCTTAAACCCAATTAAAGAAACCTTAACCAACCAAGGAGCAAAATCCAAACAAGTCTCGCTAACAGAGAGAGCTTGTAAGTCCCCTACTTGCTTCAGAGAGGTCAAAGCCAACAAAAGAGCCACCTTAAGAGTCAGAATCCGAACTGGTGCTGATTCCAATGGCTCGAAGGGAGCCTCCGACAATCCCTCCAAGACAACTGACAAGTCCCAGGAGGGAACACCAGGGGGGCATTCTGGTCTCAGGCGCCTAACCCCTCTCATGAAGGACGAAACCAATCTATGTTTTCCCAAAGGAACCTCATCCGGCTCCCTATGAGCGGCCATGGCAGCTATGTACACCCTAAGGGTAGTTGCCACCGTACCGGCCGCAAACTTCTCTTGTAAGAACTCCAGTACCGAGCCGACAGGGCAGTTAACTGGGTTCACTGCACGAGCTGAACACTATGTCCCAAAAACTCCCCACTTTGAGGAATAGAACTTTCTAGTAGAGGGAGTTCAAGCACTATTAATGGTCTCCTGAACATCTGCAGGAAGACCATCCCTCATAGTGGGTGGCCCTTGATAGGCCACACCCACAACTTCCGAATTTCTGGACGAGGATGCCAGATCCTGCTCTGAAGCTGGGACAACAGGTCTTCTCTGACTGGAATCTCCCAGGGATTGGAGTCCAGAAGAGGAATCAGCTCTGAAAACCATATCTGGGACGGCCAGAATGGTGCCACAAGCAGAGAGACTCTGCTCTGTCTCACCCTGTGCAGAACCGCCGGAATCAACTTGATGGACGGAAATGCATAAGTTTCAGCCTTGGCCAAGGATGAGCGAACGCATCCAGTCCCAGTGGCGCTGGAGGGCTCAGGGAGAACCAAAGCGGGCATTGGGACTCCCCCGTATGCGAATATGTCCACCTCCGCCCTGCCAAACCTCTCCCAAATCTGGGCTACTGTTAGCGGGTTCAGCATCCATTCCCCTGACCTGAGTTTCTGCCTCAATAGAGTCTGCTGCGAGGATCAGGATCCCCGGAATATGGACCGCCCTGAGGGACAGGAACTTGCCCTGAGCCCACAGGAGGAGGCAACGCGCATGCCTGTCCAGGGTACGTGATCGCGATCCCCCCTTGCGATTTACACAAGAGACCACCGCCATGTTGACAATGACATGGTGCCCCATGAGGAAAGGGAAAGTTCCAAAGGCCCAGGAAGACCGCTCTCAGCTCTATACAGTTTAAGTGCCAGGCTAGAGCCTCTCCGGTCCAGACTCCAAATGCTGGCCGACCTTCGAACACCGCACCCTAACCGGTGAGAGAGTCTTCTGTCGTAATCATCTGACGACGGAAACAACCCCCATGCTGACTCCTCTTTGGAGAAAAAGAGGGTCTCGCCACACTGACAGAGCTCGAGAACAACTTTGCGACACTCTTAGTAGGCAATGGGGTGATCCTCTTGATCGAGCCCCCACAAACTTCATCCACCAGTGGAACGGTCTCATGTGAAGCAGTCCCAGAGGAAGCACTTGGTAAGCTGCGCCCATAAGACCCAGAAGCCTGCAACAGGTCCTGACAGATACATGATGGCCGAGCAAGAAGCGGGCCAGACATGTCCTGATACTGGAAATACGAGCAGGAGCCAAACGGGCCTGCATTGACACAGAATCCAGACAGACCCCTAACAAGATGGTCTGCTGGGACGGTATGAGAACACTCTTGTTGGTGTTCACCCCTAAACCAAGAGACTGAACATGAAGGAGCACAAAGTCTCTGTGACAATTCACCAGCTCCCTGGAATGGCCAAGGAGCCAATTGTTAAAATAATTGAGTATACGGATTCCCTGGAGCCTCAGCGTGGCCAGAGCAGCATCCATACACTTCGTGAACATCTTTGACACCAGGGTAAGACCAAAAGGAAGTACCCTGCACTGAAAAACCTTCCCTCCGAAGGCAAACCTGAGGAACTTCCTGTGTCACCGAACGACCTGAATATGAAATATATGCATCCTTCAGGTTTATTGTAATGAACCAGTGTTCCTGTCCCCAGAACCGGAGTCCACGTCCTGCTCGTAGGGATAAAACATGTGGAACATACACGTATGGTTGTTTTTTTTGTTTTTTAGTGCAGCATACGGAATGTCTCCGGGGTTGTCCTGGCCGACAGGCAGGATACTACACTACACAGAAATGACAGAACGGGTTCTACCGAGGGAAGGACACGGCCTAGGGAAGTCATACCGTGAAAGAATACCCATATGGGACCGCCGTGGGTGGGGGGGTCACAACATATGCCACTTAGCCCAGTAAGGGGCGGAGCACTGGGGTGTACTTTACCTTACTAAGCCTGGCTTCAGATGCTTTGTACTCACATAGCAGCTGGGTTTAGGTGTCTTGCTCATGGACCCCTTGACACTTGGTCAGGTGGAACCATGGATTGAACCACCAACTTTCCGGTTTGTAGACAACCTACAAGACCCACTTTGCAGCAAACATACTCATACTAGGGTGTCGAGCTGGCCCTCGGGGGGAGGGCGTTCAACCGCGAAGGAAAACACCTGGCGTCCTGACGCGGCCTGAGTGGAAAAGTGTGTGATCTACTGGCCCCTGGTGAAAACCGTGTGTGTCTCCATTTGAGCGGGCAGCGGATAACCGATTTGACATGTGTAAGGGGAGAAAGCCTGAAACTTCTCCTTTCCACGCTGGAAGTGAATAAGGACGATTACCAGTCCTGCACATCGAGGTGCTCTGGGTTACAGGGTTGAATAAGGAAAGAGAATGTAAGGTGGGCAGAGACGCTGCGCGGTCTGTCCCAACCTCAACGTTGGATTGCTGCCAGACCGCTACGGCTCGAGCCTATGAGGTCTCTTGATAGGAAACGAGTGACCACAAGCTCCCCAAACCATGGTAGGTGGGGGATGACCCTGGTTACTCCTCCTACCAGAGAAACCCTTCCTGCTAGAGAAGGATTTCAAGAAGTTGAACCATAGGTAGCGCTCTGCAGCCACCAAACCAGCTCTAGAGTGCCCAATTGCAAGCGGAGGAAAGCTTTCTCCAGGTTATGCAGATCACTAAAAAATGGCAGCTTCCTTCTCGCTAATAGAGTTTTAACTATTTGGATCACTTAAGATCTCTCAATCGAGTTTAGATGATTGACTCGCGTGGACCAAACGATCGCAAGCTTCTAAATAGCACATGAAGCGTATAAATAAACTCAGAGTAGGCCGCGCTTCCTAGAATGCTAGGCGGGAGAGCACTGTCCAAAAAAACAGGCCCGAAATCTTCAGAGTCGGGCACTGTAGTGAACAGATCATCATCTAGCCCGAAGGAAACCGAATAACGTGCTTCCAGGCTAGGGATTAGATAATATTTGCGCTCTACGTGCGAATACACGAGTGGAAAAACACAGCGTGAGAGTACACGAGCAGTAAAATACCGCGAGTGCTCGGGAGAGGGAGAGAAAAGGGGGGCGCGAGCCGCTCGCTTGCTCTCCACATCCACGAGCCCAACATCCCAACCCCAGGACGCGGAACCGAGTAGAGGCGTAGGCCGCTTCAGGGGAAAAAGGATGACTGTGATTTGCAGGATTCGTAAGACCGGTCATTCGCACGCAAGCACGTCAGTAAGCTCAGAGTAGACCGCGCGTCCTAGCCGCTAGGCGGGAGAGCATGGTCCGTAGTTTAATAGACTTGCAAAACACCGCGTGTGCTTGGGAGAGAGAGGGAGAGAAGGGGCGCGGCCCGCCTACTCGCTCTCTACATCCACGAGCCCAACATCCGAACCCAAGACAGCGGCGGGGAAAACGGATGACTCCTTCTCAAAAACCGCAAGCCTCGAGCGGAGGTTTTTGAGAAGGAGATCGTCACAGAATATGCATATAAAAATGCCCTGAACCGCCTTGCGCACGTGCGAAAAAACAACACACTTACTGTGTGGGTCGTCACTCGAGATGAAACGAGTGCATAGCGGTGGGCAACGGCTAAACTACATGCATTTCACTAGAAGGAGAACAAAGTTCCACTTATCCATAGTCGCAGAAGTGCCGAAGATGAAAGATGCTTAAATCCATAATAAGTTTTGAGCCAGAAAAATCGCAAACGAAGGGAGCGATCCTACCGCTTCGTGAAGGCAGAGAAACCTGGAGATAAGATGGTATAGGCTCAAGGTGTTGAGCAGGGGGGCGGTGCTGCGCCCTCAGCCAATGAATTGGCGCGATTCTATAAGGGCTTCAGACAATCGGCACACCCAGAGGGCGTTCCCCTATGCGTCACTACGCAGCGTTGAGTGAACCTATGAAAGAGAACTGTTTATTTTGGACATGTCCATTTTGAGAACCAATGAGCTGATAGGCTACAGACTGAGCATGCGTCGAACGACTGACTGACTGACTGCACGCATCCCACTGAACCGAACGAACTACAACTGATATGAGCTGTGAGTCTGTGAAACGTCTCTGAGGACATGAATGAGGGGATAATCTGGCAAACCGTATTCATTTAATTACAGAACATAGTGGATCATGGTTTCTGCACTGATAAAGACTAATTTATTGATTTTATAACTGTAAAATATCCTTGTTTGCACATCGCTGCCTGTGTTTAGATTCTTTAGATGTAAAACTTAATTGTAATAAACTTATCAGATTATGATTACATTTTATCTGACTGATGTTATGATTACTGACTTTACATATTTTAATGTGTAAAGTGATTGTTTATCCAGCCCGCGATAGACTTGACATCATTACATCATAGCGAAATGACGTAATTACGTTTGAGCGTAAAAGAACCGAAAACTTTTTTGATCCGATTCATTTAAACGAACTGTCCGAATCACAGGCTTTCTAATGTGTCATCATAAAGGAACCCCATTACTGGCTCCACCAGGTGTCCATCAAACCGTCCATGGTTTTCGTTGGATAAAGACAATCAATGCATAGCCAATGCCTTGCCAGCAAAGGTTTGATTGATGGACGTAGTAACCAATCAAAAGCCATTATCTTGCTCAGTGTTTGTAAGCATGGAATGAATATTCCTCATATTTATTGTCTCCATGGCACCGGCGTGTGCCTGCCAGATTGCGCAACACCACCGCAGTGGAGAGCGCAGACTCTATGACAGACTGTTTTTATCAACTAAATGAGTTTTTTACACTTTGTAAATTCTGAAAATAGTTTATTTAGTTTTTCAGTCACTGTAAATCCATTACAATTAGCTGTTTATTGCAGATTTATTTGAAAGAAAAACTACTCTTTACAATTACAAATGTTTTGAAATAAAAGGCCTTTTTGAAAGGACGTCTAGACTTTTCTTGACATAAAAGCTCACAGAAGCTACATTTCTGAGAGAATCATCCTCATATTTGAATCAAAACATGATCAGACATTCAGTTTTATATTTAGGTTATTTT
This sequence comes from Gobiocypris rarus, assembly GCA_023029165.1. Taxonomy (NCBI): domain Eukaryota; kingdom Metazoa; phylum Chordata; class Actinopteri; order Cypriniformes; family Gobionidae; genus Gobiocypris; species Gobiocypris rarus. Next base: position 31,308,164 of record CM040918.1, on the reverse strand, counting down.
CAGGGTCTTAACATTAAAGTCTCATCATTTTTTCCCTAAGTGAATAATAATAATAATTTAAAAAAATGTGAGTCACTTACATGTATATTTACATGTATACTCTGTTTCTGTACTACTTTGAGCTATTATGACTCTTAGGTAACAAAATTTGAAGTGTCAAGTTTAAAAATAAGACCGGTTTTATGAATATAGACCATAGGGTTTAAGAGCTGCAGACATTTTCATTTGGGAATGACGTTTTCAGAAAATTCTCAAAAATAGGGTTGCTGGTTAAGAGGTTAATAATGTCCACACTGGGCAGTATTAAACATAACAAAATAAAGAAATTAAATAGATAACTAGTAGCCAAGTTTATATAGACCACTCGTTAAGCACTCGATATAGATTAATCATAATTCAATTTCTTAAAATAAAAATAAATAAATAATACAAACTTTTTAAAATTAAACAACAGTATGTTTTACGTCAAAAAATGATTACTTTCTTGAAGAGTGGAAACTAAAAATATGAATTACATTAATTTGCTTTTTATTACAAGAATAACGGGCTGACTGATATACTGTGTGAATCGTGGGTGCACACACACTACGTTAGCGCGTCCAGATATGCTACAGTTAACATGTCAGTTACATCCTTTCCGACTCTTTCACACAAACAAACATACACATATGTAAACGTTCTGTCTTATGTTGATGTATTTCACTTATCTTTATATGTGTTGGTGTTCTATGGTGTGATGAACACGCTACCAATTGGGATGAATCGGTTGCACTACTGAGTGTTCTTATTCTTCTTGTTTAATGTGAGCTACTTAGGAGCACTGTCTCCATCTGCTGTTCTGGACAACGTATTTCACACGTATATATATATATATATATATATATATATATATATATATATATATATATATATATATATATATATATATATATATATATATATATATATATATATATATATATATACACACAAACATTTATTTATTTCTTTTTAATTATTATTAGTAACAGCAAATAATAACAGAATACCAAAAAAAGGAAGGATTAATATAAATTAAACATATATATATTATGAGAATAAATTATGAGAATGACATGACACTGAAAAAAGAAAATAATTGCAAACAGATAATGTTTTTATGGCTTTTTTGTTTTTTGTTAATTGAAAATATGTATTTTTCAAGTTCTTTCACAAAAATAAGAAAGCGAGGTTTAGCATTAAGATTTATGAATGTGGAATTTAGCAAGTAACAAGATCAGATATATAGGAACCCGCTGGACAACTGCAACGACTGACAACAAGGTGTGTGAGCTCCATGTTTAAATGCAGTGTATAATGAGTGCAGCAGGTGACGGTGATCTAATCCCAGTAATCAGTGATCCCGCCTCCAACACAACCACACACACACATAAAGATAAAAGAGACGATGAATTTATGAACCTAGACAGTACCCCTCCCCCTAGGAGCGCCTCTTGGAGCTCCCAGGAGGACCTACCTGTAGATTGTAATCATCAGTGAGGGAGTGATCCAGTATATCCCTAGCAGGAACCCAACTTCTCTCCTCTGGACCGTAACCTTCCCAGTCCACCAAGTATTGGAATCCGCGTCCCCTCCGTCTAGCGTCCAGAATACGATTGACCGAATAGGTTGGCTCCCCATCTACGAGACGCGGCAGGGGGGGAACCGGGCCAGCAGATTAATATGGGAATGAAAAACGGGTTTTATTTTAGAAACATGGAACACGGGGTGAATCCTCCCATACGCAGGAGGTAGTTTGAGGCGGACCGCCACCGGGCTAAGGATCTTGGTGACAGTGAACGGACCAATGAATTTAGGAGCTAGTTTATTACTTACGGAACGGAGAGGAATGTTCTTGGATGAAAGCCACACTTCTTGACCCACGACGTAAACGGGAGGCTTAGACCGGTGGCGATCGGCTTGGGCCTTGGTGCGTCTACCCACCTGAAGCAGAGTCTCGCGGGCTCTGCTCCATGTGTGACAACACCTCTGGACGAAGGCGTGAGCGGAGGGAACCGCGACTTCGGATTCCATACTGGGAAAAATAGGTGGCTGGTAACCTAAGCTACACTTAAACGGAGATAGGCCCGTAGCCAACACTGGTAACGAGTTATGTGCGTACTCAACCCAAGACAGTTGCTGACTGAGACCAAACATCGCAACACCCTCTCAAGCTCTTGGTTGGCTCGTTCGGTTTGACCATTGCTCTGGAGATTAAAAAGCCCGAAGACAGAATAACCGTTGCCCCTAATAATTTACAGAATTCACGCCAAAATTTGGATACAAATTGGGGCCCCTGTCGGAAACCACGTCCATCGGAAGGCCATGTAAATGAAAGACGTGATCAACAACAGCCACCGCTGTCTCCTTGGCTGAGGGTAATTTGGGCAAGGGGACAAAATGAACCATTTTCGAGAACCGGTCTACGACGGTCAAAACAACTGTCTGCCCTGGGAGGGCGGGAGGGTGGTGATAAAATCTAGCGCTATGTGGGACCAGGGTCTCGAAGGAACAGACAGTGGTTGGAATAACCCATCAGGGGAGCGATTAGATGTCTTACCCATGGCACAAACCGAACACACCAAAACAAATTCCAGAATGTCACGAGCCATACCAGGCCACCAGAATCGTTGCTTGACCAAAAAATTGGTTCTATTAACTCCCAGGTGACAAGCTACATTGGAACTATGACCCCATCGTATCACGTCGGACCTTATCCCCTCAGGCACAAATAATCGACTCAGTGGTCCACCGGGCGGAGGCGTTACCCCTTCTAAGGCCGTTCTGACCCTCGATTCGACCTCCCATGTGAGTGTAGAGATGATGAGTCTCTCAGGAAAATGCACTCGGGAGTAGACGGGCGTTTGGAGCGGTCAAAAACGTGAGACAAAGCATCGGGTTTGATGTTCTTGGAACCTGGACGATACGAAAGCGAAAAATCTAAACGTCCGAAAAAAAGGGCCCACCGAGCCTGCCTAGAGTTGAGTCTTTTAGCCGATCTGATGTACTCCAGATTCATATGGTCGGTCCAAACGATAAAGGGAACCCCCGACCCCTCTAACCAATGACGCCATTCTTCCAATGCAAGCTTGACTGCCAACAACTCTCTGTTACCAATGTCATAATTGCGTTCGGCTGGCGACAATCGATGGGAATAAAACGCGCAAGGATGCATCTTGTCGTCCGCGGAAGAGCGCTGGGAAATAACCGCGCCTACCCCCACCTCTGAACCGTCCACCTCCACCACAAACTGACGCGATGGGTCAGGGGCGACAAGAATGGGAGCCGAAACGAAGTGGCTCTTCAGTTTAGAAAATGTAGCCTCGGCTACACCGGACCACCTGAACGTCGTCTTGGGGGAGGTCAACGCTGTCAGAGGTGTGGCTAGTTGGCTGAAGTTACAAATAAAACGTCTGTAAAAATTGGCAAACCCCAGAAACCTCTGTAGGGCCTTACGGGAATCTGGACTTGGCCAATCCACCACAACCTTAACCTTATCGGGATCCATGCGCATTCCCTCGGACGAGATGATATAACCTAAGAACGGGACAGACATGAAAACATGTGCATGAAAACGCATTTCTCCGCCTTGACAAAAATCCCATTCACTAGCAACCTCTGGAGCACTAGTCTGACGTGCTGAACATGCTCCTAGAGAGAAGAAGAAAAAATCAATATGTCATCCAGGTAGACATAAATGAACTGATCTACCATATCTCTCAGCACGTCATTAACTAGTGCTTGGAAGACTGCGGGGGAGTTGGACAGCCCCTGGGGGTATTAAACACAGTCTTCCATTCATCCCCCTCCCTGATACACACCAAATGATAAGTATTACGTAGGTCCAGCTTTGTGAATATGGACGTAACCTGCAACCTCACGAAGGCTGAAGACATCAACGGCAAAGGATAAGTATTCTTTACCGTGATGTTATTTAGTCCTCGGTAATTAATGCAATGTCGCAGAGAACCGTCCTTCTTACCCACAAAGAAGAACCCCGCCCCCGCAGGAGAAGAGGAAGGGCGGATGAACTCGGAAGCTAGAGAATCAGAAATATATTTCTCCATGGCCTCCCTTTCTGGGTTAGATAGTGAGTATAACTTGCTCTTAGGCGGAGACATACCTGGCATAAGATCTATAGCACAGTCACAGGGACGATGCGGAGGAAGAGAAGCAGCCCGGGACTTACTGAACACTTCCTTCAGGTCGAGGTACTCTCCTGGCACATTAGACAAATTCACCATCTCCTCCTGTAACACAGAACTAGACACAGACGAACGAGTAGACACAAGACAAGAGGCTTAACACAGATTACACCAGGCTGAGACAGAATTGTGTCCCCAGTCCACCCTGGGGTTGTGCTTGGCCAGCCAGGGATGACCAAGGACGATCGGAACCAAGGGGGTGTCACGAATGAGGAATTTTATGGTTTCAGAGTGATTGCCGGATACAGTCAAAGTGATAGGGTCGGTGGTGTGAGTAATGGTAGGAAGTGTCTGTCCATTCAAAGCATGAACAGCAATAGAGTTGGGAAGGGGAGTGATGGGAATGTGGAGGTGTACAGCCAGGGAATGGTCCAGGAAGTTACCCTCCGCTCCGGAATCCAAAAGGGCCTGGCAGTTGTATGAACCGTGTGCCTATTGCAGACTTCCCGGAAGGAGAGTCGCAGATGAGGATTTCCCCAACGACGCTCCATCCGACAGTAGCCTCCTTTCTACTGTCGGGCTTGATCTTTTACAGGACAGCGGTTGAGAAAATTCCCCGCCGCGCCACAATAGAGACATAGTCCTCCACTCCTCCGATCCTCTCTCTCCTCACGGGAAAGCCGAGATCTCCCCAGCTGCATGGGCTCGGGGTCGTTGAGTGGGCTGACCGTGTCTCTGTCGAGGAACTCACACGTCTCAGGGGGTCTTCGGGAGCGTGAATGTTGGTCGCGTTGTTTTAGCCTCGAGTCCACTTGCAGTGCTAGAGCCATCAGATCGTTAAGGCCGGGAGGCAGCTCCAACGCGTATATCTCTCGTTGGACACGGTCAGCCAGCCCATGCAGGAATTGGTCCCATTGCGCCTCCTCGTTCCATTGGCACTCTGCGGCCAAAGTCCGGAACTGGATCATATACTCTGAGACGGTGTTTCTTCCTTGATGTAAATACGCTAGCCTGCGAGCCGCCTCGCAACCCGCGACCATGCGGTCGAACACACGCCTCATCTCTTCCGAGAGTGCCTGGAACGAGGAGCAACAAGGATGGTGATTTTCCCAAACCGCCGTTCCCCAAAGAGCTCCACGCCCAGATAATAGAGTCAGTACCAATGCCACTCTGGATCTCTCCGTAGAAAACGTGACTGGTTGTAGAGAGAAAAACAGTGAACATCTAGTCAAGAATGATCTGCATAAATTGGGCTCACCCGTGTATCGCTCTGGCATCCGGCGGCTCGTGCTGGGTGATGATGTCAGCAGGGGTTGTGGGGAACGGACGGCGGGGTTGGCACAGTGGGCGATCTCAGCTGTTCTATCTGGGTCGATAGCTCGGACACCTTCGCTAGTAACACCTGCACCGCCTGGGCCGTCGCGGATACCTGTCCCTCTTTACGATCCATCCGTTGTTGACTCGTGGTGAGAAAATCCTGAAGCTCTGCCATTCTCGCTGGATTCATATGATGTTCAGTCGTTCTGTTACGTTCGCGGACAGAAAACAGAGGATCCAATAGCGAGTAGAACACAGATTTATTACTCTCAAGAACACAGATGCATAGAGCTCAAAAAGTCATGGCAGCGTAGGGAAACAGGTCCAATCCAACCGGCAGCCAGAGAAGTCCAGAGGAATGGCGGCAGGCAAAGCAGCGCAGGGAAGCAACGGGCACATGGAACCGGAGGAATCCTGGAATCCAGAACGATGCACACACTCAGGGGAAGACACACCGACAGCCAGGAACCCACTGGACAACTGCAACGACTGACAACTGTGTTGCAGTGTTGCAGTGTGTGAGCTCCGTGTTTAAATGCAGTGTATAATGAGTGCAGCAGGTGACGGTGATCTAATCCCAGTAATCAGTGATCCCGCCTCCAACACAACCACACACACATAAAGAGAAAAGAGTCGATGAATTTATGAACACGTAATCAATAGATATTAAACTACTCACATTGGTGTGTTGCTTCATTGTAAGATCATCCTGTCTGCCAATCCAATCTCTTGTTTACAAACAAATCCGTGGTGAAATGAAGGAACAAACGCGCAATGTCCTCCCCACGTGAGCTGGATATTAATTAAAAATAAAGTTCACCCATGCATTCATAACATTGGAATACGAATGATGCTTATGCGGTATGTTTATTGCTTAGAAGTTTGATCCGGTTTAGCTCTATGTAGGCCTATGTCATGTCAGTGGCACAAGTCGGTGGGTGGGGCTACAGAATCAGGCGTTTTTCTTCTTCTGTTGAGGCGGTGTTTCACCACACGCTGACGTCATAGCCTGGCACATTCTGAGTTCTCTCGTTTGCTGGGTCTGGTGTCAATAAAAGCTTTTATTTGACTTACAAGTATTTATTTAGCTCTGGAACTTACAGGATATTCTTATATTACCATGACCTTTTATATATCAAAATCTCAAGGGAAAGTTGATTTCTCAATTCATGACCCCTTAATGCAGGCCAGAGGCTTTGGAGAAAAACTCAATAATATTTATTGCCAAAGGGATATGCATAGCATCCCTAAGAAAGAGGGTGGTGTCATCAGCAAAATTACTGAAGATAACCTCTCCCTCAGATATAGCTACTCCTTTCAGACTGCTGGTTTTTATGTGAGCACAGACAAGCTGAGCAGTGAGCGGAAAAAGGTACGGTGAAATGGGGCATCCCTGCAAAATTCCCCTTGAAATTTTAAAACGGTGGGTAGAACCATGTTTTAGGATAATAGAACTACTGCCATTTGTGTATAAAATTCTCCAAATTTCTCAAGACACTGAAAAATAAATCTATGCTCAAGAATGTCGAAAGAAATCAGAAATTCATCACTCAACTAGAAAAATCTAAGATTTCAAAAACCAGAGATGGCAAAAGTACACAGATCCTGCATTCCAGTAGAAGTACAGATACTCATGAAGACACTCTGGTAAAAGTTGATGTACGGTCTACACTTTTTTTTAACTCAAGTTAAAGAAAAGAAGTATGGGCTCTGACATGTACTTAAGTTAAAAAAATGTCATTACTACTACCTGTTTTAGAGTCACACTGGTTAATGTGACATCACATCATATTAATATATTAATACAAATTTTCTTAGCTGATGGATGTTTCCACTGTAAACAACCACCATGAACAACAGGGCTGCTCTGGAACAAAATTTGAGGCCAGGAAATCTCAAACTCTTCCAGGCCATCCCAAACACCTACAACACATTCTGAAACCACAAACAACCCTATTTTTTCTGTATGGCCATCGCATAATTTTTTTTTTGTTAGGCTGGGACTGAGTTTTCTAGTAAAGACTAACAGATTCATGATTAATTAGAGAATGCCAACAAATACAGATTAAAATTAAAGTAACAAACCTGGTTTAAAAATTTAAGAAAATACAGATATTTGTGAAAGTAAAAAGCTGACAGAAAAATAAATAGTGAAGTAAAGTACTGATACCAGAAAAATCTACTTAAGTGCGGTAACAAAGTATTTGTACTTCTCTGATTATACATGGTATCTACCCAATATCTATTGTAATGTTTGTTTAGAAGTTTCTAAGTAAATCATATACTATAAAAGGATGGCTTAACTCAGCGTTGTATTGTTTGAGTAAAAAGTATTGCAAAGTAAACTTCAAGTAAATAGAAATAGAAAATGGTAAAGAATCAATAAATGTTTACTGGCCAGGTTACAGTTACTTATGTTCTTGTTTAATTTTACTTCATTAAGTAGTGTGAAAAGTAACTTCATTAAGTAGTGTTTACTTAGATCCATATGTGCAATTTACTTTAAGAATATGTATGTAAAACCTTGCAAACAAAACAAATTATTAAATTTTACCCAGTGAGTTACCCAGTGACTGGATTGCTGAGATTATTATTGGTGCCATAATATTTACTATTCATGTGGCATAATTAGTTCTAACACATTAATTGATTCCTTTAAACATCCTATTTTGCCAAAACTTAAATGCATTTTTGAAGAAATATATGCTTTGTAAAAATTATATATATATATATATATATATATATATATATATATATATATATATATATATATATATATATATATATATATATATATATATATATATATATATATATATTACAAATGAATATGTATCCAGTGCCCACAAACATCAAGGGGCTAATAAACATTGAATTCTTGAAACTGTAGAAAATTACAGATGATCCCCAAAATAATGGAAATTTCACATTATTTTTGAATGAATACCCTTTTGTTAAACAAGCCTGTTGTTTTAATCAATAAACTAGATTACTTACAGTTATATTGACTGGCATATGCTTCTCCTTTGTTCAGTGCCAAACTGCCGATACCTTTATCTTGGTATATTACTCCTGAAAATGAGCAAACAACTTTAGCATTATGCAATATGGAACATTATCATTTGAAGCAGCAGACAGAAAGTCCAAAGTGCAAAGTTTATTTGTAACATGATCTATGGCACAGATATATTTTTACTCGCATGTAAATTTGATATCAATTCTACAGAAAATTATTTCTACTACTTCTCAACACCATAACTAAATCTTTGCACACTTGTTTATTATAAAACAAAATAACGATTGATTAAAGAGTACTTTGGCTCAGTGCTCCTTTAACTGCTATGAATCTGGATGGTTAACTTGAAAGTGAGAGCAATCAGGGAATGACAGACCACATGAGGGAAATTTCTTGAATTCAAATTATTTCAGCCTGAATTTCACATGTTCAGGTAAAAGTCTCAAAAAGTTAGTACAATTACAGATCATTCTTATACACATTTTCTACAACAGCCTATTGTTTTCCCCATATTACTACAAAAAGACAATAGTTGTATAATGGTTGTGATTGCACTCTAAAAAAAAAAAAAAACCCAAGTTGGGCTGAAAACGGACAAACCCAACAATCGGTTTGTTTTAACCCAGTGAATGAGTTGTTTTAACCCAGCGGTTGGATTAAATACATGCTTAAAACAACCCAACCGCTGGGTCAAAACAACCCAATTGGTGGGTTTATCCATTTTCAAACCAACTTGGGTTGTTTTTAACACTGTTGTTTTTGTGTTTTTTTAAGTGTGACGTTTGTGAACGCTTACAAAAAATGTTTTGCATAATTGTACCTATATTGAGATCAGATCTTCATCTAAGTCCTTTAAAATAAGATGAAGATACAGAGAAAAATGGGGTTTAGTGTGTTTGGTTTTCCTCACCATTAAAGTTAATTTTTAGGCTCATATAGGTCCATTTATACTTACTTACTTTAGCTGGACAATAACTTTTTTCTAGAGCTGATGTACAGCCAAAATAATCTCTCTTCCAATAATTTCCTTTTATCACTGAGAAGCTGCTTTGAAACAATCTATATTGTTCAAAAATGTAAACTTACTGTCTCTGTTCAAAGCATTTTGTCAAATTTCATTGTAAAGACTTAAGAATCAAATCATTATTCAAGGTAGTGGAATGGGGTGTCACAAAACATGATTTTTATTTTAAAGCATAGACAGTCAAAAAAAACCCCTTCATAGACAGAAGAATAATTCAGTATTAATTATTCTATAAAGGTTATGTGATGGACAAAATGTAGTTTCACTGACAATTCTTTTTTGGAAATACTATATGCAATAAGGTTTCATGAGTTAACATCACTTAACTACTTTAGTTAACATGAACTTAGAATTTCCACAGGATTTGTTAACGCTAATCTCAATATTTACTAATACGTTATTAAAATCAAATATTGTATTTGATAATATTAGTTAATTAGTTGTATTTGTTAACAGTTGGATTTTTATTACCTAACATGATCAATAATTAATATACACCGTAATGAATGCATTCATTGATGTTAACAAATGAGACCTTATTGTAGTTACCACTTTCTTAAAACTTTTATGTATATATTTTTAATATTTAATTTTCATCGCCATTAAACAGTCAAATAATTTTATATCAGTTGTGCAAATGTGTCACTCAGTTTTCCTTTTTCTGCTGCAGCACTTGACACACAGATATCTAACTGTTAAAAATATAGATATAGTGAAAATCAGAACAACTGCAAACAATGTAAATGCCACATCTACTGAGTAATAGGAGTACCAAGGCAGTTTGTAGGACTCTGTACGGAGATGAGCAGCACCTTTGTGTCTCATTACAAACTCAATCCAGAAGAGAGCGCTGTCCAAAGGTTTAATTGGCTTGTCTCTGTGTAGATGAGAGAGTCTCTGCATATTCAGTCTGTAAGATGGTTCATTGATTAGTTCCTGTATGGCTGCATGCAGTGTGTTATTGTTTAAAGTTGCGATGGAGAGTATCTTGGCTCCTCCCTTGTCTTGTAATCGAAGAAGATTGTCATACTGGTCAAAAAAGAATGGGATTCCAACCACTGGAATACCATGGTACAAAGCTTCTTGAACCCCATTGGTTCCGCCATGTGCAACAAAAACTTTAGTCTTTGAATGCCCTAGAAGATCGTTCTGTGGCATCCAGTCAACTAGTAATGTGTTGTTCCCCAAAGTAGCTGGTCTCTTTCCAGTGTATTTCCAAATCACCTTTTGAGGGAGCCGAGCAAAAGCAGTAGCTATTTCTGCTGTAAAATCATCTGGTAAAGCACTGATAAACGACCCTAAAGACATGATAATGACTCCATGCTCTCCAGAACTTTGCATGAAGTCTTCCAGATCACGTGGAAGGGCATTTGCTGGTTTACACTGGAAGCCACCAATGTAGATGATATTTGGCATTGTTGGACGTGGAAATTCAAAAACAAAATCAACCCTCATAAGCCATATATCAGCCCCCTGGAGAAGTTCATAAAAACTTACAGGCGGATGGAAATATTTATCACAAAATGATTGGTACAGTGGCAAATTAAAACGACTGTTCTGAATGTCCATTAGCAAATAGAAGAAAGCGTTTTTTACTCGTTGGAAAAAGTTCATTTTGTCTGTGTTTCCAGATCCCGTGATAGGGATGTAGGACATCGGTGAGGGAGCAATGTCAAAGTGTCCCTCTCCAGTAGTGGTCCATCTCACATTATATACCATGGGTAACTTGAGTTCATGAGCCAGGAGAATGCCTGCACCCCATGCCGGATCAGTAAGCACCAGATCATACTGATTTTCCTTCAGTGTCTTCAGAATCTCCTCACTTTCAAATATGTTTGTTATAAGCTGACATATCATTTCATGAGTTTTATGAATAGCTTTGAAAACATGCGAATACAGCTGTATAGCACTCAGCTGGCTCTTCCCTCTTTCATAGTCAATCATTTTGAAGAGCATATCTTCTACAAATTCTTCATCCATTCCTCTGGTGTTAGGTATGGTTATAGAGTTGTAATAAGTTGAATTCTCCTTTACGAACCAGCTATTGAAGGTGCGTATTACATCGATGTTGTGCCCTTGACCATGTAAAGCCTTGATGAGGATGTCCATGTTCACCCAGTGACTTCCCTCCACAGGCACCACCAAGATTTTGCCACCATCACAGTGAGAACCAAAAATGATTACGACTGTTATCCAGAGGGAGACAGAAACCATGTTCTTAGAAAATGGTGTCATCTTGCCTGTAAATGATAAAATAATTGAATTACACAAATGTGGATAATAGTGTATTTGTCACAGTTGGGTTGCACAGGAACAGGCAGTAGACTTAGGAGATCCAACTATAACATAAACTTGAATGTTAACACTCAAACGCAAGACTGAACAACAAGGACACCACAATCAAACATAATGGTTACCAGACAAAAAATGAGGAACAGGGAAAAACTTAAATAGCATACTGAAACGAGCTAATTAACTGAACACAGCTGAAATGAACATAACTAACTAGGGTAACTATGGTGACAAACAAGTGGCAGGAAACTAAGACAAAGGAACACATGACAGGGTGAACTTAAAGATAAACTAAACAGACAGACACGTTACTTTCAGGGTTCTGCCCTGGCAGCCTTGTCTGTGTTGTCTTTGTTTAATGTTTTTATGTTTGTGTTGTGTCTAAGCACATGGCTCTGTCTTTCTTTGTGTTTGCCATGTGTTCCTCTTATCTTGTTTGCCGTTACCATGCCCCCTTGTTAAGTCGGTCTAGTCCTCGTTTCACTGATTGTGCTCACCTGATCCTAATTTGGTCTAGTCCTCGTTTCACTGATTGTGCTCACCTGATCCTAATGTGCCCTAGTCCCTTTATATTGTGCCACTTTCCCTCATGTCCTTGCTGAGCAGTGGGTTTTTGTTTTCTCTCTCTATGTTAAGGGATATAAATGTTCTGATCCAAGCTCCAAGCTACCGGATGATGGCAGTAATGCACTGTTAAGTGTGGTTGCCAATAAATTGAAAGAAGAAGAAGAATACGTGTCCTTGCTGGTTCGTTACGGTTGTTGTTTGCATGCAGTTCTCTCGCTACTTGTCTAGTTTCCTGTAAGAGTGCATTCTTGTTTTATTTCCTTTTAATGAGAAATTGAACAGGTGTTCCTAATAATCCTTTAGGTGAGTGTATGTATATATATTTCTCATTAATGCAATTATCTAATCAACCAATCACATGGCAGTTGCTTCAATGCATTTAGGGGTGTGGTCCTGGTCAAGACCATCTCCTGAACTCCAAACTGAATGTCAGAATGGGAAAGAAAGGTGATTTAAGCAATTTTGAACGTGGCATGTTGGTACCAGACGGGTGGGTCTGAGTACAACCATATCTAGGGTTTACAAAGAATGGTGTAAAAAGGGAAAAACATCCAGTATGCGGCGGTCCTGTGGGCGAAAATGCCTTGTTGATGCTAGAGGTCAGAGTGGTCATCCGGTCTCAGTGGTCATCCGCCCTGCCTGTCATCGTACCTTCTGTCCCCCTGCCCTGCTGTTTGAACTCGCACACCTTGTCACCTCCTTGTTGTGCCCTGTCTAGAGTCTTCTCAATAAATTGTCTTGTTCACTCTGCATCTGGGTCCTCCGTTTCAGAAGTCCTGACAGTTACAGTTTTATGTTGTCGACACTCTGCAGTACAGATGAAATTATATGAAAGGGACACTTTTTATCATCCAGGACCGGAACTGAGGAGTGAGGAGAGAGGCAGGCAGAATTATTGCAAATGTTTTGAGTGAGAACATAAAGGTTTCTTAGAGGAACACGATACTTTTGGGAGACAGCAAAAGTTTTGTGAGCAAATGCAAAAAAAGTAGAATTTTTCCTCCCATGTCATATTTTTTATGACATGGGCTTTGTAATTGTATCATTCATGTTTCTTTACCCCTCTTTCTTTGCCACTCAATTTTCACAAATTTCTAATAAGTCTCCCTCTCCTAATTATTTTTATCTTTAATATTATTCAAATGATTAAACATATTAATGAAATCAATCATTTTGTGGAAAGCAGGATGAGGCCGAGGGACCGTGAGAACGGGGTGAGCCCGGTGGTGAGTGACAATGATCTACACCTGCGTGCTGCCACCTGCGCGCTGCAAGCTGGAGGATCTTGGGCGCATAAAAGGAGGAGAGATGACAGAGAAGGACAAGAGAGGACCAGGGGAGTATTCCAGAAAGCTGGTTATGTGACATACCCGGGAATGTTTAAGAGTGTGTTAGCGGATAACCTCTACTTTCGGTTCCAAAAACGGAGGTAACTTTCAGGGTATGTAAGCAACCATGGCAACTCACTCTCTGCACCTACTCTGGAGCAGCATTCAATTAGTTAGCATCAAACAAACAATATAATCCTTATTTTCAGTGAATAAAGATTACTTATTAAACTAAGACATTGAAAAAATAATTTGCAAAACCACCAAATAGGTGGCAATGTGCATTAAGTAGGTTATGTAACTCGCCATTAAACAAAGAATAAGAGAAAGTAGAATGGCATGCTTTTTCTTAGCGTCAGTTTCCATGGTGAATCATCGATTAGTCGCTCTGTTGAAAATGTCTTGTGTGTTAACTGGGAACATACTCTGAGTTGGCTGAACTTACTCACAGATGCGTTTTTGGAACCAGCATACCTCGAGTAAGCAATGTTTGGGGTAATCAACCGAGAGTTCAAGGTATATGTGACAGTAAGTTAACTTTGCTTTCTGGAATACACCCCAGGCATGGAGTTTATGTTATGTTTTGTCTACATTTTATGTGTGTGCGCGTGACAGCTGTCTGAGGGGCTGCCTGCGTGTTACTTTAATTTTGTGTTTTTGTTGAAGTAAAGTCTAGTTAACATTCGCTGGTTCCTACCTCCTTCCTCCTTATTTAATGAACTGTTACACATGCATTCATGTGTTTTATAATTTTTTTAAATCAGTTGTACTAAATAAACATAAGTTGACAGGCTATTAATTATGCTATGTCACAGTATGATGTGTTATAACTGTTAGGATTGTGTTTTGTTTAGTTGTTTTTTCGTTCCTGTTTTTTTGTGTACTTCAGCTTAGTGTATGCTTGATTGCATCCTATTTAGGCCTGAGAAACACTACTAGCCAATTTTCAAATCTTAACTGATTTTAAAATTGTGGGAGACCACAGACATAAGGGCGATTTCAACCGATTTTTTTTTTGTGCATTATTATCCTCCAAATGCACACACTAGAAGATTTGTCCGGACAGTGAGACTACATATATGTCGATTGTAGTAACATTTTCACAGGAGATGAGATCTCAAGGAGACTCGTGGGATCAAACGTGACATTAGAAGAAGAAAAACAAATGGAGGATTATCAATGTCGGCAGCTGGTTCACTTGGCATGAGTTTTGTTTTACGGAAGGAAAACAAAGGAGAAAAAAATAATATGGGTGTTCTTCTTTCTCAATACTTCACATTTGTGGCATGTTTGTGGCTGCCAAGTTTCAGCTATAGAAGCATGCAACATCCGGTTAGTGAAGCTTGCTCGCTCTCATCGTTTGATATAAACATGTTTGATATTTACAATTTGCGATCGTGCATGCTCCGATGCGATCTGGAGCAGTAAAATAATCGCAATGACACCACACAATTGAGGATTTTTTTTGGACAAAAACTAATTTGCGACAAGCCTACAATCGGGCCACGCCCCTGATCACTTGGGGTGCAAATTGGGCTCAAAATGATGCTGGTAAGGTCACATGATAAGGACAACATGGGGAATGTAGTACGTCCAGATTACATGTATACTACACACATCATACCATGGGAATTTCCTCCGAGTAAGCAAAATAAACTGAATGAGAAAATAATCTATACAACATAAATAAAACATCACAATTTTGTGCCATTAAACAGTGTAAAAGTCACTTGTTTTTATAATGTCTAACAGCGACACCCGCAGGTGAAGTTACAAAGGAAGGCTGTCCCCATTAACTTGTATCAGAGCCCCTAATACGAGGCACTCCTCGCTGCAGCCTGTAGCACGATGACGTAGCTGGATCAGATCCAATCTATTTTTATACAGTCTATGGATCCAATACGTACTGGATGGTGGTTCGTTATAGCGAGTGCGTAGTTATAATGCGAGTGCGAGTCTAGTTATAATGCGTAGGCCTATGGCCTGGTCTTAAGTGACATGTATGGTCAATATTATATATAGATGATGTTCTAACCTGTGTAGTAGTACTGTTAAATAGTAATATGTAATTATTGATGAATAAGTCATAGTGATGCTGAAGTTATCCTAGTTTCTCTCTACATACATGCGAAACAGTTAAAATTGTAACATATTCTGGTCATACTTGCTGTTGTGTGGAAGCAAAAATGATCAAGTAGCCTAATTGTCTGTAATTTTAATCCTCAAGGTACAACCAGTACACATTCAAGGGAAAATGCAAAACGTGTGTCCTGATTTCGTGAGCATGTTATTAATAATTGTTTTTGCGCGAGCAGTTTGAGTATTTATTCACAGTTCACAAAGTTCTCAACTGCGCGTGCGCATGTGACGTCATCAAAATGTGAATGAAACCACCGCGCATGCACGTCCAGTACGTGTTGGCTCTGATCCAGTACGTCATCGTGCTTCAGGCTGCAGCGACGACTTCTTGGCTAAGGGGGTCCAAGATGGCGGTGATGTAGGTGGTAGTGTGTGTGTGTTTGCTCTTCAGGGAACTAAGGTGAAGTGGTGAAATAACCTGCTACTTAGACTGGTGATAACAATACAAATTAAATAAATAAGTTATACGACTTCGATTGGACATTTTGTATGCATAGGGAAAAGAAGAAAGTTGACCAAGTTTGGCTTGACACCATGTCCTCCACACAGGGGTCTAACACAGTCGATCAGTTTGAGGATTCAGCATCAACCGCAAGTAGCGCTGGATTGAAACTTCAGAAAGATACTGAGTCACAATGGTTTGACACATGTCCGTCTTTCGACAATGAGGTTGTTATTGCATCGCTCTCGGATACTCCTCAGAAGTCAGCCGCAAAAAAAACTAAACGCGTGGAATCTAATGTGAACGGGAGTGAAGATGTTTTGGCGGCTATTCGTGAGCTTGCTTCAAAACACAATAACAGCTTCAAACTAACATACCAGAAGACTTCAGTGATCAAAACTACCACCGAGGCAACTTCCAAGCAAATCAAAAATCTAACAGTGACGGTACAACAGCTTATTTTAGATGTTGGTGTACACAAGGAAGCTCTCAATCATCTGGAAGCTGAGGTCCGTGTTCTGAAAGAAGAAAATAAAATGCTGAAAGCAAGTGTACAGGAGTCCAGGCGTTACAGTTAGCGTTGGTTTCTAAAGTTACACGGCGCTGTGGAAAAAGACAGCGAGGATGTCCGAAGTGTGGTCCTCAACATCTTAGGGAAGATTGCTCCTGGAGTCGGAGATGTGCTCCAGGACAGTGTCGATGTCGTTCATCGTCTGGGTCCGAAGCGGGCGTATAGAAAGGCCAGATCGATCATAATTCTCTTCTCACAGCACCGTATTCGTGACATCATTTGGGGTGCTGCTAAAGGATGCCAGTTTCGAACTGACAATAAACTGCGACTCTCAGAGCCGTTGTCTCCTGAAAATAGAGCAGCACGGGACAAACTGTGGCCTCTCGTAAGAAAGCAAGGGAGGATGGCAAGAAAGCAACCTTCCGTAACTCATTTACTTTGATTGACGGGAAGCAAATCTTCTACTCGGATGTCATGTAAACTAAACAGCTGTTTGCACTTATAGTTTCTCCCACGAACAAATTTTAAGATGAAGATTGATTGACAATCACAACCCGTACAAAAAACTCAAGCTGTGCACAAATATGTAGGTTACCATATTTGTTCTTTAATTGTTGTCACCTCACTATTAATCTCCTTATGTGGTTATCACCTTGGTAATTAAGTTCTTTATGGGTTATTTCCCACCTCTCCCTTCACATTTAGGGTAAATCAAGGAAACTTTTTTGTTAACATTTTTCAATTTGTTTTGCGAGTTCTTGTTATGGAGTATATGTTTAAATCCTTGTCGGTTGTAACTTTAAATGTTAGAGGTTTGCGGGATAATCTAAAAAGAAAAGCAATTTTTTTATTTTGTAAAAGAAGTGCTGCTGATCGTATTTTTCTTCAAGAAATTCATTCAGGGGAAACTCAATTTTCTTTAGCCATGGAAGTAGCCACTCAGCTGGGACTGCTATTATGTTACACCGGTTTAAAGGGACTGTATTGGAAACTTTGTGCTCTGAGGAAGGCAGATGGGTTTGTGCCGTTATAAAACAAGATAATGCCACTTTTATAGCTTGTTGTGCATATGGACACAACTCTCGTGCATCCAATAGGTTAAAGTTTTCTCTTTTAGTGGATAAACTTCAAAAGTTACACAAAAAATATAATAACGCTTATTTTATTTTGCGAGGAGATTTTAATGAATGTATGGATGATCACCCTGGATAGTGTGACGAGTCTCTCTGGGTATATCAGCGTCGCCCTGGTAACCAACGCACGGTAACCAATGCACGTCCTCATCACGGGCTGATCGGTCACAGCTGGAGCCGATCAGGAAGAGGCTGTAAAAGCCGCTGCCGCTCGCACTTGGGGAGAGAACCCTCTCATGCTGAACGTGCTGGAACTAATCCTCTTTCTCTTATCTCACAGAAGGCAGCGAGTGACCGACAGCCCGATTGAGCACGCCAGGACACCCACCTTCACGAGCACGAGGACCTCACAGGATCACCAGCCACGACGACAGCACCCACCTTTGTTTCACCATTTGCACAACTTCCCCCAAAGTATTCTCATTAAATCCACCCTCCGTTCACTTGTACAAGCAGCCTTGTTGTGTGATTTCTCACCCGTGACATCTGGTGGAGAAAGCGGGCAACTGCATGAGAAATCACACACAAGTGTTTGCAGTCTTCATCGCACTAATATCTTTGTTGTTTTTTTGGTTCTCTTCGTGCACCACCCCAGCACTGATCGGCGCTCTCTTCCGTTGGAGATGGAGGAAATACTGCAGCGCCACGAAGTCAGCATCCGCCAGCAGCAGATCGTAGAGCATCTGGCCACTCGGCAGGGCAGAGTTGAAGAGGACGTCGCCGCCCTTCATGCCCGGGCAGCCCAGTCGGTTCCACTACCTGACCCCCGCATGCGAGCGACTCGGCTGCTGCCTAAGATGACGGATCACGAAGATGTTGAAGCATATCTCCAAATTTTTGAAACAACGGCCAATCAGGAAGGATGGCCTGCCGAGGACTGGGCTACCGCGCTGGCTCCTCTCCTAACAGGTGAAGCCCAGCGAGCGTATTTCTCCCTTCCATCTGCGATCACGACCGACTACAAGGAAGTGAAACGAGAGATCCTGGCCCGGCTGGGGCTTTCCCCCATCTGCGCAGCGCAACAATTCCATGAGTGGGAGTTTAAAGGGCGGATGCCAGCGCGGGCCCAGGCCGCGGATCTCGTCCGGTTGGCTCAACATTGGCTGCTGGACGGAAGCCCACCGGATCAGGTAGTGGAACGAGTGGTCATCGATCGCCTCCTCCGCGCTCTGCCTCGGTCCCATCGTCAGGCTGTGGGTATGAGGAACCCCACCACTGTCCTCGGTCTGGTGGAGGCGATCGAGCTGGCGGATGCAGTCCACCAGCGAGAGGCCGGAGAGAGAGCGCCACCGTTTCCCAGCTGGGACTGCTATTATGTTACACCGGTTTAAAGGGACTGTATTGGAAACTTTGTGCTCTGAGGAAGGCAGATGGGTTTGTGCCGTTATAAAACAAGATAATGCCACTTTTATAGCTTGTTGTGCATATGGACACAACTCTCGTGCATCCAATAGGTTAAAGTTTTCTCTTTTAGTGGATAAACTTCAAAAGTTACACAAAAAATATAATAACGCTTATTTTATTTTGCGAGGAGATTTTAATGAATGTATGGATGATCACCCTGGATAGTGTGACGAGTCTCTCTGGGTATATCAGCGTCGCCCTGGTAACCAACGCACGGTAACCAATGCACGTCCTCATCACGGGCTGATCGGTCACAGCTGGAGCCGATCAGGAAGAGGCTGTAAAAGCCGCTGCCGCTCGCACTTGGGGAGAGAACCCTCTCATGCTGAACGTGCTGGAACTAATCCTCTTTCTCTTATCTCACAGAAGGCAGCGAGTGACCGACAGCCCGATTGAGCACGCCAGGACACCCACCTTCACGAGCACGAGGACCTCACAGGATCACCAGCCACGACGACAGCACCCACCTTTGTTTCACCATTTGCACAACTTCCCCCAAAGTATTCTCATTAAATCCACCCTCCGGGGTTCACTTGTACAAGCAGCCTTGTTGTGTGATTTCTCACCCGTGACATCTGGTGGAGAAAGCGGGCAACTGCATGAGAAATCACACACAAGTGTTTGCAGTCTTCATCGCACTAATATCTTTGTTGTTTTTTTTGGTTCTCTTTCGGTGCACCACCCCAGCACTGATCGGCGCTCTCTCTTCCGTTGGAGATGGAGGAAATACTGCAGCGCCTCACCGAAGTCAGCATCCGCCAGCAGCAGATCGTAGAGCATCTGGCCACTCGGCAGGGCAGAGTTGAAGAGGACGTCGCCGCCCTTCATGCCCGGGCAGCCCAGTCGGTTCCACTACCTGACCCCCGCATGCGAGCGACTCGGCTGCTGCCTAAGATGACGGATCACGAAGATGTTGAAGCATATCTCCAAATTTTTGAAACAACGGCCAATCAGGAAGGATGGCCTGCCGAGACTGGGCTACCGCGCTGGCTCCTCTCCTAACAGGTGAAGCCCAGCGAGCGTATTTCTCCCTTCCATCTGCGATCACGACCGACTACAAGGAAGTGAAACGAGAGATCCTGGCCCGGCTGGGGCTTTCCCCCATCTGCGCAGCGCAACAATTCCATGAGTGGGAGTTTAAAGGCGGATGCCAGCGCGGGCCCAGGCCGCGGATCTCGTCCGGTTGGCTCAACATTGGCTGCTGGACGGGAAGCCCACCGCGGATCAGGTAGTGGAACGAGTGGTCATCGATCGCCTCCTCCGCGCTCTGCCTCGGTCCCATCGTCAGGCTGTGGGTATGAGGAACCCCACCACTGTCCTCGGTCTGGTGGAGCGTCGAGCTGGCGGATGCAGTCCACCAGCGAGAGGCCGGAGAGAGAGCGCCACCGTTTCCCAGCTGGGACTGCTATTATGTTACACCGGTTTAAAGGGACTGTATTGGAAACTTTGTGCTCTGAGGAAGGCAGATGGGTTTGTGCCGTTATAAAACAAGATAATGCCACTTTTATAGCTTGTTGTGCATATGGACACAACTCTCGTGCATCCAATAGGTTAAAGTTTTCTCTTTTAGTGGATAAACTTCAAAAGTTACACAAAAAATATAATAACGCTTATTTTATTTTGCGAGGAGATTTTAATGAATGTATGGATGATCACCCTGGATAGTGTGACGAGTCTCTCTGGGTATATCAGCGTCGCCCTGGTAACCAACGCACGGCACCTGCACGTCCTCATCACGGGCTGATCGGTCACATCTGCAGCCGATCAGGAAGAGGCTGTAAAAGCCGCTGCCGCTCGCACTTGGGGAGAGAACCCTCTCATGCTGAACGTGCTGGAACTAATCCTCTTTCTCTTATCTCACAGAAGGCAGCGAGTGACCGACAGCCCGATTGAGCACGCCAGGACACCCACCTTCACGAGCACGAGGACCTCACAGGATCACCAGCCACGACAGCACCCACCTTTGTTTCACCATTTGCACAACTTCCCCCAAAGTATTCTCATTAAATCCACCCTCCGGGGTTCACTTGTACAAGCAGCCTTGTTGTGTGATTTCTCACCCGTGACATCTGGTGGAGAAAGCGGGCAACTGCATGAGAAATCACACACAAGTGTTTGCAGTCTTCATCGCACTAATATCTTTGTTGGTTTTTTTCTTTGTGCACCACCCCAGCACTGATCGGCGCTCTCTTCCGTTGGAGATGGAGGAAATACTGCAGCGCCTCACCGAAGTCAGCATCCGCCAGCAGCAGATCGTAGAGCATCTGGCCACTCGGCAGGGCAGAGTTGAAGAGGACGTCGCCGCCCTTCATGCCCGGGCAGCCCAGTCGGTTCCACTACCTGACCCCGCATGCGGCGACTCGGCTGCTGCCTAAGATGACGGATCACGAAGATGTTGAAGCATATCTCCAAATTTTTGAAACAACGGCCAATCAGGAAGGATGGCCTGCCGAGGACTGGGCTACGCGCTGGCTCCTCTCCTAACAGGTGAAGCCCAGCGGCGTATTTCTCCCTTCCATCTGCGATCACGACCGACTACAAGGAAGTGAACGAGATCCTGGCCCGGCTGGGGCTTTCCCCATCTGCGCAGCGCAACAATTCCATGAGTGGGAGTTTAAAGGGCGGATGCCAGCGCGGGCCCAGGCCGCGGATCTCGTCCGGTTGGCTCAACATTGGCTGCTGGACGGGAAGCCCACCGCGGATCAGGTAGTGGAACGAGTGGTCATCGATCGCCTCCTCCGCGCTCTGCCTCGGTCCCATCGTCAGGCTGTGGGTATGAGGAACCCCACCACTGTCCTCGGTCTGGTGGAGGCGATCGAGCTGGCGGATGCAGTCCACCAGCGAGAGGCCGGAGAGAGAGCGCCACCGTTTCCCCGGAGGGTGGTCCAGGAGCGACGCACGCCGGAGGGCACCTCGCGCGCAGTTGGCAGACCGGCCGTTCCGTTTCCGATGGACGAGCCCATGCCCACCGCAGAACCAACGACGGCCCCGCGGGCCAGCTGAATGGTCACCCCATCCGGGCACTTCTGGACTCGGGCAGCGCAGTCACCCTCATCCAGGCTCGTCGGTGTCCGCCTCACCCTGGCCAAAAGAGGTACCTCCCAATCACGTGTGTGCATGGAGACACCCAACAAGTACCCGCTCGCCGTGTGAACATCGCTGCCGCCCCTGGCACCTGGTCCGTCGAAGCCGGATTGGTGAAGAACCTACCGGTCCCACTGTTGCTTGGAAGAGATTGGCCAGGGTTTGGCCGCCTGCTCGCCACCGTTGATCAGCCCGCCAGCCCGGAACGGAACGGCCGCCGTCGTCGCCGGGCCCAAAGACATTGTCACCGGCCGGCGCTGCTAGCTTCGGACAGCGGGAGAGATGGTGAGTCCCCCTCGTCACAGTCTAACCTGTTCTATGATGTGTTCCAGCAGGTCAGCGAGGGGGGCTCTTTTGCCAAAGAACAGCGGGAGGACGATCGCCTAAAGCACTGCTGGAGTCAGGTCAGGACGGTGGACGGAAAAGACGTCCTCCCACGGCCCCATCCTCTCCCGCACTTTGTGGTCCGAAGCGGTCTGCTATACTGCGTGGCTCAGCGAAGGGGGGAGGAGAAGGAGCTTCTGGTCGTCCCGCGGACGAAGACGGAGACCATCCTCGACCTGGCCCATTCCCATCCGATGGCCGGTCACCTAGGAGCGGCGAACACCATCCAGCGGATCCGGGATCGCTTCCACTGGCCGGGTCTGGACGCGGATGTGAAGGGGTTCTGTAAGGCCTGTCCGACCTGCCAGCGCACGGTGCCCAGGACTCCTCCCCCCAGCCCGCTGATTCCCTTACCAATCATCGAGGTGCCCTTCGAGCGCATCGGAATGGATCTGGTGGGGCCGTTGCCTAAGTCTGCCCGAGGGCATGAACACATCCTCGTCATCGTGGACTACGCCACCCGGTATCTAGAAGCAGTCCCCCTGCGGAAAGCCACAGCGAAAGCCATTGCCCAGGAGCTGTTTCTGTTGGCCAGCCGGGTCGGCCTCCCGACCGAGATACTGTCTGACCAGGGAACACCGTTCATGTCCCGGCTAATGGCAGACCTCTGCAGGCTGCTGGGGGTGAAACAGTTGAGGACCACGGTGTACCACCCGCAAACCGACGGACTCGTGGAACGTTTCAACCAGACTCTAAAACAGATGCTTCGAAGGGTAGCGGCGGAGGACAAGCGGGACTGGGACCTGATGATCCCCTACGTCCTCTTCGGCATCCGTGAGGTCCCGCAAGCCTCAACTGGTTTCACCCCCTTCGAGCTCCTCTTCGGTCGCCAGCCCCGGGGTCTGCTGGATGTGGCTCGGGAGGCCTGGGAACAGCAGCCTGCCCCTCATCGCACGGTCATCGAGCACGTCACCCAGATGAGGGAGAGGATCGATCGTGTCATGCCATTAGTCCGGGAGCATCTCAGCAAGGCCCAACAGGCCCAACAACGCCATTACAACCGGGCAGCCCAACCACGGGAGTTCCAGCCGGGAGACAGAGTGATGGTCTTGGTCCCTACGTCCGCCTGCAAATTCCTGGCGTCGTGGCAAGGGCCGTACACCGTGGTGGAGAAGGTCGGTCCGTGGCGTGCAGACGCCAACCGGGAAGAAGACGGACGGAGCAGTTATACCACATCAACCTACTGAAGAAGTGGCAGGGACCCGAGACCAGCTCGCCGCCCTGAGTCTCACCGATCCCGTGGTTGTGGACATGGACCCCCACCTGGCGGCTGCCCAGAAGACCGAGCTGCAGAACCTGGTCAGACAGTTTACGGATGTGTTCTCCTCTTGGCCCGGGCAGACCAACGTCATCCACCATGACATCAGGACCGCCCCTGGAGTCATCGTCAGGCAACGGCCCTACCGAGTCCCAGAAGCTCGTCGGCAGGCTATTGAGGAGGAAATCCAGGAAATGCTGAAGTTGGGGGTGATATCTCGCAGCCCATGGTCCATCTCGCAGCCCATGGTCCAGCCCCATCGTGATGGTACCCAAGCCGGATGGCACCCTCCGCTTCTGCAACGACTTCCGCCGGCTCAACGAAGTCTCCGAGTTCGACGGCTATCCCATGCCTCGGGTCGACGAACTGCTAGACCGCCTGGGGAGGGCCCGGTACATCATGACCCTGGACCTCACCAAGGGATACTGGCAGGTACCACTCACTCCCTCCGCTAAAGCCAAGACTGCTTTTTCTACCCCTAGTGGACACTGGCAGTACCGGACCCTCCCCTTCGGCCTACATGGGGCCCCTGCGACGTTCCAACGCATGATGGACATCCTCTTACGGCCCCACAAAGCGTACGCAGCCGCGTACTTGGATGACGTCGTGGTGCACTCCGAGGCATGGGAGGAACACCTAGAACGGCTGCGGAGGGTGCTCTCGGAGCTCCGGCAGGCTGGACTGACCGCCAACCCCCGCAAATGCCACCTCGCGCTCTCTGAGGCGAAGTACCTGGTACCTGATTCCAGGTTGGCCGGGGCCTGATCAGGCCCCAGGAGAAGAAGGTGGAGGCCATCCGCAACGCACCCAGACCACAAACGAAGTCCCAGTGCGCTTTTTGGGGTTGGCGGGGTACTATCGCTGTTTCATCCCCAACTTCTCCTCTATAGCCGCCCCCCTGACAGATCTGACCAGGAAGGGGCAGCCCGAGAAGACCTGTTGGACGTCGGCGCCCGAAGAGCCTTCGCCCAACTCAAGACGGCCCTGACAGCGTCTCCGGTACTCCGTGCTCCTGACTTCGGCTGCCCCTTCCTGCTGCAAACGGATGCTTCCGACACCGGACTGGGAGCCGTCCTATCCCAAGTCCAGGAGGGTGAGGAACATCCCATACTGTACATCAGCAGAAAGCTGTCCCCGGCAGAGAAGAACTACGCCGCCGTCGAGAAGGAGGCCCTGGCCATCAAGTGGGCAGTCCTGGAGCTGCGGTACTAGCTCCTCGGCCGTAAGTTCACCCTGCTGACTGACCATGCTCCTCTCCAATGGATGGCCCGGGCGAAGGATACCAACGCCAGGGTGACCCGCTGGTTCCTCGCGCTCCAGGACTTCCACTTCGAAGTACGACATCGGGCCGGGGCCGCCAACGCCAACGCTGATGGACTCTCGCGGATGTGGGCAGCTTTTTCAGGTCTGTCAAGGGTCATTCCCCACCACCCCTTGTTTCACCCCTACTGTCTCCTCTCGTTCCCAGGGCCAGAACGACGCTTAGGGGGGGGGAATGTGACGAGTCTCTCTGGGTATATCAGCGTCGCCCTGGTAACCAACGCACGGCACCTGCACGTCCTCATCACGGGCTGATCGGTCACAGCTGCAGCCGATCAGGAAGAGGCTGTAAAAGCCGCTGCCGCTCGCACTTGGGGAGAGAACCCTCTCATGCTGAACGTGCTGGAACTAATCCTCTTTCTCTTATCTCACAGAAGGCAGCGAGTGACCGACAGCCCGATTGAGCACGCCAGGACACCCACCTTCACGAGCACGAGGACCTCACAGGATCACCAGCCACGACGACAGCACCCACCTTTGTTTCACCATTTGCACAACTTCCCCCAAAGTATTCTCATTAAATCCACCCTCCGGGGTTCACTTGTACAAGCAGCCTTGTTGTGTGATTTCTCACCCGTGACAATAGATACCCCCCTAGACCTGATAGCAGGATGAATAATGATTTCATCTCTCCCTCACTGATGCATGGCAGTTCTTTAATCCTTCTACCAAAGATTTTACCTGGTCCAATAGGAGCTTGTCTCTTAGATCTATGATTGACTTTGTTCTAATTTCATCTTCTCTCCTTAACTATGTAAAATATACTTCTCACATCACTGCCCCCTTATCAGATCATAAATTAGTTTAAATAAAATTGAGCGACATCAATGATAACCCGAGACTGAGGGGCTATTGGAATCTTAATAATGCTTTATTAAAAGACAACATTTTTAATGACAGTATCATTAACCTTACCCGAGATTTATTTACCGGATTAAGTGGAGATTATAATATGGGAGTTCTTTAAATACAAAGCTAGATATATTGCAGTTAGAAGAAGTATGGAACTTAAAAATATTAAACATCAAACTGACTCAGATTTGATTAATAGACTTAATGTATTACTAGCTAAAGATAAGATTAAAGAAAGATTACCTTTGACAGAGCTTATTTAGAGTTGGCTAAATGTGCATATATAAGGTCTCGGGCCAAATGGCTCGAGGAGGGTGAGAAGAATTCTAGTTATTTTTTTGCCATGGAAAAAATAAATGGCCAGAGGACAGCTCTTTCAGCACTTAACATTGATGGAGTTATCTCTAAAGACCCTCCAAAAATATCAGAATTTGTTACCAAATTTTATAACAATCTTTATTCCTCTAAATTTGACACTAACACCTGTGAAAATTGTATTGATATAATTAAACGCTGAATTACAGTTATTGAATGTAATTATAGCCAAATTTGTGATGCTGATTTGTCAGTAGATGAAATTAAGAAAGCTTTGCAATCAATGAAAAAAGGTAAATCCCCTGGCATTGACGGGCTTTCAGTAGAATTTAATCTCCACTTTTGGGAGATTATTAAACTGCCTTTATTTCAAATGTACAAGGAATGTATCAGTCAGGGAGATATGACCGCTACTATGAAACAGGGAGTTATCTCCCTTATACCCAAGCCAAGCAAGGACCCTTTATTAATTGATAATTGGCGGCCTATTACTTTATTAACAGTAGATTATAAAATATTAGCTTCTGTTTACGCTAAAAGATTAAGTACTGGGTTAGATCATATTATCTCAGTCGGGATTCATGAAAGGCCATTTTATTCTTTCAGATGGTCTCATACTCTTTCTTGACTTTCACAAAGCTTTCGACTCCATAGAACACAAATTTATTTTTCGCACTTTAAAGTTGTTCGGATTTGGTAAGTCATTTATAGATACTGTAACCATGTTTTATAGAGGTATTCAGAGCTCTGTGATTGTTAACTTTGAGACATCCAAAAGGTTCGATATCTATCGTGGAGTCAGACAGGGCTGTCCGATTTCGCCTTTTTTAATTTCTTTTAGCCACAGAATTGCTTTGTTTAAAAATGAACCAAAATGAAAATTTGAAAGGAATTTCTATATTTGATAGGGAATTTAAAATTGCACAGCTAGCCGACGACACCACATTATTCTTAGAAGATAAAAAAAAACAGTTACTTAATGCTCTGAATTTGATAGAACAATTTTCATGTGCCTCAGGTCTAAAACTTAATATTCCAAAATGTGAAATTATTGCAATCCATGATATAGATGAGACATCGTTGGAGGGTATCCCAGTTAAAAGTACTGTAAAATATCTAGGCATTCATATCACTAAAAACCCAGTTAACAGACATAAGTTAAATTTTTCAGATAAAATGATAAAAACCAAAAGCATCTTTAACATTTGGCTTCAGAGAGATCTTTCTTTATATGGTAGAGTCCTTTTATCTAAGGTGGAAGGGCTCTCCCGCTTTGTATACCCTGCTCTCTCTCTCTGTTTATCATTGATAAAGCTATAAAAGAAATGAACAAAATATTTTTGAATTTCATTTGGAAAAATAAGCCTCACAAATTAAAAAGAGAAGTACTTTCCAACTCCAGGGGTGAAGGTGGCCTTGACTTTTTGGACTTTGCAGATACTATAAACACCTTTAAAGTAAACTGGCTGAAAAGATGCCATATGAACCCAATGCCATTACGGTTTTTCATTCCAAATAAGATCTTTAACAATCTTGGTGGTCTATCTTTCCTTTTAAAATGTAACTTTTTGCCTGGCAAGCTACCCATTTCCTTATCTAATTTTCATCAACAATGCCTTCTCTCATGGAAATTGTGTTTTGTCCCTAGCTTTTCCCCGCACAAAGTTATCTTTTGGAACAACGCTGATATAACTGTTAGAAATAAGTCCCTTTTTTCCCTAGATGGTTTAATAATAACTTTAATTGCATTTTGTCTATTTTTGATTATTTTGGTAATATTCTGAATTATGAGCAATTTCTGAACCTCCATAACTTTCCAGTTCCACCAAAGGAATACAACACCTTGATAAAAGCAATCCCAGCGGATTAATCCAATTAATTAAAAATCACCTTAAGTTTAGCAAAGGTAACAGGGTTTATCCAGCCTTATGCTTGGACGGTATTGACATTTAAGTTCGGAAGTGCAACAAGAAACATATACGCAAAATCTTTCAAATGAAGAGAAAGATTACTCCAAGGGGTAAATTATATTGGGGTTCTCTTGTAACAGATATACATTGGAGAAAAGCCTGGCGTTTATTTAAATAATAAAAAAAGTAAATTTTGTATATCTAACAAAGTCAAGGAAATCCATTATAAAATTCTTCATAAGATCTATCCTGTTAACTCTTTTATTTCTAAATACTCTGATATTGATGAAACATGTTCTTTCTGTGGTTTTGTTGAAGACTAGTCCATTTATTTTGTGATATAAACATTTTTGGACTGAATTAAGTTCTTTAATTTTTAGCCCCAAAAATATGACTCACAAATTCATACACAAAGAGATTATCTTTTATTATGAAAACCCAAAATTGCTGTCCCTTGAATATATCGTTAATTTCTGTATCTTGCATGCTAAATTCTTCATCCACAAACAAAGAGGGCTTAAATCTCCTTTAAGCTTTCCTCTCATTATTCCGGAAATTTAACTCTATTATTTCATCCCTTAAACTCATAAATAACAAAAAAGTGACATTTTTTTGATGCATTAATAAGATTTATTCAGAGATATGTTTTAACCTTATATTATGCTTTTCTTTCTCTGTCTATTGATGTATGCAAATCCAGAACATTACTATTTGATTGTTTGTTTGTTTCTTGTTATTGTTCATTGTAAGACTTACAACCTCACTTAATTTCCCTGATCTTGTATGTACAAGTTCTGCAATAAAATAATTAAAAAAACAAACACAAAAAACTTCTTGGCTAATACATGCAGTGCGTTTTGTGCGGGGTAATAGAATGAATGGGGAAAAGTCACATGAGAGGAGGCAATGGTTCCATCATGCTATGATTGGATATGATCGTTTATGATTGGTGAATGAAGACAAGGATAGCGTTAATTGGAAGACTAATTTATAAGTGAGTAAAAAACTGTATATCATCACTTTATATCATCGCTTTGTCACGTCAAAATCAAACTTGAAATGTCCTGAAAACATGATGACTGTGAAATGAGCAATCGGCTTTGGGAAATTAAAAGTACATGATCATTGTTGTCTGTGACTAGTGTGTATACAAGCTTGATGACTGCTGAACATAAGTGGAATATTAAAAAGAAAAGCTGAACATTAGTTCACAAATAATTGTTTAAATTGTTAGCAGCTTCTATTTATTATTTTGGAATAAAAGCAAAAATGCGTAAAACACTAACTTTAAATTTATACTTGGTTTTAGAATAGAACATTACATGGTGTAAAAAGACAAAATAGACAAAATAAAAAATATTTTTTATTGTTTATTTAACCACAAAACAATTATGGTAACACTTTACAATAAGGTTGTATTAGTTAACATTAGTTAACGCATTAGTTAACATGAACTAACCATGAACAACACATATTTTCAGCATTATTTAATCTTTGTTAACGTTAGTTAATAAAAATACAGCTGTTCATACAGCTGTTCATGTTAGTTCACAGTGCATTAACTAATGTTAACAAGATTTTATTAATGCATTGTTAATGTTCTTTTTCAAAATTTACTAAAGATGCATAAATGCTTTATAAGTGCATTTCATCATTAGTTCATGTTAACTAATGCATTAACTAATACAACCTTATTGTAAAGTGATACCACAATTATTAAGTATAACTAGTGTTGTCACGATACCAAAATTATGACTTCGATACGATACCAGACTAAAATACCTCGATACCGATACTAAATCTATACCACGGTCAAAATACCACCCAGTAAAAGTAATTGAATAATATGACAACAGAACTTATTAATCATAGTCTTATTTAATTTTTTAACTAAAAACTCAATTGGCCAGCATGTTCCTGCCCTGGTTTTTGACCATTTCTTCTAATTGCAATTTTTTTATTTAATCTTTGTTTTTAAAAATAAGCTAAAAATGCAAATTACAAACAATATGACAAAAACAGTGCTTTATTGTTCAGCTATATGTCTATTTAACAGTATAGCAAGTCAAGAAATAAATATTTTTTTTTTAAAAAACTGCTTAGTCTTCACTCAATAAATTAACTACACTGATTCTTAATGAATATATTAAAATGATTTAGCCAGTCATGGGGTGGTTTTCTTGTTTTCATTGTTGTTTGATTAACATTAACCACACAGAATATTAGATCCGGCTTAACACCGATCCAATCACCTCAACTGTACATGTTCACTAAATACACACCCGACTGTGTTTACCTGAATACTCACAGGATGTGCATTTTTACATATTTTTGACCATTGAAATCCATAATCCGAAAGAACTGAATCGCGATCGCATGTTCTCTGAAAGGCGTGTGCGCGTGCTTCAGATCAAAGTCCGGCAGCGCGAGCACATCCCGCGCGCCGCGCTATATTTCCTCATGCGCATGTTTGTGTTGCTTTCTTTGTCATGCGCTGCGTGTGTATATTTAACTCTTCTGCTTCCAATGTTTAGTGAACGGTGGAAGCAGAGCTCTGCACACACATCCTGACTCCTGCTGTCACTCATCGACACAAATAAATACAGCTCTTATTAACGCGCGGGGCTTCTTAAAGTACCGGTACTAATAAAATTCCATATCGTACCGTTTGTAATAGCAGGGTATCGCAATACTTTTCTTTTCTAGTACCGGTATATCGTGCAACACTAAGTGTAACAGGGACATCAATTTGCATTTGAGCTTGCCTTCTCATTTCAAAACACCACCGCACACCACTGATTCGTATTATATATAGAACGTACTGTTTTAGGGTTGTAGGAGTATTTTGGATGCAGCCATATAGTCTCCTTGGTTACTGATTATGTTCAGCTGTCTATCATTAAGTTTCCCTGTGTATTTATACTCTTTGATTCATCAAGTTCATTGTCAGTGCTCATCTTTTACATGCGTAGTTAGTGTGATATTTCTCTGTGCATACTCCTGTGTATTCTGTCTAAGTTTTTTAAAGTTATTGAGTCATGATTCTAATATGACGACAAAAAGCGTGACAATAACAAATAGATTGATTCATTTAAAGGATTAGTTCACTTTAAAAAAAAACTTTTGCTGATGATTTACTCACCCCCATGTCATCCAAGATGTCCATGTCTTTCTTTCTTCAGTCGAAAAGAAATTAAGGTTTTTGATGCAAAATTTTCTTCTTATAATGGAGGCAATGGACCCCAAACGGTTACAGGTCCGAATGACAGTTTCAGTGCAGCTTCAAAGGGCTTTAAACCATACCAGACGATGAATAAGGGTCTTATCTAGCCAAACGATCAGTTTCTGCGAGAACCCGAGCAGTATTTATGCTATTAATTGACCTCTTATTAGACGAACGTGATCATCTCTGAGCTCCGCCATAACTTCCGCCAAGTGAGGTCAAATACGAGCGTGGTCATAGATATATCGATCGTGGATGCCTCATTCTACTGATCCGTGCAGGCACTAATGAGGCATCTACGTATACATCTATGACCACGCTCGTATTTGACCTCACTTGGCGGAAGTTATGGCGGAGCTCAGACATGATCACGTTTGTCTGATAAGAGGTCATTCGGACCTGTAACCGTTTGGGGTCCATTGCCTCCATTATAAGGAGAAATGTTTGCATCAAAAACGTTCGACTTCAACTTAACGTGGGGTTAATTATAACACGCATGGTTTAACACTTTCCACACATGCCAGGATGGCGAAACTTTGTGTATTTACTAGTTGCCATATCAACACTATATAGAGAAAAAATTAAAAATCTTTGGAAGATATTTCTGAACATTTATTTAACCATAGCAAAATTTTATTTCTTTCTTAAGTTTATTTTTCATCTTTTTTGTGTGTGTTTATTAAAAATGAGACAAATCTGATATTATTTTAATCTTATATCTGTTATTTAACAGTTGAGATTGTTCTTTAATGCTGATCTAACCAGCAGAAGACACGAGCCGTGGTTTAAATCCCAGTTGTGCAGGTGGGGTGTGTTGTAACACTGTTACAATGAGCCCCTATTAGAACTGCGCTATCATATTCTATACTTTTATGAATTATTTTGAGAAACCATGAGAAAAGGGTAAATAATGACTGAGAGTCAATGTTCAAAAATTATTCATTATTATTATGTCTTTAACTATGATGTATAGCTGTATTTAGCAATGTGTTTGTTGTCAAAAATAAAGATTTTAAAGATAAAAAAATGCCATTGTTTTATTTCAAAAAAGTTAATAATTGTATTTTATTTTACTGTACCCCTCACATGTTACAATGTACCCCACCTATGGGGCATGTTGTCACATTTCACTTCCATTGCTTCAGGGGGAAATCAAGAAAAAAGTATACACTGTATCAATGAAACAAAACCACATAATTGTACCAGTCGTGTGAAATTAATGTGAGAAAAAATAAATACTCTGAACCCCAAGTGGATTTACACAAACTGAGAAAGTCAAAAAGTGTTAGGTTGTGCCCAGTTCTCCCCTTCACACACAACATAAAAACAAATATAAAGAAAACAATCCTGTCCAGTACCTGCAAGGATCAGACTGGAGTTACTAAACTGTATTGTCTTTCTCAAATTAATTTTTAAAGGTGTTGTAGAAAACCACAGACGATCTCTGAAATAATTATTCAAATGTCACATTTATTTGAATAAATATCCTTACATTTAAAAATCCTGTTGTTTTCATTCACAATAGATTACTTACGGTTCAATTTCAGCTTTGCTCAGTGCTGATATCTTTATCTTGGCATGTCTTTGAAATTGAGCAAATTTCTCCTTTAGCATGGTACCTTATCAAATACAGTGAGCAGCCCACAGCAAAAAAGTTCAAAGTACAAGTTTATTTGTAATGTGATCTATATGGCACAGATGTTTTTAAAGTGCACACTTTTACTTGATTTGCCAGAGATATCAATTCTATAGAGAAGAATGTAACACTATGACTATATCTTTGCTTTTTATAAAACAACAATATTGATTTAATAGTACTTTGTTGGTGCCCATTTAACTGCCTGCTATCTGTATCTGGACTGTGAACTTGAGAAAGAGCAATGAGGGAGAGAGTTCACATGAGTTTATAGAGATCACGCAAGGGAGTGCATAGTCTCAAAAGGAATCCAATCTGTTGAACAAAGAGAATATGCCATATGCACAGGCAAATGTCTAAATAATAAGTTGGTATTTAAAACACCAGCATATTGCTTTTTAAAAGCCAATTCAAGCCTGCAATCTTAACCGGAAAAAGCGTAACGCCTGCTAACGCTGCAGTACACATGGAAAGAGACAATTTTTTTAATGGATGTCAGTGGAGGACAGACTTCACGGCACTGGATTAACCGCTTTTGTGAGAAAAATAGCTTGTAATTTCAATCATCGACAGCCCATTGGCTAATCTTCAACATGTATTCTCTTAAACATTAAATGGATTGATCTACTTTTAGAGTTTACACTGAAAAAAAATGCTGTTTTAAGAGAAGTCACAGACCATTGCGTGACAGTTCTGATTCAGTTTACGGCACTTCTCATTCATTTCTATGGTATTCGCAAACAATGATTGACTGTTCTACATTTCTGAATGAAATTCAGTGATGTCAAGGCTGTGATTGGTTATCAAGGCACACGTGATCCAAGTTAGCCATTACGCTTTCTCCAATGGTAGAGCCACAGACCCTCATATCTTCTAATAATAAGACCATCTCTGGTAGCATGGCTCATTGATTACTTCCTGTATGGTCGTGTGCAATGTGTAGAGATGGGGAGTATCTTGGCTTGTCCTTGGTCTTGTAGTCAAAGATGATCAATCCTAACCACTGGAATACTGTGTTACAAAGCCTTTTGAACCCCATTGGTAATGCCATGTGTTATAAAAACTTTGTTCTGTTGCATCCAGTCAACCAGTAATGTGTTGTTCCCCGAAGTACAGTTTCTTTTCAGTGTATCTCCAAATCACCATTTAAAGAAGCCGGACAAAAGCAGCAGCTATTTCTTCTGTTACATCAGTAGGACACTGCCCCTAAAGACATGATAATGACTCTGTTGCCTCCAGAACTTTGCATGAAGCCCTCCAGATCATGTGGAAGGACCTTTAATGGTTTGCATTGAAAGCCATTAATGTAGATGATATTTGTCATTGTTGGCAAATATCATCTAATATTTATCAAAAAGTACTTGGTACTGTGACAAATTAAAATGTCTACACTCAGCTGTTGTTCTGAGCTTGTAGTAAAAAAGTAGGAATTGTTATTTTATTTTTTTAATCTGTCTGTTCTAGCTGTTATGGCACCCTCTAACAGCACACATTTAGAGTCTGCTGCTCACATTATTGGTACAATAAGTTTAGCTGATTATAACAACAGAAATGCAGAGCATTCCAGTATTTCAAGTAGCTCTGCCTTGAGTCGACTGCATACTGTATATGGTTAAGAAACACAATGGAACAAGACAGGCTTAACCACATGGCAATGATGTCCAATGGGAAGGAGAATTTAGCTTCTACTGACCATGAGAAAGATGAGAGATTTACCCAAATTAAATAAAGAATATAAAGTCTTATACAACAACCATCAAAGCAAAAGGGAACCAGATTTAGCCAGAAACAAGATGTCAGTGCAATGCAAAGGTTCCAAGTCCAATAGACCAGTGGTCTCAAGCCCAGTGGTCTGGGTGATCCTAAGCCTGCTGATCCCTGTCACGACCATGGAAGCTGCTCCTCGCCTCCTCATCTCAGTGTAAGTAAGTCCAGTCTCATTTATTCAGATGTCTGTCACTGATGATGTTACATGAGTGCCCACTACTGGCGGAACCCTTGAAATATGTTTAAATGGATCAACCTAAGCCCTTGATCATTTGGAATCTGCTATAGAGCTGATTTATTATTTACAGCTTTTTTTCCTCATGAATTTGTTTTATGTTCCATTCTATAGGCCTGTATGTATGCTTGGGCTGTTACACATTTTTTATATAAGCAAATATTAAATATGACTATATTAGTATATTTGTATTAAATATAAAATATAAAAAATACACAACGGAAATAACAATACAATAATCTATAACTGTGTTAAAAAATAGTCAGCTTAAGGTAACTACAACAAGTATTGAACTTGATTAAATGTCAAAATAACACCATTATCGTTAAAATACGATTTGCTGTGACATCACAATCATGGTGCAGTGTGGTCTATGGATCTGCCTGAAGTGTACATGATGAGTAGACTCGCTCCCGTGGTCAAAATCGAGGGGTCGAGGCTCTGTCCAAATAAATGTCCCAAGTCCAATTGACAAAGTTGATCACTTCAAAATGGTGGTGGGGATTTCTCAGAGGGGAATTGCTTAGGGAACTTTGTGAGTGTATGTCTAAAAATACTGTAGAGTTAAACGCAGACCTAGTCCACCCTTTGGTCCACTCCAAACACCTCCCTTCTAGCTGTGAAAACATTAAAGAGCACCTATTATGGCATTTAAAATGTTCCAAATATTGTTTTAGAAGTCCCCAACAACAGTTTTGCATGCATGCAATGACAAAAAGACTTTAGTTTTCTTATAATATGCATTTATTTTTACCTGTTTTGACAGCGATTCTCAAATGATTCGTTTAGTGATTCACTTTTCAAAACCCCACCTTTACATGACACTAATCTGCGGTGATTGGTCCGATGAAACGGAACATCCATCACCATAAATGGTTTTCGGTTTAACAAGTTTAAACGCGTATAAAGTGTATGAACAAGCATGGCATCAATTTTACCCTATCAATTCGAGCCTGAATATGAAGGGGAAACGTCTGGAGATGCGAATGATCAACAAACTCAATCGCAAACACCACGGGCCTATACCATGAAGCCGGTTTAGCTGGCTAGCCAGATATGTTTAAGCTTAGTTTGTGCCAATCCTGGGTTTTAGGTACTATGAAAGTAGCTCGGCTTTAATCGGTGTTAGTTGCCATGGTATCTTACGCTGCACGGCTAACCTGGGGCAGGTTATGTTCTGGATTCGAGATCTGAGATTTAAGTTTGACCAATCAGCTGTGAGCAAAGTGACTCATCTCTGATGCAATAAAGCCACTCCCCCTGTTTCTCTTGCTCCAAATTAAAGGTCACGACATGATAATATATATATATATATATATATATATATATATATATATATATATATACATATATATATATATATATATATATATATATATATATATATATATATATATATATATATATATATATATATATATATATATATATTGTCTAATGATGATTACTTAATATAACATACATGCAGACTTGGTGGGCACAAGAGACTGCTTTAAAAAAAATATATATATATATAAAACAGTATGTGACAAAATAAGTATGCCCAAAATTACAGAATGAATCAGAAATAATTAGCTTACACACCTGTAACATTCTCCGATGCCCATAAACTTTTAGTGCAGAAAAAAAGAAAAAGAAAAACGCTGCATGCATTTCCTGAGATTACAGGCCACATTAGAGAGAGCTTTCTTTTTGCACTCCTGTTCAATTCAGTGGTAGAGTGGCCGCACATACACCTCAACATCCATCATGTGTCTGTCTCCCTCTGGTGGTGCTATATTTTCCTGGTGGTCTTCTTGCTATGTTGGTTATGTTAGGGCATGTTCCAGCTTTGTTTTTGTTGGTCAGCCTTTGAGAGTCATTATGTCGTGCCTTTGCCTACATCTCATCTTTGATGTGTTGACACTATCTAGTTTAAGGATGACTGAAGACAACTGCAAGGTGAGTGTATTCATTTTTTCGCATTGCATGTGTTGCTTATGTTTATTTATTGATTAGTTGGTTTGTATGGACTATAATAAGGATACTATGAATGCACCTTAAACTCGAATAGCAAAACACCAGCCTAGATTTGCACAACTGTAAGCACATGGTCAGCTTTACACTTTTTGCAAAACATTTGATCTAACCTCCAAAACTCACTCAGACCCACAAAACACTTCATACATGTCTCAAATATAAGCTCATTCCACCAATCACTGGCAACAAATTCTCATTCAGAAAACATGCATGTCACTCATAACACACTGATCTGAAAAACACTAGCAACAGGGAGCATTACATCGATTATTACCTTTTATTTTTAAAGTTTGAATGAATTTTCACAGTATTTCATTATAGAATAACAGATTTTTGATTTATTGAATGTACTAAAACATAAGTATGTAACAAGAATGAATCAGAAATAATTAGTTTTCTTTGAATATAGTACGTGTGAAGATACTGTAAATAGGTGAAAAAATAAAAAAAATCCTGAAAATCAAGGGCAAAAAAAAAAATCAACATATCAACAACACGTGTAGTCTAATCACTTCTATTTTTCAAAATAATTACTGATGAAATGCTTGAAATTTGCCATCATTCTGATTTGAATGTGCTTTTATTTTTTGTTTTTGAAAGCAGTGTGTTAGCATATGAGAAATATATAGTTTTTTGCTGTTTGTCGAGTATGAATGACAAAAGTGTTTGTGGATTTTGAAAAATGTGGTGATTGAATGCATTTTGTCTGAAAGCAATGACAAATTATTCAGTTTGGTCCGTATACACTTGTGTCGCTGAATGTGTGAAGATTTTTGAAAATGTGTTTTCACTATTGAACAGTGCTTGTTAGCAATTGAAAAAAACTGTAATTGTAGACACACCAATCAGGTTTAAGCACTATAAAAACACAACACAACAGGTAAGTTCACCTGACTTCAACAAAAATGGAAGGCCGCGTCGCAGAATGAGAGGGGGAGACCGGGGAGGAAGAGGGGTAGAGAGGGTAGAGAGGGAAAGAGAGGGGAGAGGAGAAGAGGAGAAGGGGGTAGGGGGTAGAGGTAGACCTGAAGTAGGATGTGGACAAAGAAGATGGGGGTCAAATTTATCAGATTCTCGCATCCTTGGTTGACCATGAGTACTGAGTACCCACGGCCCGACCTCAGCAGATATAAAAAACAAACCTCTGAAAATGCATGAATGAATCAAATGATTTTCAATGTGGAGAGAAATAAATATTTTCATCAATATGCAGTACTGGTCTTGTGTGTACTGTTTGGTCAATTTATTCATATACTTTACTCTAACAATATCTCTGAAAAACAATAAAGCCCAGATTATATAATTAGAAAAGTAGAAATTTTACAAGTGTAAATGAATCAAACAGAATCAGATTGTATTAACCCTGTGTGTGCCATACGGTATCAAAATTGGGTTTTGTTACATTCTTGTAAAAATTTGTAAAAGAACTGAGGTGTTCTGCTACTTGTGTGTGTGGATGTGTGAATTGTGTGAAGTGTTTTGATTAAACAAAATTGTGCTTAAGCAATCATAAAAAAAACTGTAATAATTGCTTACTGGAAATGTACTTAGTTTTGCAATCCATAATTTCACCTCTTGTGGTAGCAGGCCAAATTTTGAAAACTATAACTAGATTTTTCTGACTATTATTTCACATGTCAGGCTTTACAGAGTTAATGGTTTACAGGGTTTGATAATAATTGTATTAATGGAGAATGTGACCCTTGTGTGACACTCAGTGATGATGATCATTAGTGGCAAAGTGCAGGGCCGGATTAACATTAGGCACTAGGTGGGGCTGCATCCAGCAGTCGCAGCGCGAGAGCAGCTGGATCGTCTCACGCACAGAGCTGACAAACTCGTTTGGCACTTTCGCCGCTCTATTGAAGCGTCAGGCAGTCGCTTTATCCATATGAATTTAAACAAGCGCAACATCATGTGTTACAGTAAAGGCTCTGTGGCGAAACTAGCTGAACCAGACTGAATACAAGATTAACAGAATGCATAGCTGATATAAAAAAATGGTTGACTAGTAATTTCCTACAACTTAATTCTGAAAAAAAAATGAATTTTTGATTATTAGACAAAAAACCTCTGCATGTAGTAACCTAGAATACTATCTAACACTTGATGGTTGCTCTGTCAAGTCCTCGTCGTTAGTTAGGATCCTGGGTGTGCTCTTTGATTCCAATCTTTCATTTAAAAGCCACATTTCTAGCATCTGTAAAACTGCATTCTTCCACCTTAAAAATATATCTAAATTACGGCACATGCTGTCAATGCAAAATGCTAACAGTTAGTTAATGCGTTCATGACCTCAAGGCTAGATTATTGTAATGCTCTACCGGGTGGTTGCCCTGCTCACTTAATAAATAAACTGCAGCTGGTCATAGTTACTAGAACCAGGAAGTATGACCACATTAGCCCAGTTCTGTCAACACTGCACTGGCTTCCTATTAAACTTTGTATACATTTTAAAATCTGGCTTATTACTTACAAAGCACTTTACGGCTTAGCTCTCCAGTACTTGAGTGAGCTCTTAACGTATTATACTCCATCACGTTTATTTCGGTCTCAAAATTCTGGCCAGTTGATAATACCTAGAATATCAAAAACAACTGCAGGCGGTCGATCCTTTTCCTATTTAGCACCTAAACTCTGGAACAGTCTTCCTTGCATTGTTCGGGAAGCAGACACACTCTGTCAGTTTACAGTTTTTTTCCAACTGCTTACACATGTTTTCAAAACTATGTCTCCTTTTTTCAAATTCCTAAAACTGCACACACAAAATGCAAAATGCCTTATCTCCTTTAAAATGTAACATTGCATTCAAAATGCCATAAACACATGTCAGAATGAAGCATTTGCATCAAATGGAAAACACTTTTTCAAAATAGTGCATATTTGGATATACCATGTAAACACTGTTGTTCTAAATCTAAAGCTCTTTGGTCTTTCATAGGCTTATATCTACAATTCAATACAATGTTCTACAGTGAAATTAATCTACTAAAAGGGGTAACAATTACACTGTTAACCAATGCAGATGTAGAAACAGAATTTATTTATTAGGCCAAACATTACTGTTGTATACAGTAGCATACAACAAAACCATAAACATATGTAAACCAAAAGTATGTTATTTAGAATACAGTAAAGAACACAATTGTGTGTGTGTGAGTGTGTGTGTGTGTGTCTCCAACTCCCCTTACTCTGTCTGCATTGCTTGCATATTGTTCAAAACCTATAACTTGACCTTTGGCCTATTCTAAAGCCATGATTGGTTGAACTGTAAAAAAAACTATAAATCTAGACTTAAACACGTACGTATTCAACCGCACTTGCCTATATAGGCTAAACACATAATGCTTGCATACATGCCGTTTCTGTTTTCGCAGAATCACCTTTTTGGGGTTTGTGCGGGGAGGTTGGGGTATAGTTTCAAAACTATTTCTAAACCTATTTCATGGTTTGCGTTCTCTGGCCACCAGGTGCTGTTGCCGTGCGGGCGTCCGGAAAGCATTGGGGGTTGTCTGTTTTAGCTGAGGATGATGTTGTTTACGGTATTTGCCTATCGCTTACACATATTTTGCTAAATTTGGCTCATTGTGTCAAAACTCTACACAAAAGCAAAAAAGACACAACACTGGGAAATAAACCAGTCACACTATGTCAAATTGAAACACTGCTATCAAAACCTAACAAACCTTTCTCAAAATGTCACTCTGATGACAAAAATGATACCCACTTGCATCATATGAATACACTTTCAGATCAGCAGCAACACACTTGTATACTTTATATATAAAAATGCAGTCTTTTGTTTTCAATGTTTTTATTCAGTTCCACAGAGGGAAAGTTTTCACAACAACCAAAAAAATAAATGAAATACTGAATTCAAAATCATTACATTGCAGTAGTATAGTTTACAGTACAGTAAATTCATTTAAATAAAAAAGAAAACAAACAATACACTACTGTTTATGTTGTGTTTCCATGTTTTATGGGGACATTCCATTGGCGTAATGCATTTTATACTGTACAAACCGTATTTTCTATCCCCCTACACTGCCCCTGCCCCTAAACCTACCCATCACAGGAGACATACTGCATTTTTACATTTTCAAAAAACATCACTTAGTGTGATTTATAAGATGTTTTCCTCATGGGGACCAAAAAATGTCCCCACAAGGACAAGGATTTTGGATATTGCCATCTTTGTGGGGACATTTTGTCCCCATACCGTAGGGATTACCAGTCCACACACACACACACGCACACGCACACGCACACACACACACACACACACACACACACACACACACACACACACACACGCACACACACACTCTCATTCTCATGTGCGACAGGAGATGGCAGTGTGGACCAGCTAATAGGAAAAAGTCCACAATCATCCTTCTATCCTCTGATTTCCAATCCTCATCTCATCTAGCACCATATTTTGGTATATATAATACTTTGTATTTTATTGTTAATAACAAAGAATTGTGCATTTCTTTGTAATCGTGTTATGATACTCCACTATATTTACTGTAAAAACATTGCAAAATAGATTTTGTGTTATAGCAGGACATCCTGGAGGATTTAGCAGTCAGCTCTTGTGAGTTTTGTGTATAAGAGATTGAAGTGTGCAGCAGAGCTGAAAAAGCCCAGTGTGGTTTATGAGTGAGGGGCCTTCTATGGGGAATACAGGAACAGACAATCTCAAATTTCATCCTCCTCTTCCTTCAAGAATCAACGCCATGCTTTACCTCTCCAAACAGTTCTATTTTCAGTGTTTTAATATGGAACATAAAGAGTTAACACGGGGTCCCAGTCACAGGGACAGGTCTTAAGTAGGCCTATGTAAGCAGAAAATGTGAAGCTAGAAGAGACAAAGTGCTGTTTTCTGTGCATTTGAGTTGAGGACAGAGTGAATATGCAACTCTGTACAGTATATGTGTGTGACACAGATGGAGTTTTCATG
The DNA here is from genome assembly GCA_023029165.1 of Gobiocypris rarus. NCBI lineage: Eukaryota > Metazoa > Chordata > Actinopteri > Cypriniformes > Gobionidae > Gobiocypris > Gobiocypris rarus. The sequence continues at coordinate 31,265,859 of CM040918.1, read as the reverse complement.
TGTATGTGTGTGTTTTCATGAGAACACTGGCATAATGAGTGTTCCACCTGAGCACACACAGAAAGAGAGAGGGGCAGTAATTACCTCGGCACGGGGGGTCGTCGTTCTTTCACACGTACACATACTCTCTTTAGCCCTTTCTCTATTATTCTGTGAGAAAGTAAGTAGTGGCAAAGACCACAGGAGGCCCATTTAAAAAAAATTAAAAAAATTCCTCTCTGTAATTACCGGGAGGAGAAAACATTGCCGCCTCATTTTTGACTTATTTCCTCCTTCAACCAGTCTCAAAACTCTGCATAGGTTTCTGTAAATCTGCCTGTTAACTTTAGTATTCAGTGGGAGTTTATTAATAAATGAACATTTTAAATTACATTTTTATAGACAGATAGGATCCTTATTTAATTTCTTTATTGAACACTTGAATAAATAAATAATATATATATATATATATATATATATATATATATATATATATATATATATATATATATATATATATATATATTTAAATCATTTTGATTATTTAGCTAGCTAAAATTGTGCAGTACACTCAATTACCACCATGCTGTCCTTCTGCATAATTCCAGAGTTTCAGATCTAAATCAGAAATGGGGTAAACATGTAGTGCATAAGACTGGACTCTTTGAAACACCAATCATTTTGGGATTCTGACTGTGTCTGAAAGCTGAAAAATGCTGCCTCTTCAGGCACCATACGAGGCACGTCCAAATCCAATGATTGTGTCACATCTTGTGTACTGAGATCTGATTGATTTTAGAATGCATCATACTGTAGATGGATCCTCTGCTTCCTATGATATCCCACTATACTGAGTGTTCGAATAGTTGAGCTAAACATTTTTAAATGGCCCCTGCAAGTTGTGGCTGGTGGTCAGTTTGAGGGTTAATGATAAATTTTTCAATTTTTAATTCCATTTCTATGAAAATAGTACTGTAGTAATATTCACCTTGTTAATACCAAAGAAATCTCTATTTTGTTGTAGATCTTTATATTGTTATGCAGCCTCAGAAGCCTGTCCTCATTGCCTGAGAGGGTAGTGAGGGAACAAGTCAGTGGTCTAAGTTTCCGGACGGTCTGCATTTTGTTATTTAAATTAGAGCTCAGCAGATAAAGTTGGCATGATCAGGCTTTAGTGTCAAAGTTAGTTTTGGCTAGTCTCACAGAGCCAGACTTTTCACTATAAACGTTAAAGGGATAGTTCACTCAAAAATGAAAATTATCCTATGATTTAGTCACTCTCAAACCATCCTAGGTGTATATGACATTCTTCTTTCAGATGAATACAATCAGAGTTATATTAAAAATGTCCTGGCTAATCCAAGCATTATAATGGCAGAGAATGGCAGCCCAAAATTTGAAGCCTCAAAAAGTGCATCCATTATAAACCACATGGCTCCAGGGGGTTAATAAAAGCCTTCTAAATCAAAGCGATGGGTTTGTGTAAGAAAAATATCCATATTTAAAACCTTATAAAGTAAAACATCTAGCTTCCGCCAGACCGACTTCCATATTCAACTTACGAAGAAAGTGTAACGTTTCAAAACGTTTGCTATGTCCGACATTTGCTTCCCGGAGCTGTATGGTTTACTTTTATAATGATTGGATGCACTTTTTTGGGCTTCAAATTTTGGGCTGCCATTTACTGACGTTATAAAGCTTAGATTAGCCAGGACATTTTTTTGTGTGTCAGGACAAAACTCTGATTGTATTCGTCTGAACGAAGAATGTCATATTCATACGCCTAGGATCGCATGAGGGTGAGTACATTTTTGGCTAAACTATCCATTTAACAGACCAGTTGTAGATGATAACATAGATACTGTATATAACACAGATAATATGATAGTTCACCAAATGTCTTAAATGTTGGTCTCAGGCACACCCACCATGTTTGTAATTCTTTGTATTTGTGTTGGTAGTTCTGAACTAAATCCTCCTTCAGAGGTTAATGGGCAATATTAGCCATTAGAGTGTGCATGGTTCCACACTTCGGAAATCTACCGGAAATAATGACTGGGACTTTGGCATACTCTTATTATTTATTAGCATTTTCCATCTTCTTCTTTGAGTAGTTCTTAACAGCAATGTCCCAAATGTGAATGTTATCAACTAGTAAATCTTCTTCTAATTCAGACTGCACTTGCACAGCTTGCAAGGACTGTGCGGATGGCACAATTCAAGTAAATATGCACTGTTTATGAGGAATACTGCCAAAAGGACAATGGAAGCATGCTTTAAGTTTAACTTCCAGAAGTTGAAAGGAGTTGCGCACAAGGTTATGGCCTAACTCATTGTGTCAAATCATTTGGCATTCTGTTTTCATCATGATATATGATTCACTAGTTCTAATACATGCTGTTTACGAGGAATGTGAATTGGCATGTCATTCTAATGGCATAATTATATATTATCTGATTAATTGAAGGTTCTTTCTGTTTGTATTATTCATCTTCAATGCCTCTTGAGGTCCGTTACAAACTCAAACTTCTAACAACCCTTAACTGAAGAGAGGGGGACAGAACCTCTCAATGTGCCTGTGTTTGGAAAGGAGACACTTGGCGTTTTTGTATTTCTGAGTGTGAGTGTTTGTCGGTAGGAGGGTCTTTTGTCTCTCAGATTGTATTTAGCAAACACACAGCAGGTCTATCAGCATATGAACAGCGCAACAGCGGAGGCCACGAATAACAGAAAGGAAGCGAGCCACAAAACCACTGAGCGCACACACTGCATGCATCCACGTGAATGCATGCACATCTATGGCCACGAATGCAGGCACTTATACACTTACAGTGTTTACCTTGGACATCAGCCCAACCCACCAGTGCTGGACACTGAATCTTCACATTCATGCGGCTGATGCACACCTCTATTGTGTGTGTGCTTTGAGAAGACCAGTGTTAAACACGCACTGAGCATGCCGCCTATACTATTTCATCATATACTTTTGCAGCATTTCCTGTGCATTCTGTCATTAATTTCTGCCGTTCTCAACCTGTAAGAACTTCTTTCATCTTCAGAACACAAATTAAGATATTTTTTATGAAATCCTTTTTGATGAAAGCTCTCTGACCCCTCCATAGACAGCTATATATTTAAATCTTTCAAGGCTCAGAAAGGTAGTAAAAACATTAAAATCATCCATGTGACTCCAGTGGTTCAACCTTAAGTAAAGTGTCAGGAATAATTTTTGTGTGCAAAAAACTAACAAAAAAACAACAACAATTTCTTCACGTCTGTGTCAGTCTCCTACGCTGTTGACGTAGTAGATACAGTCCAGCACTTCCAAGTTATGCCAGAGCTATGCCTGAACGCCGGCTCACCATTGGCGGATGCTGTTCACGTGAGCACCACGACCCAAACGTGTGATGCTGACGCAGGAACTGGCCAGCGTAAACAGCATAGGAGACTGACACAGACGTGAAGAAATTGTTGAATAAAGTTGTTTCTAAAGTATTAGTTGTTTCTTTAAAATATTATCGCTGTTCATAAAATTAAGGTTGAACCACTGGAGTCTCATGGACGATTTTAACAATGTCTTTACTTCCTTTCTGAGCCTTGAAAGTTTTAATTAAATAGCTGTCTATCAAAAAAATCTTAATTTGTATCCCGAAGATGAACGGAGGTCTTACGGGTTTGGAACGACACAAGGGTGAGTAATTAATGACACCATTTTCATTTTTGGGTGAACTTAAGCTGATGAGTAAGCAAGAGCAGGTGGTAAAACTGATTAGCAGCAAATTCACTTGTGCAGAATACAGTATACCAATTTATATACACTCACCTAAAGGATTATTAGGAACATCATACTAATACTGTGTTTGACCCCCTTTCACCTTCAGAACTGCCTTATTTCTATGTGGCATTGATTAGTAGTGAACTCATAGTCATGTTCAAGAAACCAATTTGAAATGATTCGAACTTGGTGACATGGTGCATTATCCTGCTGGAAGTAGCCATCAGAGGATGGGTACATGGTGGTCATAAAGGGATGGACATGGTCAGAAACAATGCTCAGGTAGGCCATGGCATTTAAACGATGTCCAATTGGCACTAAGGGGCCTAAAGTGTGCCAGGAAAACATCCCACACACCATTACACCACCACCACCAGCCTGCACAGTGGTAACAAGGCATGATGGATCCATGTTCTCATTCTGTTTAAGCCAAATTCTGACTCTACCTTCTGAATGTCTCAACAGAAATTGAGACTCATCAGACCAGGCTTCAACTGTCCAATTTTGGTGAGCTTGTGCAAATTGTAGCCTCTTTTTCCTATTTGTAGTGGAGATGAGTGGTACCCGGTGGGGTCTTCTGCTTTTGTAGTCCAGCCGCCTTAAGGTTGTGTGTGTTGTGGCTTCACAAATGCTTTGCTGCATACCTCGGTTGTAATGAGTGGTTATTTCAGTCAAAGTTGCTCTTCTATCAGCATGAATCAGTCGGCCCATTCTCCTCTGACCTCTAGCATCAACAAGGCATTTTCGCCCACAGGACTGCCGCATACTGGATGTTTTTCCCTTCTTTGTAAACCCTAGAAATGGTTGTGCGTGAAAATCCCAGTAACTGAGCAGATTGTGAAATACTCAGACCGGCCCATCTGGCACCAACAACCATGCCACGCTCAAAATTGCTTAAATCACCTTTCTTTCCCATTCTGACATTCAGTTTGTAGTTCAGGAGATTGTCTTGACCAGGACCACACCCCTAAATGCATTGAAGCAACTGCCATGTGATTGGTTGATTAGATAATTGCATTAATGAGAAATTGAACAGGTGTTCCTTATAATCCTTAAGGTGAGTGTAGTTATATTATATTTTTATAGTTGATAGTGAATTATTGATAATTTGTTTTGTTTTTTTTTCAGTATATTTATTTAATACATTTGAGTTGGAAATACATTAATGATTTTTGTGCTTTAAAATTAGCATTGCTGATGGAGAAACAAAGATTTTCCAAACTCTGATTCAATTGAATCGCTACATTGATTTTAAAATGATTTACTGTTTCGAAGTGATTGAAAAACCACAGGCTGACGGCACCTGCTGGTCAAAATAGTTAGAAGCATTATCATTATAGATGGGGCCCGTCATGCAACACCTGGGGGTAAGGACATATGAGGCGAGAAAGAGATGGTAGGATGAGTGGGGACGGAGGCGAGAGAGGGGAATGAGGAAATAAAAAGGGAAAAACAACTCAATCCTCAACCAGCTGGCTGGCCCTCATTCGTGGTGTCATGCGATGGTACTGGATGCCCTTGGTGGATGGCCTCTGACTCCTCCACCCCCTGGTTGATGGCGACAGCCCGGCAGCGAGCCTTCAATTAAATTGCTCTGCCTGCTCATCCCCATCATCTTCCTCTGTCCTCTACGGATGGCAGCCGTCCCTCGACACGGAACAAAAAATTGTTTGTATTGAAGTTTTGTTTCGAATGTATTCATCACTATTATAATCTCTTAATGACATCTAATTTTATTTGAGTATACTTTATTTTATCCTGTGACACACCAACACGACATCAAAGAAATAGTGAAGTTTGAAAAACGTCTGCATTCGAAAGTATGTGTGCGTCAGCTGCATCTGGGCTAAACAGCTGCACTTGAACACACAGGATATAGTAACATGACAATGATGTAAACAGATGACAACATTGTCACACGGATCTGGGAAAAAGACTAAAACGGCTGTGTCATGCATGCCAGGCCAGTAGTTGGTCACTTATTCAAGAAACACCCCACAAACATATAATACCCATGCATGAACATGTAATACACATGCTCCATTGCGTGATGTCACAAATTCACATTTTTGTTGTTTACATGGATATTGTAAAGGCATTGGGCCCAACCATACACCCGACGCAATGTGGCGCCAGACACGATAGTTTCAGACTGGTACGTTTACCATTTTCACGTCCTGCACCACGTTGTTTAAATAGCAAATGCATTTGGGCCCAATTGTGTGCCCATGGGTGTGCTGGTCTAAATAACGAGGTGTGTTCAGGTGCATTGTTGGCGCATTGCTATTTTGAGGCAACTGAAATAGACTGACCAACAAAAACCTGGTCCAAAGTTAATGGCACAATATTTTATATATATATATATATATATATATATATATATATATATATATATATATATATATATATATATATATATGTGTGTGTGTGTATATATATAGTAATATGTACGGTGGCCCAGTAGTGCACAACACAACAAAATTTAAAAAGCAAACATGAGTTCACAACACAACGAAAAAGTCACAACACAACGGAATCAAGCCACAACACAACGGAAATGCTCCCGACCACGAGGGGGCTCTCGGAGTGCGTTAAAGTTAGTTTTCCTTGCCACTGTTCTGTAGATTTGCCAGTCTTACAAACATATAAACACTACAATCAGTTTTAAGTGTGTAACCATTTTATATTGACATGAAATATCAATTCAAAATCACCTATATGCATTATAGCTGCATATTTATACTCGAGAGCGCTTTTACTCGCTATCACGGCGCTTGATGCCCAAGGGAACGTCTGCCAATTCCGCCATGCAGTTGAAACATAATTTGTATTAATTTAAATTACTTTTAACATTTAAAAACAGACATGTTAAAATTCCACAACTTGGTTGTATTGGTAAAACTGACTCAGTAATGCACAACATTGGAATTTGAACATAAAAAAAGAGTCCTTTTTAATTCATACAAATTATACGTTTCAACCACTTGGCGGGAGCATTTCCGTAGTGTTGTGGCTTTTTCTTGGTTTTGTGGCTTGATTTCGTTTTTTAGTGAATTTAAGTTTGCTTTTTTAAATTTTGTTGTGTTGAGCACTACTGGGCCACCATAAATATGGTTCTATAGGCTGGTACACAATGCGCGTACACTTTGCTTATTAGATACACAGGGACGCGCAGCAGCACACAAGTATAGTTAAATATGAAAAATTAAAGGATTCCAATGTAAAATAATTTTTTTTCCATTTCCTCGCTAGAGAAGCGTTAAGTTTTTCAGCTTGCAAACTGCACAACTGGCTTTTAAAGGGAATGGGAGATGAGACTCTGATTGGTTTATTGCATGTTACGCCCAAAACACAGCCATTATTCATTAAGAGAAAAAGGACAGCCCTTTTAGACCACGCCAACCATTTTTCCTGTCGTCAAACTAGCAAAAATGGATTCGGACATGCCCTAAGTGCACTTGCAACGTGTGCTTCAGACCATGCGCTCAGATTGTTAAAATAGGGCCCATCGGTTTCAAAACCTTGCACTTTGAAAGCTGTTGTCATGTAAATGGACGGCCAAAACGCATATAGTTTTTTTAGTGATTTCTCTCACTAACTGTCCTACGCATATTCAACATGCTCAATTGGCCCAAAAGCCACCGACGGGGTGTAACTAGTGCTGACGGTTCGGAACACCATAACAACTGGGCTGACAGACATTCAATGAAGGCCCGACTTAGGCCGACGACTGATCATCAGCTTGGTGTGTCACAGGCTTTAGACCTTACACTCATCCACAAAACCTCACTATAACTCATAACACTCGACCATACTTCAGTTATTACCAAATGGCCCATGGCATTGTGTGTCCATTTGCTCTGTGAATGGAAAATAGCCTGGCCAGCTTGTGTGTGTGTGTGTGTGTGTGTGTGTGTGTGCTGGGGAGCAAATCTCCTGCTGGTGATTTGACCTTCCTTTGCTGACTCTGTAGAGAGAATAACAGGTCAGGCAGTAGGATTTGAAGGCCATGGTCATTGTTTTTTTTGGTGTGTTTGCACTATGATTTTCACAACAATAAGGCTTGTGACCTTTGTGTTGCCTTTCTGCTATCCATGGTAACCCCTGACCTTAGTTCTGCTCCTAGCCATTGATCAGTAGTCTGTATTCTGTCAGGTCCTGTAGTGGAAAGGCTGACTGCACTCTCTGTTGTGGTTATGAATATGGAACTCATTCTTGCATTCATGAATTTTCAGTGCAAGAAGCAAAACCATTTTAGTGTGCTTCTAAAAAAAGTGCTTCTGACACGAAAGCATGAGTCAGGCCCTCACACTGTCTGCCTGTAAAGTCTGTCTGTAAACTGTCTCTCACCTTGAGGCAGCTGAAATATTTTCTCTGCATCTGTTGCTAGTTAGATTTTACCTTCGTTTTAAAACACATTCTCAGCATGTTCATCTCTTGTAAACGATAATGAACCACTTTTATGGCTAAATTGGTTTTATCAACATCATCTGTGATATGCTCTCCGTTATCACAGACAACTTTGAATAATAATAATAGATTTAAAAATAGATTTTTGCACATAAAACGTATATTCTCATCGCTTCATACCATTATGGATGAACCAATGTAGTCACATAAACTATAATAACGATGTCTTTACTACCTTTGTGGGCCTTGAAAGTGACCGTTGCATTGCTGTCTATGTGGGTTCAGAAAGCTCTTGTATTTCATCTAAAATATCTTAATTTGTGTTCTGAAGATGAACGTCTTACGGGTTCAGAATGGCATGAGAGTGAATTTTAATTTTGGGGTAAACTAACCCTTTAAGATCTTTGGAATTTTGGAATATTTTGTGGGCTTCCCTTTTTGGACAGGTTTTGTTATTTCATAATTACATGCTGCTTTTCTCCGGCTGTGGATTTTTGTTGCTTGAACATTTATTAAAATACAATTCTGCATCTGAACTTCTTCTAATTGCATTTTACTACTATTGGGTTCATCATCCTCCAGTGGCTCATGGACTGAGAGTCCAAGTCTTGTGCTGGGACCAGAACTTGGACATCGGAGTGTTTTTGTGTTTGTGTATATGTATATTTAAATAATAATGCAACAGAGAGAGAGAGAGAGAGTTTGTGAATGAGACGTTAATGCGACTTCTTATGCTTTGTTTGTTCAGGGAAAAACGACGTAATAAACTTCATAAACCATCAGTAAAGTTTGGCCATCATTCATACGGGGTCCGCTACATTCTGTGTCCAAAAAAATATTGGGATAAGGTTTTCACACTGCTGCCATTGTAAGACAGTTAGCAACTCAGTTTGTTTGTCCGAGTTAGCAACAGTAAGTAAGGGTGTTGGGGCTTACCAAGGTCAATGGACATGTGGCAAATAAAGTTTGATTTGAGCCCTAATTACATGTGTTAGCATGAATAGTTCACTAAATCTATATATCTTAGAATAGCTTAAATACATAACTAAATGTTTATACTCACCAAAAATATTCTCTGTGGTAATCATTAGCATGATACAGACACTGTCCATAGAGATGGTATTACACCAAGAATATTGCTTTAGCTTATCAGGTGTGCAGTATTTTAGCTGTAATATTTATTACAACAGTCTTGGGTTTTGGCTCTGTGAACTTGTGTGATGCTCGTGACAGCAGGATTTCATCTCTACAAGGCTGAAGGCAGGGCAGCTCATATTAGTCTTTTATGTGCTGAGACAATAGCGGCTTTTGTGTAGGAACAGAATGCTTGCATTGTACTGCTGTATAAGGTGTATTGTGTGTGTACGTATGTGTATTTGTGTTTGTGGGTGTGTATATCTTTTGTGGCATAGGAAATGGATACATTGGCCTGAATATCCTTTCAGACACACGGCATGTACTGCAACACAAAGACTCATGTCCTGCTGTTTGAGGGATTTAACTTATGACTTGATGGCTGATGGACCCTCCATCCCTGAAACCATGGCGACAACAATCAGACACACTGTCACAGACAGCAAGAAACAACACAAATTCAAAGCAATAGACATTTCTCTCTCTATGTTTTTGTCTTTCTTTCTTTCTCTCCCTGTCTGTCCCCAATGTGTTTCCAGTCTGCTGAGCTGAAGGTTAGTGAGCTCCTCTGTGATCAAAGCGTTTACTATTCAAACCACTGACCCTCTAGCCCACAGCTAACCAGAGCACCCGAGTGCTGAGGGCCCCTTTACATCTCCTGTTCACTCTAAGCCTCTATTTTCATGTCTATTTCATACTCGCTTGTGATATATTCACACGTCTGACAGTGTAAAGGAGTATCGAGGAAGGAGGAGGTGCCCCTTCTGTCACTATGCAACATCTTCAGGGCCCTATGTTGACAGTGAACATGAAACGGCCATCACAACTCATTATAGTTCTGTAATGTGACATATTTCAAAACAAAACATTGAAATTTTGTCCATTGGGATTTGAATGGACTGTGAAAAGCAGATGTTTGACTTGTAAGTATCATCAATGGTGACAAAATAAAAATGTAAACAAATCGGTTAGAATTCGGTTAGATATTCTACTAACTATGAGTAACTTTGCAAATATATATAAACTTAATCTCTTCAGAGTATTAGTAGAATGTAGTAGACTGTTAGTAAACTGTTAAGTTGGGTATTAGGGTTTGGGTTAGTAGAATAAGTTGACATTAAAGGGATAGTTGACCCAAAAAATTAAAATTAGCCCATTATTTATTTACCCTCAAGTCAGGTGTATATGACATTCTTCTTTCAGACGAATAAAATCTGAGTTATATTAAAAAAATATCCAGGCTCTTTCAAGCTTTATAATCGCAGTGAATGGCTGGTTCTGTTTTGAAGTCCATCAAAGTGCTTCTATCCATCATAAACCTGCTCCACACAGCTCTGGAGAGTTTAAAAAAGCCTTCTGAAGCAAAGCGATGCGTTTGTGTAAGAAAAATATCTGTATTTAAAACTTTATAAACTAAAAAACTAGCTTCTGGCAGCCGTATGCATTGATTTACGGCGAAAGAGTAACCCTTGATCTAACGCACGGCGCATTGACAAACGCAGAAGTGCAGAGGATAGAGGAAAACAAAACACCGGTCGTGAACTAGAAGTCTAAAACAATGTTTTTTAAAGAGAAATGCCGGAGGATTTTGATAAAAGAGAAGAGGGGCTTGAGTTTGTTGCCAAGCTCTATTTGTTTGAACCGCAAGAGATCTTTGAATCGCGTTCAGCAAAATCTTTTTTCAAGTCATTTCATTCATTTCAGCTGAATGTTAAATCAATATGTCAAGCTAGGTGAATAAATTATCAGGACATTTTCATTTCGAAGGGAACTAATCCTTTAAGCAGACAGTCTACTTATACTCTAATGTATGGTGGCCACAGTAGTGCACAACACAACAGAATTTAAAAAGCAAACGTAAGTTCACAACACAACGGAAACAAGCCACAACACATGAAATCAAGCCACAACACCATACTAATGACTGCTAGTTGACAAGTAGTTGCAAATTTACTTAAAATAATGTCTAAAGTGGACCATGGAAAATAAAGTGTTACCTACAAATTATACATTTCATGTAAAAAATGTTATTAATATTTTACAAATTTTGTTTATGACAGTTTTTAAAAAAAATCCATTTGGCTCCTATATACAGTCACATTGTAACAAAGCGACATATCTTTTTTCCTTACTGTGATGTTAATAAATAAAAATAAAAATAGAGAAGGGAAATTTTTCCCTAATAGAAGAAAGCGGCAGGGTTTAAACTGACTAAATGATTGTAGAAGTCCGATATACATCACCAGAGGAAAGTCTGTGGTTTAATCGGAAGATTGAGTTATGACATTTTAATTAAAAATTACGAGCCCATAAAATGTTTTTAAAACTGAAACATACCCATGCATTAATTATTCGCAAAAAGATCAATAAAATGCATTGAGAAAATATGGTGTATTTCCAATTCAGGCCGAAAGTGTGAAATTAACATGTTTTCCCCTGTCTGCTGCCATTGACATTACAGCTCAATCCAACTTGAAAAAGTATGATAGATATATAATATTATTGTACAGTAGAATAGCTCTCAAAGTATTAATAAAAACAACAATAAGAAAGTCAGTTATTAAAACCATCACACAATATTTCCTATTGTTTGTCTTATTTTAAAGTTATATTTTTAAGGAATTATTCAATTGTGTAGCCTATAAAACAAATCAATTATGTAAGTTGTTACATTTAGAAGAAAGATTCTAAAACAGTGCTTATATTAATTAACACAATACATTGTACATAGTTAGAATGTGTGTTAAAGAAAGTAAATGACTGCGTATTGATTTTAACTACAAAATCAATCTGCAATCAGTCTTAAATCAATAAAGCATTAACATATTTGACTCAGTAGATCCTGCAGATGGTCATTCAATTGATAACGGTTTATCAGTAATCCCAGGCATGTCCAGGTTTACTTTATCTAATCCGTGTGCAACTGAATATTCATTAATTCTTTATAAATATTTACTTTGCTCTCTGACTAAGAAGAAAAACAATCATTGATTATCATTATCTACTCAACATCTTTATGCATTTGCATCTGCGGAATAACTATCTAACTGATCATCATTGTCATTACCAAAAATAGCATTTAAATATTTCAGTTTGTCTCGCTTACATTCAGCAGTCTAGATGATTTGCAGATGTGATGGTGCTGTTCTTCAAACAGCATGTTAAATGTTGTTTAACTATGCGGAAATTAAGCAGAATGTGAATTATATAATAATATAGTTTTTGCCTGTTTATAAGTAGAATGTCATAGTGTATTAGAGTAACACTGTTTTTCCAGAGTAGATCTTGGTGTATTTGATTTTGTGATTAACTTAGTAGTTCTGTAAATTCTCATTGTCTTCTGTGTTGGACAAACATACACGCTGGCTAGGCTGTACAGAGACTTATTAGGCAGCTATACATCCTGAAGAGACTCTAAGAAAGAGAGACACCCAGCAGGCTTTTAATAAACCTTACCAAGACCCCCGCCCTAGGACACATATAACACGGAGTCTGAAGTGGCCCTTCTTCTCAGAAATGGAAAATAAACCCTTTATCACAGTCAGGGGAGACAGAGAAAAGAAAAGCTTAGACAGGTCACATTTTTAATAACCTTTTAGCTTTTTGCAGTTCACTTCCTGTACTGCAGTGTGACAAATTAATGTATTAAAAGTACAAATCTACCAATTATCCAATTGCCTTTTAATTATTTTGCGATAATGGAAGGATTATAATATGAAGAAGTTTGGAAAATTATCCTTTTTAAAGTCAGTTTAAAGGGATTAAACACCCAAAAATGAAATTAAATCTTATATAACGCAAGTACCCAGCCGACAAGGAACATTCTCATAACTTTTGGCAACATTTTGGCAAAGTTATCTCAAAGTTATGAACCGACATTCTTTCAGAAGCCTAACAATAACAGAATGTTTGTTCAAAGCTATCTGGTCTTGCATGTTCTCAAATTGTTTGCACAAATTTTTATTTATACATTGTTTATGAAAAAAAAAAAACTTTTTAGATGGCCGTCATTTTTTATATGTTACTATTTGTTTTATATTTAGAAAGATTTCTCCACAGAAAACAAAAACGACGGTAATCCTAATCCATATAACCCTAGCTGATGAATCAATGTATTCTGAAGCGAAACATTAGGGGCCCTATCATACACCCGGCGCAGTTATCATTTAAATAAGTGTTTTTTGCAGTTTCAGCAGTTATCATTTTCACGTCTAGCGACAGGTGTGTTCAGGCGCATTGTTAGCGCGTTGATGTTTTGAAGAAACTAAAAACGACTGCGCCACTGACCAACAAAAACCAGGTCTAAAGTCAATAGTGCAGTATTTTTTGTGTTATTTAAAGGCAACGTTTATAATATGCCCTTATAGGCAGGTGCACAACATGTGTACACTCTGTTTGTTACAAACACAGGGATGCAGCAGCACACAAACATGCCAAATATTAAAAATAAAAATGTAAAAGATTAATATTTTGTACATAAAGATAACAATGCATACATGTTATAATGGATAGTCATTGTATGTATCAGAATTACCTATTTGCAGTAATGACGAATAAAATTGGCTACTTATTTAACCAATCGTGGAAATACACACACGTATTTAAACTGACTCGTCAGGTTGAGGGCATGGGCGTCGGAAGCAAAAAAATGTGGGTGGGTCCTCTCACAGAAATGTTTACTGGAGAAGATGCCATTTACATTAAGTATAAATATATTGCCTTGTTTACTAAACGTATGGTTGGGGCAGACACAATTAAGGAAAATAATCATTTGCAGCAACAATAGTGTAGGGATAAGATGCTTTTATTTTATAAAAAACATTAAATATTAAAATAGCATTCAAATAGGTGGCCCTAACTACTATGTACTAACATTTGAAGTAATTAGATACAATGCACTTATTGTGTACATGTTTTTACATTGTACTTAAATTATATTTTTGCATGTTATTACATCTGTAATTAATTTCTGTAGTTACATTCATAATTTCACTGTTGACACTTCCCTTACACCTAACCCTACTCTTAAACTTACCACCACACCTGTCCCTAACTTTACCCGTATCCCACCTCAATATCAGCAAAAGTGTTTTGCAATACAATATGAACACTAAGTACATTGTACTTATTTTTTTATGGAAGTACATAGTAGTTAAGGACACATATAAAGTGGGGCCATATTAGTATTTTAATATTAATAATATTAGTATTTTTCACCCACCTTTCTCTTCAGAAGACATTGATTCTTCAACTGGGGTCGTATGAATTAAAGTCGTGTTTTTTTGCACGATTTTTGAAGCTTCAGGATTTATCCACTTGCATTATATTGATTCAGACTATTTTTCTAAAAATCTCTGTTTGTATTCCACAGAAGAAAGAAAGTCATATATATTGTGGATATCATGAGGAATTTAAATTTTGGGGTGGAGTGTCACTGCCTAAAGGCACAATATGTAATTTCCGCCGCTAGAGGTCACTTATTCTAAACAAAGGCATAGCTTGATTTCATGGAATCATGGGAGTTGTTGTCTTCACCTCTACAGCCAGTGGAAAAGGTCCAACGGGACTCGGGCAGAAATCATATTCATGGATGAGCTAATCAATTAAAGAATTATTAGCGTTACTGTAGTATGAAGCAGGGTGGGGCTGAAAACCATTGGAGCGGAACGAGGCCGCTGGAGCGATTGCTAATGAGAGAAAAGTGTGACACGGCTCGAGAGCAGAGGAGCTTTTATTATGCCGCAGATGAACACGTCCGCTTCTTCCGGTCGTGTGTGTGGGGTAACACAGCTCTGTTGTTCATCATATTAGTTTGTTAAAAGTTGTTATAAGGCTACTCTGTGCATTCACCCGGTGTCTATAAGACACTTGTTGAACTCTGCAGTGAGCTGAATCGATATTAGGCATGGTAAAAAAACGGTACTCGCAGTAAATCAAGAATGGAGATTTAAACAATAAGACTAACTGTGTTGAGCTATTTAACAATGATTTGTTTTCTATCGATGAATGTATCCAGACAGTTGCTCACCTGTCTAATAAAACACATAATATATTAAAGTGTCTCTGGTGTTTCCATGGTTTCTACAAAATAAAACCAAGAAATCAAGGAAATTAAGAGTAACACGGGTATGATTTCATAGGGGTAAACGTACCTATTAAGCTCACCAAAATCTACATTGAGATATTTTAGTGCATAGGGTATTGGTTTCAGTACAAGAAGTTATGTTAAAATAAAAAACTAATCTCTCACACAATAATATTACATTTTATTTTAAATGACAAAGGCATTTAAATTAGGATATACATAATTTCGTGCAAAAGGTCTGGCTTGACTTAATGGTTACATGTTTGTACCCTTAAAGCACACCCTTGTTCCCCATTAAGCTCACAACATATTTTCTTTTTATTATTATTATTTAATTATTTTTTATTTCTTCTTTATTTTAAACAACATTTTTAAAGAAACATTTTTATAAAGATTAACTTGAAGTGACAACCATCAGTTAATATTTTAAGTCTGTTTGTGAAGTATTTACATAGACATTCAATGTGGATGAGCTTAAAGGGAGCACACTGAGCTTAATTGGAACAGCAAACATTTTTTTCTATTATTAATAAATAGTATTAAATAAAATTTAAAAGGACAATTTTGCTAAATAAATAATCTAGGTCATGCATTGAGACCGCTATTACTGAAAATATCTATGAAATTATACTTTCACCCTATTTATATCAAGCTGTTATTTTCACAGTAGTGCACCCTTTAAGCTCACCTTAAAATAATATGAAGTCTTTTAAAATTACAGCAGTGTAAAACCACAGGATATCAATAAACAGTAAATGTATAATATAATAGATTTAAAAGTACAAGCCAGTAATGCCTGTGAAGTAATATATTAGTGTAGCGCACAATC
Organism: Gobiocypris rarus; assembly: GCA_023029165.1. Taxonomy (NCBI): domain Eukaryota; kingdom Metazoa; phylum Chordata; class Actinopteri; order Cypriniformes; family Gobionidae; genus Gobiocypris; species Gobiocypris rarus. The sequence continues at coordinate 31,249,647 of CM040918.1, read as the reverse complement.
TTATACAGCTAGTAAGCTAACAATGTTCTGTAGCATCTGCGCTATGATGATTAATCTTTTGGATCGAACTGTATTATTTCCCACATCCAGGTTCCAGGTTACAATATGCAATATACAATAAATCTAAACATTAATTTCTTAATTTTGCAATAAGAAGTTATACTTATCCAAAATAAAGGCTTAAATATAAAAGAAATGCACATTTAAGGGGCTCCTCTTTTGGTAAAAGTTTTCAGACAGCTTTCAAAATGGCCGCTAGACAGTGTGAACCCATGAATACCCATATATCAGCGTGCAATGGTCTGATTCGTTTGAAATTAAATGAGGTATATAGTGACAGACACATCAATTGGTTAAGACATCAAGTAGGATAATAAATTATTTTTTTTCTTTTTATAATCTGAGCTCAAAGATGGTAGTGTGCTTAATGGGTACTTGAGATTAATATGTGCGTTTAGGTGACACACGGACACGGTCTGTATCCTGGTTAAAATAGCTTGTTTCTCTGGATTTAAAGGTCCCATGGCATGGCATTTTTCTATTATTTTATAATGTTTCCTGAGGTGTACTTATATTGTTAATATGATTTTTACATTAAAAAATTTCATAATTTAGAAATAAAACACATTTTTTCTATCCTGTTATTACCCCTCTGGCTGAATGCCCTGTTTCAAGGGGCGTCTCTGCTGTAAGACTTCAGTGAAAACGCCCACTGTTGTGATTGGCTGACATCTTTGCATTTGAAATGAGTGTTGGATTATGTTGCGGAGGGGGCGTGGTTTAGCGAGGCACTGCACTGACTGCATGCTTGAGAGAGTGAGGCTGACTGCTGGGCCCTCATGAATCATGGAGAGCTGGAGGAAGTTTTATTGTACCAAGTTATTAAAATAGCACTGTGCTGTTAGCGTGAGCTTATTTGTATCTGAGAGTTCTGATCGCTCTCTGTAGTTGAATCACTTAATAAGGGATTTGTTTCATGCTACTAACAGAAACGATCGTTTTAGTCACTGGCTTGATTCACTGATGCATTACACTTAGGGCATCAAGACGGCGACCATTAAACGATCTAGAAAGAAAGTCTGAGTGAACTTGAATGATTAGCTACACATCAGAAATCACTGATCACAGATCAGGCATTAATGAACACTGTTACTCACTGTTTGTCGCGGTGCTGTCAAATCCATATCATAAAGTCTGTTTGTAACAGAGTATGTGAGTGGAGCGGAGCGGCAGCAATTTCCCCTCCGCGCTCTAAGCATTCAATAATCGCTCCGCTCCAGCTCCGCTCCGGTTCACCATTTCCGCCCCGCTCCACACCTCGCTCACTGATATCAGAAACACCGCTCCGTCTTCGCTCCGAGGAAATTTGTGGCTAAAGTATTTAAGTAAGCTCTGCAATATCACAAAAGTTTGGTTTATAACATACAATAGGAGATAGTTTCAAAGTAGTTTATTGCAAACATTTATTGTCTATGTCATGCCAAGCTTATTAAGCTTTATAAGCATTAAAAGTTAAACATGATTGCTGCTTTTGCAGTGCATTTTGTTTGGAAAGATGAAAATAGTATGTTTTCATCGGTTATATTATCTACGCGTTTATTATCTACGCGTTTATATTATCTACACATTACAGATTTCTGCGAATGTAAAATCCGACAAAGATAACTGTAAGCAGATGCACTGTAAGATTACATTTGTTTGACTATATTAGAGAGAACGTTTGCGTGTGCGAATAAGTTCTACCATCCCACTCATGTCCATTGCCGTCATCATAAACCTGTACATTCTTCCTGATTTGAGTGATCCATCTGAATCAAGCTAGTTAAATGTGTTTAATGTGTGAGTTTTGATTAAAAATACTGTTATATTGTAGGCCGTTAGTATGAATTTTACTCGTGATGGAGCGGTAGTGGAGTGCTCTCAGAGCGCATGAAAACCCTGACGCTCCGACTCTTAAAAAATCCGCTCCTCACTCCATTCAAAATCACTTTGCTCCACTCCTCGCTCCGCTCCCACTCCACTCTGCTCACATGCTCTGGTTTGTAAAGCCTGTGCAGACATAAACTGAATACATTTTCTCCAAATGCTATGGGAGGGCAAACCAGAGGAAGGGGAGGTAACCTCTCCGGTGTTCAGGTCATAACCGGAGAGCTTTCAGATCAGCTCATCTGGGCTGTCATTTTCTCAAAGGCAGAGAAAAACAGCCATAACTCGGTTTACGCTGATCAAAATTTCTAGCCACTTGGGGACAATATTCAGGCTAGGGGAACTCATATTAATGTTGAAAAACCTCATAAAATGAAAATTTCATGCCATGGGACCTTTAAACATTCTTGGAAACATTTGGGATAATGTACACAAGTCAACAAAATATATAAAGTTGTTCTAGTGGTTTTTTGGGATAGTTTAATCAAAATATTCTACATAGTGTGCCTTTAAAGTTGGCATGAAACGGAAATTGCGATAGTCTTTTCTTCCCTATTGTAATGTATATCCGAGTAAAACTGCTTATCGAACGTTGAAAAAGTTTTTATTTTGGTTAAAGATTATTAGGGCACAAGAATTTAAAAAAATTGTGATGTGCATGGATAAATAATTGAAAATAAATACTGCAATATTCCTTTAAAAAAGTTTGTTTTTATTTATTTCATGGCTACTTTATTGTCATGTCAGCAGCCCAAACATATGATTTAAGTTGTAAATGTTCAGAGTATGAACACAGTGTAGGGTGTAATTAAGTTTATTTGTCTGTAGATGTAGCCATACACGCAAACCCTTTGTTCAGTCTGGTTTGCTTACCTACACCTTCCATGTGTTTTTATTGCTGTGTTTGTGTGTTGGGATGGGAGTAGCATGTTATGACAGTGATCAGGTGCTCCTGTGTTGTCTGGCTACTTTTTTGTGGTTGGGTTTTTCCGTGACCCTCCTCCCGACAGCACGCACATGCACTAACTAACACACACTCTGCCCCAGGGACAGGTCTAGGTGTGCCACAATGACGTATGTCTTTAGAGCTCCTTTTGAGTCTGTGTAAGAAGTGAAGAATAAGCATTTTTCCTCAACACACACAAACCATCAACACAGCTCAGCGATACTTAGCTTATTAAGTGTAAACTTGTGTGCTTTTAACACGCTCACTTCATTTGGTTTAAAGCGTGGGTGTCAAATTAATCTCAACACCTGCTCTTCTGGAGCTAATAAAGTCCTGTATTCATTTATGCTGCTTTTGGGATATTGACAAGAGAAACTGAATGTTCATTGTTGCTTTAATTTTCCATCTGAAATTTAAAGTCACCATGTAATCAATATTTTCAAAGTAATTTTTTTAAATGGAATACTGCTGTATTTATCACAAATTATTTATCAGTGCACATCATTATTATTATTTTAAGCAACTTTACACTCTATTAGACCTCAGTCAAACTTGTTAGATGTCATATTGTCATCATTGCTGTTAACAACGAATTTTAAAGAGGGAAATAAGCTGGGTTTTGCTGGAAAAAAAACCTTTACAGATTCAGTTTTAGGTGAAAAGTATTATTTGCGAGCTCTGAAATGCCACACATAATTAAATGAATCACTCTATTAATTGAAGCATGAAACAAAACAAATTACATCGAGTACTTGGCTTGCTTTAGCCATAATAGAGTAGTATTAACAAATCAATTAGCGCAAAGACTGGAGGTAAACGGCTCCATCTGGCCTAATGCGTAATAATCAAGGAACTTTTCTGCCGTACCATGGTTGCAGCAGGTGCAATGATATTACGCAGCGTCTGAAAATAGGCTAACTTCCGTCAACATAACCAACGTGACAACCTGCTTGCACAGAGAGCATGCTGGGGACTATTTTCAGGTGCTGCGTAATATCATTGCGCCTACTGCACCCATGGTATGGCAGCAAAGTTCCTTGATTATTACACAGGAATGAGAGAATAGTTCCCAGCCATATCAGTCTAGAAAATGGGTCACAACTTTTCATTTTCCGTCGGTCTTAGTACACGATGTAACTATACACATCACAACATGTAAATAGGAAAATGTTGACGTTATTTTGTCACCAATTTACCTCCACTCTTTGTGCTAAGCTAGGCTAGCAGTGGGTGCGTCAGACAGAGTCATGGCATGCACGGAGATGAGAATGGTGTGTATGGACTTATCTAACTCTGGGGGATACAGTGAATAAGTCCCAAAAAGTTGCCGTGTTCCTTTAAACCTCTCCAATGCCTTGCCCCATAGACTTCAGTTGGAGCATTCTTTTAACGCAACACTTCTCCAGATTATCAATATCAAATCTCTTATAATATCTATATTCTACCTCTAGTGATTGTCCAGATTTTTAGTTTTGGTGTTCTCTTCAATGTTTTAATGAATCTTCTATTTTCTGTGGATATGCCTGAACTTTGTTTTATACACTATCACAAAGTTAAGAAAATAATAGCACAAGCCAGTTGTATTGCGACCACATGAGAATCTATGCCAAAAAAAGAGATAATAAACACCTATGTACTAACTGTGATCTCACTTTTTTTAAACAGATTTTGCAGATAATCACGCTACAGGATGGAAGTGGACCAAATCTGAAGGTGCGGTCACACTAGGCTTAAAACTTGTGAAATTACCTCAGACCCCGTAATGAATATGGGTAACAGGATATGATGCCACACTCTAGGGCTTTATGTTTTCTTAATCAATTATAAATAACAACGGTTTAAATCTATCATTGGTTTAACCTTCTGATGTGTTTGTATGCAATATATGAATACAAAATTGAATAGAACACAATGTGTGGCCGCACCTTGATCCTTATTGATGCTTACATATGCCAACACTGATCTTGTTTTTATATGCAAGTGTTAATACAAAAAAATACTGACATTTGAAAATATCTAAAAATTGTGGTCCTACATCAGCGTTACCTCCAGTCTGCAGCCTTGCGACACTAGTGTGAACTGCTGAGTTACTGTGTTTCTTTAGCATCACACATCACTGTTATCATCATTCAGTGCCAGCAACGTGTTCCCATAAATGTTAAAGCAAAAATGCTCAATGAATTCTGTCATCCTTTACTCATCCTTATGTCAGACATGAACTACTTTAGCCGCATTTCCACCAAAATTACCTGGAAAAATTTGTCCCAGAAACTTTTTTCCCCCAGTTGCTGTCTGCATTTCCATCGCATTCTAAAGTACTTACAAACACGCCCCTATACCTTAAAAGGGTCTCGCCCCTATTTTGATAGCTCCGCCCCACACATACGGACACAACCCAGGCAACGACTATAGCGGAATCTGATGTGCCAGCCGACTGAGGGTATGATGAGATCATCAATAAGTGAAAACAATGTGTGTTACTATGGTAATCCAGGTCGAATGTTCAATGAAAAAATCATCCCTTCCATCCCAGAAACACAAACACAGTTTTCATGAACTCGATAGCACAAGCACGAACATGGGCTATTACAGTTATAACAAGATTAGAGGGTTATATCGATCACGAAAAGAGGACCCAAAGGAAACAAACACATATTAGGAGTTTATTATCATACTTTTCAGACACACTGCGAGCTGACGCTTGAAACAGACTGTGGAACTGTGGAAATGAATCGCTAAAGTAAACGATGATACAATTGCAAATGAACAATCAAGCAAACATGACACATGGGCATATTCAAGCAAAACCCAGCATATATAAGTTCTGTGAAACAAATCAAAAGCAATATGTTACTCGCCTGTTGAGAAAAAATGGGAGGCCTTCGCGCTCCTTGAGTTCTCTCCAGCGCTGGAAAGCTGATACTTCTTGTCTGATCATAAGCCTTCTTTTGTTCCATAGACATTGTCCACATTTGTTTATTTTATTTTATTTTATCTGTCATCCCTCTCTTTCTGTCATCACTCGGCTAATGTCCGTCATGTGTTTCGGGTATTTTGAATAATGACGTGCACTAAGTGCTCTCTTCTCAACATCATTAATAGACACGCCCCTTACTGCTGATTGGCTACAAGTTTGTTTTGGTATTCGGCCAGAGACTAAAGCATTTGTTTACTGAAGCATTTTTTAAATAACACTTACACCACCTTTAATAAAGCCTGAACCTCGTTGTCAGTCCATCGGTTGTATTTTTTACATCTCCATTGTTGATTCGAACAGTAAACGACGCAAAAAAAAGGGGGTTGAAATAAAATGCTGCGTGAACTCTCAAGTCCCACCCAAGTTCCTGAACTTTGAAAAATTACTCCCTTGCAAGCTCTGGTCCTTGCGGTCGAAACACATTGAGTATCACCCCTAAGTTCCTAGTTCCTGGGAAAAGTTCTTGTGGTGGAAACGTGGCTTTTGTGGTGCTTTTCTTGGAGCTTTACAACCCTGATCCCCATGGTCTGTATAGTTCTTAACTATCCCTATACGTAACCGTACGTTCTCAATTAGTGCAGGTTTGGAACAATGACAGGTGGCTATACCTTTAAGAAATTATCTTGATTTTGTTGGGCGTCTACTATAGGTCTTCATGCTTGTTTGTTCAAAAAAAGAAGAAAAAAAACATTATTATTATTATTATTATTTTAATATATATTTTACATTGTATCCCATTACATTTTCCCATTCTGTGTGTAACACTCCAATCTCTCTGAAGCCCCTCTTTCCAAAAAGTGCAATGTGCTCTGATTGGCTGGACCAGTGTGATGTGATTGGTCAACCACTTCAAGCGATTTTTAGAAATGTCACCCTTACCATAACTGCAAGTTAACTCACTACTAGCACAACTCAGCCAGGCCTCGCCCCATTATGCCTTGGGTGGGAATTATTTAAATGAGGGATTTATTTTGATGTCTACTACATTCCGGGAAGAAAACTCAAGAGTACAATGGTGGGGTTTCAGGGAGTTCAGAAACAGTGTTTACAGATACAGATATAGAGAGACTATGTGCTTTGTTATTTTGCAGACCTTTTTAATGCTCAAACAGCAACACTGAAGAAAGTTTCAAATGTAAAAACGCTTATAAGGTCAACTTTGTATTGAAATAACATAAGATTATTTAGTAAGTAGATACAGGAATTTTAGAAAGTGGATGCAGGAAAAGTGTTGCCAATATGACTATTTAATATAATTCTCAATAATATGCAGAGTTTTGTTTTTGTAAATGTCTGTACAAAAAATGTTTTGTTTTGTAAATCACATACATGACCTTTCAGCACTTTAAGAAATGAATGTTAAAGCCTTTACTGATCATACCATACTTTAACATTTTAAACACTTTAAAACTCCTTAGAACTCCTTTAAAACCCCTTAGAAGAAGTCGTTGGGTCGTAATAATCTACTGAAATGACTAAAATATCTGTGTGATGAATATGAATGTGCTGGTTATTCCTTGAGTGCTTTTAGTGAATGTAAGGTGCATTGTAAAACGCTTCTCATTGGAAAAGAAGACCATGAAGTGTGCTTTAGACACCTTTCCCGAGAGCAACCCAAATGATAATGATACCTTTTCACTTGAAAGACGGAGAGGAAAGAATTTGTGCGGCACAGGGTAATTGCTACTTTCTAATCACTGAGAAAAGACTTTGGACATTTGTCAAGAGCAAGACTACAGCTACTTTGAAAGTTGGGGGACATAATGTTGCATTTATTCCAGTAGAAGTGCAAATTGAAGAAGTGCTTGGGACAAATGTCACCCCAAAGAAAGAAAGAAAGAATATATATATATATATATATATATATATATATATATATATATATATATATATATATATATATATATATATATATATATATATATATATATATATATATATATATATGTATGTATGTATGTATGTATGTATGTATGTATGTATGTATGTATGTATGTATGTATGTATGTATGTATGTATGTATGAATGTATGAATGTGTGTGTGTGTATACAGTGGGTATGGAAAGTATTCAGACCCCCTTAAATTTTTCACTCTGTTAAATTGCGGCCATTTGCAAAAATCATTTAAGGTCATTTTTTTCTCTCATTTATGTACACACAGTTGTACTGTGTGTACATAAATGAGTCCAGCTGTGTTTGATTATTCTAATTGGACTTGACTAGGAAAGCACACACATGTCTATATAAGACCTTACAGCTCACAGTGCATGTCAGAGTAAATGAGAATCATGAGGTCAAAGGAACCGCCTGAATAACTCAGAAAGGTTCCTAAGAGCACAGTGGCCTCCATAATCCTTAAATGGAAGACGTTTGGGATGACCAGAACCCTTCCTAGAGCTGGCCGTCCGGCCAAACTGAGCTATCGGGGGAGAAGAGCCTTGGTGAGAGAACTAAAGAAGAACCCCAAGATCACTGTGGCTGAGCTACAGAGATGCAGTCGGGAGATGGGAGAAAGTTGTAGAAAGTCAACCATCACTGCAGCCCTCCACCAGTCGGGGCTTTATGGCAGAGTGGCCCAACGGAAGCCTCTCCTCAGTGCAAGACACATGAAAGCTAAAAAACACCTGAAGGACTCCAAGATGGTGAGAAATAAGATTCTCTGGTCTGATGAGACCAAGATAAAACTTTTTGGCCTTAATTCTAAGCGGTATGTGTGGAGAAAACCAAGCACTGCTCATCACCTGTCCAATACAGTCCCAACAGTGAAGCATGGTGGTGGCAGCATCATGCTGTGGGGGTGTTTTTCAGCTGCAGGGACAGGACGACTGGTTGCAATCGAGGGAAAGATGAATGCCACCAAGTACAGAGATATCCTGGACGAAAACCTTCTCCAGAGTGCTCAAGACCTCAGACTGGGCCGAAGGTTCACCTTCCAACAAGACAGTGACCCTAAGCACACAACTAAAATAATAAAGGGAGTGGCTTCACAACAACTCCATGACTGTTCTTGAATGGCCCAGCCCAGAGCCCTGACTTAAACCCAATTGAGCATCTCTGGAGAGACCTGAAAATGGCTGTCCGCCAATGTTTATCATCCAACCTGACAGAACTGGAGAGGATCTGCAAGGAGGAATGGCAGATGATCCCCAAATCCAGGTGTGAAAAACTTGTTGCATCTTAAAAGGGTGCTTCTACTAAATACTGAGCAAAGGGTCTGAATACTTAGGACCATGTGATATTTCAGTATTTCTTTTTTAATAAATCTGCAAAAATGTCAACAAATCTGTTTTTCTGCCAATATAGGGTGATGTGTGTACATTAATGAGAAAAAAAAAAGAAAAGCTTTTTAATTAATGATTTTAGCAAATGGCTGCAATATAACAGAGTGTTTTTTTGTGTTTTTTTATTGTCAAGATAATACACTTTTTTTAATTGGCAAGAAAATTGTGCCTAATTATCATACAAACAATGTCATAATGTTCGTCATTATGGTGTAAAATATGCTTTGGGAATTTCATCCAGACCTGTAACTGAACGTCAATTTATGTTGATTCCAGTTTTTCAGTGGCACAGGTTTGAAAAAAAAAATACATTTATTTATTTTTTCCATTCCCAACCTTCTTGAAAACATAGGAAATGTCCCCTAGATTCACCCGCCATATAGCTCAGTAATAGTAATTCAATTATTTCTGGTTTCCAATAATGTTGTGGCCTTGGGTTGCTCTTGAGCAGCTAGTATTTGTAAAGGCAAACCCTGTCTCTTCTCTCTATCTATGTGTTTTTCGGAATCTCATATCTTAGGGATCCCAGCTGCCCTGTATAACATTATGAGGATGTTCAATCATACAGAAGCATCTGAGAGCAACAAATACTCAGGAATGTGTGAATTCAAAGGATGTGGAACACCTCACTCTAGAGAGAGAGAGAGAGAGAGAGAGAGAGAGAGAGAGAGAGATCGTAACAGCAAAAGAGCGAGTGGGGATGAAGGCTGCATATAAATGTGGCTGGGCCTCTCTGGGAATTTGCCACAGCTCTGTGTGAGGAAATGTAGTGACCACAGTATCTGTGTGTGTGTGTGAGAGAGGGAGAGAGATTTTTTTAAAGGGTGTGATTCTTCTAGAACGCTTGCTAAAAGCAAATGAAGAGCCACTTGTGCTAACAAAGACAGGACAGCATTGCCTCACAAACAGCCATCTGACGTCTGTCTCACATCAGATGTCTCAAATGAGGTCCATTTAAACACCCTCAGGCCTGTATTTGGCTGACTGCGTTAAACAGGACATTGATTGGTTGAGGTTTTCAATCAGAGGTCATATCAGTGAAATTGCATGTCCAAACACTACTCCCTGGATAAACTCCAGAATCACAGAGGGTGACTGCATTTATCTCAGAGGAATGTGGGATTACCCGTAGCATGTATCTACCTGTGCTGAGATCAAGAAACCTTTTTAAATACAGGTTGAAGGCATTGAGTTGTATTAACGGTTCTAGAATATATTCATTTGCCTATGCAGAACTGTACACTAAACTGCTCAGACAGTGTTCACTTCATCGCTAATCAGCAGTAGCGCTACATAAAGAAAGGATGTTTATCTCAACTGTGAAATTGCTGATGTGATAGTGGAAGACTGAGTGCTGTGAAATAAAGATAATACATTTAAGATTGTCTTTCTATATTGTGTTTAGCCATTTGCTTGTTAAGCACAGGCACATTTGATTTTATTCTGCTCTAAACCACTATATCAGTGTTTGACTGAATGAAAATTTGGCTGATCAGCAACACACAGTTGATTCTGTGCTAATTTGATCTAATATTTAGTGGCTTTTTTAATGTTGTAGAAGTAGCAAATGAGAATCAATGAAATTAACAAATATTTTTGAGCTTAATGATTTTCAGTATTTTAATAATATGTAAAAGTATGGTATTTGGGGTAAAAAGCGCCCCTGTTGAGGATAAAATTGATACGACTATAAATAGCAGAGAGAAAGTTCCATTTGTTGACATGACATTATTAGATTCAGATGGTCAATATAATTTATTATTTGGCTGTCCTTAGAGATAATCACCATAAATTGCTTTTCTTTTTTTCTCCTATCACAAAACTGATAAATATGGAAGAGTGAGCCTGAGACCTTTCCAACAATATGTGTTTTGTCAAGATTAGAAAAAGATTTGATTATAGTTTTGCAAAACATATTACTTTAGCAAAAGTATTTATAAAAATATTGGGTACCCTCAACACCACATGCATTTTTGTACTGCAATCGTAAACTGTGGGAGCAATTAAAAGTACATTTTCCTTAAGGTGTTCCTTTAGCTCTGTTGTTCCCTATAAACTCCTAGTGATTCAGGAACTAATGACTATAATGTATCAAGAAATGTACAAATCAATTCCGAGGAAAGACCATGAAAGTCTAAATAAAAAAAATAAAATGTAAAAATGTAAAACCTACCTGTTAACACAGCAGTCTAATTGACTGTTGCTTGGCTGGCCCATGCAGCTGTGAAACTATGATTGAAATCTGCCATCTATGCTTTTGCATGCTCAGTTATGTATCCAGTTAAAGTCACCTAAAGTCAACTAATAAAGTCGCCCTTTACTAGCCACTTTCCTAAGCTGTGATGTCAAAGATAGCAGACAGGGACCCCTTAAACCCCTTTAAAATAAATTGCGCAGGGGTAAAGCACCTTATATAGTGCTAATATGTCATTATATTTCCTGCTGAAAAATCCAGCATTGTTGGTCACCAGTATAAGGTATGTTTTGCAGACTGGGACCAATATGGGATGCTAACTTCTACTTCGCTTGAGAACAGCATGACTATAGTCTAGCCAGAAATATATCAGCTCTAACCAACAGCCTGGACCAACATGGAATTCATGCTGGTAAAAAAAAAAAAAAAACACCAGAATACACGGCCAAACAATGTTCTTTGCAGTCAGATGGTGTAGTTACATCATCCACCAGCAGGGCCAAACAGGGCTATGCTAACCAGCAAAACCTTGACTCTTTGTCTTTACCAGTATTGGATTCCATTTAAAAATGTGAACATTTACTTCAGATTTATAGTTCTTACAGAGATTACTAAAAAGCTACTAACAGGGTTTGATGTGACCACATGTTTATTAATAGCTTAAACTTTGATATTTAGGATGTTCTGTTACTAAGCATATATTGTTCCCTCTTCATGTTGCTTGTTTGTGTGTTTTAAGTTTTAAATTTGAGGGGAAAATGATGATGAATGTCTAACTCAAGGTGCTTCTGTGTTCATGTTAAACTGTGAAAAATGACTTTTTATGTGTATATGTGTGTACATCTGGAGTGTTTGGTCAGACTCCATTAACCAATGCTTGGTTTGCAGGTACAATGACAACGCCATGAATCAAAGCACATAAGCCTGGGGACCGTGTGTGTGTGTGTGTGTGTGTGTGTGTGTGTGTGTGTGTGTGTGTAAGAGAGATGGCAGTGCTTGTTGAAATATTCCCCCGCTGGCTGGTGTAATTACAGTTCATTCAACCCCCCTTTACAGAGAATAGCTGTGATTTCTCACCATTTAACCTATTATTTTATTTCCATTCAATTGCACACACTTCATATCATAAAACACTTCCAAAATTCAGTACTTGCAAACCAGCAATTTGGCTCTGCATTAAGGAAGTACTTAGATGTCAGCTCGGACTGAGTTTGTCAGTTGTTTAATATGTCTCTTTATGCTATTTTTTATTTTTTTAACAGCGGTGCTTTAAAATGGATGAATCTAGAGATGCATCCTTTGAGAGGGTTGCAATATGCAATATGATCTAATGTAATAATGTATTTTAATATAAAGGGATTATATTAATCCCTTACTGATTTTTCACACTTGCTTTTTTCCCTATTTTGGATTATCTATTGTATTGTGTTGTGTTTTGAAATGGAAATCTTTTCTTCCCTCTTGTGATATCCGAGTAAACTCTTAAATATGCATACCTCGGGTCTTTAGTGACCCAGGACATCATTCACTACCCTCTCCCTCATTCATTTTTTAAAGTTAGACATCAACCTTCTTAGTATTCCTCAATCAATTCAAAATAAACAATATAACAAAAAATAAAATTATAAAAGAATGCCTGTTTTTTTTTTTTTTTGGGGTTAACAGTTTAAGTATATATTTCTCTGTACAACAATAATTGAATATATGATGACTAAATAAGTGCAATTCAGCTTTATTCAATCAGATATTAGTGTCACTGTCACTTGATGGTGGATCTGGTGAAGAAGCAAGTTTCAAGAAGATGTTGAAAATGTTTTGTGAATATGTTTGAGATCGCGAATAAGAGCCAGATGCTGAATGTACAAGGAAATGAGCTCTGACGGGGACAGTGGAGATAGTATAAACATCTGCTCAAACTGAATCCTTCCAAGCTCCAAAAGGTAACAAAATATGCTTTATTTTATTCTTATGTAATAGTTACTCTAATATCAGGAGAGTTTTATATTGTGACTGGTAGCAATCCATCCATGTTAGATATGGATCGGGGTCAGTAAAGACCCAAATATGAAATAATGATTGGTGAAACATTCATTTAAGGGTTAAACAGCTCATGGAATGAGAAAAAAGTTGGATTGTAGGAAGTTGGGCATTGCTAACTAAATGAAACAACCACATATTAAGACCCTGGAATGAATTATCCAAGGAAAATGCAACACAAGTCTAAATCTGCCCTTTTCTGATTTAATAACCTGGGCTTCTCAAAAGCATTGTGAGTTAAGTTTATCGTAGAGGCCATTGGTAGCAATGGTATACGATCAATTTAGTCATACGATGCCTTTCAGAAACGCAGCCCTAGTTTCTTTACATTAGCACTGTTTTGGACAGTTTTTTAATGAATTCCCTTACTGGATCATGGGACTGAAAACTTTCCAGGAGTTTATCAGCTTAAAATGATCTGATCACAATAGAGAAGCGAAATCAGTTCAAAGGGTTAGAATACTGTAGAAATGTTCACCTATCAGAGTTGGTGCTTGTGTCATTGTTGATGCTCAGTGTGATAAACTCCAGACTTTCAAGATCATCTAACTGTGTGATGTAAATTATGTTAATGATGCAACATTTAAATGTAAATTATTTTAACGCAACATGGATCTGGGCAGACACAATATGTTGCTGTCTAGGTTGCACATCACTGCTGTGCACTGAAAGTTTTTTCATTATTATTATTTTAATTATATAAACATTATGCAAATAGTGTAGTAGACAAGGGAACTTTACCGACTTTGCACGTTCTTAACCATAGCTATACACATTCTTGAATTTACCAGTCCAGACGTGTCTGACCTAAACATTCAAAACATTGGCCACTACTGAAATTCTAGTGAAGTCTCTCATACGATCTTGGATACCTGATGCTAGTGTGTGTGGGTGTGTGTGAGCAAATGTGTATGTGGCTGTAGTCTGAGCCAGTGGAGCAGATGTTGGGTGCTCAGCTTACAAATGACTTTGGAGGATTTCCCAACGAGATGTGGAATGGCTTATTCTCCACCGAGATTTCAAAACAAGGCTCTAAAAATAAAGTCTGTGCTAAGGCTCTCATCACTAAAGACGATAAAAACATCAGTCGTGCAGCTCTGAATTTCAGCTCGCAGGTTCAGCGTGTCAGTGTGTGTAGGGGTTCAGTGATCATTTGCAAAAATATTTGCATTTCAGATCATTTGAATTCAAACCAGCTTCAAGTTTAAAGGAAGAGTTCACCCACATATTACTCTTTTTTTCATTTACTCATCCTGTAAAGAGTGGAGTAGCACCAAGTTTGACATCTCGGCTGTCCCATGACTGCAGATTATAATTTCAATTTACAAGTGTGCTACAGAGTTGGCATTCTTTATAAATAAAAAATAAAAATAAAAAATAGAAAGAAAACATTTTCTGTGCAGTAATATTTTATTTCAACTATACATGCCGTGTTAAAAAAAGTCAACAAAAATATTCTTAAACAATGACTGTAATTATTTACACTTTCTCAGTACAGCTTTACAATATCTACACATTAAAATATCCCAGAAAAGAAAAGCTGTATTCCAACTGCCAATGTTTGCACAGTATTAAAAATAAAAGGTAGACCATTCTGGTTTCTTTGCACATATATTGACTCAACAGTAAAGGCTTGAAGTCAGATTGCAGATTTATATTGCAATATACAAGGCAGCTTAACACAGGACAACTTGAACCAGAGCACAGGATCAACTCTCTCTCCTTTAAAAAAACTGATCTTTATCAGGTGATGATGGATCAGTCTCCGCTCAGTTGCTCAAATACAATCAGAACATGTAAACAAACATGGAGCTTTGGGCTTGAAGAGGCGGATTTTACCTCAATACACTGAAATTCCCAAGTAATTTCAAACAAACTGTGAGTTTCTAATCATAGATGCTCCTCTCTAAAAACGCATCTTGTTTTGACCCCCATTAAATGTTGTGAAATATTACGAGCTGAGAGTCATTTTAGATTCATAATACATTCATTACATGGCATCTTCTCATCGCAAATAAGCACCTTCCAGAAACGCATAAGAACAACGTAGCAATAAGAAAATGGCTGTTTGCATTCATTTTCATTCTGAAACTTTCTTATGTAAAAGAAACCATTCTGAGGGACCGGCCTCGGCCATATCATAGTATCCTCCATCCAGGGCCAGAACCACCACAAAAATAGAGGGTGTGCACCTACCCCCCACTCCAAATATTGCCCCACACCTGCCCCTACTCCAAATATGAATATATTGTTTGATGATTGTGAAATGTCCAAAACCAAATCAAGCTCTCATGACTTTAATAAGGCACACAAATACACAAATCCAGATCAATTTGCCTTGAAAAGGTCCACACTTAAATAGTTGTATATTTACAATAACAATATCACTGGCACGACTCTGCAAGACACACTGGTAAGGTATTGCAGTGATTGTACACTTATAGTGAGTATGCAATTGAGGCCTCTATTCTTTAAAACAAGCAGAGTGAAGCTTATCTCTCGCATAGGGTCTAGTCTAGAGCTGAAGAGTGGTTTAAAGTAAGGAATGTGTTGTTTGCAGGTTTATGTAATACTTTGTACAGGAACCAAGAATCAAGCTCTCTAAAGGTGTAAACTGGAAGGAATATTCAGAGGGAAACAAAAATGATTTGAGAAAGAACTTTAAAGACCCAACAGCAGTATTTGGCATGTAGGAAAGGAGAGAGGTTGATCAATGATCTGCCTTATGTCATAGTCGAAAATTGACTTCATGGGATTAGAGAACTCCCATTGATTTTCTGGAACTAAAAACAGAACATAGTACATTTGACCAGCGTGATCCTGTGCTGAGTCTGTGGGTTTAAAAGCTTGCAGCAGCTTGACACGCAGAACTGCTGCATGGAACGTCACACTGGAGTTAAACACTGTCATCATCTACACTAGCAGCACAAATGTTGAGGGCACTTTTACCCTGTGAGTTTTAAAATCAGTAGTCCAAGTAGGAGTCCTGGACATTTCTTTTGCACGCAGAATGATTAACTAATGTCTGGACTTCTGTGTCCAAACACATTTGATGTTAATGCACCTTAAATGTGATTTAGTTTTATGACAGCGCTGACTCAAGCTTGTTCTCAGTTTACTGAAAAAGATGGACAATGAATGCACACTGGTTAGCCCCAGAGACTAATCAAACACAGACACACAACACGTCCCTTTGAATCTGTCTTCTTGAGAGATATCCAAGCAAGAATACCACATTTTCCAAACAGTCTAACAAATACAGTTCACATTGATGGGGAAAACAGTGCAGGGGGGGAGCATTCACTTCCCGATCACCACAGACACTACGCAGCTGCTTTACGTTGCACGTCAGCTGTGACCTATGACCTCAGACGTCCCTGCCGCCTTAAAGATCAGAATCCATCACCTGTCACTCAAGCGTGACGGGACATGGTCATTGAGAACTAGCACAACTACCCGAAACAGAAGCTCTGGGCATCCGATTCATTTCCCTTCAAAGGAAATGGAGACTGGCACGCCATGTCTCTGTAGGCAAAGCGCTTTTACTCCCACTGTCCATTCACGCCATGTCTCTGTAGGCAAAGCGCTTTTACTCCCACTGTCCATTCAAAGAGTAAGAACTTACTAAGCATTTCAGTAGCTATACTTGTTCACTGCCCTCATTTGTGCATTCTGTGGTGCAAAACCGTTGGGTTTGGGTGGCACATCAGGCTTTAACGATGCTGTCCGTTTGAGGGATGTTCGTGGTAAAGATCCGTGACCACTGTAGCTGCTCTGTCGGGATACAGAAGGTGTCATAGCCATTGGAACCCCATGAGAGTCTAGTCTAGTGGGTGGGGTAGGAGTTGGAGGCATGTACCCACCTCTGTTCATACTAGACTGCCGGGACACTATGGCCCCACTAGGTGAGTGCAGCCCTTTGGGCGGCGAGGATATGGAGTGCCGCTGAGAAGAGCTGCGGTGATACCGCTGTCTCTCGAGAGTTCCCATCTGCCCTGTGGGTGATGTTGGTGTAGTCGGCACATCCAGTCTTTTAGTCGGGCTATTCCTGGGTAAAGATGAAGAGGGAGAGTACAAAGAGGCCTCTCGGCTTGGGACTTTAGGTGGAATCTCTGTTGGGCTTACAATGGGTTCAAGCATAAGGTGCTGTCGTGATTTGGGCATCTCCACCATGATGGCCTTTGGGTTGCTTTCATTCAGGTGCTTCAGGAGGTCGTTCAGCGTGTTCCTGGCATCCACAGTGCGCCGCTGGTCTTTACGGCCAGATTTGGAACCATGTTGATCGCTATTCTGGACCTTCCTTTCTGCTTGAGGCCCTTCAGAGGTACTGAAGGATGCCCTGTTCTCATGTGTGGCATTGGGCAGTACCACAGCACTAGGGATGTGGGGGTTGATAATGCCAGAATGGGGAGGTGGACTGGAGGGAAGGTATTGCGGGCTTTTGGGTGGTCCATCTTTGCGGGAGCTACTTATCTTTCCATGAGCTCTCTCCCACTGGTTCTTGATAGGCTGAAGGCTCTTCTGTTGCAGCACAGGTGTGGACTCGGGCGTAGGCAGTGCTGCTAGTTCTGGTGGCTGCCCGCTCAGGAGCATCGTCTTAGTGTCTCCGCTGGTTGGCACCTCCCTCCCATTGCTCAACAGGTTGGTGTAGAGTTTGGGAGAATCCATATTGGGTTGGTACTCTTTGACAGGACTGTCGAACAGACCGTTGAGCTTGGCAAAGCTGCCAGTGGAATCAGTGCAAGACTGTGCTGACTCTGCATCTTTTTGGATCTTGCGTGGAGTGCGAAGGAAAGCATCTCTATAGCAGTAAACGACCATGCCGGCGATGAATGCACCAAGCAGGAATGCAGCTAACACACAAGAGATAAGGATGTTCATGTGGACCATCTGGTTAGATTCACCTGCTTGTATTTCCCACACACCTGCAACACAGATAGCCAAACAGCATGTTAGCTCACAGTTGATCACTGAACAACTCGCTCTTGAAGCAAAAAGTCCTTTCCCCCCAAACATGCTCGACCATTTGGTGTGAAACTTTTTTAATAAATCTACCTAGCAATAAATTCAAAAAATACAATGAGGTACCCTGTTATTATATTAGTGAAGGAGGCAAATTAGTAAAGAGGTGTGGTGGAACATTTTATTGCACAAGGGTTAAGTATCAGGTGAGTTAGTATGTTCTGGTTTTACATGAGAGTTTTCCCAAAAAGAATTAAGCCCACTGTCTAGTACCCGAGGGTGAGTTTTGTTAGCGTCCGCAGATATTCGAAAGAGTTAGTCATTGAATAATGTTGCTTGAGAGGTGCTTAAAAGTGTTGCTTAGTGGCAAGGCCTTTGGAAGATTTCCTAAAATCCAAAACAAAGGGCAGAGAAAGAAATGGATAAAAGAAGAAAAAGATGTAGCCATTTAGGAAAGATCCCATAGAAAATGCATGAAACTAAAATATATATAAAATAAAGTTAAAAGTGGAGAACAAATCATAGGAACATAAAAGTAGGGAAAATAATAATAAAAAGCTTTAAACGCTGATGGAATCTGAGTATAGCTGCTTTTTTCATCTTAATACACTTCAAGACAACAAGGCATTTTGCTGATCTAAAAGTTTTCAAGAGCACATGCATTAGGAGCCTGTATCTCTACTTTGCTAATGTAGTGTGACTGACTGCAGAATTGCTTATCATGCCATTCTGGTAAGAAATGGGCTGCTATCAGAGATGTATGGACTCTCTTATATGACTAGCAGCGCTAATAGCAGCTATTACCCAGAATTCCATGCAGCAGCGCAGGGCGCTTTGGTCAAGGCCTTACCCTCCAGCACACCTGGTATATGCTCAACAGAATGTGAAGTGGCTGGGTCGTCGTGGAGCTCAAATTTCCGTGAGCCAAAGAGTTGGGGAATCTGAGTGGGGATGGTTTGGGGTGATTGTATGGGTTCAGAGGTTGCGGGCACTGTGACTGACGAGGATGGCAACTCCATGTCTGTAGCGACAAACAAACTGTTAAGAATCGGAGCCCATGATAGGCGCAACGTAACGATCGGGGTTAGTGCATAGAGACAGGACTGACATATGTCAGTTTATACGATTCATTGAGGTTATTTTTTTTAGAGATAGACTCTGTGATGTTTTGGACCATTACAGGTAAGTAATGGTAGCGCAGAGTCTCAGGTAAGGAAAACTTCAGTCTGAGAGGAGGGAAAGGATGAAGACTATCTCTAATAGAATGAGACGACGACAATAAAGTCCAGAGAGATAAGATGGAGGCAGCACATATCCATGCAAGAGCAAAAGCATGAGTGGATGAAATAATGGAAGAGCTGGTGATGAGAGGTCAGATGCCCTCTTAATGATAGCGATGATGGTGTGATGAAGAGCACATGATTAAACATAGGTGTCAGCAGTAGAGGAATAAAGAAAGGGAAATTTGGAGAATGATGAACTCAAGGAAGGAAATCAGTGCAGTACAGGAAACTAACCAGAGGTTGGGTCGCCATATGATTTGAAATCTGGCGCTGATGTAGTGGCCAAAAATTCTAAAAGAATTAAAGGAACAGGAAATCAGCATAAATTAACAAAAATAAAATTTTGAAATTATAAAAACGCTAACTGTTTTTATCAAATGATCAAAAAAGTCTTTGTTTTCCTCTGGTTTACGCTGTATCGCTCTTTCACTTGCAGGTGTATGTTTCTGTAATGTTCAGGCCTACGCAATGTGTGTGTATACATGTGTTTGTTTAATTATCAGAGGAATTAGTATGATGTTTGTGTGATATGTGTTAATTTCCATCAGCTGAGAGTGTGAGGGGGTTATTGATGTGAGAATCACTAACTAATGCGTCTAAAAGGAGGCACGTGTTGATTAGCTCACCATGACAATCGCCGAGATGAGCGGTGTTCCCGTATTCAACATCTTGCTCATAACCAGTTCTGCAAAACAGGAAAAGGCAGAGGGATAAGAAATGTACTAAGGTCTAAGGATAAAAATTTTGGACTGATGGGTGAATCTAGTTTTTTGCAGGAAAAAGTTATTCTGTTTAGTTTTTGCCCTGTTGAATTTTCTAGGTAAATTTGAGTATTTTTAATGATTGTAGGACTTACTGCATAGCTAAAGGAATTCGCTCACAAGCTCCATGTGACATCCACCCACAGTACGGGTCTCTAGAAGCAATACAAGACCTGCAACACAAAAACAAACGTTCATACCTACACAATAATGAAATGTGAATTAGATATGACAAAAGAAATTGATTTTGCTGCCTGTATAAACAAGGGATAAGTATAGCTGCATTCAGCACTCACTTTTGACAGGAACTGTGTCTTTCGCAGCGACTGAGAGGTATTCTGACCACACAGCTGGAAAAGGCCACATAGAGCGTGTGGGTGTCTTTATCTAGGTGGAAAGACAGAATTCGCCGATCATCCTCATTGCTGGATAAACACCTGGGAGAAAAAACAGAGCAGAGGGAGGGAGACGGTGAAGAACAGATAAATCATATGTTATCGGATCTATCTGTCAGTCACTACTTTCTTTAGACACATAGTTTAGCAGAAAGAGAACAAAAAAACACACACTGCAGATGGAAAGTGAAAACCTTTTGCTTTCACATCAAACATATCTAATCTCATCTTAAACGATCCAAAACTCATTCAGGTCACAAAAAGAAAAAAAAATTCTGGGTAAACAGCCAAGACAGTTTCATAAAATGACTCTTGGGTCTACAAATAAGTTTCTATCAATTTAAAGACAATGTGTCTAGAGATTAATTATGTGACAATTATAGGATGAGAACATACTTGGCCTGGTTGAAAACGTCGATCTCCTCCAGTAGGACACTGTCATTTAAAGACATAGGGGACGTCTTGGCCAGAACTTTTAGCACGATGCCTGCCTCAGAGCCAATGAAAACCACTGTGTAATTCTTATGGGGTCCTGCAGTGTTATCAACGGCAAGTGCCGTTAGCCTATACCTACAAAGAAGAAGGAAAAACACTTCAGTGCAGGGCTGCTTTTCAGTTACAAGGAGACGCCTGAATTACAAAACCTTAACTTGATCTGGCACAGGACAAAACATGTTGAAACGTGACACATCTATCAAGAACTGAACTAGTTAAATTAGGCGTGCCAGTTGTTTAGAGCGTGAAACCAAAGCTCTTTGCTAGGAGGGTTATAAAATGTTTACCTGATGCTTATTTAACAGCTGACACTGTGTATAGATGGCAAACTGTCAGTGTGTTCTTATTTAAAGGTATGTATATGTAAAATCTGTGCCAGTATTGGATTTCTTTCTGATGGGTATCATTTTTTTTTCTGATTATGAAATTGAATATCTTTAAGTCAAATAAAAAGTATTTTCTGTTAGTCTAAAGTCTTGGTTGCAGCAAATCTTGCGATAGTGTCAGAACAAGGTTTTGAGACTAGCCTGAATGGTGGCACTTTGCCCGTACCTGACTCTTGTTTTGGTGAACCACGGTTCGTCTCCGATGGAGGGGACTGATGCGTCCATGAGTGGGTGTGACTTGATGAACTGAAGGGTCTCGTCTGGAAACTCGATGGAGGTTTTGTAGGACTCCGCTGAACCGTGTCCTGCACAGCAGCCGGTCTGAAAAGACAGAACGCGCACACATGCAGTTCCGGTTGAGGGAAAGAGGGCAAAGAGCCATGTGCCACATGCCTGTAAATCTATACCCGCCTCCATATGGCCATTGCACACACAGGTTAAATATGCAGCATGTTCAATTATCGCGTGTTAATTATTAATCTCGCAATGATTAGCCCGTCACGCACTAGTGCCATGCACCAACCTGGGCTTGGGCAGCTTTTCCTCTGGAAATGGTGTCCACACTGAATCTGCAGTCTTTTGCTCTTTGAAACGTCCACCGAACGCTTTCTCTATGTCCTCCATGGAGAACGCACACACAGCGGAGCCAGGGATACTGAATAATTCGGAAACAGTGGTGTTAGCGCTATTTAGCCTGTTTTCATGTGGAGATATTATGGAAAGGATTGTTACAAGCTTTACCTGTTCAACTGGGTGGTGAAAACTCCAACCACAGAAGGCACCCCATTAATGCTAATTATGTCCGTAATGGCCTGGAGGACGTCAAAGTAGAAAAACGATTCTCCAGGAACAGAACAGTTCAGACGAGCCTTAACAAAAGATGTCCAGTGTTTCTCCAGCACCCGCTGAGACCCTCCCATGTCATTTTTACAGATCCGAGCCACTCTGGAGTAAACCGCCTGTGGTGAGAGAAAAATAGTGGGAGAAACTCAGCATCGCTCTCTAAATAATAGATATATCTCCCAAGCGGCTCAGTTGAATCTAAATATACGCAAGAAGCATTTTTCTCTTAGATAGAACAAAACTGCAGTGTGCTGGAGGGCTTGAATTAGCACCATGTTACCATCTTAATAATTCACAACTGTAAAACCTGCTCTCGATGCAGGTGTTGACTGCAAAATTAACTAAACTTAAATATTCATTAGTCTGTGGTGCAAAGAAGTCATTATATGGGCAAATTTAAAGCAAATCCTAAGGCAACGGATGATATATTGACCCTCAGGTACAAACGTTCATCTCTAAATAAAAGCCTGTGAATACTACATTAGCATACAAATCAGAACTGTATCAAAGTTTAGATACCATGGTATTACCATCACTGTACCATGGTATCACATTACTTTTTGTGTGTGTTTTGTTCACTTTAGCATTGCAGCAACGTTAGCATCGCACATTAGGTTGCAAGTCATACCTTCCCCAAGTTGTTGTGCTCGGCTGCGATTTCTCTGAAAAAGAAGTAGACGAAATCCCCATAATCCACGGCGTGGAGGAAATGTGGTTCTGGGAGAGAAAGAAAGAGAAGCATTAGCATCTCCATCGCTGACCCCAAGTTAAATTTTGATGCATTTTTGTTGGCTAAGTGGAATGCCTGAGTGTTGACCTAGATTGTGCCACAGAAAGCTGGATTTTATATCAACACACGCCATTTTCTGTTCTCCCACAATGACCCACTTCTATATGTATGGTTAGAGGTTATAGATCAGATGTGTACAGGGTTCAATAAGTTTAGCAATGTTAGCATAAAATAGGCTACAGACTAGCAGACAAGCAAGAGTTTCTATACCTTTTAGCCACTTGGAGTCATACTTGATGGTCCGAAGGGCAGAGCCGTCTCCCATGCTGCGATAAATCACAGCATCGCTGGCCAGGAAGTCCGCCACCGTAGCGGAGTACAGCTTACCATCTGTGACACATAAATACGTGAGCTTAAAACACACTTCAGCTTTATTACACAATTGCATAACTCACGCAATGTATCTGGAATTCAGCACACATTCTCAGAACACTATTTACACTGAGAATGAAACAGAAAAGCAAAAAGAATCTCCAAGGCAAGGACTATTTCGGGTTTTTTTTGCAGTGTTTCCTGTACAGAGTCCTTCAGATAAACATGTGACATCACACTACTAATTTTCGTCAGGTTGTGCCGTTCCTGTCCGTATACTAACAGAGCTGGTGAGAAGACAGGACACTCCGCGGCAACCGATTTAATGCGTAACATCAGTCTCTGCTCTCATTGGAGTGTTAATTTTATCCAAAACCTTTAAAATTCATGGCAAAGTTATTCATCATCCTCCTCATTATCCTGACAGCTCTCATACCGGCAAACAGGGCAACGTTTGTCTGCTTGGCGTCAAATGGGCATCGGGCCAAACCGCTGATCTCTTCCCCATCAAACTCCAGGTTATCCAACTAAACAAGAGACGGAAGTAGATAGAAAAAAATAAAGAGATGTTGAGTTCTTATCTTCATTGTACTGTAAAACTGCTCTCCTTCAAATTAACCAGTCACTTATTAAGAGCAAAACAACAGCCATACAGTCACGTAGACCTAAAGCGTGACCTACCCTGTAGTAACGGCACATGGGGTTGAAACCATTTGTTCCACAGATGAACACAAGATCATCATTTCTCGGAACCAGGACCTTAATGAAATTATGGCACTCGTCCTGAAAGGAAGACAAGACTGGTTAATTTATGGTTAACTGAGATTTATGGTTGCTTCAGTGCTGTAAATACCCCAAGACCAACGACAGCTGATTTATGCTGAAGAGGTGGAGGACTCACTCTGTGCTTTCCCTTCATGGCGCACGTCTCCCTGTCCGCCTGCCCCGACCGCCACGTCAGCTTCTGTGACATTACACACCATCACCATTAGACAGTTTCCCACCCGCACACTCATAAACATTAACACAGTACTACACTGCTTTCTAATCAGGCATGATGCAAAAACTTTCCAGCTGTGATTAATGAGTAACCTGCAAATGTATTGAAATATACTGTATGTGTGTATATACTGTATATATACACACACACACACACACACACACACACACACACACACACACACACATATAGGGGTGAATTCAAGGTTATTGGGACACTTTTTGCCATTGAGATGACTCGGAAAAGGTGTATTTATATATATATATATATATATATATATATATATATATATATATATATATATGTTAATTTGTTTATGTTTTAATGTTTATAGTTCTGTAAGGTCTAATTTTGGACCAATACCATTTCACTGTTGGCGGGGACAGAGAAACAGAAACCTAGCGATTTACAAAAAGTGATTACTGGACCTTAGTTTTTATGGTTTTATTGTGTCACGCCTGGTTAGAACAAGTGCGTTTGGTCATAAAGTGATTTACTGTGAACCCACCCTGTATGGAATGATCTCGTTCCTGTAGGACTCTCTTAGACTCACTAAATACACCTGGTCCCTGTGTGAGAGAGATAGAAAGTTTACATTACGCACACATTACTATTCACAGTTCTACTGTTCATCAAGCAGCTTGTCTGAGCTGTCTGAACAGGTCAAAAGGTCGAAGATCTTGGTTCACATCCCATATAAGTTCCGACTTACCTGCCCGCGATGAAGAGTGTATCATGTATCTGGGTCATCAGCTGAAAGTCCAGTCTATGCTGAGATTCGTTGCCAGAGGGGCGTCCACGGAAAACCGGGTACTGTCGTGCATCTGCAGAACAAACAGATGCGCTGTTATTCAGTATTAGCGTCAAGAGAGATCGATGTTGGTATCGATTGGCTGTGGCAACTGCATGTTAAACTGCCGCGTAGAAAGACTTTGCTAAAGTAATGAATATACACCAGCAGCTCCCGCATTGACGTCCAGCGACTGCACTGTCAGCATGCTCGGGTGTTTTCTCACTGCAGAGCACAGAAGCGCTAATGCAGCGACTATAGACGTGTGTCATCTTCTTAAGAGGGTAGATGGCTCTATTTTCAAGTAGGTTGATATTAAAACAAATATTACTTTAAATTTTAGCATGCTTTACCATAATTTAATTATTGCTACCTTTCAAATTACTTTGTTTGATTGTATTGGTTTAAATAGGCCTAGTCCCAAACCAAGACTTTCCATATTAATCTAGGAAAATCCATTTTAAACATATAGATTGTTATTATGTTGATGTTTTTTTATAAACCATTACTGAAACAAACCATTTAAATATTTAAAATATTTGAATATTTTTAGTGTGTGCCTTTTCCAATCTAGCTGTAATGTTAAATTGTGTAAAAAAGGTGACTGTGTAATTTAACTGTGCATATTTACGATACATAAATACTAATTATGAAATTGTATTTTGGAAGACAAAAGCAATTTTTTCTTCATTTTTTTTTTTAAAAGACCACCACAAAATGCTAATAAAAAGTTCATGATTTGAGATGGTAGAAATGTAATTTGTTTTTGATGTTCAGAAAAATGACAACACACAAATATTTTGTGTTGTATGTATATCCACTGGCTATTTTTAATGGGAAATGTGATGAAGTAGTGAGAGTGTAAAAAGTGTGTTGTATGGCAGTTTGTTTTCTAAAAGCCCACAGGGACAAAAGTGCACTTAGCTGAAGAAAATAAATGTTTTTTTCAAAGAACTGGATAAAGATCTTATGTAGATGGGGGCAATTCACAAACAAAGTGACGTTTGCCTGTTCTTACAGTGTCTGTCCACAATGTCTAAAGGGATGTTGTCCTCAGGAAAGCTCACAGCCTCCAGGTGGGATGCCATCAGCAGCAGTAGCAGCAGCAGGTCAGTCGTCAGTTCTCGCCACCCCATTGCTGGCACAGAGGGCAAACACCTCCTGTACTGCACTTATGTAGATGTTACCTGCAACACACACAGACATATAGATGTCAATCCCAGGTGCTCTTTGTGCATTTTTGTGTATGACCTCTGTCAGGATTTGCTGCGTAGATTAGAACGCCTGCCTGAACGCATACAAGTTCACTCCCAACAGATCATTCAGTGTGTGTGTATTTGGCAGCCAATACCCATGATTGAAAATCTGTCCATGAGAGGAAGGTCAAAAAACAGACAGAGAGGGGGTGGAAAGTGAGCGCTTAAGACCCAACAAAGCAGAAACGAACACACTTTACAATACACACTTTCACACTATATTTTAGGATATCATTTGTGTACTATTAAGTGTGTGTGTGCATGTGTGTTGGGACTGATTACTATAGGTGGGAGTGTGTTTGCTGTGCCTGGCACAGAAGTCTTCAAACGGACATTCAAAAAGGAAGATTTTCAAAGGTCTGCATGCTGTGGTTGGGGTCGTGTCCTGGAGAGACAATCATCTGTGCATATTAATGAACAGTGTAAAGTCAAATATTTATAAAGCTACAAATTATTCATGCCAGCAAAGCTCAAACGGATATAAACAATTTACATGGAGACAACAAGCAGCTTGGCAGAATGAGAGAGAGAGAGAGAGAGAGAGAGAGAGAGAGAGAGAGAGAGTGGGTGAGTCAGGCCCCAACCACTTCCTGAGAGCGTCTCGCCACACATGCTTGCATATAGTATTGACATTTTTGCAATTAGTGGCCCTGCGCACCTGCTCCCACACTGTAATATGTATATGCTGCCTGTACCACCCTGCTGTTATTGATTAGCTGCTGATTGATCAGTTCTCAATTGATCAGCTGAATGGGATGTGACCTGAGGAAATTCTCCAACTGAAATACGATCCACAGTCCTTCGAGGAAGGGAGTTTCTCTGCTCATCTGTTGCCATAATGGATCTTCATTTCTACAGGCGGACTGCAAAGGATTCTGGGCTATCATGTTTTGATCAGATCAATAGAAATGAATCTTTCTCTGGTAATTCTTAAATGAGATGAGAAGAGAGAAAAGGTTTATACAAAGGGACGGAGAGACACCAGACGAGAAAAGACAAAAGATGAGTTGAGACAAGACAAGGTAAGATTTGAAGCAAGGAGAGGAGATGAGACAAGGACAAGATACTAGATATGAGACAAGAAAATAAGAGATGAGGAAAGGGGCAAGATGAGAAAAAAATGAGACAAGAGGAGCTGAGACATGCATAAGAGACGAGAAGAAAAGGAGAGACAAGATGAGAAGAAGAGACCAGACGAGACAAGAATTGAAGCATGGAGAGGACATGAGACAGGGATGAAAGACCAGATGAAAATTTGAGACAAGAAAAGAAGAAAAGAAAAATGTGAGAGGTCAATATGAGAAAAAGGAGGTAATAGGACAAACATTGAACAGATAAAAGAAGGAGGACACTTCAGATGAGAGGAGACAAACATGAGACGATTTGAGACAAGAAAAACACATGAGATAAAAAGGATGGATAAGTTAGGAATAGACAAAACGAGGTAACATTTGAAGAAAGGAGAGCCACGAAAAAAGAGATGAGACAAGAATGAGAGGCAAGATGAGAACGAAACATACGTGAGACCAGAAGAGGAGAGACAAGATAAAAAGAAAAGAGATGAGGCAAAAATTGAAGAAAAGAGAGGTAAGGAGAGAACAAGAGACAGGGATGAGACACTAGATGCAAATAGAAAAGAAATACAAGAAATGAGACAAGATGAGAAAAATACGATAAGAAATATAAGACGAGGACACACCAGATGACATGAGAGAAGAGATGAAAAGGACAGACGAGTGAGACCAGAAGATAGAGAAAGACAAAGTAAGAAGAAAAGAGACAAGATGAGGTATGAACTGAAGCAGGAGAGGCTAGGGATGAGAGAAAGAGAAGAAGTGAGTCAATAAGGAGAAAGACACAGAAATAAAACAGACGAGACAAGAAGGACACACCGGATGAGATGAGACAAGAAGAGATAAGACAAGGAGGATCAAGACGAGACAAGGTGAGAAAAGGAGAAGAGGAAAGACCAGAAGACGGGACAAGAATAAAGATTACGTTTTCTTTACCCATGTGGTGCTTGAGCGATTAAAAGCTTTAATGCTTGGACACTTAGTTGAAGTCAAAGGTCAAAGGGTCAAAAAATGTGTCTATCATAACGAAGCTCCAAATGAATTTCTTTTCCCAAGTGCATCTTTGATCCGTACAGAAGTGCACACATCAGCAGAACAGGGCTTTTGAAGGGGCAGGGAAACACCGTATGGATTAAGCGATGTGTACAAGAGGAGCCCCAGTTTAATACAGCACTGAGAGTCTAATCACAGCTTCACAGCGCCGTATCATTTTCCTTCGCCTGGATATTACTTCAAGAAATAAAGAGGGATATTTCCAGCACCCTGGAACATATTCATTGTCAATGACAGAAATTCCTTACAAGCTCTAATCATTATTCATAGAAACACCACAGGGAGTTACAGAGACATGTTACAATCCCACAACAATTTCAATATACGAAGAAAAAAAAACAGGCTTGGGCAAAGAGAGCAAGAGAAACCTAATGCAAAACAGAAACAAAGGACATACAAAGGTCAGCCGTCTTAAATTTCTTTTCAAATATACAGCGAGCGCAACGTGTTTTCTATTGAGCGTCTTGGTTTGGTTTTCCATTCTTGCCCTCCGGTGTATGAGCCTGGACAGGCCCTGCATAGAGAGAGAGGCGACTAGTCACGCAACCAGTGAGTGTTTAGCTGCTCCCCGGCTACTCTCATTACAGCCTCTCTCAGTGCGACGCAATCGCGCACTCGCTGATGTTTTTGGCTGCGTTTCCCGGGATGCTGGCACGCCCCTTGAGTTGGCAGGTCGTTCCAGTAAGATTGCCTGCAGCAGATCCACCCAGCGCCCGCCTGCGAGAGTCCAGCTGCAGGAAATGCGACAGTGAAGGCCAAAAGAACAAAGCCGGTCGGTGACGTTCGGTGGCTTTAGTTAACCCTGCGAAATAAACGCTCCCCAGTGGCTGCTGATGTGCTATCGTTAGTTTCATGTATCTGCAGGAGAGAATTGTTGCTTAACTGAGGAGCATTTCAATCAACTTTGCTTTAGTCTAACACAAACCCTGCAGATCTGCCTGAGGCCTGACACTGAGACAGGAGGTGACGGAATAAATCAACAGAAGCTGTAAAATAATAAGGATAGGCAGTTAGGCAGTATGATGGTATATTCCACAGAACCGCAGAAATAACCGGTGGAAATATACAAGTGGCTCTCAGTGCTCAGAAGTGCTTTATGTTATTTACATACAAAAGCAATGAAGAAAAATGGAAAAGCATGACAATACAGAATGGGATGTGTGCCAAACATATCCCAAACTTGTTTTAGAACTTGTATTTACCTGTAGAATTTAAAGGCACAACACCATAGAGTTTAATCATTTATGATTGCCAAGCAAAATTGCCACATTTCTGTGTTAATATAATATAAAAACAGATTTATGGTCACCAGTGTGATTATATTGATCATTTTACATTACAATCTGATATGTCAGAATTATGTGTGTCTGAACTATAATGTAAAATGTTTGTTTTACCGTTTTTCATTTTAAAATGTGTTATAAAGGCAGAGTTTTCATTTGTTATGAATAGTCATACAGTTTCTGCATTAATATATTGATAACATCCAGTCATTGGTTTGCATATAAGCTATTTTATATTGAATTGTGGCATTGTGGCTCATGATCAGAATTTAGAGTTTAGAATTCAGTTTAATAATATACTAACTTAATAAAGTCGGACATATGATTTGTTTTCAATAATCATATAATTTTT
The DNA here is from genome assembly GCA_023029165.1 of Gobiocypris rarus. Lineage (NCBI taxonomy): Eukaryota > Metazoa > Chordata > Actinopteri > Cypriniformes > Gobionidae > Gobiocypris > Gobiocypris rarus. Next base: position 31,219,252 of record CM040918.1, on the reverse strand, counting down.
TTTAAGTTTAATTAATAAATAAATAAATAATCAAGTCAGATGACGTATATTTCATTTGTATTGTATCTAACTGGAATATTCAAAAATATTGGGTAACACTTCACAACAAGTGTATTAACTTATTTTTAATTTATTAACATTAAGAATGAGTAATACATTTGTTAAAAATGTTTCATTAATCTTTGTTAACATTAGGTAATGAAAATACAATGTTCATTGTTAGTTCATGTAACTTAATTATAATAGTGTATTAGTAATTGACATTAACTAAGATTAGCACATGCTTTAGAAGTATTTTTAATTTCCATTCATTGATTTAGTTAACTAATGTTAACAAATTATTTATATATTTTACAAGAATCTTTCACAGAATTCCCAGCAAAAAACAGCTACCGGTACATTGTGATATAATATACATAACTACATGTAATGTGATAAGATATTGTTCATAACGCCCCCTCAAACTTTAAAATTATCTTGAAAAATGAGCCCTCGGATCTACTTTAACAACTCAACAGTTGTGATGTGTGTGGTTTCGGACACTCACGCTGAGATTAGAGCTCTCCCATGGAAGAGCACTGAAATCATAAAGTTGTTTACAGTGGGATTACAGCTGAGGAGTCACAACTTGTTACTCCACAGCTGTAAGAAAGGTCACCGCCCCACCTGAGCAGCTCCTATCCTCCCCACCCCACTCTCCCAAAGCCCTATCCTGCAGGTGTGTGCAAGTGTGTGTGTACTGACTCTGAGGGAACAATAGCGAGCTCAGGGTCCGTTCAGTCCGGGCCAGTGAGGAGACCTCCATGCTTTAAAGGTTAAATCAGTTACTCAAGCCTGACCGAGGCTGAACACAAGACAGCAGGACTGGCGTGGGCTTAGTGGACACAATGTGGCCAGCTGTTGTGACTGATTTTATTCACACACCCACATGAAATGTGCTGAAACTGCTTTACAATGAAGTTTCAGAAGAGGTAGATGTTATCTGCCACTCTCTGAAAGAGGGTTGACATGTTCAGAAGAGATAAGAGCAAACGCGGAGGGCCGCACACTTTTGCAGTGTTTCACAGAGATGAAACTCAATGTCACACTTTCATGAAGCACAAATTAACAAGTGTGCATTAGGAGAACAGTCATTAACTTACATATGGTCGCACAGCAAGAAATGGAGAAGAGCGGAGAGTGGTGTAATAAAGAGTGAGTTGTAACACCGTTTAACCAGTTAAAAATGAGCTACAGGGTGAAATCACTATCATACATGGCCAGCATACTTCTGAGGTGACAGTAGTTGTACATCCATACAAGCTATTCATCTGTGTTGTGTGATTAACATGTTTTTGCATCATTGTGGAGACTTTCCAATGACATGTTTTTATAAGCAAATTTTATTTTATATTCCTGACCCCTAAAGCTAACCTTTACAAAACTTTCATCTTAATTGAGATATTATTTATTTGTTTTATTAATCCGTTTTCCTCATGGAGACTGTTGGATTTCAGGTTTTACTGTATGCTCACAATCTTGACAAAAGCTCAGCACAAACACGTATGCCTCATGCTTTTAGCTCTATGGTGTAGCTGTTAGCTTATGTTTAATGTATTTGTTCGACATTTGTTACTTGCTGTTTTGGATTAAAATGTTTTCTAGTTGTTTACTGTTGTGAATTAGGCTGCCATGTATAAAACGAAATAGGTGGGGGACGATGCGATGGCATAAGAATTGTTTTGTAAAACTCAGATATGCAGCAACTGTAGCATTTAAACTTTTAGCTTTTTCAATTAGTCTTACAACCCACTCAAAGATGGTAGGCTACTTTATATCAAATTTTGAGACATTTAATGTGTTACCTCAGACTCCACTACCTCGTGTTTTGAACTGAACATTTGTCCAAGTGTTGGCCAAGCATTTGTCCAAGTGTTTTGCAACATGCAATATTCTGCGCGTGCACCGAATAAAACGAGATAGTTGTGCTAAAAAAAATTAAAAAAAAATCCTTCGTTCTTACAACTCATTCATTCGCTTATTCATCCTACTGACAGCTGCCACTCACGTACGTAACATACTCTTTTCGCTTTATTTGCTGCATGTGTGTTTATAGCAGCGCATATCGGATGTCACTCAACAGTTCGTTTATGACAGATTCAGCGCATATGAATAGCATAAAGCATCCTCAAAACCCTCTCCGCTCGGAAACGGACCTGAACTCCGCCTCTGAGTCTGAAGAGAGCATATGAATCAAAGCGTTCTGGCTGGAGCCGAGCCGTGACGAATCTCTTGAGTTGCAGTAAATGCATAAAGACAACAGTGGAGTGTTGGGTCGGTAATGGCTTCTGCTGGGAAATTGATTGTGTTAATGCATGACCGTGGGCTCCAAAACCCACTTTACACAACAACAGCAACACTCTCGCTCTCCCTCCCTCTACCCCGTACCATATTCTACCGGCAGAAGCTAGATTATTATTGTTTTGTTGTTTAAAATATCAGTTTAAATGACTGTTTGTAACACCCAGGCAAAGGTTAGGTGAATTCATATGCCTCTAAACCTTCCTAGTTCTATGTGAACTTCGATCCCTCATCATTACGGGACAGGAAGATATGTGCATTATGAAGACATCTGTCCCACCCAATGTCAGAAATTGACTGGCATTGATTTACAGGATTTTTGACCCTTTTTCCCCTTCACATAAAACAAGCGTGCGCCCATTTGTTCCAAGCATTTCAAATGAATTAACTAATTGAATTTGACACTAAAGTGGCTATGGCAATAAATAGATATAGCCTATAATTTAAATATATTTCTATTATATACATTTTCAAAATTTAGGTAAAATCGTGCGATTTCACAAGAGGTTGCCCCCATACAGGCTATTAAATAGCTATGGGTTATGGGGCACTTTTGCCCTACGTCTGAGTTAATTTCTGACCCTTGTCCCATCTGTTCCGTTTATTATACTATGCAGGGATAAAAACGATATAGGCTAATTGAGGAATCCGATGCTTGAATCAGCTTCTGTTTCAGCTTTGTGCGTGATTTATAAGTATGAAAAACGCAGAAAAAAAACATGATGCATTATACAAAAATATGTTTTTTCCCTTTAATTTAATAAACGCACTGTATCAACAGGATGTGACAGTATTGCACTGCTTGTCTCATTAATAGAGCTAAATATAATCAGTTACTTTATCTAAGCGCTAGCAGTCTCGAATTATACAGAAAAAAAGTTTCGGTACAGCAGCATTACACCATTTACTCCAACATTTGTGTGACAACAAAGTGTAAAAATGAGAACAGAAATCCTACCTGAATGTTCTCCAAGCGAGCATGAAGATTACCAGACTCTCTCCGCGTTATATTCCAAAGTGTTTTACGCTATTAAATCCAATGGAATCACACATGTGTAGCTCGGTCCATAAAGCCAGAAGATCCCATGTGTTTGTTTTATCCGAACCACGCAAAACAATTCCCAGAGCCCACGGGGCTCGTCCAGCTCGTCTTCTGGATAAAGCTTTGTGATCTTCAAAAGCTCACCGATCAAATAGCACCAAGACCCTCCCTCTCCTCTAGCACCATCCCCCCGTCATTCACCAAACCAATACAACACAAACCAAATAAAACCAACTAAGTAATTACCACAAGAGATCTGCTCTTCAGAATGGAGAACTTTAAGCGCGTGCGTCACTCCGCTTATAAACAATCCGAATCGGTGTGAACGGGGTAACAGGGAGAACAAAAATAGCTCCAGTTCTATTTTTGCTGCACCTAGAGTACTTCTGATGTTTTGGAAATCTTTTTTCTTGCAGCTTCTTTTCCTTTCCCCCCATTTTTACAGTCTCACACGCTCGCAACGTTGCATTTCCCCAATAAAATCAACTCACCTCATCTGAATCCGTGATTCTCTTTACGCGATTTGGATCGCAACAACTCTGAGTCAAGCTTGAAGTGTCTCTCTCCGTTCTGAGCGGGGGAAAACAAACTAATGCACGGCAAATGGTGTAACTCGATCCATCCCGAGTCCATCCATCAGCAGAGCCAACCACAGCCTAGCCTAGAAACTGATCCCTCCCCATTCCCTCTCTTTATCCCTCTCCCTCTCTCTTTCTCTCTACTCCCTGTATCCACTCCAGCGCTAGTAGATGTGGTTTTTGGCTGCTTTCCCTTGCTAGGCTGTTTTTTTTTCTTTCTCCTGCCAGAGTGTGAGACCTTTATTGTCTGTATATGTGTATGTATTTATGTATATAAAGATATTTATAATATTTATTAATGCTTTTGCAATGTAAACACTTTTAACACAGCAATAAAGCGCCTTGGATATCTTGTATGTGTATATATGCGAGAGGCCCTCACATCTTGGTGACCCTGAGGGGCCCCCCTCTCTTCCCAATCCCTTCCCCCAGCAGTAAGCTGCTTGTTAAATCTTTTCCACAGAACTGTTTTGGGAAGGGAGGACAGCGAACCACACTCCTTGGAACTGTTCTTTGGAAGGAAATCTTGACTTTCAGGTTGAGGCAAAAAAAGAAAGGAGCGAATAGAATTTATTTCCCATTCATTGTCACCGTCAACCATTTTCAATAACATAAGAAAACATTCTCTTACATTACACACAGCTTTGATCAAAGTTTATTGTTTGCATATATGCACGTCTGCACAAATAGAATCCAATCGATATAGATAGATACATTTCAAAATTGTTTGTTGATCAATTAAATATTAACATATGCTGCTGTGTGAATTAGTTAAAGATTCACTTTTTTGCTGCATTGTGTACGAGTGTGAACATTAACACGTACGAGCTGATAGTAAAACAAAGACGTGTTAGAGGATTTGGCAGCTGTGCAGAGACACTGCAGTCAACAGCATTTCGTTTTGTGGTTCTTATAAGTGCATAATTGTTGCTGTGAAATGCACACAAGCATCTAAAAGTCAATATTATCTCTGCTCTCAGCAGTTTCAAACAGAGTAGATATAATGATTAGAACATTAAATAAATATAACTGTGGAGAACAACTCAGAATGCCAACACATCCTGCAGGTAACTGGACAGACACACATAAAGGTAATAGTTTTAGAATTTGTTCCACTGACCTAGTTGAGTTTGCTGTTAATAAACTCATCAGCACAGGTGAAGACATTACAGGGAAATAGAACGGGTAGACTAAATTGAAAAGTGAAAAGTTTTACATCCTCCCAAAGGATTTTTTTTTTTATTGTTCAGAGTTGCTCATTCAGAGCTCATAAGACATCATTGAGAAATCCAGTTGCGCTTTATTATGGTTTTAACCTTATCATAGATGTTTCTCCTAGGAGAAAAGAGGAATAAAGAAGGAATAAAGATCAATTAGTTGTACAAACTTAAAAAATCAAGTTGTGTGTCTGTTCAAACAACATTTATACCCACGGACACCAAACTTTTTATTTTTTATGTTTAGATGACAAGAAATATAGTTTTCCTAAAAGAAATTGAAGTTTACAAAAGTCATTCAGCTTCAGGGCTTTATAGAGTTTACTCAACCTAAGTTGGTGTAAAACTGAAATATGTATGGGAAATCTATAATTGGAGATACATTTTGGATTTCAAAAAGTTAAAGAAAGAAACTGGTTAATAACAGAAATTCCTTCAGTATCTTCCTTCAGTATTCCTTCCAGTATCTTATTGAAAA